>CM059561.1:57520577-58729244 GCA_030386875.1 Morinoia aosen | reverse complement strand
GACCGAAGGCTATACTCAATTCACGAGTTTTGACCACGAGTGCGGTAGATTCGTTTCTATGCTTCCATGCCTGAGGTAGATAGCTGTGCAGTTGAAACGGCTATTCTGGTACGCATATAAAGGTTTTCAAAATAAGGGCCGGAGTCAAACACTATTTTCTAATCCGACATCTCTTGGGTACTACGCCACCGCTCCTCGATTGCGTGATTTAGTCTTACTACCACCATTATGAGATTTAATCCCCGAACAGGCTACGTTATAGTCCAATCAGTGCATTAAAAATTTACAGATTAATCTTTCCATGTCCAAGTGCACAACACAAGCGTAACATTTCAGTGTCTAGATCCTGGAGTAGCTCGTGTACATACATGCGCATATTGCACTTGTACCAGCACATACATTGTGATGCTGTCCAAATCACCCACCTGACCTTGATTTAAAGAGTTAACGAAAAAGCAGGAGCCCAAAGACCAACCTAAAGAAGCGACGAATTATCATTATCCACTGCGAGCTAGAGACGAATCTGTGTTACCTTATCCTTCGTATCGTGAAAGTTTCTCTAATATTCAGTGTTCATCGTCGTGTATAATGTGCTTATTTAAAGAATATGATGTGCACATATGACCTGCGACTTGCGTGTATAACTCACCAACATTACATCTAAAAATAAGAGGTTACAAATTAGGATTCAAGTTCGCGAAACGGTAAATTCACTTATATTAACTATATATTACTTACCAGGACATAGCAAGCAACCTAAAATTTTATGTAACGTACGAACTGATTCTATGTAATTTATTACTCAATGAAGCTTTAAACGCAGCACATCTCAATATCCAGTAATTTTTTTCATCGGACTCAACGAAACAAAATTGGTATTCGCTAAAAAATATCGACTGCATTTTCTTCAGCTGTTAAGATTAACAGCACAAATTTGGTCGGCAACAGTACTTATAGAAATAAAACAGAGAACCCTCGGGCCCAGTTGAGAAAGAAAATAAAATAGTAAAGCAGTTGAGAAGTGTAGGTTAATCAACTGAATAATAACAGGTCTCTCTCTCTCTCTTCGTAAACAAATGCAAGACTCCACTTTTCAATACATTTATCAAAACGCATAAGTTCAACAACCAATTTCGAACTATCGTGCTCTTCTTACTATATAACTATAACCCCAATTACTAACAACACCCTTTAAAACTGAACAGCTATTTCTATGATGTAAAATGCTTATTTAAATGAATACCTCAAAGTTTTACGGTGCAGCGTTTTACTGAATAATTCTAAGAGTTACGTAAATTCATCTTTACCTTTGAACGATAGCCGGCCCGTAAACCTTAAAACTGCTCACTGCTCCTTTGAGGCCAGTATTCAAAATGTTGTGTAGCTGAACGTGTTATGTTCGAGTTCGTTGATTTTCTACTCATATGAAAGGGTTTTGATCGTAAAGACTTACTTAGCTCAATCGGTAATTCTGTCGGTCGACTGTTAGTTAAACCTGTATAGGACAGTTTCACATGAAACTACATATGTTCTAGATTTTAGCTGCAGTATGTATGTCTTTCGTTTAAATATATTCTTCAGTACAATTCTTTTCAACATCATGACACTAACTGAAAAGACAATAACCGAAGCGATAAATGCATTGAAAAGCGGAGTCATGCAGTTATTTATGAAGAGAAACCCGTTATTATTCAGTCGATTGACCTTCATTTTTCAATTGCTTTAATATATTATTTTATTCTTTACTAGAGAAGGGGTTCTCTGTTTAACTCCTGTAAGTACCGTTGCCATCGAATTAAACCGTAATTTTGTGCTCTTAGTCTTAACAGCTGAAGAAAATGCAGCCGATACATTATTTTTGGCGAATACCAATTTGGCTTTGTTGCGTCTCATGGAAAAAATTACTGGAAGATAATGAGATGTAATGCGTTCAAAAAGGTTTATTGAGTGATAAATTAGAAGATTAGATTATTAGTTAGTTTAAGCCTCCCTATCCGCAACAAAGGCGATCCAAAGAGAGGAAGGAGGAAGGCACCATTTAGTATGAATCCATGCAAAGGCACCACAGAATCCATGCAAAAAAGGCATAGAAACAGTAAGATGAGAAAGAAGTTGATGAAACACGATCAAAGTTTAAGAAGAATGTAGTACGTGCTGAAAACAGTATAGCAGTGAACCGAAAAAAGATGTTCCTTAACATAACAAAAACATTTTATCTCAACAAAAAAAAACCTACTTTGCTCTCAGCTCAAGCCCACCACTGATAAATTAGAATCAGTTCGTATGCAAGATAAAACTTTAGGGTGCTTGCAATGTCCAGATAATTAATAGTTCATATTAGTGAATTTACTGTTTCGCGAACTTGAATTTAAATCTGTAACTTTTTATTTTTAGATGCAACTTAGGTTAGCTATACACGCAGGTCTTGATACCTTTCGTTATAGAAGCACATTATACACCATTGCACGGTGTCACGCAATCGAGAAGCGGTGGCACAGCACTCGAGAGATATCTGATAGGAAAATAGTGTTTGGCTCTGGCCTTTTTCTTGAATACCTCTACATGCGTACCAGGTCCAGAATAGCCGTTTCAACTGCACAGCTACCTCCGGCATAGAAACAAATCTACAGCGCTCGCGGTCAGAAGCTCGTTTTTTAAGTATAGCCTTCGGTCTCTGGGCAGGGAGGTAGTTTAACACGGATGAATATCTTGCCATTGCTTTTATACAACGAATCAAGGCTTCCTAAAATAGATGAAATTGGACGATTTCAAGGAAATCTCACTTATAAGATAAAAAGGAAAACCAACATAGCTAATAAAATCCTGATAAAAAACAAACGTTTCGGATCATAAAAAATCCATCCTCAGTGTTCTGAAAAACATATTATTATTATTATATAAGAAAGTTTTAGCCTCCCTTAACCACGACAAAGATTTTCCAAGAGAGGAAAGAGGAAGGCACCATTTAGTTTGGAGTTGAGGGAACCCGGAATCTTTGCACAAGGTGCACAGAAACAGTAAGCTAGGAAAGAAATTCATGAAACAAGAAAAAAGTTGAAGAAGAAAGTAGTAGGTGCTGAAAAACAGGACAGCAGTGAACCGAAAAAAGATGGTCCGTAACAAAACAAAAACCTATTTTATTACAACAAAAAGGAAGCCTACCTAACCTTTAGCTCGGGCCCTCACATGGTTCCCCTGGGAGCGCTAATTCCCATAGATACAATAGTTGTATCCCCCTGAGGGGTGTTCTGAAAAACAACAAGTCAAAGTATTAAAAACTATTTCTGAACTCTAATTTTCTGAATAAACCAACAGATAAAATATTGACATCAAAAAAGACAAAGAAAAGACAGTAATAAAACACAAACTATAAAGCACTCTATTAAGGCTTCCTACATGCCGTAGTTTGATCCTCTTGACGTGATTTGAGTAATTATATCCGCATAATATATGTTTTCATTATAAGGCAAAGCCTTCCTATTTATAGCAACATTATATTTAATATCGTCTCGCAGAATTTAATTTAGACTTTGAAGCAACGTACGTCTCCTTGGCGGTAGGCGAGGATTTGCTGGCAGGCTGTGAGTGGAAGAGAAAATAAACTCACATAGCATGTATGGTACTAAAATATACATTTAATTAGAACGGATTACGTAATTCTGCGCTAATGTTCTACTCAACTTCGATGACGATGTTAGTTTTGTAGACTTCATATCATACGATATCATCAATTTACTTCACAACGTTGTAATTTCAATTAATGCTTAGAACTTTGCTTATACACAATTTAAAAAATTTATTTACTTAATAGTCTTCTGTCGGTTATGCAAAAAAGACCCCAAAGGGAGATACAGCTATTATATCTATGAGGATTGGCGCTCCCTGGGGAAATATGCGAGGTCCCGAGGTAAAGGTTTGTTAAAATAGTGATTTTTAGGCGGACATATTTTTACAGTTTTTCAGCACATAATACTTTCTTTTTCAACTCCGTTCTTGTTTCACGAACTCATTTCTTAACTTACTTACTATTTCTACGTACCCTGAAGTCCATACTAAATGAGGCCTTCCTCCTCCTCTTTGGAACGTCTTTGTTGCGGTTAGATAGGTGTCGATACCGTTGTGCGGTCAACGTGAGGGTTCGTGGAAAAGGGGGCTGTCTTCTGTGCAGCTACCTTTTTCCGGGGCGCTAGCTTTTTTTCGCAGCTGCCCTTCCTGAGGTTCGTGTGGGTACCGCCTACGCCGTAATCAGTCCGCTAGGGCAACAGAAGTAAATTCTGTTAGTGCCGAACTACGGCGGTACCGTTGTGTGTGGGGGTGAGGTTAGTGTGGGTACCACCTGCGCCGTATTCAGTCCGCTAGGGCAACAGAAGTAAATTCTGTTATGTGCCGAACTACGGTGGTACCGCTAGGGTGAGGTGTGTGTGTGTGTGTGTGTGGGTACAGCCTACGCCGTATTCAGTCCGCTAGGGCAACAGAAGTAAATTCCGTTTTGTGCCGAACTACGGCGGTACCGTTAGGAAGACGAGCAACTGTCTGCGCCGTATGAGACCGCTAGGGCAACAGAAGAGAATTCTGTTAGTGCCGAACTGCGACAGCGTCTTCCTAATCGACCAGCTATGCGAAATAGTTCGTCCTTCCGAGGTGGCTCCTTAAACCCCTTATTAGGCGAGGTGTCGTATGAGACTAAAGCCTGTGTCAATAAGGAGAAAGGAAACTCTTTTGACCTCAGGGTGTGACTTGTTTAATGCTGAATCTCTTTGAAGTCCCGATTACATACACTGATATATTTTAACAAAGACAGTGATTTATTTTCTATTGCAAAAATAGTACGTACAGACGTGAGCTACTGCATAACAGGGTACAACACTCAAAATTGCATTTAAAATATTAGTCGTATTTATCTAGATAACACAAGAAACATTGGAATATCGACATGTAATACAAATGATATTTAAGGGCTAACTAAAGTAAATGCACAGACGCAACATCAGCGCAGAGAAACAGACAAGTCGGCGTTCAGGGAGCTGGACACATAAAGAAAATACTTAAGATTATGGGTAACTAACACAAAAAGGCTCGACAACCCCTGTGCGGCCTGACAATAGGCTTAGGCTAACTTACTTAATCTAATCTAATTTAGGTAAAAAAAAAGCATCATCGAGAAGCCCTACTTCACAATGCGTCCCCATTATCATTTCAACCTTTTACGTTAGCATGAAAATATTGAACGAAAATATTATGGTACTGTTTTACCTTAATACTCGCGAGATAATTAAATTAAGGGTAATTTAGGTTTAATTTTATCATAAAATTGTGCTTTTAGATTTATCCCAGAGAGAATATTGTTTGAGCCTCAGACCTTCACAATTTTTATCCTTCGTGCCCACATGACTTCTCCGTATTTTAATGCGTTTTGCTATCGTTTTTTTATCCTTTCTTCCATACTCTTTCTCCCTAACTTTCCGTTTCACTTCACAGAGTATCCTGGGTATGAACACGCCTCTAGCCACAACAAAGGTGTTTCAAAACGAGGACAAATGAAGGGAATATTTAGTTCGGAGTTGAGGGAATCCGGGATCAATGGACAAGATGCGTTTCACACAAGAATCCATGCGCACGGAAATAGTGAGTGAGGAAGGAAGTTTACGAAACGAGATAAAAGTTGAAGGAGAAAGCTATAGGTGCAGAAAAACATGACGGCAGTGAACCGAAAAAGATGGTCTCTAATTAAAAAAAACCTAGACTATTTGAACAAAAAAAAATCCTACTTAACCTTTATATCGGAACCTCAGATTTCCCTCCTTGGAACGCTAATTCTCATAGATACAATAGTTGCATCTTCTTAAGAGGTCTGTGTTGTTGAACGCTTTTTTAAAATTATGTAGATTGGATTAAGAGTCAATGAACGCTTCCCGAACAACAACAAAAGTGTTCTAAAGAGAGAAAGGAGCTCCTTCTTCCTGAAAGAGCCTCCCCCACTTATCAAGTTCAAGGAACGCGTAATCTTTGCACAATGTGTGTTTCTATGTAAGATCCCCAGCAGAGTTAGAAACAGTTAAGATACAAGTTACGAAACAAGATGAAGGCTGAAAAAGTCAAAGGTGCTAAAAAAACGGACACCAGTGAACCGAAATAGAGTCTGTAACAAAATCCTTATTCTATTTTAACAAAAAGAAGACCTACCGAACCCTCAGCTCAGAACCCCAATTCTTCGCCAATTCTCGTATACATACATTTGTATCTCCTGAGGGGATCACCATAAATTAACTTTGGTAAAAAAAATTCCAGAGAAAGTTTTTCAAATTTTGTCAGCCCATATCCCAAGTCTATACTTGTTAAGCATTTTCTAGCATAGTCACTCAATGCTTAGATTTTAAACGAATTTTCATATTTATATTCTCATTGGGCCTCGAAAAGCACACCGAATTTCTAGAACTGATGAAATATTGGGCAAAAAGTCATAGATACTAAAAATTTTGAATTCGAAATTTATGCAGATACTGCATTTATTTGAACAAATCACTCATGATAGAATGAATATTAAACGGTATATGGTAATACTTATTTGAACCGTACAAATTATATAATAATTCACTGGGTTCTGTCGCAAAATTTTTAAAACTTGAATGAAAAATAATAAAATAAAATCTCTCTAAATAACCAAAGAAATCGAACATTTCATTATAATAGCAATTCTTCAAAGTTCAGTAAATTACGATGAATTTTTCTGAAAAATTATAGACATCCTCAGCAGCTCGTGTAGCTCAAAAGTCACACGATGTCAACTGTTCGTGTCTTTCATAAGTGTTCCTACACAATTATTGTTTTATTAATGGAAAGGTTCACCAAATACTCGTTGGACTTCATCACAGCTTATGTGAATTTTTCGTCAATATTTCCGCATAAAATGTTTCGAAAGTAAGAAACTAATGAGTTTTTCTTTTAGACTTACCTATTTTGAAGATAGAAAGTACCGTCAACTGCACCTTTTGACGTTGTCGCTGAATACCGCACACCTCGTCTTCTTAGTCTTCGAGGAACATGTTGAACAAGCTTATCGCCTATCTTCACAGGCGTAAGAATGACCTCCCACCTGCGAAAACACTTGTATTACCATCAATACTGTAAAGTTATTTATTACCATCGATACTGTAAAGTTATTTTTTACCATTATCGAGTGAAATTATTTTATTGACTTTCAAACTTGACATTCGATAATTTTACACATGGCTCAAAGAATGCGTTTCATATAAATTTCCACTAATAGAGTTCTACTCCTCTATGAGTGACAAATAGCTTGAAGTAAAGCGTTCAAATTAGAAATAGCTAGCATCAGAGAAAAATAAGGGTTTCTCTAACACACGTGCAAGGGAGGACGGCGAGAAGAGTGGGACTTGAGCTCTAATGGAATACGGACTATTAACTAACAGCTGACAAACAACCTGACTATTACTGATGATGCCTCAAAGAAAAAACATTGTTAGCCTCATCTGCTATTTAAGGCTAAAGTTTCCTGCGTAAAGACTACGGCCCGCCCACGCCTCGTCTGCCGTTTAGGTGCAAGCGATCTAAAACCCAATGCTGAATTTAACTGCGCAGGCTATCCTCCTGTGTGCCGGACACTATCTCCTTAACTTATTGATAAAATGTACATGATAGGTTAGGTTATAACGCAATCAGTTAGGTTAGATAAGTTAGCTTTTGGTTCATTTAAATTGAGAATGATGAATACGAGCTGGGACTCTTAAAACGACAGTGATGACTATGATTATTATTCATGACTTCATGACCACATAATATTCGATTTCAAAAGAGGGAAAAAAGCGGCTGAACCAGAGACCAGAGAGAAAAACAGGTTAAAGCAAACGGGTAAAACACTGTAGTTAAAGTCAATTCTCCTGAAGACAACAAAATACATTCAACTTTAGACTTTGGCACTGTAAATGTAGTGTCCTACTGAAGCAAGTCGTACTATGCCAACACAGGCAGAATTAGCCCACGTACTCAAAATAGAAATATAATTAGCAATCATGGGTAGTTTACTAAATTAATTTAAACTCACACCACCACTTGCAAAAAGTATACAAGTTCAAATTAGTTTCAAAGCCAATAACCACAGTTGAAAATTTCTCATTAAGTCTCTTAGTTATTAAGTCTCTTAGTTTGATAAATCAATATATTAGGTATCTTATTTTTTGAATTTGTAAATATACGTTATTTTTAGGCTTGCTTATTTTCTGATGAATTTTAGTATTGGGTTAGGTAGTTTAGTTTCTTAATATGTGAATTACTTTTCGTTTTTACAGTTTGCGAACATTTTCTCATGTACAGTATTTTACTTTGTTTCAGCACTGAAGATGGAATTTATGTATTCCGAAACGTTTGCTTTTAATTAAAATGTATATATGCACTTTGGTTCTTCTGTTTATTTTATCAATATATTTTAACCAAAAATCTTGAAAAGATTGATAGTAAAGAAAATGCTAAAAAAATCTTTTACACAAAAACTTTTTTGGAGTCCAGTTCCCTTATGAGTTCTCAATTAACACATCTGTAAAGATGATGAATAACGAATAAATCGAAGTTTTACATACTATCGATACAACACAAACTAAAACTATCCCTTCATCATTTGGAGTTAGCATGAGCTGCTTGTTTGATATAACATAAGCTTCCCTCCAAAGATGCACAAGCATGCTACATTTCTCACTCTTTGTAGAGAGGAGATGGTGCTGAATAAACCAAGCAGCTAATGGAAAGTACACATGCAGTATTATAAAAATAGTTATATTTGGTATTAATTCAGCATTAATTATTTCACTAATCTCAATCACGTTTGTAAAGATCTGAGATCTCAACATATATCTTCATTTTGAACTGGTAATGGAACTCGATTCCAAAACATTTTCAAATGCAATAGGTATATTTCATATTTATTTTTCTTACTTTAAAAAAAGGAACATCATATATGAAAATGTCTGAAAAAATTTGTGAGGAAAACATGAACGGGGATTTCCACGCAGCTCACTCCAAGCTTGAAAATGCATGGAAATATCAGGGTCAAATATGGTACTGTTGACATCAATTTTAAATAATATACAAATTAAACTGTTTGCTCACCATCAATTCCCCACTATTAGCATTTCATAAGTGAGGAGCACTTCAGATTGATGTCAGTTTAAGTCACTCTAATCACAGGAAATGTGTTTACAAAGAGAAAAGCACCTTTAGTATGGAGTTAACAAACAGAGAACTTATACACGGTGTGTCCCCACACAAGGACACTAACAGTCAGAGATAAAACAAATTTATGAAACAAGACACAAGTTGAGGAAAGTAATAGGTGTAGAAAAACAGAACAGCAGTGGACCAAAAAAATGGCTCTTAATAAAACAAAAAAACTCTTCAATATCAACAAAAAAGGCCTACCCAAACATTGACTTAAGACTTTTTTTCCCCCTAAAAGCCCAAATTCCCGAAGTGGTGGAAAACGCCGCCTTCTGGGAGACTGGAGTATTGAGGAGACACCTTTCATGTCAATTGTAAGTTCACCTCAGTATAGGTGACCTTATATTCCATTATTTTATTGAGTGGGATTATAGGAGCACACTTATTTTTGTTGACAAAATTCTTATTGAACTCTATCGACTTATAATGTGCCCATTTCTGGAAAAATGCAATAAATTAATAGAGTAAAAACTAGTGTTTTTCTACCTGTGTTAAAAAGTGTATTCTATAAGTTTAAAGTTTTACATTGAAGTCACCTACATTCCTCCTACATAGAAAATGAAGCATTTGCTTTCAAAACCTAAAAAAAATTAGTTTTGTTTACCAGTAAAATATCCCTTTTAATGTGGCTAACAGGAGTAGAACACTTTTCAAAATGTTCCATATAAAGTATTTCCTAAATCAATCTAATATTCCACTGCATGGCATATACCCAAGCATATTGCCAAGGGAATGTAGAAATTAATTCATGTAAAAAGGATTAAACACGAGTAAATTGATAGGGAAAAACCATGTTGGCATTCATGGAAGTTGAATCTAGATTGGTGACTCCCGCATATCAACTGAAGCCAATGATAAGAAATGGAAGACTCATAACGCGTGAAATTTATAGTACCAAAAGTATCCCCACAAATCATAGGGCATCAGAAATGGTGAAAAATTTGAAATTTTTGCTATATAAATTCAAGAATTTAAAAAAAATACACCAACCAGTTGTACAAGCAACAGAATAGTTCAGCTGAAATTTTTTTTTAGAGCATGGGGAATCATAGAAAATAATAAGTAAATAGTAATCTATAAAATCACAGCAAAAAGGTTTGATTCTAGTTATTCATAAATTAACCAATAAAATCAAACAATGATTTAAACCTTAAAATCAAACAATGACAAGAGAAATATGTCTTCCACACATTAAAATTGGTGAAGGAGAAATTGATGAAACCAACTCCTGTAAATTTCTGGGCATTATATTAAACATACATCTGACATTCAAAGCGCATATTGCACATACGAGTACTAAATTATTAAAATCAGTTGGAATCTTTCATAGAGTAAAAAATGTACTGCCAGAAGAAGCTGCAAAAATACTTTATTGAATGATCATTTCACCACATACAATACAAGATAAAAGCTAGGCATGTAAAAGATAAAAATAACATCAATCAGCTCTTTGGATTGCAAATAAAGTGCCATTCTAGCAGTAATGAAATTAGAATTTAATGCTCACACAAACAATTCATTCAAAAGCTTGAAAATACACAAGCTTTTTGACCTCTACAAGCTCTTTGTAAGTAATTTACGTATAAAACACCGACTGATGATAACAGAGAACTCAAACAATTAACTGCTCAAACTGGCCATCATGATCATTTAACACAAAACAAAAGTAGCTTCATACTCCCTTATTATTCAAAATTTCAATCACAACATAATACCTTCTTCATTGGACTAAGAATTGGAATGTTCTCCCTGCTGACAAGTTCTTACAAAGCTTTCAAAACAAATCTTGAATCCCTCTTCTTAAATAAATATCAATCATACAAGGTTATTTAAGTCTTTTTTTGATAGACAAATCATCTTGATAAGATAATCTGCCATGATTAATAATATAGATCTTATGCTCCTAATAATTTTTCTTGAATATACTATTTCCATCTAGCTCATATTAACTATTTTTTTGTCAAAAAATTAAACATCAAAACATGAATAGTCGTGTTACTTGTGTATGCCCCTAGGTCAAGTAAATTAGAACAAACATAACTGCACACCTTAAAAACCGCTTTTGAGGATAGGATGTTCTAGAAGTTGCTGAACTTATTTGGGTCCACAAGTAGCTATACTCAAATATGACCATTATACTATACTTAAGATACTATTTATAGCTGTATTACTTGTGGTAAATAAATAACCTGTTATTAAGATCCTATGGAAAATTGGGAAATCAATTCTCAGAATATTGTTAATACATTATCATAAGTATTTAAATCATAAAATTGTATAGCCAGTATAATAACATAACATTTCATTAACTATCTGAAGATTTGTCTTTTTCTCTACAAAGAATAAATTCCAAAGAGAAAGTCAAAATTATTTCAAAAGAAAACAAAATTCACTACATCATGACCAATGCACACAGCCTGAAATACTTATTGAGTACAATCATAAACGTTTTAACAGTAAAGAAATACCAACATT
The DNA here is from genome assembly GCA_030386875.1 of Morinoia aosen. NCBI lineage: Eukaryota > Metazoa > Arthropoda > Malacostraca > Amphipoda > Talitridae > Morinoia > Morinoia aosen. The sequence goes on along the minus strand of CM059561.1, from coordinate 58,717,541 downwards.
TCACAAATCATTCATATAAATGATTCATTACAATTTGCAATCATCCATCTTAGATAAAAATCCTGCATTTGCAAAAATCGACAAAAGGTTATTAGTTTTGAATTTTTTTTATTCTAATGGTGCCTTTATATCTTATTGGTATAAATATGACTCGAGCTACAAATTTTAAAATCAGTGACACTCATATCAAAGCAAAGCAGTAGCAAGCAATTTTTTTTTATTTTTCCCCAAACTCAGAAAACTTTGATCACTATACAAGTCAAATAACTTTCATAAACCACTAATATGTATTTAAAGTTTTCATAGTCCTATCAAAAACTGCAGGAGATAAATGTAAAATAAAGTTCAATAAGAAGGGCCATATTTGAGTTCAAAAGCTTAAGAGAACTAAAGGCAAAATCTATTTGGCATGAGTAGTGCACTAGCATCTAATTTAAAAGCCTTTCCAAACTTAAATGAACTTTTTTTTTTAAAAAATGCAAATATTCCGAACATCATTAGCTGATTCAACTGGTCGTGTTCCAATGAAGGCGTTTATTTCTGAAGGGCTAATACAGGACCAACTGTTGTTCAGTAATCTACATTATACAATATATAATGATAAAATAGTTCAGAAATTACGTAGTTAAGCAACTCAAAATAATTGAAATGAATAAATTATTATGAACGTAAAAGTTATTCAATATTATCAAATTGTCAACTTGAATAATTTGACAATTGTCAACTGGATAATAAGCCAACAAGGAGACCTTTTTTAATTTTGGTCAACTAATCCCAAAGTTACATTCTGCTGGAAAGGATTTTAGATTTCAAAAAAACATTGACAAAATTTTTATAATAAATATAATACTACTCAGCATATGCATTATACCAAAAACCATGCAATTCCATAAAAATTTATACATGGTTTGCATACATTTACTGGTTACAACAAGTAAGCTTTCATCTGATATTTAGAGAATATAATGATCTCTGGGTAGTAGAACTGGACCATCTATATTGAGATTGTTACAGGGAAAAGAAAAATCTTCTAAAACAGGCTCGTAAGGAATTAGATTACATTGCGCCCAACAAAGGTTTTCAGACCGACCTTATCCTAACCAAAATTTTCCAACTATTCTTAGGGAGATCATCTGGGCTTGAGACCTTTTTTAGTCCGATTTGTTTGAAAATTGGCCAGTATATGTCTTTTGTGATAGTAAACTTTTTTTACTTCTGTCATTTTTTCGATTTAGGCCTTAGTTTTTTTTTGACAAAAAATGTGTTTTTGGTATATTTTTCAAATTGGAACTCCTCCTTCAGTTTTGATGCTAGAACAAAAAGAAAGACAGTTTTAGAACCCTTCAAACATTTCTAACAAACTTTTGTTCTGTTTATTATCAAATTCAAATTTTTTCTATTTTTTCAAAATTTTTGGAAATTTCAAAAATCAGCAACAATTTTTTGGGTTTAGCGCTATATATTTCATCGAAGAATTTGAATATAAACAGAACAAACTTTTGTTAGAAATGTTCCAAGGATTCTAAAACTGTCTTTGGATTTATTCGAGCATCAAAACTCGAGAACTAGTCCCAGGATGAATTTTGAAAATTCGAAGTGTTGGGTATAAGCAAAAAAAAAAATTTTGTGTTGAAGTGTAATATAATGAACAATTGATGTAATTGAATGCAGTTTTAATTTTTATTTCGATACTTTCCATACATAACTTCATATTCAAACTGTGAATTGTGATTTAAAAAAAAAAAATTTTTTTTCCTTTTTTATCAAAAAAAATAATTTTTTTCTTTTTTTAGTCCGATTCTTATGAAATTTGACTATGATATGTAGCCTTTGAAATGAAACACAATTGATTCTATTCATTTTTTAGATTCAGGCCTTAGATTTTGCAAAAATTTGACATATTGGTTTTTAGGTATTGATATTTCACTAATATTGATATTTCAAAATGAAACTCCTTCAGTTTTGATGCTAGAACAAAAACAAATGCAGTTTTAGAATCCTTGAAACATTTCTAACACACTCACATTCTTGTTTTTCCCATTTCCCATTTTTTTTCTTTATATATGGGGTCAAAATTTGGAAAAAGTTGAAAAAATTTTGGGTGCTTTTCATTGATATTTCAAAATAGAACTCCTCCCTCAGTTTTGATGCTAGAACAAAAACAAATGCAGTTTTAGAATTTGTGGAACATTTCTAACACACTCACATTCAGCTTTTTTCCATTTCCCATTTGTTCTCTTTTTACATGGGGTCAAAATTGGGAAATTGAAATATTTTGGTCCCTTCACAGTTGGGCCCCCCCTGTACAGAAATCTTACAGGCTATCCTGTAATCGTTTACAGTTAATTAAATTTAAGCTTGTTTCCTCATGAACTTAAAATTTAGGACTAAAATTATATTAAACAATTAACTTATAAATAAAACTTAATCTCAGAATATTAAATTTAAAATTAATGCAGCAAAACTCATTACTTGATCAATAAAAATTCCATAACCCAGCTCTAGGCTTGTATTTGAATCTTGAACTTTAGTTTGCCATCCTGAATACAGCCAATTGAATACACCATTTGAGCCAAACGTCACTGACCTCTCAAATTTTCTCGAGGCCGATTCAGATCGCCTCCAGCCATTGACCTCACAACTTCAACTTTATAACTGAGCCTACCCAGCCCCTGTCGGTTTCATCTGCCGTCGCATCCCCGACGGATCCTCCAGTGCTGCCAACGCAAAGAAGCCAGTGGGTTTTCCTTCGATTCGCTTCGCTTCGCTTCTCTTCTATCGAGGACTGAACGGCCGGAGGATGAGAGGCTGAGGCGCCTTACGTGCTGCTGACCGCTCCGCTCACCATCCACTTTGCCTGACTCCGCTTCCCGGCACATCCTGATGCTCACGAGCTTATTGGAGGTTGGTGAACTATTAGTTCAGTAACCAATTACTTGCAATGCCGTGAGCTGGGTACGTAGGACGACGTTTCCCCATGCATTCTTAAAACTTATAGCTTATTACCTAAAAACTTATAAACTTATTACCTAAAAACTTATAAACTTATTACCTAAAAACTTATTTTACAACAATAAACCGTATTAAACCTAAGACTAAACACTATATCGTAACTAACTGCAACTAACTCCACAGAGCACGGGTGCTTGCTTCCTACGACGGCAGTCAGAGATCGCAAGTGGACCGCCCGCCTGTCTCCCAGAAGACCGGCTCTGAAGGACTCTTTCCTTTGTTGCCCTTAGTTTTAGTGCATTGGTCTTGTTTAAATGTCGTTCTGACATTTGATGTAATAAATTACGGTAAATTTTCCCATTACGGAACTCTGCATATTTCAATATCCTATATATATAACATTAATCAATCCTTTTTTTTCTATGCCCCCCGAGGAGGGGGAATTATTGTCGTAGCGCCATTAAAGTTTAGGAACGAATAGTCCACCAACTAAGGGTCCTTCTACAACAAAAACATGCAAAATGACCATGACACCGACAGGATCTGGCAAGGGCCCCGGATGATCTCCTTAAAATACAATTAGACAATGAAAACTATTCATAACCAATTAATCCTGCCAAAAGCTCAATGATGACGACTTTTTAGGAATTAATTTCATTCATAGCAACATTTAAGAATTTTGTTCTGGATATAGGTTACTCTGGCACCCTAGTATCTCGAAGTCCCCTTGAAACACAGTGACGAAGACATTCATGGCTTTCAGTTCCTCCTGCTATATAAATTAAGATGGTTACCTTGAATTTTTTTATACGTGCACCAAACTTGTATGTGAAACGTGTAGATGGAAAGAAAATTTTCTCTACACTGAAGTGCAGGAGCGGAACTGCACGGTAATGCCCATGGTAGACGAAAGATACCGTGGTAATGTCATTATGTCAGTCCGGCGCCTTGAGTAAGGAATTCTCTGCTAGGGCGAAAATTTTCTTGAAAATAAAATATAACAAAACACGTAGGAATATATAAAAAACATGAAATGATTTTAAATTTTTCAAAGATCAATCAATAAATTTTGGATCCAAACCAGAGTAAATTGTTTCAGAAACAAGCGCATAAAACTATGAACTATTCTTATGGAATATCTTCGTAAGAAATATTTTAAATTGGATTCTTATTCAGTGACTTAGATTTATTTTTATTGAATGTGAGTTTGTGTCATTGAACTTTATAGAATGACTATTATAAAATCAAGACAACTGGTAGGAGGAAAAAATATCATTTTACCATTTGTAAGGCGAACCTATCTCTCTTAGGAGGTAGATAGAATAAATACTCTTTTTTCGCCTTCAGTTAACACAACTGTGTGCACTGGCTTTAGAGACTTCTGAAAAATTGAAAAAAGCCAGCAGAAATAGTACATGATGTCTTACCGAAAATGCCCTTATACCATTTTTACCTAATGGAAGGAATAGATTATTTTCGCTACATGATACAATTGATGTAATAGTATACATTTTTTGTGCGTTGAAAAGACCATCGCTTAAAACACCAATGCTAATGTAAACTGTTCAGTAAAGTTTAATTAGAAGAGGTGAGATTGTTCTAAATTAGTAGAAGAAACTCATAGCTCTTTAAAAACATTGATAGCCAATTTAAAATACTGATGCCCGTTTGATTTGAGAAGTAGGTTCAATGCACCACTCATTTATGCCATGGATTAAGCGATCAATTGATTAGGTTACCAAAAGTAGCCAAGGCTCACACAATGCCTTAGAACCTTACTCCTTAAAACAAAGTCCTGTTTTAACAGTATTTTGTGAAAATGTATTCAAGTTTCTTCAAAACATTTCCATTCTCCCGTATTCATAGTTTTACGTTTTTTTCGAAAAATTTGTCTCGCACTTGACACCTTAAAAATTGTAACGTTAAATGGGAAATCTGATGCGCGCCCTTTGCACCTCGTCCTTAGCACGTGTAACTCCCGATTTCTCTTTTTCAATTACCTAGCACCGAATATTTCTACAGTATAATTTGCGGTTGCTCTACACTTAAGAGCGAACATCAGGGATAACCCTCAAGGTTTTTCAAGGCACCGAGATGAAATTAATCGAGATGAGGCTGTCTAAAACTTCTGATTGCGCGAACAGTGATATATCTTTAAGAAAATACCGTTATAAGAGTAAATTTGTATAGAATTAAATAAAAAAACAGAAGTCTAAATCCTGGAGGATTTCTCTATAATTATTTATTAATTAGGTTTTTAGAGCCCTGGCTCCTGGGTTGCAAATGAATCAGAAACAAATGCATATTTTCAAGTTTTAGAAAACCAGTAATTTTGGGTCTTCAGGGAGGGTGTGATAAAAAATGTTATTAGGCTGAGCCACGGGATTGAACTGACTAGAGCTTTGATTTATCTTTCACAATGATTTCATCTGTTAATTTATTCCACCTTTAAATTTTTAATAGATGTAGCGATCAATTTTGATTTGAAATAGTTTATGTCGTTCACAATTTAGTTTCATGTTCTGTTTCATTTAAGGCGGTGTTTTTTCTAGAATTAAAGCTCAAAATGGCGTTTTAGTTTTTGAAACATTGGTTTCTCATCGTCTTGGCACAAACACATGCTAAGCACAAACTCAACTTTATTTTACTGAACTAGAAGGTTTCACTCACATGTCAAAAGCAATGGATTTAGTGGCTCCATCAAAATCAAATGTTCTTTACTAGCAGATTTCGGAGGTGAGTCGAACACAAACCAGAAATAGCAGTAAATAACATACATTTGATTTCATTTTCCCATGCTCCTACTGAATAATTCATTCTGTGGCATGCTTCCCTTAGCATTTTTAATTCTCACCATTCGAGCTCGTCGAAGAGTTAGGGTCACTTATTTTGGCGCTAGCGTTAAATGTAATGCCGCGCGTTGTTGGGCTCCTCTCTATACAAAGAGCTTGTTAAGCGTAAAATCAGACTGATCGTTGGCTCATGTCATTCATTGAGTGGCCATCTCCACACCTTGATATCCACTAGTTACTAATACATTTTAGATTCGTATTTGAGTTGACAGAAAGCTCTTCCAAGAATTAATATCTAAGACACTAATCCTATAATCGTTATAAGGACATATATATCTTACACTCAGATGAAAACATTTAATTTAGCGCTAGGACCCAATTTTCGATATGTCAACAAAATTATCTTCAAGAGCATTCCCATTTATACTCTGCATGCATAGTATGAGGAACTTGTGCTTGAAAAGGCCTGCGTGGCTCTGATGTAAGGCTTTCATTGAGCTGTCCTAATGCACAGAATTCAAATATCCGTGTAGATATTGGGATTCAGCGCAATGTGTGGGATTTATCCTGCTCTATCACTCTAAAGATCTATAATGGGACTTCCCACTGAATCTTCGTTGTTTTTCCCTCACATTCTTCTTTTAACCATTCGTCTTCAGCCTTCCTCATTTTTGGAGTCTCTTCAAACATTGCGGTGAAAATTATTGTTCCTTGTACTTTGTTGTCCTCCTCTTCCGCATTTTCTTCAATTACGTTCCTCGAAAGAGCGTTTGGGACCATGTGTAGAACTTCTGGTCGATAGATTACGTCGAAATCATACTGTCGGAACACATCTCAAAATCCGATTATTTTTTGTGGGTTTCTCCTGAAGAAATACTTGAAGACCACATGGTCAGCGATGATAACGAATTTATTACCGTATTGAGTCCTCGGTAGCACTGATCTTTCATTCGGCGAGGTCACTTCTAAGTGTGCCTAATTCAACACAGTTAAATATGATTGTAACTAAAACACTTAACATGTCACTACATCCTTCGTATGATGGTGTACAGGGATATTTTGTCTTGCATTCAGTATTTATTCAGTGCATTCTATTGCTTATTTAGTAAAAAATAATTATGTATTCCCTCTCCTGAATTCAAAAGTCTGAAATATTGGACCCTAATTAATATTTATCATGCTCGTTTCTATTATTGAACTTATTGTGCATCAGCCTCTTGCGAGTATTTCGTAACAATCTGAAGCGGTAATTTTTTTGGCTTTTTAGTAACAACTAATAACTCTTTTGTTTACTTCTTCCGTTTAGGAAGAAATTGGTAGTTCAGTATTCTTGACTGGCTTTAACCTTGAAGACTTAATGATACAGCGTGCAATTTATGACACAGCTGTAGGTAAAATAATGTCCAACCTCCTGTTCGTAGAGACCATACCACGTCATAGCCCGAGATTTATGTTAAAATGGTAACAACAGGGGCTTACATCGGTGGCAGCTGCAAAAAGAAATTACGTTTAGAACAAGGGGACAATCCTTCAATCATTAGGCAGAATCAAAATCTCATCATTCCCATACCTTCTCATAAGTGAAGCTCAAACTAGCTGAACTTGAAGGTTTGGATAGTAATGATTTACGACTGTGATTTAATGTAACGAAAAAAATGTTTCATAGTAACCTCATCACCTGCCCGGCAATTTGTTTGCCGTTACTCATAAGAGAAAGTTTCATTTAGAAAGAGTATTCGGTATCCATGATTGACGGCTTTAGACTCTAATAACTTTTGCTAACTTATTTGCTAACTATTGCTAACTATTAACGTTTTGCTAACTTATCAAGTAAAAAGAATTACTGTAATCCGAGTGTACAGACACTCCTCGGTTGATTTTATGATATCTAGATATGGAGGTACAAGAGTAACTATTCATCTTTAGATTTTTGAGTCAGTGGGACTATATCAACTCTTAATCAATGGCATAATAGTCTACTTCTTGACTGCCTAAAACAGAGTAGAGATCTACATATTCAGTTAAAATTCGAGAAAATATTGAAAATTCTGAAAATAATGAAATTAGAACAACACCCGCAGAAATTCTTTATGATCCTATGTGACAGAATTACCTCATAAAATATTTTACAGAATTCTTCTCTTGACTTTTTATCGATAAAATTGTAATGCAGATATCATGGCATAAGCCTTGTTGTTCTGTCCAGTTCTTTCCCGACCTTGGGCAACACATGTGAAGCCGTCTCGTGCGCCCGTCCGGAGTTGCCGTCATTGAAAACTTATCTTTATTTCCCTCGTGAGCAGCCTTGGACAGAATGACCCATTTTTTCCCTCGGTTTTCAGCAAAGCAGAGAGGACTCAAGGTCTACCTGTCATCGCGCACATGTTCCTCGCTTGCTGCAACCAACCAGCCTTAATTCGCTCTAACGCATATGCGTCACACTGAGGGATAACCTCGATAATAATTTCTCATTTTGTTCCATTTTGCTCTTTTGTAATGCCGTAGCAGTGAAATAGTGATAATTATATATCCCTTGACCTAAATTAAAATTTTTTAAAAATCGTGGCCTGGTGAATTTTCATTTATGAGTTCTGTTATTCTACTTATTGTGCACCAATCTAGCGTGTGTATTTCTTCACTAACTTTGACGTAATATACAGTTTTGTGGTCGACTTATTTCTACACTTGCAAATAAACAGTTTTAGACTGCTGATAATTCGATATGTATCATTTAATGTCTGATTCATGAGCTTCTATAATATTTTGATTAGGGAATGTTATTCATTTCTGAACCTATGGTATGAGAACCTATGGTTCTCATCTCTGAACCTATGTTATTTATCTCTGAACCTATGGTTCATTTCGGAACCTATGGTTAACTTCGCGACTTTTTCTAAGGTGGAAGTATATCCAAAATTTTCAAATTTATTGTTTGAGCATCCGGAAATCGATTTTTTGCAACGGAAATCGATTGCAAAATTTCCTTTGGAAATTTACGGCCATACATGTAACGTAAGTAACTTCATGTTTGCAAATTTTTGTACTAAAATTTCGTTCCCTCCGTGCGTACAGTTTTTATACAGTTTTGAAAAATACTGTTCTGTCACCAATGGAAAGATTTATATAGTTCATAAAACTCAAGTTTCAATTTCACCCTCCCGAATGTTCTGACGTACAGCTACTACTCTGTATTTAGGGAAGAGAAGTAGTTTGTAAAGTTATATTGCCTTGCTAACACATACTTTCACTATTCGCGGTCGACTTGATACTTTCTTTTACGAAATTTTGAGAAAATGGTACCGCAAGGCTTAAAAATTGATGATTTTAACCGGGGAAAGAGACTCTTAGTAACACTGACTACCACAATGAACGTGCTGTACGTGGGGCTTCCTGGTGTTGACTTTCTGGCAAATTATTGCTACTCTAAGTACCCCTAAAAACAAGGCCCCTTGGGAAGTTTCTATAGCATAAATTTACTTCATCCCTTCTTTGCACACCAAAAGTTTCTCATAGACTACTTAGTTTTCATTTTGAATTAAATCACGGCATAAATTATTATTATGCCTGTAAAAATCTAAAGTTCAGAAAGCTGAAGAATCAAACGTTTTGATTAATACATGGAGCTCAAGTTTCTCCAAAATTTTTTGGTATTTATTCAAGAAAGTATGACCTTTGCTTTTGCCTCAAATGAATTATTGTTCGTGGCAAGAGCTAAATGAAGGTAATTTTTAAGGATTCAATTTCACTGCACGGCTGAGAACTTGCTGATGTATCAATTTTCTCTACATCTTTATAAAACATACTATCAAAGAATGAGGTACTTGAGAACATTTGAGAGACCACTATATCCCACATTCATATTATTATTATTGAAGTTCGTGGCGTTTAATATCCTATTAAGCAGCTTTTTTTAGAACTCCTAGTTCAATGTGTTAAAAATTTTTTTAAAAGTGTGTAAAACCTAAACGGATGAAAAATTGCGGTAACTTCTAGTTCTTTATTAAAATTGTAGCTAAATTATTATTGCTAGTTTTACTTTCAATGTAGTGTATACTAGCACCTCAACTTATACGCGCTCAATGTTTGTTGGTATTGTGCAAAGCATGGGACAACACCCTGAAGAAAAGGCATTCGTTGAATTTTGCCATACTTTAATATTCGCGAAATGTAGAGCTTGTCTATTCTCTTATATAGCGCAGTTCAGTCAAAGGAAAAACAGTCGAGGACATCAAAAGGAAAGAAGAAGCAAGGTGGGTCGGCACAGCGTAGCTACACGTGACGCTACGGACGCCGCAAGGAGCACGTGACTCGAGCTTCCCTCGCCCACTTCCCTCGTTCCCTCACGCCATGCATAACAGTGCTCCTGGCGGTGAGCTAACAAAGGCTGCTCATTTTCATGCGTGCCCTCATTTCAGGTCGACTTCAAGTAGGTCGCCTTATGCCAATTTGATCTTCTTGCGTCCAATTTGATCTTTGTCAGGATGAAGTTTTCTTCAGAGTCTTGATTTAGAGATTCGATAAGGCAATCAGTGGATCTAAAAGAACACAATGTCGGGATCGTGCGGGAGAACAAACTTACTGTGGAATTCCAGTCGTTTCACTTCTTTTATGTATTAGCAACTATGAAAAAGAGAAGCCTTGAATTTAATGCAGATACCGATCGTGACATAGTATACCTGCGGCTCCCCGTTTTCTTTCCAATTGTAAATTTTGGGTTGACTACTTTGCGCTTGCACGGTGATTCATACATCGACTAAGATTTTGGACACAGGGGCGTCCAGGAAAGACAACAGATCGTCTTGTGCTGCTATATAAGTTGTTATTAAATAAGATGAAATATGAACGATGTTTTATAAATTAGTTGTCTGTATTTTTCACAAGAGTCTCTGCATCCTGACCTCACGAGTCCCCCAGATTCAAATGAATCTTGCTCAAAATAAAATAATTTAAGAATATGGGTACAGGAAAAGTGTCACTCAAGCAAGCAATTCCTCTAAATATAACAAGCTACATCAAAGAAGACTAAAAACAGCTGCATGAGCCATAATTTTAATCTTCGAGTGTCCTTGTCGATGAATTGATTTAAAACTGCTTAGCATCACTTAAAATACATATCTTACGCTAAACTCACTAAGAGGTATTAACGGTTTCCGTAATCAATAGGTGTATTATTTACTGTACGTAAAATGATTTTCGAGTAAGGGATGATAAAACTTTTAAAGTATGAGAAAAAATGCGACAAGTTTTTGCTCTTCATTAAAACAGTAGATAAATTACTTTCCTCAGTTGGAAAATAACGAACGACAACGATTCATGTTCGAAATAAACCTACGAATTTAATTTGATAGGTAAACCTGTACTTAATTCACTCCAGCAGCAAAATGTTGCTACTTTTTTGTTTCCATACAATGGATGCGGATGCTACTCCATTTTGAGAATAAAGATTGCTAATTTGTTATTCGTTTTTTACGAACCACGAAAATTTGCCTCTCTACTTTAGCTCCCGGAATCAAATTTTCTGAGAAGTGGAGCATGAGGATCGAGAAGACTTTGTGAAATGAGATCGGCGCTCCACGTTACAGTCCATCAGGCCCGAATTTCGGCAAGTTCATGTGCACAGTTGCTATTTTGAAATGGTCATGCCACCCTCATTCTCAACCGTTTACTGTGATGGAACCCTTAATTTTTATACAGACGTAATGAAATAAAGGCATTCTCTATCTAATTTTCGTTTATTTTGAAAACTAATCTCTAAAATTAACTTTAATTTGAGTTTAACCCGAAGCAGTTAACGTGTTAAAAACCCTTGAACATCACTGTTCGAATTTTTCGCTAATTTCGCTATTCGTTTGAAGTAATGATCAACAATGAGCACAAAATTAATCTTAAAGACATTAAGAACCCCAACTGTACATCTCGCTATGGACGTTGTTATCCTGGGGTGATCCTTTGAACACGTTTCATTATGTTACAATCTGAATAGTTCTCGTTTCTATATTGCGATTGCTGGTCGAAGATTCAGGATTCATTCACTAATTTTTAGAAAAGCTAAAAATTTTGTGTTCTTCTTCCAAGACCGACATTCTTCTTGAACTTACTGTTTCACCATCCGGAAATTAAAATTTTATTTCTTGATTTCAAATACGTACACATTTTAAAGAGGTAAAGGGGATTGCTCTTTGGCAATACCGTTTTTTTCAGAAATAGTAGTGGAATATGAAATAGAACTATTTTAACGCAGAATCCTTATTTATCGAAGTAAAATTCCAACGTAAAATTGCAGTTTCATCGCGAAAATTCTGTCACAACGCCTTGTTCATTTGGAAGAAAACAGGCACCCACGCTCACAAACGTGAATAAGGAATGAAGTGCAGTGCAAAATAACCAGAAAGGGAGGCTTGAGGCACTTCTGCCGTGCATTCCGAACCGCAATTAGGACATCCGCCGTGGATGCTGTGCATGATCGCGCCCACCGGATGTGTTGGGGCTTTTTCATGGGGATGTTCTTCGACCACCGTGCATGCCTTCGGCCGGAGGTGAAGAGATGCTTCTTCGCGGGTCGGCGACCTATGAGCTGTAGAGTGTGCGCGGGATAGATATTTTCTAGGAATTACAGTGAGTTGCGATTGTAAGTTTTCAAGGAATTTTCTTTTGTAAGGCTCTCGTATAGTAAAAAAGTGTACTCTTAAAGTCTTCGACGTCTGCAAGCAATAAATGGCTGAGGGTACACTGTAACAACTCAAAACTGAAGCATGAGGCGTTTGAGTTGTAACAATTTAGGAACAGTTCCGATGAAAGTTAATGTTTCGATGCATAGAAAGAACCTACTTCAAAGAAGAAATGTCATAAAAAACTATTCTCACGTTTTATTCCTTGGTGCACTTTTATTCGGATGCAAGTGGACGAACTAAATCTAATTTTGAATCAGCAATGATATTCTATGCAGTAGATTTTAAATCAGCAGTTATTGCTTAACTTGCTAAGAATAAACTGTTATGCTTTTCATAAGGGGGTGAAAATTCGGTGCCTTTTTAAAAAATAGTAGCTTGTAGCTAGTAAAAATACATCGTATTTGTTCTACTCGGTGCCATGCAGTCTTCCAAATATAATAAGCGTTCCAGTGCAGCGGTGGAACAAGGATGCACAAGCGTTCATTCTGGTCATGTCCAGATGTTACCCACTCGTCCTGCTACTCCCATCATTACAATCGGAAACAAAGGTACTCGCTTGACTAGCCACGTTGATAGCGTATTGTGTAGACCCCGCGTGGTACATTCCACAGGGTGGGACACTTGTTAAGACCGACTCTTTGGTTCATTCGACATAATAACAAGAGACAAGATAGACAAGGCCGGATTCTTGCTCTTCTTAATTTAACTTAGTGTTCTCACCAAGAATTTTGGTTGCACAAGCTTAGTTACTAACTACTGCTCAGAAAATGGTACTCTGAAATTCATGTGGGAATGTTCTCCGTACCAAGACTGCATCTATACAAAAATATCATTATGACATTCAACAAAGGTCTATATCATTTAAATAATGTTGATATTATTATGGTTTATACAAAGATATTGTTCTTGAGTAGGACAAATAATGATAATTGTAGCACCAAGGCATATTTCACTAAGTAGTTCATTCAATATCGTCCTCAAAACCACGAATCGTGGGAGTGGGACGAGATTTGGAGGTACACTGAATGAAGAACACAATTTTAAATTTGCACTAGCACGCCAGAGTATGCCTCCACTACTTAGTTAAACAAAAACATTTATTTCATTGATGTTGCGAAAGAACTAGGTTCTTGTGTTAAAGTATCGATTGAGTAAGTTTTAACTGTGAACAGCATGAAACGAATTAGCCCAACCTGAGATCATTTTAAAATGAATTAACTTCAATTTTGAAAAGTATAAAATGAATTTGTCTCACGTAAGTATGGCATAAATTAGCTATAACCGTGAACTGCACGAAGTGAGTTAGCTTCACATACGAAGAGTAGAGAGAGGATTAGCTTTAAAAAATCAGATGGAAAGGGGCTTGAAAAGGCGTGTGATGGAGGAGACCGAGGAGCAGTCAGTGGCCGCGCTGTGAGAGGTCAACACTCGCGCATCCCTCAAAACTCCAAGGTTGGACTGTCCTATTCGCCCTTGCGCTACTCTCTGCACTTGAAAGTCGCTCCCTCCCCGCCTCACACGCGCACGCCATCCCTAATACCATCAGGGGTAATGACTTCAGCCTAAGATGCGTTATGCTCCTACCATACGAATCATTTCAAGTGTCAGCATGATGTCGAAGTATGCTTTCAGAGAAAATAACTTATTCTGCTTTTGATCCTTGAAAGTTTTTCGGGCAATATTCGATTGGGAATAAAGTTCAAAATTTCAATTATTGTCGAATTGCGCTGAAATTGTTTGTGTTCAATAGTGCACCTATGTTGTATAATATTATTAACACATTTGTTGTATGAAGTAAACAAATTGTGACACGTACAACAATATATTTTCTTAATTGTTTAACAAGTTTAATTCATCACCTACACGATGGACCCCTGAAAGCGTTGTCAAATTGCTAGTTACCAAATGCTTTCGAGGGAGAAGTGCTCTCGAAAAGATTGTTCTCCAGCTATTCTTCATGACCAGGCTTTCACGATTGTATGAGATTTCTGTAATTCAGAAAGGAGGTGCGAGTCTTCGTCAGTGACTCTAATCCACACAGATCCGCTTCTGTCCTGAAACACTGGTGACAAATTTTTGTGCACTAGCAACGAAAAACGCTGGAAGCGAAGGTTTTGGAGAAAAATGGAGTATTTTTCCTCTTTATCAAGTTTCATGCTTCACGTGAGGGCGGCCGATTCCTTCAGAATCTTGTTCGAGTGCAATTGCTTCCCTCACTGTGCATATCTATCGTTTCTTCGTTTTTTCGTGCGAAATTAAATTTTTTCAGCAATATCTACAGTTTTAAGAGAATAGAACCATCTTGATCTCTCCATGTACTTACAAAAATAAATGATCATAATAGAAATTGTTTTCACGGTCATATCTGATATTTAAAGTAAAACGCAAGCAAAGATGGTGTCATACTTCGAAAAATTATTGAATCAAGATCTCCAAAGGGCTTGCAGAGATAATAATTCGAGCAATACCAGCGAGCTTGAAAAGTTACCGAGTTAGGACACAATGCAAACCTTGCTAACGTAACCTGCACTGACTACCAGAGTAACTGGTGAGAATGCCACTTTGCTAGGCACTACGATCAACAAACGACTATAGTACAATTGAATTGGTGCGCAAGTAAGCTCAATTATCGCTGTTCTAATCCACAAATTTACTTTGGTCTTTCAAACAGGAAAAACTTTCTTGAAGTTCACGCAGTACTTAAATAATTCATAAAAATTATGTAGTGTTATTCGAATCGAGTGTGAGGTAGAAATTGTTTTTTTCTATCGCCATGGAGGAATACATTCCAAGATTTGAAGCGTGTGTGAGAAGATTTTAAGTAGGTTACAGTGAATGCCCCAAAATTATAAGGGCTTTATGAGAATACGCAGACAGACTACGACCAAGAATTTCAGGTCTATTTGAGAAGACCGTAGACAGGTTACGGCACAGAGATTCAGGACTTATGAGATGACTATGGACAGGTTACGACCAAAACATTCAGGACTGTATGAGGAGACTGTAGGCAGGTTACCGCCAAGAGGTTCACTACAGAGTTCATGCTCTCAAGGTTAGCCTGTCCTTCGTCGGGAGACCAAGAGCACGACACAGGATAGGCTTAGGCACTCGCGCTGAAACGGATGCCCTGGAATGAAGACGGTTTCGGGCCGAAGTGTCTGAGCAAATATGGCGGTATCGGTCCTCACATAGGTAGGGTCCGAGAAAATAAGGCCATTTCGGACCCTTATCCACAAGTGTTCAAGGAAATACAAGAATTATTAACTTTCTCTCCACAAGTCATCCATTCTGCGAATATTTTCTCCTTATTTCATGATAAGGGAGTATTGAGTGCATAACAAAACTGAGGTATTAATCGGAAATTTCTTTGCTTGTGCGCTTGTAGCATTCCTGTAAGGAACAAGTTGAACGTACGAATATGTCTAGACATTTCAGGAATCAGTCTTTTTTACTCTGTACTTGTTTTTTTATCAGTCTCGATTCTCGCTGGTTATATTTCACTAATATTTCTTTGCTTTCTTCAATAGGATATTTATCCAAAATTTGGTTAAGGATTTAAAACTTTCACCTGAGAACTGAAAACGAATAATTTTTTAGAAATGTTTGTTTCCTTAACGATGGAATCTTGCATTAATTTTTACTACATGAGACAAATGCCTCTTCACACGTCTGTTTTTAAAACATCTTGTGTTAATTTTCAAATAGAATATTTTTCGATCCATATAATCAGTGACAGCAAATATCGGCCATGACCTCGTTCGATTATGATTAGAATCTTCAGATCGTGTGATTTGCGCTCATAGTGACCTCGAGTGATAGTTTCAAGTACATTCAGTGAAGTATCAAAACTTCTAACTTACATTTCTGTTCAGGCAAAAAATAACTTAAAATGCTTGATTGAAAATATCTATTTGATAAAATGATTGTACATTTCGTACTCAACTTGCAGAATTACATTCTTGATGATATTGAAAATTTCAATAAAGTGAGTGTACAAAGCGAAACTTACTTTGTAGTCTATTACTTCTTGGAATACATCTCTACATTAGCACGTTCGAAAAATAGAATTTCCCTACATGCTTCTAAAATTCCGCTCATCTTAAATTAAGCACTGTTCACCCCTCTGCTTGATGCAACCCACTATTACATCATTCATTTAGTACCGCCCACCCCTAGGCTGCTTCATGGAACCTTCTATTATATCTTACATTTAGTACTGTTCACCTCTCTGCTTGATGCAACCTACTACTACAACCTACATTCAGTAAACAATTTAAACAATTTAAACAATTTATTTACCACAGGTGATACAGAGGTAGAATTTTACTTAAGTCTAGTACAATGGTCAAATTTGAGTATAGCTACCTGTGGGCCCGAATAAGTTCAGCGACTTCTAGGGCACACCCTCTGCTTAATGCGACATCCTATTACATCCTACATACATTCAGTATACTGAACGCCCCCTTGCTTGATGGAACCTTCTAATACATCCTACGTTCATTTCTGTGCACCAAGGATCTCACCTAAAAGCACCGCGACGATATCTGCGTCTCAGGGCTGGGCCGGCCAGTGGGTGGCAGGCAGATGCGTGTACGTATGCTACGTTCGCAGCACTTCTCCAGCCGCAGGGCGACGCCCTTGAAGCGGTCACAGCTCCACCGAAGGCCCGCCAGTTTTGGCAACGTGTTGCTGAGCCCCAAGGGGAGGGAGCGAGGGAGATCGGATTTGGCGCGAGTTATAAAATGGGAGGACCGCCCGCGCGAGCTGCAAATGATTCCTCAGCGGGAAGTCCACTTCGAGAAAAGCCCCTGCTTGATGTCCGCCCGCGTGAACTAGAAATATGTCAATGCAGTGCTGCGGCTGAGAAACCTTGGGGTTTTGTATGAAAATAATTATTTAATAAAGTTACATTGTGCATCAATGATGCATAAATCTGACCCTGCGTACTTGAACAGACAGTCTGGGATGAGTCGTGAAGTACTTATTTCTTATTAAACTTATTTGTACTTAGATGAGTACTTATTTCTTATGAAACAGAACGTCCGAATGAGACTTTAACACCTGAAGCGTCCGGGACTTTTATGGTTTGAATATGATTTGTTCAAACTTTGAAGTGTTTTCGAACCTTCCCAGAAACAGTGAGATGAATGAAAAATTGAAATTATTTGAAAACAAACTCATCGTCATAAATGTACTCGATTGTCTCTCACCGTTTGTTTTTTGGATGCAAGTGAGCGAATTGGTCCTCACATCCTTGTATAACTTGATTCAAATAATGTTGAATTGATGTAGTTTTTAGTCCAAACTTGACTAGACTTATTTCAGAATATGGCTGTAAGCGGTATCATATAAAGTATTTCCTTTAGAATAGTTATAAATAATGGATGGGTTAGAAAAAACAATTATGATTATTCAACCGTACAGGGCAAGTCCTTCAATAGCCTTGGGAAAAAGATACTCAAGAGAAAACTCTGTTTTTTAGAGTACTTATGAGTTGGAAAAATAGGCTGATTTTGAGGTTCGAGACACTACGTCTGTGTTTTTCAATTTATTTTATATAAGATACAAACCTTGGGTTTGTTCTTTACGTGAGCTACCCTGGGTCATTACGTGCGCTGTCATAAGAAGTCGGATGTGATTGACAATTTTTAAAGTCGCATGATCTCACGCTATCAAATCCTGATCCTGTTTAATATAATTCGTTCTCGACTTTCCCACAACGATGAATAATAAAACACTTGTTTTCTATAGATCCCATTACAGTCAACCTGGTTTCACGTGTTTAGAATACAATTCAGATTGCTGCCGCTTATTCAAGAAACTACAGTCAATTGTTGATCGTAAATATGATCAAGTAGGCTTTTTTGTTTACTTGGGCTTCCCAAACCCCGTACAGCGATTGTACAAAGTTGATTTACATGTCATACAGTCATTGCTCCGTAGTGAGACTAGCAATTCAATAAAACGAACAGAGAGAGAGTACTTGTCACACTCTGGCGCTCCGATAACAAGTGTTTGTTTTAGAGGAAATAGTTTCAACTTGCATTTCAGATAACCCGGCCTTTATCGGTGCCTTAGTTAGTCGAGTTGGTATGACGCAACTCGCTGCACTGACGTCAGTGCCGCAGTTTACCACACTAAAGGCAGTGTTACAGTTTACAGCAGCTGCTAGCAAGGTAAATTGATATTAAGTTTCAAGCATTCCGTGGATTATCTTTTTTGTATTTCCTGTCCTGTTTTTCTTTGATGTGTTATTTGATGGTCTTGCTTACTGAAGTTAGTCCACTGATCAATTTTGCTTAAATTTAGTAGAAGAATCTGTTACTCTATACAAAGCATGTTTCTCGTACTAAACACATCTATCATTCTACAGGGCTGAATACTGTATATCATAGGTTGTACGGTATTAATTTTTTTCTATAAATGTTTGGACAAAATCGTCTCTTATATGACATTTATCAAATTATCGTTTACATGAATGACTTTTTATTTTATTTAAAAGTGCAGTTTTGATAACAGTTGTATTTATTATTCGCTTATCAAGAGCAGAGCTAAAATTTGAGCAATTTTCTTGCTGGATGAGCAAGAACCCTGAAAAATCAGAGGGCATATCTTCAAGGCAGAGCAATGCTGTTTTAATAATTATTTTCACCAAATATACTTAACATTGCAGTTGCTTGTAGAAATTGAGGAGCCCATCTTCACTTTAACTCAGGGCTAAGTACATCATTATTATCCCACTGAATAAAACATACAAATTACTAGGTGAAAAACTCTCCGCATCCGCCGTTAACGAGGAATTCTTACGGAAACTCAGTTCGTCACACAACGTTCTCCAATCTTCTGGGAAGCTGAGTGCGTCTTAAAATTTTCATACTTGTTGAGAAGTTTTTCAGCGGAAAAGACAGGTTGAAGAGTATCTCCAAGCGGTACTGGCACTCGTTATTAATTCTGGGGAGCAGAGCTCTATTGTATCGCCTTGTCCAGGGTCTAAACAAGCATTGTGATGCAACCTCATGGCCAGCTCTGGGGGAGAGGGCGTGGGATGCTCAAGGTCAGGATTAAGGTCACCCAGCCCAAGGAGACAACTAAGGTCATTACTTCAACACTTCGCTATGTGTATTAGGCCAGGCAAGCCACATCCAACACTCCTTGCCACATCACAGCGCCGTCCATAGCGTCACCTACGCGTGTCTCTATTCCATCGGTTGCTCTCACGCCGGACTTAACCCCCGAATTCCAAAAAGTGGTTCGCCTATGTTAAATAATTGGAATGATTTATTCTCGGAGGATAAAACACATTTGAGAGTCGGTAGCAAATCTGGTGCGTTATACCCAGCAAAAGCAGGAAAATCCGACATTAAACCTTGGCAGTTGGTAGCTATCTGCATAAGTAACGTGATGAGCAATAAAATATAACTACGTACTGCGTCTGTGTTATATTTTCAACCTGATTGAAGTCTCGGTTGCGTCCAGAGTACTGCATGCCAGATAATAACATCGCTTTGGCGCCCGTGCACAGCCTGTCTAGTCCTGATGATAGGAGCGATGTCTTCCGTGCTTCTTCCATGTCTGCAAGTGAAGAAGAACACAATACAGTATATTCAAGCATCCTATGTAAAGATACGAATGCCACGAGTTATAAAAAGGGCTGAATTTTTTACAGCAGTTCAGAGAGGGCATAATAACGCTCTATAATTTACACATAAAGAAAGTTGCTTATTGGATTTTTTTTGTTATGAGACATTTTGCGTATTTCTTTTTGTGTAACTGATATGATATTTATAAGAGGACATCGGATATTATGTTTATAGTGTTGATTTTTCTTCAAAACTGTTGCGAGAAAATTATGGGCGTACTTTCTTGTAGTAGAAAGTGATTTAGTGGCTCTAAAAGTGATCAATACTGAAAGAATTTGAGTGAACAGCGTAAAACAACTCGTTCATAAACGCAACTGGAAACACGATATTATATGATTCAAATACGATTAATACATTCGTTTTCGTGCAATGTTGCTTACGTCATATAAGCATCAGAAAAAAAGATGGCCAATTTCTGTAAAGCATTTGATCGACTTCTTCGTGTCCCCTTGATATTTGAGATGCTCATTGTACAAGGAAGGCGATTTTCTGTTGATACCTGCATGGCATATCAAATACAGCTTAGGAAAAAAGTACTAGGACAGCTGGTAATAACTCGATTCGTCCGATATTCAGGTTTACTTCACGTGCCTATTGAAGAGAATAAATAAAAATGTCTAGCACAGACGTTTCTGACCTGGTTGAGAATTGACTTTTTACTTACGCCGCAAACTCGACGTAGCCAAGGTTATTCAATTCAGTCATGCCCTGTTTCTCGCCATGCTTATAGTTGTTGAAACCATTTAAACTAATTATTCGTGGTATATTATATTCAATATATTCAATATGCTTATGAATCAAGATGTATGATCTGAAACGAAATATAAAATACCAACTGAAAATCATTCGGTAAGGAATCGGTATTATGTTAGTTTTAAGAGTTGCATGGTGCAAGTTGTTACTAAGTCCTCATGTGAGTTACTCATGGTCAAAATTTCCCAGTATTTATAAGAATCTTTTACTCGCAAAACATGTCCAATATTTTTGCATTATGCTCAAATAGGAAACCGACTTTTTTCGTTTGTTACACATCCTGAGCTTTTACTGGTGCAGTGCTGAAGGTAGTCGTTACTTTCATGGCGATTAACGAGTTAATAGTCGTGGCAATTTTTTTCAATTACAGGAAGCTTGAAAATTTGAACGATTGAAAAGTGCCCCAAGATTTTGACGTGTTTCTCAAACTATTGTTTGTCTTGTGAAGCATCAAGATGGGTATAAAAAGAAACCTACTTAACAATTTGGAATGACTACATCCAGAGCCTTTATTGGCACGTGCGCCCGTTGCTTCATTTTCCAGGTTGTTGTTAATTAAAGTTCACTCCCATTGATGGTGAATGAATTGATTTGAGAAGGATGCCTGCAGCTTTTTAATAATATCAGCACTACCTTGATAGCTTTCCAGAATTTTTTCCTTTAACCTCTGTAACAAACCTCAAGGACGTTTGCAGTTGAGAACTGACTATGGAGTTGCTTATTGCTTCTTAGGTATAGGTGGGCTTCTTAGCTCCTTCTCGATTCGAACTTGTTTATCCGCGCTTCTTGTTTTAAAATTAGCTACGAATTTTGTGAAAATAATCTAAGGCTTGATGCTCATTAAAGTTTAATTTTTCCATTATTCATTCCTTCACTTTTGGTGAGGAATTCAGCATTTGCGTAATCGACCTTCGAATACACAACCCTTCCTAAACTTAAACTTGTTTGAATGATTTTGAGAAGTTCCATCTCTGAAATGCCTACTTATGGGGTAGCCGTTAAAATAAAGATGGCATGGTGACGCTTTAAACTGGATTACTCGAGTATTACTGGTGCTGAGTTCTTCTTTTCCTGGCTATTTTAACGTCTTCTGCTGTTCTAGCACTGTTTCTAGATACACGTCTTAAGGGGAGTTTGTGCGTTTGTTTGTAAAATAATTCCATCGAATCATTAGGCATTAAAAATAAGTTGATCTATTAAGCTAGTTGATCCCTTTCTAGCTAGTTAGTTGATCCCTTTCTTGTGCATCGTATTCTTCCATACCCGCTTCCAATGACGATTGGACGTCATTGCTGTTAATTTAGCTATGTGGGAATTGCAATGGGACCCTGAGAACTTTGAAGGTGAGGGGTTTTGAAACCTAATCACCGGTTTGTGCTGAGTAACTGCGTCTGCAGATTTCTTTTGCTATGAAGTCTGGTTCGTAGCTCTTAAATTGCTGATGCTCCTCAGCCCGTTTGCTTTTTGGGAGAGACATCAACATCAATAAAAATGCAGAACACTAAGCATTAAACATCGCAGTCTTTCATTTTTCGTCCCATGTTTCAACTGAAATTCACAAGTTCCAATTTTTGGATATTCTTTAACTTTTTTACAGCTACCCTTACTTTATATCACACATATAGCGAAATCATACGGGTGCGTTCAGTTGTTCGCTATGCCAAGCTATGTCGGGCAGAGAACTTTCAGAAACCATGAGAATTTGAATCGTAGTCTTCATGAATACAATACTCGAATTACCTATATGAACGGGTCCCGCAAAAATACAGAGTGCCCATGATCCGAGAATGTACCAGCGACATCAATGGAGCTTGCGATGTTATAAATCAAATAAGCAAATGTACACGCAAAAAAATTAAAGCCTTTTTAATGATGGAGAGTCACGTATTAACGGCGCTACATTATGCTACCAGCGATAAACAAGAAATAAATCATACACTGTATTTGTGAAGCCTTGCTTTGTCTTATCGACGAGAAGGCGAATGTCTTACAAAAGAAGAGCATAATCATTGAGTGATTATTCATTCATGTTAAGGTGAGGTATAATTCTTTTTCCAGCGAAGCGTTTCTGGTATGTATCGATTAGCATTTAGATGTTTTACATGGCAATAGTAAAACCATGATTGGATTTTTTGTTTTCCCCTGAGATTTTGTTAAAGCGCGTGTCTTTTCATATATTAAGCTCTGAGTTTCATTAGTATAGATTGTTTTATTGTTTTTACTGTTTTTTTCCTACTTTTATTTTTCTGTCTCCAAACGATATGAATTTTTTAGACGCTGCTTGCATTAATTTCCTATAGTCGTAATGGATGTTCATCATTTGTAAGCACTAGTATTTGTGCAACTGTAAGCATAAGTTTCAGAAAAAAATTATCATTATCTTGGTAAGTATTTTCACTTACGTTGACCCAATTATTACGCGCGCGCTTAGGACATCAATGAGAGATTGAAAAAAAAATTATTCTTTCTATGAAATAAATAGAGTCAGAATATACAATTAAATGCAAGTGAACTCTTCATTTCACGTTGTTTATAAGTGCAAAACAAACAGATAATTGTCACTGGCACATTTAGAGAACTAAAAAGTTTCTTGGGTATCGGCAGTATGCCCGATTTTCATCACAAAAGGAGAATTTGGTGTCAACATATTTCCCCAGGCTTGGCTTAGTTCATGTTATGCCTAGCGACTGCGCTAGCAACTAGAATCTGCAACATTCATTGTATGAATCTGCTGTGGGCTTTGAATCATTAGTTTGAATTTATTCATTTCTCATCTCTTTCGCAAAGAGACTTTGTCGCTGATTTTTGCGAACTTTTTTTTCAATTTTCAGCTATTTTTAAGCTAAATACTTAGTGAAAAAACTTCCGCTGTGATGCTTCGCTTTGTATATGTCAATGTTGTTTAATAAATGCACACTAGAGCACGGTGCTTGCAATCCTATTTGTCTTCTAAAGCTATAAATACCTTTACCCACTGTTTGCTGGTATATATTGTCTTCGCTTTTGCGCGTTTCTCGTTCATTAGGTATTTACGTCTTTTGTTAGCTATTATTTTGCAAGCAGCATTATCATCTTCGAGAATATTCGTGCGTCCAGATAGGCAGTGTATTAGAAAATCTGCGGACCCAAAAACCTCTTTTTAAAATTAAGCTTTCTGCGCACGTATCGCAGATGATTGCTGCAGCCGGTGTGATGCATGAAAACTTTTTTAATATCTAGCATTTGGGTATCACGTGAAAATTGTCCATGACACAAATAGTTTGAAGCATTTTTATATTTTTCAAATATTCTTATACAAGATTTCTTATCCTCACAAGTCGCATTTTACGGCACTCCTAATTGGAGCGATCTCGATGCTCTAGAATCTAGTGGACGAAAATTTCCTCTATTTCACATCTTTCAATTAATTATTAAAGTAAAATCCTAGTTTCTACAGTTTTAGGATATGTATGACTTCGCTCAAAATGAAAAATTGATTTGGAGGTTCACTCTCAGACCAGAACAGCTACGTGATCTGGTGTTCAAGTCTAGGCTGTCTGCTCGTGCAGCTGCAGCCACAGTCCTGGTGCTGACGCACAGCCTGGCGTTTGGCTCGGAAGTTGGGAACTTTTTACCTCTATAAAACCCTCTCGTTCCTGTGAGAAATACTACCCTCCCGACGAGAGGAAAGCTGTTGAGAGGCATCATGCTGAGTGTCCAGTGATGGTACAGTGCAAATTGTGTTTCGAGTTAAGTGTAAATCTGTTTTCGATTTTAAGTTCCATCATGTGGGTTTTAATGAATGATTCTTTGTTACAGAAAATCTCATGCTACCGGTCGAACCGGGCATTTATACTTTGTTGAGACTGAAACCGCTTAAACTTTAATACTAGAACGAGTGTCATACTTTCGACCAACCTTGCACGATCTCTTTCATTTTTAAATACATGATTTAAACAATGATTCTAGATTGTAGGTATCCTGCTATTCATTTCACCCCAATCACATAAAAATTAGAAACGATTCTGAATCTTTATCCTGATATATAGTTTACTGTCTTCAGAAAGAAGGTAGTTACAGCTCTAAAAGATCATCGCAGCCACCTTTTTCTATTTTCACAGCTGTAAAAATAAGATATATTTTATTAAATGAAAGTTTGATCTGCAGTTTTGCACTAGTCGTTTTTTTCTGTATAAATTGTTTAGTGGTTTAACCTTGGTGTTGAGCGCGTAGAACTTTGTATTGAAATTATTGAAAGCGATAGGTAGTGTACAAGGATTTTCATTTCATATATGTCAATTGTATGAATTTCCATGGTACTCACTTTGGAACATAATAAGTCGCAAAATACAGATAGTTCACTATCATTCAGGACAAACCTTGCTAACGACTTAAAGTGTGTCCAGATGATCATCACGCTGTAATTGAGGCACAATTTTTCCTGTTCAAATCTTGTGCTTTACTTGACCGATTTCCCACAAATAGCGCGCGTTACCGTGAGGAAATGCTCGAAAAAATCTCCACTATCTATGAAAAAAGATTATTTCCAGCTGGTATAACTTTCGCTTTGTTTGAAAGTGAGTATATCGAGTTCAAAAGCCTCCGAACCAGCTCTCACAAATAGCCACTCAACTGAGGTCACGGGGAAAAAAATTAGAAAACTATAAAACTATAAATTAAGAGCTACCCAGTCTAACTTTTTCACCGAGCATGCGTGTTTTTCGCCGCCCAAGCGATTTAATTACTGGGGCGGTGAAAAACATGCATGCATGCGGCGAAAAAGTTAGACTGGGTAATTTTTAGGGGATTAAGTCATCAATGAGTTTTTCTTAGAAGGAGAAGATTTACACCTTGCAGCGTGGAGAAAACCTCACAGCACATCAATGTGAACTGCTGTGGCCATAACTTCAATTTTCCCTTGGAATTTTGCGATGTACTGAAGAGAAACTCGTATTTCAGTGCCTGAAACCTAAAGAGCATGAAGAGATACATGACCTCGACCACCATGTCACCTTGGATCCCCGCTCTGATCTTCGGGTGACCCGCGGCTCGGTTACGTCCGCAGTTCAGTTTTGGCTTCGCGCCGTCCACCCACCGCTACACAACTGCTCGGAGGTTACCTGAGTTCACTGGAGGGTCGTTCACTCCAGAACCCATCGCCTGGGACGCGCGCAGCTCTGCATCTTTTGTGCACGCCCTCCAACTCATTTCGTGTTTCTTCAGGTGTAGTGCAAGCAAATGTGTGTGTGCTTGTCATCAATAAAAAGAGGGCCAATTTTTCGATTACGCTTCAAATGACCGTATGAAATCAAATTTTACAAAAGTGCGTCAGGTCGATCGTGTAAGTTTTGTTTTTTTCCTGTATGGGATAATTTATGCGGTATATCTTGATTTCCTAAAACGTTTCTTTGTCCACGGGAAATAATTTTTTATGTTGGTTCAACTTGAAAAGCGTTTCAGCTATTTAACTTAATCAAATTTTCCCTAGATGTGGGCCTTCATGAAGTTTACTTTCATGCACTAAAACCAGCCGTAAAATTGTTTAATTCATGCATCACGGTTGCTTTTCTATCACTGAGCATCGCCTCCTGTATTTCACAAATCATTCCACTGTCGTTGAAGCCTGCACCGAACATGGAATATAGAATATGGAATGTCGAAGTTTACTGCTTTTATGCCCGAAAATTGCCATTTCATGGGGTTCTTTCTTCACCGTCCAAAGTTCATTAACGTTTCGAAAAATTGGCAAAAGTTTCAGAAAATGGAAAGAAAACCGTTAAGATAGCGGCAAACCGAACAGAGGCAGCTTGCTGCGCTGGGAAGGGCCGGGGGCTGACACCTTGAAAGCATTTTTGAAGGTCACACTCGGAAGTCATGGGCTCTCTTCTCCGGAGCCTCAGTCTTTGAACTGCATTCTTCGAAGAGGTCATCGTGGTCTTGCATACGAGTAGGCTGGAGGCAGCCTCTTGTGCAGCGAGATGCTTCTAGAACCTTAACGGCTGACCCAGCTCAAGTAGGAAATTTTTATTTTTTATTTTTTCATGTGTTAAATAGCGACTATACTTCAGTCGCCGTAAGTCGTGCTAAATTTTCAACTGAAGCGAGGCATTGCGGTTGCGTAGAACTACAATGTAAAATTTTCAGGAAAAGGAGGTAGTAGGTCAAATAACCATACAACGGCTACTGAATTTGACCTTGCATCAACATGGTGTTCAAAGAATTTTGAGATGTGTTGCACAAGCAATGTTCACCTCGTGCAGAGATATTTTTTCCATCCCGACATTGTTTGATGCGTACAGCACACTCCCAAAATGCTAATTACTTAAGCATGTTTTTTTTTTAATTTTAATGAAAGTTATTTAGCAATGGGTTAGTGAAGAAGACCAATTCTTCAACTTCGTCGAAAGAAAGGAGTCAGTGCTAGGTTCAACAGCGCAGTGGGGTTGACAGGGCTGACGCCTACGAAGAGTACAATGAACTCTCACTCTTGCTTGCATCATATTCACAGGCATATCCACTATGATTTATTTGCTCTCATATGCTTTCGTTTGCAAACATATGAAAGTTTCGTTTAAGTAATGCACAAAAGCATTGGCTGGACTTTTTATAGACTCACTTGAGCCGGAGTACGCGCTCTTGTCTTTGATTCTCCCAGATTCGGCCCAATATTGCTTCAATTGTTTTATGCACCAGCGATGCTTTTCGTACTCAAAGTTGAGTACTTGGAAAAAGTTGTTTGCAATAGGAGGAAAATATTTTGATTGCTAAAGATAATTTATAAGCAAATAATTTTGACGCTCAACATAACACGTTAAATCCCAGTTTTTTGAAATGCCTTGAATGATTTTTGAAATGAGAGTAAGACTTCTTTCATTCACTAATGACAAGTAAAATATTAGAAACAAGGAGTTTCTCTGCAACTATGTTACCTCCCGGCAATCTGTTTACGTGGGTGGTGTGTTTTCACAGGTGATTTGCATCAAGAGATGTGGATAGCGCATTTGAAGATGGGTAATCTACACACTCGCCTGGAAAAGAATTCAAGTTTCAATATTTATTACTTACAAAAGAGCTTGTACAGTACCATGGAAGGGCGCACTGGTGTAGTGCACCGGAGCTGCTGCGTTATTCTGAGCCATTTCAAAAGTTACGGTATCAGAAGAATCCGTATTGCAGCGCTCCGGTCGACGATGAGTGCAATGAACTTTAAGGATTAATCATCTGTTCTCAAGAATGGATTTATCATTATTTCATGTTTTCTTCGTGTTATTCTTGAATGGTGAGACACAAAGCCGCGGTGAAAGAAAATCTGACAACTTTCTTGTGTTTCCCTAGTTATGTTTGTCTCACTTAAAGCTTGCAATATTAGTGCTTCACACGTCCTTATTTTTCATGAATTTTATTTTTCGACCAGATTTAACATCCATAAAGCTGTGCTTTCGCGCTTTTAGTCATAAATTTTTCTCGGTTTATGCTTTGTCTATTTATTTGTGATTCAGCGATCTCATTGATTCACTTATAAAATTACGAAGTCGTAAGTTTTCTCGCTTGTGTGCACCGAGGATAGAGCTATTATAGATAGGCATTGACGAACATCTTTCCTTCTGCTGAGAATCACAAGGGTTTGGGAGAGCAAAATCGCTTCCTCAACTAAAGTTACAACTAATGAAGTGCTTCCTTCCACCAATGCAGGATGCATGTAGGTTTTGTTCGTGTCTGCAGCCTTGGACAAGCTACGAGCGCTGTACAGTGTTAGGACCTGTACTCTATTCATGATAGCAATGAAATCGTAACTACAATCATGAAGTTAGTACACGCTGGATTACGTGCCCGAATGCCCCTCAAAACACGATCCTATGAAAAGGTTTGTTTTCATTGTGAAATTCGCATCACTAAAAGAGTAAATAAGACGTCTGTTTTAGGCCTTCAAAAGTTATAAGTAAAGTAAAATTTTACCTAGTTCACATTAGCAGAGTTGTTGTCCATCATTTTGAGTTGCCGTTGGATTCTTCTAAACAATTGCGTCTGTAGCAAAGGCCTCTTTGTTTATTTCACTTTGGTCTCGCATGTGTTAAATCACTTATACCTCAAGAGGACGCAACTCATTTTCAATTGACAGTGTTCAATCCTCCGCATTATTATTGATCGGCAAATGCAATGCATGTTCCATCATGAGGGAGCAAATTGGGAGTTAGGTTGCACATTCATCTGGTGCCGCTCATGAGATTGCGCAGCAGACCGCTAATGTTCGGGCGATGAACTCCGCCCGTATCCTGAGAGTAACGGGTCCGACATGTCGTACTCCTACGGTCTGCGCAGCAGTAGCAGGAGCCGTTCGACCCGTTATGGAGTACGTCCTCTGTTGCGCCTCTGCATGCTTTGTTTATTCGGGCGTTACAGCTTGTTACATCGAGGATAGTAACCCCGTGTACATAACGCATCGCTGCCACTGCCATGCGTTCCCCGCAGGAGGTATCTTTAATAGCTTACTCACTGTCGCAGAGCTGTGCGAACACTTAATTCTTACCCGGGGAATTGTGCGAGTGTTATCCTGGAAATAACAGTCGCCTCCAGAATAAGGACGGGTATTTCTGGCTGATTACAATTTTTTACCATGTCAGGAGCTAGAAAAATAACTAGTCTAGTTCTTCAAAGAATTTCAACAGAATTTAAAGTTTAACATTTCATGCAGTTTTAGCGAAGAAAATAATAATCAGCATTGAGAATAATGGGTGAAATTAATTTACTATGTATTTCTTTAGGCTAAGGGCAGGAATACTACTTTAGAGTTTTCAGTCATAGGATAATAAATAACTCAAACCTTAATGCCATTTTTTTCGGGGTACATAATATACTTGCATAATGTGAAACCTGTACGAGGAGTTCCGAGACTCGAACTCAGGACTATAAATCACCGCGCCGGCACGCTATCGACCGCGCTATCGACCACCCTACAAGGTGATCGAAGCCCAACATTTATTTATTTGAAAAACCTTGTGGAAGCAGCAGCTTCCCGTACCAGATTCATTAACTGTTTCTGGGGCTGACTTGACTATGAGCTCTCGAATGTGAAACCTGTATCAGAATAGTGTGTTTTTTTAGTTTTTTATGCGTTAAACTCTAATTGAATCAGCATTTTGCGACATGCGGAACTGTAATTCCCAGTAACAAGCCCATGTCACATATTTTGTGATTATGTTGTACAAATAGTCAAATAATTAATAAGTTTACTTGAAAATAGGATCCAATCTACCGAGCGGTGAACTCGACCAATTACAAATTAGTTACATGCTCGTAACAGGCACGAGCTGCGATTGATCCTTGAGTTATGCGACAACATCTTACGTGATCCTCAACTTATACTAAAAACGATCTCAGTTATTCATAACTCGAATCAAGCATCGTATCAGTGCTTAACAGGACTCAACTGTGGTAAATTAACAGTACAGTAACTGTAGTCTATTCGCATAAGAAGAAGAAGGATGACTCGAGGATCGACTGTACTTCCGTAATTGAGTGAACGTAAACGATCTTGACAGCAGTACACATATCTCTTAACTTGATTCAGATAAAACTCAGTCGTTGCGCCAAGCTTCCACTTTTCTGTTTTGATCGCATTTGACCGCAATCTACGAGTGAACATTCGAAGACACAGTGATGAAATGAAGACTTTTCCGTAATTGGTAAACGAGCGATTGATTTCATTATGAGCTCATAGAACACTACTTTGTTTCATTTTTTGACATCTGATTTCATTCAAATTTATTACTGAAATTTTAGCTTAATCTGTTCATGCACTGTAACAGATCCTCACTTCACTAATTGTCCTTGTAATAGGAAATCATTTCAAATTAATTCTCCATACCATCTTCTCGACTACAGATACATTTTTAGTTGAATACTTAGGACATGATCACCATGGCTGACTCCCAGACTTCGTATTTAGCTTTAAGTTTTGATCATTACGCTCTAAGTGATAGTTTGTCAGTACTCAAAGTGGACTTGTCTTCAGCAGTTGATAATAAAGATTTTTTTTTTCGCTTACCGAATTGGTTTGCCTATGAAAATTCGCATCTTAATAAATTACATGGGATATTTACTGAGTGCATATTGATGGTTATTGAAGGCCGTACCTGACGTTAGGATTTTAATTATAGAGTTAGAGAAGCAACACACGGTCATCGCCAGGAGGCTGCACGTTAATCGCTCAGATGGCATCAACTAATAACAGACTCAAAACACTACCTACGGGGACCAAAAAAAATGAAGAACTGGTACACTTTATTGAAAAAGTTTTCAAATGAATAAAGAAACAGAAGTAATAGCTACACGGCTCTTCAGTGATGCAACCACAAATAAAAATATTAAGGGCGGAATTTGAAAGAACTACTTTGCATCAGTTTACACAAGTGAAGACTTTCTGAGTTCATTCTTCATTTTCAAGATTAGTTTGTGGTTCCACATTGCATTCATTGCTCAATAAGTTGGACACAAGTTTCACGGCCTGACTACCTGTATCGAAAAGATTTATTCTTTAGCAATAATTACATTAACTAGCAGTATCAATTTGTGAGCCCCTTCGAATGGTATTTTTTCCTTTTCTCTGACTGTAAGAAGTTTGTGCTACAATTTTAAGGAGTTTACACTGAGACCTCGCTTTTTAAAGAATTAAAAAGGACATTGGGCGCTACAAATTATCGTCGTATAAATCGTCCTATTGCATCGTAGTTGATTAGTAGAACGAAAGATAGATTACCTAAATCTCGAATTAAAAGTTGCCTCAAAAACTAAAATTTCAAAAACCATAAATGGAATTCTCCTCTGGACTACCTGCAGATAGATATTTGCGCCAAGTGCGTCAGCCAACAGTTCGTGTCAATTCTAAAATTGACAAGCACTGTACAGAGTCGTAGAAAATAGAACAAAATTAAACATAGTAACAAGAACGAACAAACCGGCCATTGTTTGGTTATTCCCAACTCCTGAACCGTCAGACACCAATCATGTACAGGTACCAAAGAAACATATTTACAGTCATCAAATATCACGTACAAGAAACAGTAGATTCATTTTAACACAACATCTCTAAGCGCGGCTGTTACGCACAGTGTGGTCCCAGGATTTGACAGTTTTCATTGCATTATTAGTAATATTCGAGCAGAGATCGCCTTTTCTTTCACGCCGTGCTATCTATCATCCGATCAGAACCACTGGAATCTTTAACATTCCTCTGAATGGAAAGCAGTTTCTGATTATGCCCAAGGAATAACGCATGTAGCTTTTATCTTTAAATCGATCAGGAATTCTGTTAAACTCTCGTGCTCTAGGGGATTGCAAGTACTATCATGTTCAAAAAAATTTTTTTTAAGTGTTCACTGTGCCGGCAGAGATTACATTTCCTGGAAGCTGGCTCCCCGTTATGACCATTTTGAATGGGAAAAAATTTAAAGCTTGATGTATTGTGAAAGTATTTTATCGATTTGCGGCTGTATTTTCTGGTTTCGACATTTTCCTCTGTGTCCCAAAGCCCTTTTAGAGTGATAGCATTAAAGCCGTTAAAATATTTCTAGGCCTCCATTGAAATCTCACCTTGCAATATTCTTTGTTCGAGGTAAATGAGTTTAGTCACTTGGAGACGTCGTTCGTAGCTCAGGTTACAGAGTTCTGGAATCATTTTCGTGTCTTTACGCGAATCTGATCCATTTTGTTGACATCTTGTCTTTGGGTAGGACACCAGAGTTACATTGGGTATTCTAGATGTGGTCGGAATGGTCTCTTATACAGGGTATAGCATAATGTTTCTTAAATTACATTCAAAGTTTGTCACTGCGAAGCTGAAATTTCTGCTCTCACTCTTGACGCATTTTTCTCATTTTTTGTCGTGCTTGAGGTTTATGATAATAATGATGCCAAGATCTCTTTGTTCTTTTGCTGCTTCTATTGGAGTCTCATTCATGTTGCGTAGGAAGTGCCAATTATTACTGTCAATGAACATTACAGCGAATTTTTCAATTTTAAAGCCCATTTCCCAGGTTTAGGTTTATTGACTGAAAATGGTTTGGGTTTACTTGAATAGTAATTTTGTCTCGCTTGGTGGACGGCATATGACAAAGTTTCACGTCGTCCGCAAATTTATGTTATTTTACTGAAGATTCCTAGGTCAAGGTCGTGCTGTAGATGATGATAAGTAACGGGCCTAAAACGCTCTCTTGAGGATCCTTTGAAGTTACATGTGTCCATGGTAACAAAATTGCTCGTGGATCGCTACTCTTTCATGAGCGACCATGCAGTGAGCCAGTTTCGTATCCGAGGGCAGTTAAAATTTCTCTGAATACCATGGGCTTTTACTTTGGCGGTACGCCTTTCGTGGGGAACTTTATGGAAAGTTCTTTGCAGGTCAAGATGTATGAGGCCTAAGGCTTTTGCACTGTCGAAGATTCGGTTGACTTCTCTTAAGAAGTCATGTATAGGTTTGCGAGACAGCTGCGGTTTTTTTCGGAATCCGGGCTAAGTGCCTGCAATCCAATTTTGTGTTTAGAGTTTTGTTAGCAATCTTTCTATCATTTAAGTTATGACAGAGGTTGGGCTAAGCGAGTCATGGAAATTGGGTGTTTCTTTTCTAATTTTGGAAATTGGATCCAGTGACGTACGCCTGCTTCCAGCCCTGACAACATCCAGCCCTTTAGTATTGTATGAATTTCTCTCAAGGTTGTTGTTTTGTATGATTTTGCAAGCAACCTTTAACGAAGTACTCGACAGTGACGAGAGCTTATCAAAAGCCAAAAGTTGACAGGAGCTAGTAACAGGGGATAGATAGACTTTCTTCAATGAATCGTCCTTGACTACTTGTCATACAAACTTTACATGAACGGCCTTCGACGCCGAAAATGCTCACTGAATTTGGAAAACTTCGAAACGCTCATCGCTGAAACGGCTGATGAAAGAAAGATCTTCGTGAATACCGTATATTTCAAAACAGAAACCCGAATGTTGTCTTCAATTCAATTTTATATCAACGGGATACACTTCCAAGACACAATGCGTTCGCATATTTATCGATTACGTTTCAAATCGGCATATTACAATTTTTTTTCAGAAGATTCTCTTTTCTTTAAAATGACAAAATACACTTTGTTTTGTGTTAAAAAAAACATATTAAAAAACACTCTCAGCCCATGGTACCACGCTTCTTATCGAAGCAAACGTACCCGTGTTTTGCCTGAACATAGATGATTGGGCGCGCTTTATTCCTACCTTACTCCTACTGTGAAACCTAATCTAGTCTCGTCTAGTTCAGTCTAGTCCAGTCTAGTCCAGTCTAGTCCAGTCTAATCCAGTCTGGTCCAGTCTAGTCCAGTTTAGTCCAGTCTAGTTGAGTCTAGTCCAGTCTAGTCCAGTCTAACCCAGTCCAGTCTAACCCAGTCCAGTCTAACCCAGTCCAGTCTAACCCAGTCCAGTCTAACCCAGTCCAGTCTAACCCAGTCCAGTCCAGTCTAATCCAGTCCAGTCTAATCTAATCCAGTCTAATTGTTTTACATTATGGTTATTGATGAAATATGTGATTCTCGTTATGAAGTGTGTTTGCGTGAGACTGATGAATTACTGTAAGAGGAATTGAATGAGCTACCAAGTTTGTGCTGGATGGTTCATTTTTATATAGAAAATAAGTCATCGGTCACCTTCCTCCATTTTCGAATTCTAGCTCGAACATTAGTCAAAATAACCTTTGTTCTGAACGGTTTTTTCCTCTCAACATCTCGCTACTTCTCATTTACCATTTGGATTTTTCAAATATTCACGCAACTTCGTTTCTTGTGCGGAGGTTGTGCAGATCGAGACACCAAGCTTGTACGCAGTTCGATGTTCTGTTCTTCTTGTGCGGCTTTTAGAAAGTAAGTACGTACGTCATACGCGCGACTGTGAAATTCAAATGAGTATCATTTTTTCTAGCAACGATGTGAAAGATCATGCAAGAGCACTGTTTGTATAACCGTAGTCTTAGTACGAATCAGAGAACATATCAGGTGATGGTTGAGTTCTATTTTGCTAGTGAAACTAACATTTGAAGCATGATGAAAAGAGTTTTTGAAGAAAAGAGTTGATCGGTAAGCTTATGAATGGAAAAAAACACGAACTTTCTGTAAGCTAAAAAATAAATATCCAAGTATAAGATGTGAACTGATATCGGCGATACTCTTTCCTCTCATTCAGTTTATATTTGCGCCAGACCTCTCTGGTATTCCTCCTAATTTTTTTGAAAATTGTTTCAGTTTCCAGGTGCACTAATTCGTCTACGAGTTCTCCTATTACGTGCGAAGACGACATGCGAGATTTTGTTTTCGAAAGCGCAGGAGCAAATTGCATCAATTTAAACTTGAGATAGCGCGTGTTTTTATACTTGAAATAAAATGAAATAACAAAAGCCCATTGCACCCACCCTTTCCTGAGCAGGCATAGTAAGAGATTATAGTCGTTGATTGTTCACCCCCACATTGGCAAAGGATTACTTCTATCGAACCGCACCACGTTAAATGAAGTATTACCCCATTTTAAATGTTTTCAGTTTCTTAAGATTACTTTCATCGAACCGCGCCACGTTAAATGAAGGATTACCCCATTTTAAATGTTTTCAGTTTCTTAAGATTACTTTCATCGAACCGCACCACGTTAAATGAAGGATTACCCCATTTTAAATGTTTTCAGTTTCTTAAGATTACTTTCATCGAACCGCACCACGTTAAATGAAGTATTACCCCATTTTAAATGTTTCCAGTTTCTCAAGATTACTTTCATCGAACCGCACCACGTTAAATGAAGGATTACCCAAATTGAAATGTCCTCAGTTTTTCCTCGGCGCAGTTTTCACGAGCAGCGTAGCATGCAAGGTGAGCTCCCACCGAGTGTCCCAGGTTTAGACTCGGGAGGCTTCGTGCGTTGAACTTGAGCGTGGCAGAGCTGCGTTGCCGTCGAGGAGCAACGGACCGCACCATAACACTGCCGGTTCAACGCTCTCGGGTGAACCGTGGTCCAGGTTCTTGGCCTCAGTAGCGGTGCATCGTTCTCACACGTCCAACTCAAAATTTTCAATTCCTAACTGTCTTGAATAAAGCAAGTGGAACGAAATTTGATGTAAGGAATGTCGTCGTGCAGATTTCCGATCGTGTAAAAAATTGAATGGATCCTTCAGGACTGGTGTGACCTTGACAGATGAAATTTCAGTCGTTTCCAGCTGTACTAATTGTGATGTTTTTCTCTTCTAAGAGTTGTTAGTTCGTCTTAAACATCATGAAATATGTCCTCATTTGGAGTATAAGCTTTATTCCGGTACCGCGAGCGTGCTCTGATATAAAACGTGAGCTTCACTCGGGCAATGTGAGCGAACTCTGTTCTTGAAGAAGACCTTTCCGATGTTTCATGCCTCACGCGATACAGATTTTTCTCGCCCATAAATGATTCGAGTGAGTGAGACAATAACGTAGAGTCAAACTTAAAATCAACGAAAAATATCTGCGTCTTTCTTCACTGAACAAACCTTCACATTATTTTTCGCTTCATTTAACTTGTGCGTAACATTCAACGTTTGCTCATTATTGCACCAATTAAACTTGGTAATGTATCATAATTTTCATGATTTAATTGATCTTTAATAATGTGTACGAACGTTTTAAAGTTTAGAATAAATATTTAGGTGGCTAACAGGTTGTTTTTGAATTCTCAAGAAACACACTTGCAACATTTTAGCCATGTACTACTGTACTAGTAAATTGAATAGTCCGTTGAATTTATCGTACCTCCGCATCATAAAAGTTTTGCTACTTCAAAACCCTCTTTTCTCCTCTTGGTCTATCATAAATTCATAGGAAAAAATTAATTGATAATTAAAACCAGTTAAATGAATAAATTAGCAGTTAGATGAATATTTAATTGAATCACGACTAAACTATTCAGCTAACATTTTTGTTACTTTTATCTAACGCGCTTTTTTGATATTTACACAGGAACAAGAAGTGCAGATCTGCATCCTGTCTCGTACGCAATACAAGTCAACTACTTCAATATATTTTGTCATTTGAAGGTATTTGATTCCTACATCCTCTTGGTGAAAATCGTTCCCGCCTCAATTTCACGGAGAACTGTGCACTCGATCGTATTTAAATTTTCTGAAAGCTATTTAGCAGCAACATGTACTGATGACAACAAACGGCATGCTAAATTTGTAACATTGGTTGCTGTAAGCGCTAACAGTATGGATTTTATTTATGCTTCACGGTAAGCCTTACTAAACTTGCTATCCTTCTTTCATCTTTCTAATTTTTTCTACTAAGAATTTTATATCAACTTTAGTTATCAGTATGAGGCTCAAATTTTTTTCCAGTTTCTAATTCATATGGATTCTTAGTTACATCGCTTGCAAATGTTGATTTATACACCATTCTAATATAACAGCTCCAGTATATTATATTGTGTTTTGAGTGAAATTTTTTGAAACCCTTAAATTTTCTGCAATTAGTTACCAAAGTTTTAATTTCCAATAGACTTCAAACAACACTTGTTTATTTTAAACTTAATGAAACCTTCCAGCTACAGTTGCAATACCTGCGTAAATGAGTCAGAAAGTTTGTTGGCCTAGTTAGCAGTATTTCAGCAAAAAGTACAAATTTTAAGTACTTTTTGAGTATCTGTGCTAGTTTGTATTCATTAACATTTATGTAACAGCAAGATTGTGTCCTATTCAATTTGGTCCTCAAGTATGCTTCATTTCCTGCATGATATTTCATCTCACTACCTTTCCTACTTTCCTCATCCCAGCAACATGACTCCAGCAGCCGGGCGAGAGCGCTCCGCAAGCCGAGGGTGAAAGTATCGTCGAAGCGTCGCTTTCTTGCTGAAGGTGACACTCGGGACGGCCTGAGCGCCTTCCGCAACCCGGCAGTTCAACGCCGCTGATGCTGCAACAGTTTCGTCTCGCCAATGGCTTACCAGCGCAAAATTGGCTCGTGATCCAAACTCAGCGCTCGCTGGTGCCAAAAAAAGTACACCGAAGACAGTAGTAATAGTAATGAATTGTTACACTTCTCGTAAAATTTAAGTGATTTATCACAAAGGTGAAGTGAATGTGTGGAAAAACTTCAAGACAGAAAACTGCTGCTTGGATAAGCTTGTACATTACACAGAAAAATGAGTTCTGTGGTTTGAGTAAAAGTTCTCTTGTACCATCTACCTGACACTTAAATACCTCTTGACCAGAACGTGCGTACAATGCTTAAGAAGAATAAGCATATCGGTTGACAAAAACTTTTTTTGCAAAATGCGTCAGCCCCTCTCACAAGACTGCACAGTATTAGAGCTTTAAAATTGGATTTCTCAAAAGTTCATTAAGTTACCCTAATAAACTTAAATGAATGTGATTCAAGTTTTTAAGTTTCTTCTATGAAAAATTATGTAATTGATACCCATTCGTGAAGAGATTTAAATATAATGCGATGGGGGGAAAATTGACGAAATAGAATGTTGTTTTTAGTGTGCGTGTTATGTGTCTTCACTACATGTAGTTCCGATCCTGAGGAGAGCACACATCGACACTCTGTGTAGTTGATCAAAGGCCCTCCTGTAATTGCGTTCAAATCATTTTAAAATTTTCATGGATTCGTATTTTTCTTCTTAAATTCTTTCTTTTTCAGAGGATGGTGGGAGATAGAGAAAAATGTTTCTGCAACTTTTACCGCGAGCGAAGAAGCTTCGCTTCCTGTTCTAATGTTTGAAGAATATTTTCTGGTACATATAGCGTGACTGTAATCAATATTCCAAGCTCAATTTTCGAAAGAGTTTGCTCATATTCAGGCTTAACAGTAAATAAAGATTAGCTTTAAGTCTATGATGAATAATTTATGATTGTGTCTAATTTAAAGCCATGAATTTACTAATCATCTGCATTTTTGAAATCATTTAACAGTTATCAATTAACTGCTAACAGTCGACAGAATGTTCTATTCTCGTCAATAAAGCTGTTATTAGCTACTTGTCCGTATGATCATCATTCTCTGGATATTTATGATATTACACTGGTAATATTTACAGAGTAATTATTTTCTGAAGGAATTTACGCTTCCCATCCCACGTCAACATCTACTACAGCCCGTCATGCTGCTGAAGTTAACTATGACAAATCATAAATGGCTTGTTTTCTTATGAAATACAAAATAATGCATTTTTTTAATAAAAAATGATACTTTTCAAACACAGAAATCAGAGAAACAAATGGTGTACTGGACAAAACAAAGAGACTAAAAAAGACTGCGGTAAAAGAGCATAAAAATATGAAGTCAGCTGATATGAAGTATTTACGTATGAAGCTAATCTGAGTTCATGGTGTTTATAAAATAAGGAAGGAAAGGAAGAAACAGACTCTGGTTTGCAGGCAGAGAAAAGAAGATATACAGAGATTGCAAAACTTTAGCTTTGACAACGTTCATTTCACGATTGAGGACAACAGCTGTGGCCCTATGTAATTGATCCACGCCATTGTCAATAATTACCGTTGTAAAGAACACACCGACTAGACTTTACAATGGACGTCAGTTACACAAAAAACAACTTTGAGGTCACACCTGCAATAACCGACAGCAGAGCAAGCATGACCATCACGCTAGTCGAGAGTAAACACATGTCCGAATCTCATTTAGGGCATAAAGCTTACTCCGGAAATTAATAACTGTTTTGAAGCATGTAACAGCTAAACGCATAATGGAACTGAAATTGAAGCTTCCAGCGTAATTTATTGAAAATCACAGTGAATGTGACGTTTAATACTCTTAATTTTGATAACAAAAACTTCTTAGGAGTAGAAATCTTGTATAATTTATAAAATTTGTTCGACTGCCCGCAGGTGTTTCTGAAACCTTGAGAAAAACACACATCGTGGGCTGAAATTTACTTGAGTTTGAGCTCATTCGAGCGTCTACTTTGATTCAGGAAAATGTTTACTAAATTCCAAAATGGGAAGGAAACAGAAGAATAAATTCTAAAAATCCACTGAATTCAAAACACACTTCAAAAATAAGACACAGTCTGAACGATAATAATTGCAGACGTTATGAGAAACAGAAATGATATAATATTTTTACGTGCGTCGCACCCTACCAAATTCGAACTTCAATTCTAGTTTTCTTAAAACTATGTTGGGTAGA
This sequence comes from Morinoia aosen, assembly GCA_030386875.1. Classification (NCBI taxonomy): domain Eukaryota; kingdom Metazoa; phylum Arthropoda; class Malacostraca; order Amphipoda; family Talitridae; genus Morinoia; species Morinoia aosen. The sequence continues at coordinate 58,677,567 of CM059561.1, read as the reverse complement.
ATGTCTTGTTCTATAAGTTGAGTTTATTGATGTATTTCTCTTGTGTATTTGATATTAGTTCTGATTAAGGAAAAACAGACTTTCACAGAAGTACACCTTTAAAGAGCCTTTAATGAAAATACAAACTTATACTACAGTACACTTTTCGACCCTCTAACCTGGCGCGAATGTAAATTAAAAATTACCATCATAATATTAAAACGGATGTGCATAAGGTAAAATTGTGTTACACAAGTTTGAACATCATTAGAAATAAAAACCACTACACAACTATAGCTAGTACTGGTACATGCAGGGAGTTCAAAAATGCTTGAAGAAGTTCATTTTCATTTCAAACGTATTTACTATGTCACGCAAAACAAACCACACAAAAGTAAAGGGAGTAGCCAATTAAAGCTTCTGTTTAAATTGGGCGATGTTACCATGAGAACGTTCTTAATTTGATCTCCTGAGTTCACACATATTAGCTTCATGTGGGCTAAGATCAGAGATATATACTTACTTCTTTTACAAGATAGGGGAAATATTTTGTGGAGATTGGAAATAAAATGCATCCCTTGGAAATTTGATGCTCCTAATTTTGTCTTTTATATGAGAGATACAACATTTAAAAAACAAGAGCTAAGTGCTGTAAATTCAACACTCGCATTTCAGAATTACCTAAAAATATTTTATTAATTGTAATTGTGAAGTAAGGAAGGCTTTTATGATGTAAAAAACATTATAGCTGCTGCTTCAAAATAATTATAATTACATGTACTGTATGTCTATTGACACCAAAATTTGAGCAGCAGCACTCTCGCCGTTTGAATGCTTACCCAGTCTAACTTTTTCGCCGTCTGCATGCGTGTTTTTCGCCACCTAAGCGATTTAAGCGATTAAGTCACTTAGGCGGCGAAAAACATGGAAGCAGGCGGCGAAAAAGTTAAACTGGGTTACATGTAAACCCAATAATTGGTTTAGCGAGTGAATTGGATTCCACTTACCTTGAATGTACACTTGCAAATGTTATCGTCTAGTTTCAGCATTCTGCGTGGCTTCACTCACAATCAAGACCTATATTTGTCTTCAAATTTCCTCCTCGCTGCCTACGCGCTGCGTTTCCCACTCGAACCATCTCTGCACACTCACGGTGTTTTTGGAAATTTCGGCGACAAAGGCCTCAGATAATATATTACGTTTAGTTTCTTTTACAACAGAAGATGCGAAAGGAGCTAAACTTCAAGTTTCTGCTAATGCGAAATGCCTTTTTCTAAGATTTTTTTCGTGATCTCGCACGTTGTACTCCTGATTTCAGTGATGCGAAACTGCTATTTGCAGTTGAGCGTTGAGCTGAGCTCCGAAGCATGTTGCGAAATAGTGAACTCGAAAGTTTATTTCTTAGGGGTTAACGAAGCTTGAGTGACAGAGAAACGGTGGAAGATTAAGCTCACGGAAGCCTCGTTTTGGCGGCGAAATTTGCGCCTCGCTGCATTTCCGCGCTCTCAGGTCGATTGTTCTCACCGAGATTCAAAGAAGCGAGGGAGTGCGAGCTCATCGACCAATTGCTCATGAGGAAAATATTAATTTTGATGCATGGTGTGGTACATTACTTACCAATCTTTTTGTAAAGTATTTGGAATTGGTGATTGTGAGGGTATATGTAGGAACTAAATGTTAAGCGTAATTGCACCAGCGAATCATATGGTTTTTCTCATGAATTACTGTAATAATATGAAATTGAACGTTGACGATGAGATTAAACGTGCAAATAACAAATATATGGATAGGTAAATTTGTTCTTAGCGAAGCTTTTGTATCAATGTAGCAGAGTTAGACGCGATCTACGTTATTAAGTTTCATGAACAAATCGTATGATAAAATAATTGGCTTCACTGCGGCGTATTTTAGTACGCAGTACGAAGGATTCCAAATTATTTTAATATATGCAATGGCAGCTTTGGACCATAAAAAGAACAATGAAGAAGCCAAAGTTTAAAATTTTAAATGAATTCGTTCCTTTGCTACTAAAAAATTCCATGTCTGTTAATATGCCCGTACTGGATCTATTTGATAATTCTCGTTACTTATTCCCTACTATATAAGATGAGGGTAGCTTTTTTGCGAGGATGCCTCTGATGCCGAGTCAGTGCTAAGAGTATACTTCTGATGTACTACGAGTGTTGTCTGGAATTTGTTAACCTGTTCCTTGCATTACCTTTTCCGAATATTGTGCATTGATGGAGTTATCTGTGCTGAAAACACATTTTGCATTTCAGACCTCTTCAATAAATTAGTGTAGCGAATTTTTGTTCATAAATGTCTATGTGAAGAAATAGGTGTAAGTGAGGTTCTAAGTACGAGAATTCCAATTCTGCTTTCCTGGTTGGTGTCATGCTCTGGCAAGAGGGAAATTGGAAAGCCTGGCACAAGATCAGATCCAAGTCTAGTGTGTTTTAGTGGTGACAAAACGATACTTTGGCGTTCATTCTGACGAGGAACGTGTTCTAAATCTTTCCTCAATCATTACAAAATCTGCGCCTTACAATCAAACTTCTACTGCAGTTGAACGAAAGTAAGCAGAAGGACTTCTTTTGGGATCAAACTTAACAGTCGAGCAATTAGTTGAAAGTTACGACTCTAAAAACTTGTGCGCTTGGAGTTTCTGGACGTTTTTTACTGGCTAATATCAAGAATGCATTGTCTCACGTTCAGGGCATAAATATTTACCTGATATTTTCGCAAAACTTTGAGATAATTAACCAGAAAATCTGTGAATTTTTGCCATTGAAATTGATTTTAGGTGACATTGCTGGATTAACACGAACAATGTAGGACATTTACCTTACGTCGGATGCTTGCCCGAATGCTTCATTTTTTACATAAAACTCTCATTCGTTATGTGGTCTGGACACATGCCGAATATTTACACATATTTACTTGCGGGCTGGCTGGTGGGTTAGCGATTCATGCCAGTAATACTTTTTATATCAATCACATCTGGAGCTGTTCAAAATCTTTCCATACTAGGTATTATTTCACTCACATTGATTTCAAATTAAATATTAGCAAGTATATGCTTGCAACTCAAAAACCTTTGTTGCTTATGTTTTTCGCGTTTCTTCAAGAATCAAGAAACTTTCTAAGGCAAAGTTTACTTAGCTTGCTGTATGCATTTTTAAAATGACTCGTAAAATTTTTTGCACGTTTTCGCTGGGCATGTAGATATATGCTATTAATAATCTGATTACATGTTTTACTTGATTTTTCAAAACCTATCTACAATCCGAGTTAATTTTACCTATGACTGCGATTTCCTAGCTGCGGTATTTGACCCGGCTGTGTGATACTGTAACAAACGAATCCAGCTCAGATCATCGATCTCTCACAATCAGTGCCGACATCGAAATCAATACGGCTGAGAACTACCTCCATAATTATATGTGCCAGTTTCAAATGAGTTTCACATCTGGATCTCCAGCAAAATCATGGCAGCAAACTCGTTCGACTCACTGAGTATTTATTAGCTCATTCAAGCACTTCTGTTGAAGGATTCTTCAAGAAATGTTTGTCTTAGCTATACCGGATACGATTTTGCGCAGACAACTGAAAAAAGATAAAAATTCACGGCCTTAGAACGTACGTTGAAAGCGTTCAGAGTAGCTCAGCAGTTGCATGTGAAACCAGCGCTGTGAAAGTGTAAGTGTTCTCAGGCCCAGGGGATGATTTTTTTTGGTCAAGGGGTGATCAAGACGCAATGATTCTCATATCATTCACGTTGAGGCCGGCTAGTGAAATGAGACTTTTTGAAACGGCGTCCATGTCCTTGTTCTAGTCTCCTTACCTTGACTAAGTCTACCGCAGATTTGGATCTTGATATTCAGACGGCTCATTCTCGAGACGCTGATCCTTTTTCCCAAGGCAGTTGTGTTCCTTGGGTAAAAAAATCCCATTTACAACAGCTATTTCACAAGATTGGTGCACAGCTGCCTTTTTTAAAGCGATGCCTCCAGTGCTTGAAAATCTTTATGAGAATTTTGGTCGTTCTGTCAGCGGAGGATCTATCTTTCGTACTGAGTCTCAGGATCAACGTTTATTGAGAAAAGGATTTCAACAAAGTGTGACATGACTGGAAGTAAAAAGAAGTCATTGCCGCTTATCATGAGGATATGAGATATATATATATATATATATATATATATATATATATTTATATATATATATTATATATACTATATATTATATGTATATATCCAGGAAAGTTACTTTTCTTAAGGCGAATGATCATTAGGAATTTAAAAACGAAGAATGTACCACGTATTGAAATCATGTTTAATTAAGATTTCACACGAACTATAAATTTAACACCAAGTCAGTTCTATAAAACGTTTCGGAGACCAGCTCCATCTTCAGTTAACACTCTGCAAAGATAAAATAAAGAACAAAATCAGTCTTTCTAAACAAAATACATGGGCATATAAAATCTACAAGTAAATTTGCAATGGGTAAGAACTATTTGCGCTATTGAGTTCTGGCTTTTCTTCAGAGATATAAAGAGATTCTAAAATACGTAAATCTAAATTATTTGATGCTGTGCGTAAAATCGAAAAATTTTCCTCTGCTATTCGGTCACAACACTGCTCGCTGTGAAGTCGGATAGATGAATGAGGCGGTTGGGTCAGAGGTCTTCCGCTACGGTAGCTGACTCCACGGTGTTGGGCAATCCTAATATAGAATGGCAAAGTCGTCATGCCGACATTGCCAGATGTACATTGTACACAACTAAACTTATACACGATGGATGCCCGCATCCGTTTAGGAATCACGTCCTTGTAGCGAAAGAAGGAGCCAATTTTTAATGAATTAACAGACACAATGCACAGTTTTACAGCAGGAAAATGACGTTTAAAAAGAATTTCTAAATCTCGTGACATTTTGTCAGTGTAATCTCCAAAATAAGGAAAAACGCAATAGAGACGTTGCAGTGGTTCTATCACGGCATTGGTTACGGTGTATTTCTTAGCCAAAATTTTTTTAATATGTATATTGACAATAGAAGTAGGGTACCCATTTTTACGTAGAAAATTTTGTAAAAAAGTAAACTCCATATGAAGATCTACGTATTTCGAACAGATATTGAAAGCACGATTTAATAAGGTCTTGACAGTATTAATTTTGAATCTATAGTTACAGACACTAAAAAAGCTTAAACCCAAACCAGTGAATGTCTCCTTTCGAAATACACGAATTAAACGTATGACCGCTTCTAGTAATTTTAGAATCTAAAAAAGATAAACAATTATTGGTCTCTATTTCAATTGTGAATTTTATAGACGAGTGCTTTGAGTTTAAGTAATCCCTGAACAAAGGTGCATGGCTAGGGTCTCTAAACAATAAAAAAGTATCAGCGAAGTAGGTTTAAACTGCTTTTCAATATATATATATATTTATTTAAATTAAAACTGATCCATACTCCTAAAGCTTCGACAAAAACTTTACTTATATCAAACTTTACTTGTGAAGTTACTCCAGCAAGTTTAATAACTAATGCACAAGAGCGATATAAATAAATAAGCTTGTAAATGCATTGTGCACAATACCGTCGTTCAAAAGAAACTTTGAAGTTGAACCTGATCGACGATATTTACAGCTATCCACATTGGTTCTCGTAAAATTAAATATTGAATGTCATACACGTAAATCCTTGAATATTGAAGTCCAACATTTGCGCGACCAAAATTTGCTCTAGCGATGTACTGCGCGTGATCGCTATCCTTACTCGGCCATAATCAACTCATTAAAATAAAATCATGGTATCAGGGCTCTATAATTAACCCGTTATCTAAGAGTGAGAACATGGGGTCGTGATATTGATGTGAACATTTGAGATAACAGCCTTAATCTCTTCATATTGCTGTTCATGTTCCAGAGGGTTCCAATTACCGTGTTGTTCATGTTAAAATTAGCAACAATACTACCATGTCGTTCATGTTCCGATTCCCGACTCTAGAAATGTGCCTTACAAGGTTCTGATAATCTGCTTTTCAATTTTTCTTCTGACTGGCACGTAGAGTAGAAAATTGTGACGATAGTGCATAAGGTGAATTTTTTTGTCAATGTCAAAGTACTGCTATTGCGTGAGGAGCTTACGCTACATGAACACCAATAATTTAAACTTGGAATTAAGCATCTTACGCAAATAAAAGTTAATGTGAAAGGTAGTGTTTATCTTCGATATTTTATTCAACGAATGCTAGAAAAACTAGCGGTTAGCAATGATGGCTGTGAACTGGCACACCCGTTCATTGATCCTAACCTGGTGATAGATATAGAGGCCATTGCTGCCCTGGTCCCATTATTCGTGGCCTCTATCATTGCATTGCACATGCAAGTAAGTGACTCTAGAGTGGGTGGAAATTCCTGTTTTTTTGGTGAACTAGGTACGAATAAATACTGGCGTCTCTCTAAAGTAGGTAGAAATACCTGTCCTTTGGGAAGTGTTGTAGTTATAAATACCTGTAAGTCCTTGGTCAATTTTGTATCCTATCCTACAGCGAAGTAGGTGCAAATACTTGATTTTGTTTCTCTTCAAGTAGTTATAAATACCTGATAGTCTCTCGTGAACTAGATATGATTCTCGGTCTTCGGTAACGCAGGTATAAATACCTGTTTCTCGTGAAGTAGGTGTAAATAACTGAAAGTCTCAATAGAATATGGTATACATAAACTCCGCAGACATAAATTTGTCACTTGCTATTAATATGGAGTAGGAACCTCCGCGAACACAAAAAATGGGGGGAGTTTTGTACAGCATTAAATCTTTAAGTGTCCTAATGTGCTTATAAATCACTTTGGCATGAACTGCAGTCTTTCAGCATGGGCACAGTTCGTGAACAATCTTCTCAACATCTAAATTGTCGTCCAGCGTGGTTCGACAAATTTTTTGTTGAATTCATGTGTGGGAATTAGCTGACCGAGAGGTCTTCGATGAAGACTATGGCAGGCATCATTGCTATAGACACAATCGTAATTTATCTGACCACATAACATTTCTCCAATCATCTGTATATTCAAATGTACGTGTGATTTAGCCTAGTTCGAACACGTGGTCCTGTGGGCAGGGGTTAACATCGGCCATTTACGAGCCCCTCTGTTCAATATAACCACTGTATGGGGTTCCCTTCGAATAATTCGTTCAGAAGCGATGGAGAAGGGCCATTATTGTTGTTGTAGAGTAGTTCCATCCTCGAACCAATTAGTGATTCCGATCAACAATTTGGGACAGTCGGCGGAGGTTCCATATTTCGGCTAGAATTTTCTTGCGACCACAATTTAGCCTTGCATTGCCATAAGTACTGAATTTTCCCATCGTTTGAAGACCTGCATAACAGTGCAGCCTGAAGCACCTTCAAATTCCGCTATTTCCTTCCCTGGATATCTTAGCCCGGCCAAATGCAATTGCCTTTTTTTTGCCATTCTGAGATGTTTTACTTTCGTCCCATCAGTGCGGAGCAAGTAAGAAACAAGTCTATGCATTGTCAGGTCTAAATGGACACTGATGTCTGTTCAATATTTGAATACAACCTGAATTTAAATCGAAGTTTTGAACAGCGATTGATGAGCGTAGGGAATAACTGGAACTCGGAAAATAATAGGTGAATGATTTTTGTCCGAGGAGCGTATCTGTAAGACACTCCTGATATATATAGGCATGAATTCCTCAATTGAGTGTTTCACAAATGGAAAATTCGTTTGCCTGTATTGGAGTACTAAAGGAACAGATGCCTTTTTGTACGACTAAAATATACAATTATTAAGTTACTGCACAACGAGGGATTCTTGAGAATACTGAACGTATCATTAACTCGATATCATTATTTACATTTGCATATCATTAACTCGAAATGTATTACGGATCATGTAATCCATTTGTTTCATTTTTAAAAAAATGTACTAATTTTTTATCATGGTAGTTCAAGGGAAGATTCCACATTTTCAGTGTGAAAAAATTAATTTACTTTCATATAGATTTAACTGCTTTATCAAATTTTATGTACCCATATGTTTCCCGCTCAGAAATGGCGACGAAAAACTAATTACATCATGAACTTGTCTAAATAGCGCATATAAGCTATGGTTCACATTGAATAAAAGGCCAAAGTACTATGAATTACTGGCGTATACTCTTATTAATACATCTACGAGTTCAACGACCTCTTACTCAGTCTCAGTGATATACCCTCATGCAGTCACTCATGCAGCGCATTACAAGGCGTAAGTAACCTCCTAAAATACTAGGCCTACGAACAATCAATGACTTTAAAAAGTGCCCGCTCAATTATGAATGTCCGAGTTCAGTGACCTGGCCTGCATAGCCGCGGTGACGCTCTCAGTAATACGAAACACGGTGAGCGTTCACTGACCCTAGCGCTGAGATAGCGGGCACTGCACCTGATAGTGGCAACAATCCATGGCACAGTTGATATGGTCTCTACACGTCCCCGTTTAAGCGGTCATGCAGTGGAATGCTTAATGATTGTGGACGATAGACATGCGTGTCGCATTCCAATTTTTCATTTTGAATTCTCTCGAAAGAATCATCAACATTATCGGCTGAGTAAACTGTCATAGCGAAAGAAGAAATGGCTCAACTTAAATCGAGTTGTATAATTACTTGCATGACTAAACTCATTCTGTTTAAGTAGTGTTACATTCTTCCCTATTAGTGACCACATAGTTCGATTTATTTACTTAACGCGCTCTATCCTGGTTGAAGGAAGATAGGAGTTTAACACGCCAACTTTTATGGGAAAACTCACACGACTCTAGGTTTTATGGGCTACTGAATTGTATGCACTTCGGGGTTAACGCCCTCTCATTACTAGGCCACATCACAAATATTTTGTGCAAATTAACGAAACCAACATTCGTGAATGGTCAAGCTATCGTGACGTGAAAGAGGAGACTGTAGCTGCTGCCACTTACCATGGGGATTTATTTTGGTGGTGCAAAATATCATTGAATTTTCTAGCTCTCTTACGTGGGAGGGAAATTGAAGATTCAGTTTCGTAGAGCAAAAGTTTGTACATATACGGAAAAAGGCCGGTCTCTCTGCTTCATGATTATGAATAGAAATTTCTCGTGAGAGCTGACTTACTTCTACCTACACCAACAACAATTCTGAAAAAATGTGTAGTTTCTATTACAATTTTGTAATTTGCTTTTTCAGGAAATGCCACAAACACACTCCATTTTTTGCTATTTTCCGTATCGGTGCTTACGGCACTGTAGAAACTGAAGATCTTTCACGCATAAAATCGACTGTGATGTCTTATAATGCAGGGGAAATCTCATCAGCGTTGTAAAGACGCAGTACATTTCACAGCTGAGTTGATTCGAAAATTCGACGTGAAGTTTCATTTAGTATTCTTTTAATGCGTCATTTGAGTTCCTTCTATTGAGTCTACAGGATTATTATGGGGCAAGAAACATGCACAACCTAAACGTCGAGAAGCCAAAATCTTCAACTTCTGGAAAATTGACTCCTCTAATTTCTAAGCTCCTTTAATTAGGGAGTCTGGTTTATTTTTCCCAGGAGTTACTAAGCTCCTCTGCTGAAGTTCCAAGCGGTAAGCAAAGACTCAGATTTTCAATGACCTAAGAAAGTGTTATTTATGATACTTTTAACTGCGGTATATGCATAAAACGTTATTTCTAAATGAAAGAGAGCTGTTGAAGATACCAGCAAATTAACGACAAATGGTCGTAGTTTCCGTTCTTGTACGAACAGAAATGTGTCCTCATTTGATAAGTTGCGAGCGAGCTCGGGCTCGTGTATTTTTATGTTGGTATGCAGAGATTGTTTTTTATAGATGGTGCTTCTCTATAGGTAAAGTCACACTCGCTGCAGAGTTGAGCCAGCATCATATAAAGTAAAACTATCTCTCATCAAAAACAAATCATTACCATCGAATCAATTCCAAATGAGTTCAAGTCATTGATTATATTTATCAGCAGGCAATAGCAATTCAAACTACACCCTAATTTTGGTGCTTAATGAATTAAACTGGAAATACTCTACATAGATGGCTACCACGTGTTTCTATCTGAGTGTTACTAATTTGGATGACATGGAAATGAGTTACTGTCACTCTAATTATTCCCTCTGCTCATCTTTCATGCTTTTTGAATTACAGTTATCATAACAAGATCAAATTTGTCTTAATATTTATTTGAAACTGTGAGAAATCGTTAATAACGTTCCAGGTGCTATTGGATCTTCATTGGACCTTCGTCAGTAGTTAGATTACATCCAGAACTCTGATTATAACTATTATTTTGTCCGTGAATGTTGTAGCTGAAGCAGGTTCTTAACGTGAATACACTTTTCAAAAAGTTACTTTTCTTTAGAGGAAAATTGAGCATACGACCATAAAGCTTGGCTGCAGTACGGCGTCGTGAATGATACAAATATTACATATAATACATGTAATATGGCGCATTAATTTCAATGATATAACAGCATTCGAATTTTCTCATCGTTGAAAATACTGCGAGGTCAGTCTTCCATAATTTTATCATTATTCAAATCTGATCGTATTTATTACGCGAGTGTAAGAAATTAAGAGAATGAAATTTCATGTCCGTCGCTAGGGAGTTAACTGATCAGCTCTTTTTTGAGTAACCAGTTTAATTTCACCTTTGATTTACTAGTCGGGCCATTTTTTGACTCCCTGGCGTGTGACCTAAACTTCAGGAAGTCCGTAAAATAGAATTAGATTCTATGAATTCTCAAAAATTTTACGTTTAATTCAAATAGAGAAACGTAAGACTAGGAAAATCAGACGCTGGAAGTTGCCTGAGGCGATCGCGTTACTCAAACTAAGCTCAAAAAAAATTTCTATTGCGACTCTCATTATCACATGCTTTCAGATAACAGTTTCGTCTCCCAAATTTATTCCATAGTTTATGCCACTCTCTTACGAAGCAAAATTTGTAGGCTTTCCAATTAAGTTGAATTGTGGGCGTAATGTGTTCAAATCTGAGGAGTTATCGGTAAATGCGTTCGTGCGTATTTACTACAAAAGAGTATAGTAAAAACATTGAAATGATTCATAGAAAAAAAAAACCGTTGGAGTACATGTTATTTTTTTACAAATAAGGGAGTATTGGAAAATACCTTGATCTATACTCGAAGTACAAGCAGGATCTTACGCAGATATGATATATTCTAACTTACGGGTAATAATACATATTTTGAAGATTTTTTATCTAGTATTGTAACAAATATACAACAATAAGAAAAAGGTTCATAGCCAATCTTACAATCCTAGAGACTCACGATTCGTTACGTCCAAATGATCAATCTAAAAGCTGATGTCGGAAATAAAGTAAGCTGAATGAGTATCTGAAGGAGATCCCAAGGACAAGAGTGAAATTATTTTCGTTGTATGATCATTGTACATCGTTTTGTCTAAATCGTTTTGTATTCCTTCGATGTTTATGGGTGAAGTATTGGCATAAAGGTCACGACTCTTCGTGTAACATACAAATAACTTTTGATTAGGATTGTGAGGAGATTGCGCTCGTGCATTTCAAATAGTTATAGTGTAATTACCAATATGTTCGAATCGGTGGGTTATTAGCCGGCTAGTTTATCGGGTGTCAACCAAGCTGTGAATGGATTAGCTGAATAAAAACTGTAATAGAATGTTGTTGTGCATGTCGATTGAGTACCGAGGCAGAATTTGAGGGAGTGTATTTTTTAAATTTCCTTGAGCGTGTTCTGTCCCATGAATTTGCTGTAGAAAAACAGGACCCATTGTCGAAATAATTCCCAAGGAAACCATCCTACAAAATGGTATTAGGTTGTAAGTTTTCGAGCCGAAACTTGGTGAGTATTCGTTAATACTTTTATTTCCACGTTATTGTAGTTCTAAATCTTTACGCCTGTCTTTATTTCTTATACCTGTAACATTATTCATATTTCTTGCGGTGTGCCATTCCTTCTTATGCGGCTCCCGTTAACAAATGTCTCTAAATTTTCAAGATCTTTATTCCCACAAAGTAGTTTTATTGTCTATCATGCTCTCTTGTGATAAACACATATAGCTTGTTTTCAATTAAAATTCGTTAAATATCGATGAAAATATCAGAAAAAATATAATCGCTTCTACGCACAATTCCAATTTTTCTGTAAACTACTGCCACGCTTTCTCTTTCAATACGCAGGAGTTCATCATTCCAGACATGAGCGACTGAGCCAAGCATGAGAGTTCACTGAACAGGCAAGCGGTCATTCACCTCAGGCACCAGCCCGGATACTGGAGGACGTTCACTGACTCTAAGAGCGACCTTGCTGGGAACGCCGTGGCCTCTCTGCTCACGCTGCCGCGATCTGGGTCACGCCATGTCAGCTGTTGCTGTAGGGGTGTAGAGTTGCAGACCTTATGAGTTACTATTTAATTGTAAATTAATGTTGATGTTGCATAAGTCATTCGTTATGAATAGTAGAAAAGGTTGAATGTTCATCTCCATTAGCACTGTTAAATATCTCTTCCTCGAGTCCCTTTGTGTCATTACTCCTCATCACAACGCATGTACGCCTTGTAGCTGTTGGACAGGTATGAGAAGAAACTCACGAGCAATTTCATGATTCCAAATATCGTTGGTGATTGGTGCTCGTATATGTTAGTTTTGTCAATGTTTTGCCTCCGCTGCTGCGATGTAGGTCGCGCAATACGAGAGGCTAGTGACGGTGCTGCAACTGAGAATAGCGGCAGCGACTCCCACTTGTGGTGGTCACTGTGCAGCCGATATGAGCTTAGTATGGGAGGATGTGAGTGAATAATGCAGTTAGCTTCTGTATTGTTCGTGATGTGACTGTGTGAACTGAAAAAAAACATATTTAGTATTAGTGAAATATAGGCACATGTGTGTAGAAGAGTAATAATAAAAACTATAATTGAGAATGAGACCAGTATTCAGTTGTGTGGGTGAACGGTTGTCGTAAATTTAAGATCAGACTAATCAGTTCAAACAATTATTTACAAGTTAAACATTGCTATCAATGAACTAATTATTGAATTTGAATTCATGTCGAACAACGAGATTTTTGAACTGATGTAAACATATTTAGCTGTCATGTATAATGAAAGGCTTGCATTTGTTTCTTTTTGGCGTAGAAGTCTATGCTATAAAAAAATGAGCTCGTGAGATTCATTTAAGTTTTTGGAATCAGAAAGCGCCTTGATTTTGCAAAATACAGATTACCCTTTTGCAGCTCAGAGATACAAACAAGCTAGTTAAACCATCAAAACATGTCAATACTGAAATATAGTTTCGCAATTACTTTAGAGTAGAGGAATGAAAATCAGATAGGAAAATTCTCATGGCCTTGTGAAGTCGGTCTTCGCGGATACAGTTAGGGCTTTAAGATTAACAGATTGGGATGAAAATAGAATTGAAATGATATTCATGCATGACGAAAAAATCCAAGTATATCGCTAACACATGGCTACGGCAAGGTATGCTAGGAGGTACATTTTGAAATAGATAAAATCTTTTCATTAAGATGCAAATTGAGATGCACATAGCGAGAAAGTGGTTGAGGTTAGGGCATGATCTCAGAATAAGCGAGGTTGGGGCGGAGATGCGTAACGTCATCATGGTTTATAATGATGGTATTGTGAAATAGGTGAATACTAAAGGTTGTGGTTAAGACTTTTACGTACTGTGAATGGCATTACCGGATAGCCGAATGAGTTTCTATAAGAAAAATTTGTGGCAAAGCTTGTAAATGAATGTACGTAGTTGCTCCAAATCAAAAAGTTGCAGAAATACGTCTTTAGTTTGTTCTCCGGAGGCTAATTCGAGCAATTCAGCGCAACTCCTCCGAAGAAAATAAACTTTGAAATTTGAATGAATGAGAAGCTCTAATTGATTTAAAGTCAAAAATTTTTCATTTAAACCAATGAAAAAAATATTCAAAAAAAGCATGAACAGGATGTGCATAAGCCTAGTACGGTGAAGATTAACGCGTGATCATTGCTCTTATATTTGAACTCCGTAAGTGAACTCAGCTTCAAAATATTATCTCACGATGCAGAATCTGGTATGAATGTTATTAAAATGATTAAATTTACCTTCTCTTTTACTGATGATGACTGGAGCTGGGTCAGGGGCGATGCTGCGAGGGTCACCAAGAGAATCAAATTAAAGAAAATAAAAATTGTGTATTCATAACAACGATGGCATCGAAAACATACCACACTGTCTTCCAAAAGGCTTTTTTATTAAGGTGCACAAGTAGTAAAACTTGAAATTAGGAGTCTGTTCTAGCAGACGACTTTAAAGGTAAATCAATGAGTAGAGAGGTTTGCGGCTCTTAAAATTAGAAAACTAGAATAAATAATGTATGAACTAGTTGAGGGTTGACAGAAAAAATGAGAAATTCAAGTTGTTTCCATTGTGTATCGGTGATGCTGGATTTATATTTTTTTGAGGGGGTGTGTAAACATCAGTTACTTTGAGGTTTGGATGAAAGGTAATATTTTTAAAAAGAATATGATTATTCGATACTTGAAATTATTGTCGGAATGACGTAGTATTATTGACTTGAAAATGCTGACTCGCGACGAACACGCACAGTAGAACAAATAACATTGCTAAGATTATTGAGCTCTAATAATTAATTGTTTGAAGCGAAGACATAAGCTATACCATGCTAATAATTTATCATGAACAGACGAAATCACAAAACATGCAGGATGTAGATCGACATTCGGCAGAAGTGATTAAAATGATCCCATTGTGGTGATTGCCAGTTTCTTGAAATTTGGCTAATGTGTACAACGTATGAATGAATGAAAGATGTATCATGAAAAGCTTTTTTTGAACTCTGCTCTGACTAAACCTGGTCCTGCAGCTTACCTTTTCTCGCTAGTAGTCTGGAGGCTGGAGTGAAGAAACGAAGGTAAATCAAATAGAGAAAATTATCCTGTCATCTTGCCGCCTGTATAAATCATCGATCAGTTTGCTTGTAGTAAAGAGCTGTTGTCAATAAATGTAAAACAGCAATTCAATTTTTGATTTGTGTTTCACTTTTCCGCTGATAGCTTAACTTCATTAGAAAAGACACAACGACTGTTAGCTTGACTTGCATCAAAAGGAGAAGGTGAGTTTTAGAGGGCTAAAATATAATGAATTGAATCTTTATATTAGGCCAGCATCCGTCCTGTTCTGAGCGACAATGAAATCAAACAACCGATAACAGCATAAATATGTTTCGTACTAAATCAAAGTTAGTGCATTATGAATAAATCGATCATCTACACACAAAAGTACATACATGTTTATGATTATCCTAAAGTACATGATTTTCAAATAAATAATTTACCTATAACATCATATATACGTTTCTTTTATGTTAACGTAAACGAATCCTAAATAATATCATTAACTGCAACATCATGAATACGTTTCTTATGATACTAAAGTCAGTGATACTTAAATTGAGACTAAAATTGATACTAAAAGGGATACTAAAAGTGGTACTAAAATTAATACTAAAAGGGATACTAAAAGTGGTACTAAAATTAGTGCTAAAAGGGATACTAAAAGTGGTACTAAAATTAATGCTAAAAGGGATACCAAAAGTGATACAGAATAAATTGACTAACTCTCGGCGCATTCAGCAGCCCTGGCAGCAGGGAAGCCCAGCAGAGGCAGCTACACTCGGCCAGCTCCCGGCGAGGGCAATGACCTTTGCTTCTAGCAAGCGAGGCGGCAGCTTTAACTGGAGCAGAGGGGAAGCGACTGAGGGTAGGTATCAGTGAGGGCGGAGTGTGTGTGGGTATGTTTTGGTGAGGGTAGGTGTAATTGCGGGCGGGTGTGAGTGAGAGTAGCTGTGAGTGGAGGTTGGAGTGAGTAAGCAGGGGATGTGAGTGAGAGTAGCGGTGAGTGGAAGTAGGTGCGATTGAGAGTATATGTGAGGGATGGTATGACTGAATGAGGGTAGGTGCAAGTGAGGGCAGGAGCTTCTATCTTCTCCCCACAGCAATTACGTAACCTGCACCTGATTTACGAGGATCATACGACAGCAAGTGCCAGCTGCGTGAGGAGGTTGGGCCAGATGTACGTTTCATATCCATGAGCCTAGTACGTACGTCATCGTAGTCGCAATGTGCAATGGAGTTAAGGAAATTAGGGTTTTATGACGAGGAGAACAGGAAAATCTTTCATGTTTGGGGCGGATGTTTTGAAAAAGCATGTGTGAAGCGGGTGAATATTCTACAGCGCCGAATTTGTGTCAGAACAAGATTGAGAAAATATAGTCGCCTTATTTTTAACTGATAAGTGTCTATGTTCTTAAAAATCGTACGATAGTTACAACGCGATTCTCAATCATAAAACGATAATCATTACCCAGTACCCAGTCTAAATTTATCGCCGCCTGCATGCATGTTTTTCGCCGCCCAAATAATTAAATCGCTTAGACAGCGAAAAACATGCATGCTCCGGCGAAAAAGTTTGACTGGGTAATCATAACGTGAATAACATGAATGACGAGGTAAACAGGGCAAGGGATGAATTTGTAATTCCCCTTCCGGGAAATAAATAATAATTTAAAGGCTGCCATCCGCTTCAAGAACAATCTCTTACGAGTATATGGTTTGATGGCTCAGAAATGTTGATGTACGAGAAAAACAACAGAACGGAAATTATGAAAAACTCCGTGATGATGTTTTAAACTGAATCTAGCGATTGAAAAATTCACGTGCCGTGTTAACTTGGTGTCAGCTTTGTTCATTAAGGTGAACGCATACGTTTTTGCGCAAAATTCACACATAAGCCAAAAAACTCTAAGATGTAACGGAAAATAATTTATCTCTACTCTGAACAAATTCCTTACACGAGACTCTATTGAAACCGGAAGTGCTGATGAAGTGTCGATAAATTTCCCCATAGGTTTCATCAATGCTGGCGGGTTTCGATGAAGGAGAAAGTTGTCGACCTGCTGGAGAAAGTCTTCCCATCCAGCTGGTCCCACACGACAGCGGGTGCTCACAACCAGATCATCTCTGCTTTCGTTAGCAACAACGCGATGCTTAGACACAAGATATAAACAATGTTTAATTGTATTTAAAGGCGTTTATTTCCTGTGTATATAACTAAAGCGAATCTCCGTAAACGTAAACGTAAGCGAATCTAACTAAATCTAAATTATTATAACGTTACCACGCCTTATGGCTTTTCACCGGTTTTTATCCTTTTATCTTCCGAACTTGATTCAGACTCTCAGGGACTTTAGAAATCCAACCTTGAATTAGCAATCTAATGTCATTTCAAGTTAAAAGGGATTAAGGGAGTTTGCTATATGCGTAAACACTCTCGATCGCAGAGGAGTTTTTCAATAAAAATTGTCGGCGTTATTTTCATGCATATTTTGTAATTAGTTTAGATTGCCCAAATCTTTGGGAGGAAAATACCTTGAGCTATTCATGATTTAGAAATCTGGCACACTGCGTGGATGAATGTTTACCTTTTGCTAGTTAGCGCATAAAAAGGTTCTCCTTATTTCTGCTGCAATATACTTTTACTCTTTGAGTGGAGTAGGTGATGAGCGCCTTTTGGAGCAAGCTTTCATGTCTCGGCCCATGAAAGTTGAGCTAAATACGGCCATTGATTTGCTGCTTACATGAATAGCAATGCTAGCAGTCGTTTCAGAAGCTTGGCATACAGGTTACTTCCATTTGCGTTATCATCAAAATTTCCATAATCCTCTGTAGTGCTTTTTTTGTAACGTGAGCCTCGCGTTTAACTAGAGCGGAAGCAAACTCTTTTTCTTTATACCGAAGACAGGACTCATAGCTGTGACTTCCTACAGTCACGGTTTTTCCTTTGGATGAAATATGTGAGAAAGCCTTCTATAATTCACTAACAATTTAAAAAGAAGTGTACGCAATAAAAAACATCTTCTTACGCAAGTGTTTTATGACATACTTTTTGGAAAACGCTCATTAGAATTTACTTCTTTTACTTAATTCAACCCCAATTAATGTTATTTTATTGCAATAGTTCATCATTTCTTTGACACCATTTGTTCTCCTCAGAGATAAACTTTAAATTTTGAATTCTGTACTCGGCCGATAAAAATTTAATGCTATTTATGCTAGAACACCAACTACCATAAATATAGCGTTTTTTGTGCTTGGTCCACCGCAGCAAGGTCGATGACCTCAGCGAATACGTACTTCTTTTGCTCTCAATTCCAGGAACTCTATCTGAGGTAAACGTGCGTCATCACTGACGATATACTGATTAAGATGATAGTTTTTTTCGATTAGCTCTTTCACTCTAAGCTTGCAGTAGAACCGTTTGTTTGAAATTCCTATCGGCTTACTTCTTATATGTTTTCCTCCCCGTCAGTTATAGACACATGTACGTACAAATACACGGAAAAAATTTCCAGAGAAGAGGTACTCAGTTTGCCAGTTCTTTAGTTTAGAGGTGAAAGATCAAAAACCAAATGTCAAAATTCATAACATAGCATCATTTCCCCTTAACTTTCTGCAACTCATGACTGTATAAACGAATCTAAAAGTTTAATATCCCTACTCCTACAGCACGGTATTGCACGAGAATTTTCCTGAAAGTATCAGCAGAAATTGAGTTTTGGGACCCCTTGTCTTTCCATACATACGAGGAGCATGTATCCCTGCTACGCCTGTCCCTCGGCCAGCAGAACCAGAGTTCAGTGACCTATAAGCGCACCAGCAGACCAGCTGGCTGGCTAGAGAGCGATGCCCTCTCTCCAGGCACCGTCGCATGGCCGGCCCGCGATGCTTGCTTGCGAGCGTGTTTTCTTACTGGCTTGCTTTCCGTCTAGCTTGGAAATTGCGCTGATAACAAATTTAGGGTGAAAGCCGTAGGTGTTGTATGGAAGAATTATGCAAACAAATATGGCTCATCTCTTTTTTTTTTGTGCGAGGCGTGTGATATGGAGTGAAAGTAAGGAATACAATGTGTGTTTGCTTGCTCTTCCAAGGCGGTTTGAACCAAGTCATGTTCTAAAAGACACAAGGTATGGCATGTGAGGAATGACAGTTTTCGGTAAAGTTTGATAAAGCACGTCATTATTTTAAAGCCCGTAATACCATAAAGACGATGAAATTATTAAAATAAAACACGTAAATCATTTAACTATGTAAGTCTGTCATTATATATAATAACATTACTCTTCCATAGCAACAGAATGTGAACAATGGGAGTCTTAGCAATGCAGGTTTCCTTACCGTTTGATTTTTTTCTTTGTTAATTACTGAACAGATATATTTTTTTATTAATGCCTACAATTTCTACATTATATTTATATATGCGAGTTCATGACGCCTGCATATCAAATTTGTTCATCATTGCTTTATGCTAATCCAGTTTCGAAAGTTACAAAATAGGAAAATTATAAATAATTTCACGGATAAACACGCGACGTCTATTATTGTGATGAATACCAGCGTGCTCCATCTTCAAAAAAACAGCATTTTCTAAGTAGGAGACCTAATTAACTCTTAAAAACTACATTTAAATGAACAGTTAAACGAACTGTTTCTTTATTCTTTTGATTTCTCTATTTTTGCGACAGGTTAAAATCGGAATGAGTGTCTGTCCAAAATATAAATTGTAATAAGAAATTCGGCCTTTTGTGTTCATGTATCAATTTTAGACGTTTAGGGACAGACTGACCAAGCAAGTAACCAATTAACAGCGAACCCTCGTGCTGTGTAATATTACATGATGCTGAACACTGCTTCTACTCATTGCCTCCGCAGCAGTGGTAAAAAGCTGATTGAAATTTAAAGTCAAAGTCCAGCTGATAAATGTTCCTAGTATGAGAAATTAATTATCTCACGAGCATGAATAAAAAAATGTACGGATATCTATGAATTAACCAAAACGCTTCCTCCCTCAAGTAGGACAATTGAAGAGGGATTGAGTAACTTAGATGTTTGTAGTTTCCTGTTTTTTTTTCGATTCGTGAAGCTAAATTCGTCGTAAGGTGCTCGGTAAACGTGATTTCCAAGATGCCGTTCTAGAGAGCATTGTTTTCACTCGGCGCTCGAGTGAGAGTACAACGACTTTCGACCTCGTAATTATACAATTCATGTCAGCACAGCTGCTTCTGCCGTCTGAGGATGGGGAGAAATTACGATTGTCCATATTCAAAGACGCTTTTCCGCACGTGCCCTGTAGTATTAACTCAATGCTTCATTATACTATTAATGCGTATAGAACTGGGCTTCATACATGCACAATAGAATACATTTCATTAGTAATAGCCCAGAGAAGTTTCAGTTTCAGAAGTTTCAAAGCTTAAACTCTCGCTTATGAAAGCCACAAGGAGTCGCAGAAGGAAGCTTTAATAAATATACAATGAACAACATGGCTGAAAATTATGAAATGTTACATTTACCTATCAGTTCACGGGAATAACGAGTATATTCCAGACAAGGATCAGAGTTTGCCTTGCATGAGCACATTAACAGGCTAGGAAGGCTGTGTCATACATGTGCTTACATTCATTTATAAACTGGTCAATGAACTCAGCCTGGCCAGATCCTGCCTATGGCTACAGAAAACTGTAGAACATGTTAATGCTACAAGTGTGTAGTTCCTGCAAAGTATCGCAAAGACTTAAAGTACCGCAAAGAAGACGAATCATAGTTAATATGCAGAATTCGTGTGGCGGCGACGCGCACACTTTCACTGGTCGGTACGCACTGCAAGGTGACTTTGGCCGATGGAAAGGGTTTAGCAACAGCAGCGTACACGGACGGAGCGGGGGTTTGAAAGTGAGGGAGTAAGAAGGGGATACGAGCACACGGGTTATCTGGTCCATGGACGAAGTTGCGCACGATCGCGAGAATGGATGGAGTCCACTCACCTATGAGAGCTTGAAAGGCATTTCCTTGAGCGCAAATCCAAGGCTGGTAGAGGTGGAACTCTCGGCACTTGTTCTTGATCTACATTCACGCGTGCTGTGGGCTCTAGGGCGTTGACACCACCCACCAGCGGTGACCCAAAAGAGACCATTAAGTGCTCTCTTACAGGGTCACTATTTATTCACAGTACTTACATTGCTGCAGGATTTGGTTCAGACGCGTTGTAATTCAAGAGATTCTGAATGCCGTTGAACCCCTGAGATCGCATGCCTGAAAAACTTTTAATTCATTTTTCAGTAGGTTGGAGTCATCCCTGAAGAACATGCATGATAGGTCAAATTGCTTTGTACATGCAACATTTGCAGAAACAATTTCAGGGCAAGGTGGGATCACGTAGCAGGCTTCATATTTGTTCATGTGCAACAACAGTTCAAGGGCAGACGAAGGCGTAAGTTGGCTGCGGTGTCGGAGAGTTCAGTGAACTCGGAGCTGCGACCCACTTTCAGGCCACGCGAGAGAGGGTATCGATCCCTCCTGGCCACTGAGGACGATGCTTTGCTGCAGCCCCTCTGCATTGGTCCCTGTGCCTTGCTCGGACACGTGCGGAGTTCCAAAATAGGACAGGCGTTGCAAGAAAAACATTGCTATAAATGATCACGCTCTATAAATCATTGCCGCTTGCCCTCGCCATGATAGAAAAATACTTTGTACGTGTAAGATCGCATATACGAGGTTTAAAAAAATTTTGTTCCGTTAGCATAGAGCTAGCACGAATACTTGCACATTGAAATTTTGTGGGTAAAAAATACATTTTGCGGTGTTGAAGCTATTGCTGTAGTATTTTTGGTGCATGTACCTGAGGCATCGGTGGCTTTATTCTGAATATTGTCAACTTTTCCTTGTTCTATCACGAATCATGTTCAGTAAAGTAGAGACATAATTCGCGAATGTTGTCGAAAAATTTATGAAGCTGAACTGACGTTGACTTCTGGCAAGTGAGACACAAAAGTATTTCAGTTCACGGCGGAGTTCACCGCTCTAGTTGGTTCACGAACACGAGGTGGATGATATGAGCAGAATTGTATTTTTTTATGAGAAGATTGTCGCATTAGTTGGCTACTCGGTGTTGCCACGGTATCCATCACAATAAGTTTCGAGTAAATACACCTGCTAAGTTCTCGATGCATAATGATGGTTTTATTTTTATTAGACCCATTTCTGACTTATTTCCTGTAACGTTGAGTTCATCATATTCGTAAATTTGCTTTAAAAGCGAAGAGAAGACAGGTAAAATTCAAATAAGGTATATAGAATATTAGGGACGAAAAGAAGTCGCAAAACCTACTTGGTTTGCCTTCGCCTTTAAATGAACTGTGCCGAGGTCGTGCCTTCATTCCAGGAGAAGTGACCTCGCAGCGACCGGTCGTGTGAGCGATCATTTTCAAGACACATTTGGCCATAGAAGTGAACCTCAGTGTACTATTCTGAGCACAATAATGTTGGTTCTGTGCGCTTTTGTCATATGTTATAAAAGCGACCCTTGCTTCATTGTTTACGCTAACTTCGTCTTCTGTCTTTTGTCGATGATTTAAATGATCTATCATGGTGATCACGCCAACAGTTTTGCCTTTCAAACTAAGAAAAAAGTGCAGTATTCTAAATCGGTTCACTTCGGCAGTGCTTTACAAGATGAAATCTTACTTGATGCAATCAATCATTATATGCTAATCATTATTACTCCGACTGCAAAACGAATTAATGTTTCTTCCCTCAAGTATAGTATAAATGAGCATATCACTGATTCATAGCATATCTCTAATTTTCTTACTCGATTGCGAACAGGTAACTCAAAATTACGATTAAATATTTGATAGTGAGATCAATGATAGGTTTTTAGGTTCCATGAGAGCTTGCGTACATCGTAACTCAGAATATGAACGCTTTGAGTTCAGTGACCTATCAGAGCCCTCGTTTCCCTCCTCACAGTCACAAAGAGTGTCGTCGAGGCTCCGTCCAAATTTTAAGTTGTTTCTACTGTGATTTACAGCGCATTTGACATTTACTTCGAATTTACTCAAGATCGCTTAAAGTTCATTGCCACGACATTACAGAGTCCGCGAGAAAATTATCCGCGACACCGAGGTCTGGATTCTTATTCTTTGCATGTGCGCGGCAGAAGGATCATCGATTGTTGAAAACGAAAGGTTACTTAGCTACAAATGTACGCTCTTTATATCTAGGGCATGGAATAGGCTCATTTGTGATACCTTTCTCTTACTTGTATGGCTACATACGTAGAACTTTAACTGAGTACCTTCACGAAAATTTTCTTCACAAACCATTAATTTAAAGTTGTCTTTGTGAGCTTTAACAGCAAAGAATTTTACAATGTCTAGTCAGGTGCATGCTTTTATAATTTGCTTTATTAATTAGGTTCAGCTTTTATTCCATCAGTGATCAAATTCGCAACCGAGCGCATGCTCAAAAATATTTATGATGTAATAAATAACTTTTTCATAACAATTTGTTTTTCTAATTGTGAACGAATGCGTTCAAGTTTACTAGAATAAGTACGAGACTTCCGTGGAATAACATGCATAAGTGAAATAAAATCTCAATTATGCGATAAAACTGACGCTCAAACAATCTAAGACAGACCCATTAATTACATGAAGTATAGAGATGTAACCACCAGATGTTGACTCCTAAATATATTTTCTCATCGCTATTGTCTGTCTCAAGCAGAATTTTGAAACACGACTGCGGGTCAACTGAGAAGAGGAGATGATCACTGACATCAAGCGAAGTACTCATCGAGGTCGCTGTCGCTTGTTTTGCTCCCGTAATGCGTCACTGAGCAGAGATTGAGCTAGCACTTTTATTGATAAGCGAACATTTGCTAGTTTGTATTGAATTTATCGCCTTAGTGGGTCAGCATAAGCATTTTTACACTTGTGGACAGTGAGACAGAATACGTATCGCGTTCCAGATCGTTCTGGAACGGGCGTTGAGGATGAAATGAACTTTGCTAACTCAGGGCAATATTCTTTATAGAATTATAAACACCACTGACAGCCTGTGTAGAAATTAGACGTGGTTTCTAATGCTTGTTCTAACAGGAAAGATGGTATCTGTGTCTTTCACTGGGTAGTAGCATAGACCCGACAGAGCTCTTGGAACTGAGGCAGAGGGTCATCGACCTCAGCGGTCTCTCTAAAGGTGCACCACCATGCCGGGTGTTCGCTGCCCTGCCGAGAGGATGAGATTTCGGAGGAAGGTTCAGATTGAAATTCTATGTGCCTACAAATGTACGGAGAGAGTGTTGTGCCTAGTATTTCTTGACATTTCGAATGAAATCAAAACGTTTCTAGAAATTTTCACTGCACTACGTGCATCTTGAGTTTCACTTTTTACTGAATTACTGTACATTCTTTTAGAAGCATTTCAATAAACATCAACCAAAATTGACAACCGGAGAGATTTTTAACTTAAAATTTCCTTTCCAGAATAAAATAAATGAAAATTCATTGATTGTGCCGCATCGAGTGATGAACACAATCTCAGTGATGCAACAGCAGCTAAGCAGATCCTCTAAATAGTTCCCTTTGCTGTTCCCAATGAGAAAGGCAGGATTTTCTCAGGTATGAACAGGAATAACGAAATTTCGTATCACTGATAAAAATACCCAGTGAGAATGTGAAGTGCTTCTGTAAATTTGCATCAGATTTTCTTGAAACCTAGCATGGCTTGTTATGAATGGTTATCTTCGGAAAAGGGAAAGTGGAGCTGGTTGGTAAAACCAGTATACCAGTTCCTGGGACCACACTGCATTCACCGCCCATTATTACATTGTACGTACCGCTGAGGTGAATCAGTCGAAAAAATCCAAAAGGCTACGGGCCCTGTTTTTCCCACCACAGAGACGATAACAGTAGTAATCTTTTCATCGTTTCCAGTCGAGCTTTTATTCATTCCTCTCCTACTACGGGATTCTGGAGAAAATTTGCTTGTTTCATTATAGTGAAACGCGTATACTAACAACATACATCACATATTAGTTTTGCTTGTATGATTTTTTATTTTATTTTTACAATAATAAGAGACAAAAAATTTAAGTTTATCAAGTGATGCATACACTGAAGGGATGGGTTTGATCCTTTAGTTAGGCTGAAAATATCCATTATCCCTCCATTTTTAAGTTGACGTTTTTTCAGCACAAATGGAACTTTGGACAGATATCATCGAATTTTCAATTGTTGCAAATTTCATTGTCATACTTTCATATCTGGGACCTAATTTCAAATGAATAAGTTGTCCATCGCAAAATTTATCGTCTTTCCGTTCTGAATTTGATAGTCTTCCAATAAATTACGCAACCCATTTTACTTACTGTTAAATTATCTCTGCTTTATGACGAGAAAATTATTACAGTACTACTTAGAGCCAGACCGAGATTTCTGATTACCATACCTATATTCTTCCCAATGTTCAAGCAATAAGTGACGGCTTAAGTGTTCGTAAAAAGTGAAGAGTACATTATTGGAGTCTCGAATTGCGTCCTATGATAAAGCCAATCGATCAACGTATTGTGCAGGGATACTAAGGGCGAATTCTTTCACAGCGGAGTTCGTCTATGCACTTTGGATCATAACATCAATTTTAAGATTTATGCAATGCATCTTTAGACACTATGATTATGTCCGAAAAAGCTAAGTGCATTGGCGGACCAGAGTGCTTACTGCCATGAAGTACGCAAGTGACTGTAAAAATGTTAAAAATTTCATGAACAATTCAAAATTATCTTTCTGTCCTCTATACATGAAGACTTTTTGGCAGTGAACTGCATCGCATGGGAATCGATTGATGAACACTCCTATCAACCGTCCGTTCTTAATCCTAATGATCTTCAATTTTTTTTCGGGTCATCCCACACTAATGCTGCCAATGAGCCAAACAAAAAGCAACAACCGAGCTCTCTGCAGTGAAGCAGTACGTGAAACCCGTTTTCGGTGGAGTACGTCCTATGCGGGTTGTGACAGCAGCAAGGTAATTTTCCTGCTTTTACGAGGTCATTGCCGAGTATTCTCACATAAGTTGGTTGGATGGCCATATTGTTGCCAGGCTGCATTCACTGATTCATTGACTTTAGACCTTTGCGTGAATCATGACATTGACCGATCTATTGTTAATTTGTCCGTGAAATGCTTCCCTCTATCAACACATAATAGGAAGTTCGTAAAGTCTTGCCCACGTGTGCCTATTAATGAAACTGAGCCCTATATTTTTGTTGTTTTTGTGAATACAAATGATAAATACACTTATGAAAAAGAAGGCCTCGAAGTGTATTTCATTGTGAGGTCTCGAGATTAAGCTTATTCTCAGGCAGGGAAGAGTTTTTACGGAGCAAGAGAGACAGAATTAATTAAGGAAATCTCCAAAATGTTTTTTAGTATTTAATGAGTTCATTGAATAAGAATGTGGGCAAAATATAGAATAATAAATCCAGACTTGAACCCTGCAAAGTGGGTAATTTTACACTTTTGTTGATTGGTAGAACATGCGAGCTTAAAACGACCCCAAAATATCGGAATATATTCTTAAAGAAATGTAAAATTAAAGATTTAAAATTGGATTAACAATCATCAGAGCATAATGAATTTTTCTTTTCCATGATAAGTTCATTATCATTCTGTGCACAATGTTTGGAATGTAAACGTTCTTTTAATTAATCAGCGCTCAATTTATTTTGACCGGAAAACAAAACCATTCCTCAGTTATTATGTTTAAAGGACATCAGCATTTTAGGAACCTGGATTTTTTACAATACGTTATTCAGTGAAGGCTTATGTGTCGAAATACATGTCCTATGATTTGACCAACGAGTTCACAGATCCCATCAAGGTTCAGTGTAATGAATACTGTTAATCAGCCATGACTACAACAGTTTATATAACACGATAACCAATTAAACTACTGTAGATTGCTCGCTATTATTCCTGGTTTATTGCTTAGTACAATGACATGTCTCCAATTTTACTTCCAGAAACTTGAAGAGTATCAAAATGAGATAAAACAGCCTGGAAGATATGCTAAAATATCCTCCCATCCAAACGTGGGCGTAAGACCTGGAGTGGCTTGGGTTGGGAGACAGTCGCACCAATCCTGCCATTCGTAATCCTTAATGAACGGATGTGTTAATGCAGATGTGCGCTGTTCACGTGCAAACATTACCCAATTGCTGCTGAGTTGAGTTGCCCTGATGTTTCTAGCCTCTTATTTCCACGTGATGTTCTTTATGCTAAGAAATCGTGCCTAATTTATTTAAATTGTTTTGCATGCTCATCAGTTCGATGTGGAAGTTTTTCATTGATGTCTATAAAAGCAATGCTAACCAATCTGCAGCTTGTTGAATGATTTCATAAATGATCACTGTTAAGTATCAACAAAGTAGAATGAGGAAAATGATGGGTTTTTAAATTTCACAGTTTGATGAACACACATTCAGCTCTTTTTGGCAAAATTATACATATTCATATACTTCATCAACCTAAGCCCTCTTGGTCACCATACTTTGCTGTTGAAAGTAAATAAATTAAATTAGTCGCATCTTAGATTAATTTAATTGTTCTTTTCCTTCTTCCGCTCAGGTTATAAGGAAATCTAACGACCATAGTTCCTGCGCTACCATTTTGCAAATAACCAGTGCTAATACGGATAGCAAAAATGCATGTATCTAAAGTTTATGTCTCAGAGCGTTTTATTTACCATCGTACCTTGCATCCATATATCTGAAAAGTATGTGGAAATCCCCTACACTGCGTTCAAACGGTAAAATTTTATCTCGTCCTACATCCACTTGTTATGTGTTCATTTTTAAAAATTATATAACGCTCGGTGCGTGCAGTAATAATTCCTGAAGACCACCTATAAATAAATGTATGTTAATGGGGCGGCTGCTCAGCACCCACGAGGAAGCCGCCCCGCTCTCCACGCCGCAGCTCGTACGTCTGTCACAGGTCGTTCACCCCGGCCCGACGCTGCCGAGTTCATTGACTTCCAGCGAGAGTGAAATCTGCGTCCGTCTGCGGATCTCGACTGTCATCACGCTCTTCAGCGGGCGAAACTTTCTTCTTCGCTGCTATACTGCTCAGCGCTTTCTAACTAGCAAATTTTCAAGAGAGTTTTAATGCAAATAAGCAAGAGAATGTGCTAACTCATGTGTCATTTGTATCATTTGGAAGTCTCCGTTCTTATAATCCTGTGTTTTAAATTGCTAAAATGGATATGTTAGTAACTATGCTCATTTCTTCTGCAAGCGCATCAAAATAAACAAATAAGTCTTACAATTACGACGACTTAATAGTTAGTTCTAGAATTTCTACACGTCAAAACTTACAGAAGCTAAAAAACGTGTGATAAGGTAAAATGAGAGCAAATGAAGACTCTGTTCCAGCAATGTAGCACGTTGAACTTTGAACGTATACAAAATGAATGAAAATGGAGGCTTAAATTAACATATCCAAGAAAATTTCTGGTAACGGAAATGTATTTTCATTCTGGGAAATTCAGAGTTTACTCGGAGGGCAACGACCTCTTGAAGCATTCTAAGGCCCAGTGTGATCAGGACTAGGAGCACATCCTTTCACTGCAGCAAGTTTTGGCGCTGCGCTGGGGTGGCGCGCGTGCTGGCGAGAGAGAGGGGACGAGGGGGGTGCACCGGAGCGACCTTGGCCCATTCTCGGGGCCAACACTCCCGCGTCGCAAGGCTCCCGACTTTCATTCTCTCTCAACTGCTACCGACACGCGACAGCTCTGTGCGTGTCTTCTTAGAACAGCTGAGCTTCATTCACTTGCTAGCGCTTGTATCATCGGCTACTTCATTACATGAATGATGATAATAACAAGGTGAGGTTTCAGACTTAGTTTATTGAGGCCCGAGTTCTGAAATGACAGCAGCTCAAGTTCGAGGAGATCAGCGTTTTCGAGATGTCATTGACGCCCGGCCCTCAGGGTGACCCCTTACGTTCAATCACACTTTCCCTCCCCCTTTCTTGAGTGACGTCACTCGCCATGCACACGAGTTCACCGACCTGACCAATACAAGGCTAAGGCGTTCAAACCTAAGCGATCGGCCTCTTGTCATAAAGGGGTCAGTAACATTGCTTCCCTCGTGCTCACTTTCATATCGTCTAAGTCGTGCTGCTTCTGGTTGGTACTCAGGACATCCTTGTCTTCAAATATGAAAAACATGTAGAATAAATGGTTCACATCATTATAGCTCGAATGGGAAGGTTACTTTTGGCTAGTTCTTCAAACCATTCTTTGCAAGATTATATTTTCTGGGAAGGATAGGCCGATGACGTCAGTGTCTTTAAACTTGAGTAAGTGCTGACGTTGGTTCACATCGTCCAGGTCCTGTAATGAAGCTGCTGCAGCTGAAAATCGTTGCTATCATGGCGTTAGAGTTTCCAAATTCGTCAAAAAAAGTTGAAGTTGACACTTTATTAATTTATGAATTGCATTTGCTAGGAAAGTGTCGCATTGTTATTATCAATATGTTACAGGACTCGTATCACTGGCGTTGCAAAAACAGAACAAATTGAAATGACTCTCAATGCTTGAGTCACTTACTGCGAATTCAGATAGATTGTTATCATATCAGGAAGTTTGCTGCCTCTTCTCGCGGTGTCGTTTAGGTGTGAAATAATTAACCTTACATAATGCTAAATGTAGTAGAGGATTTCGAATTAGGCATAATTCCAGGAAATGCTCTTTCTTGTCTTCCAGGCTGTGTTAGAAGCTGCATGTGCGTGAGTGCACTAACCTCTTGGTTTGCCGTCAGACAAAACTCCCATCAATGTCGTAGTACAAACAAAGATGCGGCCTCATTCTTCGATTTGTTACCCATGAAGAACGCATGGCTTTTGATTACGAGTAAACTCGTGAAAAAAATCGCTGTTTACGTGGCTGTCAGAAGCTTTCTTGGGATAATCAAGGATATTTTTAGTTGGAAAGATGAGCATTATAGAAGTAAAATTCTTTAAGATATGCAACTAACGTCGATGTTTATAACACCAGGAGAACGTGAGGTTTTCGATTCAAGATCGTCTTCTGGAATTCATTTTCTAGATATACAGAGACGCGTAAAAGATCGATAGAGTAGAAGGGGAATTTTCTTTTTTTTAGGAGGGGGAAGAGATTGCTTTCAGATACACCCTTAATTTCAAAGAACGATCGTTGATTTTATGATGGAATTATGTTCAAGTAAAGTCTCATCGAAGCAAATTACCCAGGGTTTAAGTTGCTGCGGCTAGAAACGCTACTTTTCTTTTTTTAAATATGCATTAACAGATTGTAAAAATTCTGAGTCGCAATCGCTCTTCATGAAATGAAAAAAATGTTTTTTCCCCTATGGTTAACAACATAGCCATAGTCGCGTTTCTCGCAGTTGAGTAAACCTCAAAGCACTGCATTTTTACTCTAGACTTACGAAATAGAAAAGAAAACGGGATTTTTCGCAGCCTGAATGCAGGAGTGTAAATGCCGGGCACTCAACCGCTCAGAAAATGACGTGTTCTTATGACTGATATCTACGCTCTTGGATGCTCCACTTGTAATTCATGTAAGACTTTAGACTACTCACGGAAGTAAGTTCGAGTGGCCCCCAAGGGTCGAGATGAACGAGGTGTTTATTTTCCTAAGTCGAGCGGACTACACGTGAGTGGCTCCCACCGTCACTGTTCGCGTTACCACCATCAAATCAGAAACATCTTTATTAGTAATTCATTTTTATTAATCGCTGATAATACTACAATCGTGTCTTAGAACTTATTTTTAACTTCGTAACAGAAGGAAAGAGAAATACAAGAATGACGTGTAGGTTCAGTGAGTAGGAGAATTTTTTTTCTAGCCTCTCATATTCTCATCGGTTTGCATTAATCATCTGAGAAGCTACACGGTCACTGGTGAAAATAACGCAAGGGTAAGACTGGCACCGAACCAGGATCTTTGTAGACCTGGTGTCACGCAAAAGACAGTATGGCTAAACACACGACCTATGCTATCTGATGCTACAGAAACGTGAGTTTGAAATGTAGAGACACTTGAATAAATTACTTGCTAGAATCTCGTCTTCTTGCCGTCAAGCACGTTTGTACAATAATTTCCGTTTGGTGCAATGCTTAACCTTATCTTATTTTTAAACTCTTCTCTTGTTGTTTACTTATTTGTAGAACCATTCAAATTAATAGAGTGCATATAAGTTTAATTAATTAAATAGAATTTATTAAATGATACTAACCATTATCTGTAGTTCTCTTCATGTTTCTCAAAACGACCAGGTCTTGGATAACAATGTTAAAACACTAAATTTCAGAACAGAGCAGTTTCTACAGGTTTTTGGTACTCGCAAATCAGGCGGTGTCAAGACGGTCATAATTGTGGTGCACGATGACACTCTTTCCGTTGACTACGGTCACTTTCGAGTCAAAAAGGTGTTCAGACAACCTAGATAGGTACAGGGGGGACGAGTGGAAATCGTTAGACTATTGCCAAACAGTTCGTTATAGGCAATATTTTACCGTATACCCAACTTGAAGTCCCTTTCTCAATTACTTAGTTCTGAAAATTATCCGCAATGGGTGGCACTTATCGTTTTGAAGAAGGATGCACTTCTCCTCACCTGTAACAAGCTTTCCAAAAATGGTTGCCTGAATGTTATCGTTAGAGCAATGAATCACAACAAACAAAGCGCTGCCGCAACCTCTCTCAGGACAATCTGCGCGGGACGTACTTTCTAATCACCGAAGCTTTTCCAATCTTTTCAGATGCCATAAATTTTTTGCGTGGCGTTAAATTTTTCACCCTATTTAAAAAAATGCTGATAGTTTTCCGAAAATGACTTAAACTTTAGGAAATAAATTTTGTTGAATGATTGTTTTCAAATTTCATCATTCACTACTTCATTAACGGAAAAGTTACCTTGCACAGTTTTTATGTTCACCTTATCGATCTAGCAATGCTTCCTACATCTAACAAGTTGTAAAGGTATTTCTTTTAGGCGCTCTAAGTGGCAATGGTTGACTTGCATTTAGACATTTATGAAACTCCTGAAGTAAATCATGTCGAATGTCATCTTTATGGGAGAAACACAGTCGTACTCAGCGGATTGTTAACAATATCTGGAATATGAGAAAAAATCAAGTTTTTCTTTATGATAATCATAAATCATAATCATAATCTTTATGATAATCATAAATGACAAGACGTGGCCTGTTAATTAATAATTGCAGGCCATAATTTAATCGAAGAAATAAAATATAACTTCCCTGAAAAGTCACTGCGGTGCTTCAGCTATATATCTCAGAGAAACCAGTCTGTGACTGTAAATTTTAATGCTTTAGCTTTGCATGTTTTGCGGTCTAGATATGTAAATCTCTCTGCTAGGTCTCTGTAAGTAATAATATGTGCCTCTTACGCTTAATTTGAGCTCATATACATCAATGCTATGAATTTCCTTTTTAAAAATACATTCCAGGAAATTTACTTTTCTTAAGGCGAATGATCATTAGGAATTTAAAAACGAAGAATGCACCACGTATTGAAATCATGTTTAGTTAAGATTTCACACGAACTACAAATTTAACACTAAGTCAGTTCCATAAAACGATTCGGAGACCAGCTCCATCTTCAGATAACAGTCTGCAAAGATAAAATAATGAACAAAATCAGTCTTTCTAACTGATAACTGACTTAAAAAAGACTGATTTTGTTCTTTATTTTATCTTTGCAGACTGTTAACTGAAGATGGAGCTGGTCTCTGAAACGTTTTATAGAACTGACTTAGTGTTAAATTTATAGTTCGTGTGAAATCTTAATTAAACATGATTTCAATACGTGGTGCATTCTTCGTTTTTAAATTCCTAACAATACATTTCCAATATTGTTGGAGCTCGCAAATGAGCCGCCTTGCTGTCACCATTTTAGTGTTGACGTGTACAGGAGCTTGGCTGTTCTTCGATGGCCCATGCTAAGTTTTCCTAAATTAAAATCGCATTTTCTCTAAAAAATAGAAAACAGGTCATATTCTCGTCACATGTAATAAATCAACTCTTTTTTCCAGTGAATCCATAGAAAGCGTTTCCCTCTGTAAAATTAACTTAAATCAAGGATGCAGAAATGAATCAGTAGAAATGACTAGGTGAAAGTGCTCATGACAATAAGAAAGAGACTACAGCGCGTGAGGTACAAGAACATATCGAGCTTTCCCTTTCTGGAGTTCATTGCTCTCTGGAGCGTCTGCCAAGCCGGAGAGAACTGGAGACGGAAAGTGCAGTGAACACATCCGAGTTATTGTGGTCATTGTGTCTGTATTGCTCAGGGTACATTTTTAGTTCACTTGCATGTTTTGCTTTTAGCGTTGGATGTTGCAGCCCTTGTATTCTTCTTTAATATAGTTCAAAGGTCTCATTCTGCTATTTTTGAGGCGTAATTAATCCCGTCATTTATAGTGCTGTGATACAACTGTAAAAGCTATTAGTGCAGTAATGGTGGGTAATGTTTCTAAGAAGAGATGACGAGAGCTGGGTCCCTTGATCTGTAGCAGAGCGAACTTCTGGCAAATTGCCGGTCGTTTTGCTTTCGTTTTTAGAACATTGCTGCTCCTTTGATTCTAGCTTGTTAATTCTTATCATTAATTGAGGCTTCCACGCGTGGTAAAATTGTGTGATCTTTTAGCAGCCCTTTCGATTGTTTCTTGAATAAAACTGAGACGAAAGGCTAGTTTTCTTGGCAGAAGAAGGCGAAATTTTAAAGTAGCAGTTTGTGAGTGAACTTCTAAGAAGAAGCCAAACTTTTACCATATGATCAGTAGGTAAAATATGACAAAATGAATGCTGCAGAAAAATAAGCAAATAACTTTGTTACCATTTGCAAAATCATCGCTTAAGGTGATTTCCTAAGGAAAACCTAATGGATCTTTTATGTTCATGTGCGGGATTTCGATCAGTTTTCTGGAAGATAATTTTTTAACCACGTTTGACATTTACTTGTGACATGTTTTGATTTTTAATGACGGTGAAAAGTTTTTCATCCCAAAATTTATTTTATTTTTTAGTTACTGGAATAAGAAACATTGATTTAGAACCAATGCTGTTGCCATCAGTATTCGAAGAAATTACGAATAATTTAGGCTTTCCTTCTAACAGATATATCTCCCAACACCTATGACTATTTATAAGTAGTTTTGTTTTCATGCGTAGTAGTAAAATAAAAAATATAATAAGAGCCTCTCCGTCTGTCTGTCCGAAGCTGGCCGAAAGTGTGTAATAAGCGTATCTGTGTTACAAGCTTCATCAACTCTCGAGATAATTATTTTTTTTATTTTTTTACGGCCTTTCTTGCATTTCACCTTCTTTCTTATTTCAAATTAAGGGGGTGGACTAATATTTTATAACATCTCAATAAGAAATTCCATCAGCGATTTCGTTTCGCTCAGCACAGCGACGAGTATATGCGTATAATATATTCAATTATTTCCACAACTCGTACAGAGAGATAGCTGCCAAAGATTCCATACGAAATACAAGAACATTACGTGGGAATAACTAATCGATTGTTTAATATATGCGTAATTGCTGCCATCAGCTAGTTTCAGCTTGTGAAAAGTTAGAGCATTTCTGCTCAGAAGCAGAAGAATTCTCTCACAGATTATAGCCTATGTCTTTCTGAGGCTCCGAATCAGGAACTTCGGAGATGAACTTACGTTGCTAGATTCTTTTTTTCTACAGATTCATTAAAATCAATAATCTGAAAGCTTCAGGTATGGACGAGAATTATTCCTCGGAAGTGAACCTTTACATTACTACTGAATCTCGCGTTTCTATTTCGTTTATAGAGCGCTCGTTTTCTCGGTATATTAACACTGGACATTACTTCCTAGAGGACGTAATTACACGAGGCCAAACGAGATCGTTGTAGTAATTCAAATGCTGCCTGAAGTTCAATTAATTAAAATGTTAAAAGCAGGCTCGTGAGTGTGCTGTACTGCAAGCAGTCGAGGAGGATTTGCCTGCAGGCTAATTGTTGCCTCACAAAACTGCTCCTTTTTGTACAAGTGTCAAAACACTCTGAGTTCTTTGTGCGAGAGAATCATTCACACTGTTTCATCTGACATTTCGCCTGTCTTGAGACCTGTATGAGTCAATGGTTGAAGGATTTGGCGGAAATTCTAGCCTGTGTTTAGAATGGCTTGAGAAAATTCTTGGACGAACTTGGTTTGGTCTCTTTTCAATTTGCCAAATATTTCATGAGCCATTAACGGTTGTGCAAGCAGTGACCATTCCAGTTCGCAGGACTTAGGTGTTATGCTTATGACTCCAGATGTACTGCTCTTATATTTAGACCACATATTCTTATATATACATATATTATATTCTTATATTTATATTAATATTTCCAACACATTCCTGCTGAATTCATAAATTTGTAATCTTCAAATCCTTAAAACATCGAGAAATTATTTCAAATTTCTCAACGATTTACGCACTGTGGTTAATTTTCAATTTTTTTCTGAATTAAATCATCATGGGCTCGTTTGTTATCGAGTTCCAGTAAATGACGCTGTGCTTTGTGTTTTTGTCGAAGGCACACACTATCTCAAGTTTCCCCATTTTTGCAATCTTTTTTTTCTTCATCTTTTGAGCTTGATTACTTTCAATGTTGACAGAAAGAAATCAAACGGATGCTAAAAATGAATTAACCTACAGCATGATACCTCACGGCATGTACGAAGTCTGGTATGACAAAGAAGAGTAAAAATCCTCACGAGTGGATGTACTCGAAAAAAATTACGTATCGCGGGTACAGGAACAACCTTGGAGGAAGATAAGAGACTCGAAGGGACTCTGTAAAGGATGCCGCTTCGATGTACTGTCTCTATAGGACTCGGTAATTCTGTGCAGTTTCCTGGGAGCGTGCAGTCGTCTGCAGTGTCGGAATTAGAGTCTGTTTTATTATATGACAGTCGACGTTTTTATTAAGCTACCGACTGCAGCCTCAACAGAAATTTACTACACAGTATTCTGTAGTTCATTTTTAAGTAAGTGGTTAGCTGTTTTGATTGTTGAATTTCTCTTTGGTATAGCCAGTTAATCGTGGATTCTGGCTACCTTCAATGCTTGATGAGTCAGATTTGTCTATCACTCATCTACCTTTGTTTTTGATTTTGGTTCAACTTAATTTTAGCAAAAACCACCAATTTCGTCATTGTCACTTGGTACTTCCTATTCTTAGGAATGAAAATCATTAACGCGTAGTGGACATTAGCATGGAAGTTATCATCTAACTATACTAGGTCAATTGATTTGCAAAGTACCCTCGCATAAAGGCTTGTGAAAAACTCTGTATTGAAATATTAAGCCAGTCGACGATGCACAGCACATATTGTGGACCTAACAATAATTTCAACCCTACATTCTCATATTCTGCACCAAAATGTGAATGCTTCTTTCTTCACATTTTTCAGGATCCTCTAGATTGGGCAGATCACTGGGGTTAAGATCAGGGGAAATAAGAGACCAGACCAAGGGAATTTCTTCATTTTTCCCGGTTATCGACATAACTGCATGACGCTACGTTTCGCTAGAATTTGTTTTAGAAAGATTCACTGACGATTACAGGCTTAGAAAACTCAGTTCACCCAGTTATTATAACAGGGGGTGGTGTCACGTCTTTATTTTATAGCGGGTATGAACCTTTATAAATTTTACCTATTCTACTGCAGGAATGTAGATAGTTGCTGATTATTGTGGAACTGGTTGCTTTCTTTTTTATATTTTCATACTACGAGGGAAAGTCTTCGAGGATCCAAATCCTGCCCACACAGATCGTGGCTCAAAAATTTCTATTTTCAAATTAAAACTAGTTATATTTAACCAAGAGGTTTTCCTTTTACTAACGTAATGTTTTATAAATCTTATGATACGTCTCAATAAGATCTCTAGACATTTTAGTTGAACCTTTGCTCAGCGCTTCTTGGTTCATGTGTCTTTAGATTATGACTGCATTCGACGCTTCGGGTGACTTTTTTTGCTTTTTGACGCTCTAGATCTTATTTTCTGCGATGGATTACTTCGTCTGCCTTTCCCTGCATTGTCTTTGTGACGACATTCTTATTGAATAAGATCTGAGCACCGAAGCCATCTGTATTCGAGAAGTAAAATTAAAGAAAGACATGCTTTCCTTAGGTCTTTTCAATTACGAATTTGGAAATATTCCCGTGAGATACGTCATCTTACTCTCCTACTAAGTTGCAACACTGTTAGTTAGTATACTCATAACATTGGTTGTTATTTTAAATCTTTAGTAATTCAATCCCTGGGAACTAAGAGGGTTATTTTATTGTTTGGTTTAATTTCGAATTGAATATAGCGCTTAAGCTGAATTCACTGTAAAACTATATGCACATTTGAAAAAATAGCGATTATAGAAAACCTTGAAAAATATAAGCACTGAACTTCAGATTCCTTCAAAGAAATAAAGTATCAACTTTTTCTGCCCCGCACAAACAGAAATTTGGACACTGCTGTGAGGAAACGGTGAAACCCGCATTTCTTTTGGACGAGAAATTATCGAGACCTGTTATTATGGAAAATTTAATCGATACAGTTTTTTCGATCATGCTTTTCGATATCATTCATAAAACTCAGATCTTAACATAAAATCTGTTGGAAACGAAAAAATACAAAAGATGCGCGCATAACTCATTCGGACAGCAACACGTGGTGTTGATGCGTGCGTGACTATTTGGGCTTGAGAATCGTGCAAGTGTGCTTCGCATTCATTTTTAGAGAGTCATTGTGCTTTGTAATGACCATTATCGTCACTGTTAGCATCAGCGTTATCAGCTACCTGCCGTAACCTTTATCTGCCTCACCCTCCATAGGCCGGTCTCCTCTTTCATCAAACTTCTCGAAATTCAATGCACTCTGTTGATTCTTTTCCGAAATGGAATATACTAGGCGTTTAAAGGTAAAATGTATTTCGAAATTTTTGCTCAATCTTCGAAAAATTGCTGAAAGTTTTGTACTCGTATAAAGGTCTTTCATATCATTTGATTTGTGGTTCACCAAATTAGTATCCCAAAGCATTTTTTTGGGTGTGGAGGGAGGATGCCTTGAAACTATATAGTAGCAACTACTCTTTTTAAAACTTCTTCAACATGTTTGGAATTCATATACGAGTCCTATTCATTTTCCCAAAGAGTCTTTAACACCACTTTCTGAATTTCACCTTATTCTCAACTTTAAGGAAGGTTTGCAGCTCTGGATTTAGTTTTAGAACGTTCATTGTAAATTTAATTTGCTCGCTGTCAATGTTTGACAAGTTAGGGACAGCTTTGAGGATATGCACAAGTTGGTCGGAGTAATAACAGCGCTGCAGGCGACCACTCTAATGATATTTAGTTTTTTAAATATAGTGTAGTCTTGGTATTAGAGTGGTTGGATGCAGTGCATGGAGTTGTGTTCGACCAAAAGGAGCCCGAATATTATTTTTGGAATACCGATGAATAACGCACAACAACTACTTTGTTTACTAATCATTGATATTTTTTACACTGATTGCTGAATAATGTATTACTCAAAAACTGTCCGAGGATTAGCTTCTTCGGTTGCTCTGCTCGAGAGTTATCCCTTCCAAAAAACTGTCTTCTGTTTGGTTGGGCTCTGGGAGGTAGTAAACCTGCTTGTCATCACCTATCACCAAATCTGAAGTGCATATTGAGGAAGCTGAAAAAAATCCAGAGAGGAATTCCCAAGCTCATTCTACGCAGTCTGAGTTCTTCAGCTAAGAGAATGAGACACCCGTTTTGTTCTAACCACACTTGTGCCGAAATCTTTATTCATAATTGAATGGGCTATTTGAACAGTAATGCCGAGAGTTGGACTAGGATTTTTCATGATTGTATACTTATTTTTGTGTAGTCTGTAAATGGAATCGGCGCGGATCATCACAGGTTAGCGTCAGTGGGAACTGTCTAAAAAATGATCACTTTGAAGCCATTTGAGTATTTTACAGAATAAAATTAAAGCACTGGACTTTCAGCAAGATATTTTAAATCATGCTGAAAAAGTTTGCTTCGATAACCGAAATTCAAGTCAAGCTTACAAATACCCGTAAAAACAAAAGTGTCTGTGTGAAGCTGGCTCCAGTTTTGGCAGTACGGCAACAATGGGTACAATTTAACAGGTGTTGCATCAGCACCTGAGCACTACGACACTCGCGCATGCAATGTTCCAATACGGGTTATGAAATAGTTTTTAATATATTGACTTATTGTTTTTCAGAACACTGAGGAGGGATTTTTTATGATCCGAAACGTTTGTTTTTATCATGATTTTATTAGCTACGTTGGTTTTCCTTTTTATCTTAAAGTGAAATTTCCTAGAAATCGTCCTATTTCGCCTATGTTTCAATACGTAGCGATGCTAGAGGAATTTTCAACGCATACCTACTAGAACTGCAACAGGAATAAAAATATGGTGCGGCCCTCGTTGAGAAATGCCATGAAGAGTTAATTAGACAAAAGCGTAAGAAAATGATGAATTAGGCGAAAAATGTTTGTAAAGGGCCTAACTAGCAGAAGTAAAATGCAATAAATAGCATAATTACCTTTTAATTTAATTATGATATTAAAACTAGTTTTAAAAGTCTGCATACTTTTTCATTATGCTTTCACCACAACATAAAAGGATTTAAATTGAAAAGAGTCTTTACTGCATAAAACATACAAATTCAATAAGCTGTGGAAAATTCTGAGTAAAATTTGGAGAGTAGCCGTCATATATCGAATGGTGATGGAGAAGAAACAAAAATCACAATAATCAAATTGCACTTAAATCTATCGAGCATTGGCTAACCTTAAGGGGAACGCAGAAGTAGCAAAGGATAAAATAACTATTTAAAATAAAAAAATTAGATATCCTGTCAGCATACTAGGGAAACAAAAAGTAAGGCAAAACACCACGTACACAAAATTAAATGTTGTCTGACTATTTCAGCACTCGAAAGGAAAGTGAAGTTGTGTTACCAAAGCCGAATTATTTATAGGGCTTCAAAGAAATGACCTTTAATTCATGCTCGAATCTTAATTTTATTTGTTTTACATAAATATGCTAAATTTCTTTACACTGGAGCACTGATGAAATAGGCTTGATTCGCCCAGAGAAAGACTGGCGTCGTGTTGAAGCTCTCAATAAATTAAATTGAATTCACGTGTTTCTTATTCAATCATTTACGTCTGTGAAATATTCGCGCACATTCGAGAACAAGGATTTATTTTAAGATCTCATCTTAGATCTAGGTTTTAAAACAAGAGCTTCTCCTTTGCGCTGGTCATCAAAACGATCAACTTGAACGTCTGACTGCATTCTGAACTAAGGGAAAATAATTGCATTTTAATTTTAGGGATAAACTTAACGATCAGAGCCAGCCAGTTAATATTCTCCCAAACACACGGAGCAATTAGGCTCCTCTAAATGTTCTTATAGAACAATTTCCCTCCCACATTAACCATAGACTGAATTGATCCTTGCACCGCTGTAGGGCAAATTTGACGAGTGTGATGGGGCTCCAACTTTAAATAACACTTTCAGCATACGAGAATTACAAACTCTTCGCTTGTGAACTAGGCTATCATTTCATTCTTGAAAAGAAAAGACGCAATGCAGCGAGCGTGTGAGCCGGTAATGAGTCATGTCTCGTTGAGAGGAGATACTGTAGATCAGGAAGTGGGTGACGCAACTTGGAGACCGGCGGCTTCACATGCATGATACAGTTCTGCTTCGGGTAGCTGGGTCAGATATTTTGTCGAATGTTTTATCTTCATTATTTGAGGTTAACAATACCTCTCAAGCGGAAGTTTTTATCTCTGAATAACTATGTACTGTTAGAAAAAACTAAAAATTACGGAGTATTTTATGTCAATGTTAGGCCGTACTCTGACGAAATTTGTGAATACAGAAAAAAAAGAAATATTCACTTTTATTCGTGAAAAATAGCCTCTTGAGTTATGTAAATGAGCAATGAAGCTAAAAAAACTAAATATTATTGAAGAAATTTCTGGAAAATCCACTGATCAATTTTATGACAGTACTTTTACCAACAGTACAAAATGATTTTCATGATGGAAAATTTGAAAGCAAAGGGAGTCTTAAAAGGTTCAGTGGACAGTTTCATTCACATCTTGAATTCAAAAATTAATCTGTGGAAAAATTAATCCGCTATTGCTACGAGAAGTTATAATAAACGTCATAAACTTCAAAGACCTCAATCAAAAAATGTGTTTATTACCAGAAAAATAGAGTACGTGTTGAAAAATGAATGGCAATGTTAATGAAAACATTTTCAAAATACCATGCACAAAATTCAACTGTAATTTTTGACAAGCTAAAATCAGCACTCCATGTTCAGGGGACACTTCGTTCCGTCGCTCTTCATCAGGGCACTGCATGATGAGATCTTGTACGACCATCACACACTCAGCACAGCCGCTCTCAATAGTAGACCACCCTTACTTCTCTCATGTGACCTCCTTGTATTAATGTTTGAATAGTTCAACGTCTTCGTAAGAAAGATCTGGGAGTTACAGGATAACACTGAGTGCTGAGTCTCATCAGGAGTCAGTCATTTATTTTCTACACTAAATTGAACGTTGTCGAGTTTCGTTCAATAAGGAAGTTTTAAAATATTTTTGAAACATCGTTTTAACACTAGTTTGCAACATTGTTCCTTTTACGAGAGACGATTACTCTACATCTGATGAACGAGGCTCGCTTGGTATGAATTTTACGTACGAGCTGAAGCGTATGCGCTGTCCTCCCGTCCTGCTGAAAGATAGCCACTTAAGAAGTAAACATTCGCTTATGTGCCTACAGAAAATAACCATTCGATCATTGCACCACATAGTTAATTACGAATACTCAAGTAATTTTAATTGGACGGGGTTAAATTGGTTCACCGACGGGAATTATTTCGTTGGGTTGCCAATATTTTGTGTTTTAGAATATTGCCTATACTTTTCTTCAATCCCATTTGAAATTTTTTGTATATTTTCAAGATGGTAGCAGAAATAGGAAATGTATGTGTACGTAGCTATTTCGTGAGTGCATTTAAATATTGTTTAATCACATATTTATTGATGAGATAGTATTGCAGTCTATTTTGCAGTGACGGCAATTACCCAAAATATCGTGGATGTCAGACGAAATTTCGCAGAAAAGCGTAAGAATTTTTTTTTGCGGATTGAAAAGGGACGTCTTTAGGGAGATAGACGGATGAATGACTTTGGCGTGACGAAACACTCAGCCATTGAGGGAGTCGGCATCCGAATGCTTCAGACATGAAACTCCGCCCTCATTTCTAATACAGAAAACCTTAAAGAGCGGAGCTACTTGAAGTGCGTCTCTACGCAGCTGCTATGCAAGCGTTGCAAAAAAAAAATTAAAAATGTAAAAACGAAGACAAGCGTTGAGATTGTTTAAAAATTTGGAACGATAGAAATCGTTGACACTCGAGTGAAATTCCAAAAAAGAAGGCAATCATAGACACTGAGTGGAAATTTTATGTGAAGACGATAATAAATATTTGAGAGAAAATCCAGCTGTGAAAAGATCTGTTAAAAATCGAATGAGAATTTAAAGAATAAAGACAAAAGTTAAAATTTGTATGAAAATTTGAACAGGAGTTTACTGAGAAGAACATAACGATTTACTTTTTGAATATTTATTATTACTCAAATTTACGTGAATGCGTGATGATGAAATTTTGCACACGGGTTGAAGTGTATTTTTTTGTGTTCTGCATCAATAAAAGTTAAAAATGACCTTCTTTTGCCTTTATCATAAGACGTAGAGGTTTCGGAACTGAGGGGCACAAATTTCGGTCTACTTCCTCATCCAACGCAGTACATGAAGCCTGAATTACATCTTCCAGAGCATCCACACTTAGGATTTATCAGAGGAATCACTTAATAACATGAACCAGATAGCGAAGTCCATTGGATTGATATCTGGAGTAGATGGAGGCCAAATGTTCTTGTCCTGATACCCGCTGAAATGATCCTTACACCTCTGCAGGGTCAAATTCGATGACTGTGATGGAGCTCCAACTTTAGATGTTGAATATTCAAACAGTTTTCATGCTAACGATTTGATAATTTTTTTCAGGCTTCGTTTTACTTATGGTCTCATAAATTGACAAAACAAACGAATAACGTGGGTGCATCAGACCTTCGATAAAAACACTGCAAAAATGTAGGCATTTCCATCGACGTTCTCATCTTTTTAATCAATCGTGAATGTGGGTAATTTTTACGAGACATCTTGTTCGAGCTGTCAACGAGTCATGAACGAGGATGTGAACTACTGAAAAGAGGACTCGCTGGTATAATTAAGGGCAGAAAAAATAGAATTCAAAGTCTGCTACGTACACTTAACTCTGGGCGTTAAAATGAAATTTCAATCTAATTAGAGGGAAAATACTAGAAGTTAGCATGAATGGTTCTTATGAACACAATCAGAACACACATTTGAAAACTCAGTGGTG
This sequence comes from Morinoia aosen, assembly GCA_030386875.1. NCBI lineage: Eukaryota > Metazoa > Arthropoda > Malacostraca > Amphipoda > Talitridae > Morinoia > Morinoia aosen. Next base: position 58,634,047 of record CM059561.1, on the reverse strand, counting down.
ATGCTTTGATTGAACTATTATACAACATCAATGCAACAGCTTGAAGTGAGTTCTGATAAAAATCTCCCTTGAAAAGAGTTCAAATTTCATAGAAGATTGGTCATCTATTGGTCGTGTCATACGCCGGTGCGTGGGCGCCGCTCGGACATTCTTGAACGGGATTCTAATGATGGAGCTGGTGGCACGTTTTCTTACAGCGAGCGTTTACGCCGAGGCTTGCATAGGCCTACGCTGCCCGTGCGTCCATAGGCCGTCCCGCACATTCCTACCAAGATAATACTTAGGTAAGTAGGTCACGCTCCCTCAAGGACCATTTACTCAATGTGGTGTCCAGGCCAATCACTTCATCCCGAGGCGCCGGCCCCCAGTATTCGTTGTCACGACGTTTACAGCTACTGGACATTGTATCATTTATTCAACTACCTGAGGACTCATCCGATGTCGTGTTCCTTCCTCTCTTCCTCTTAGGTAAGCATTAGAACTTGATGACGAATGAACTGCTTTGCAAACTGCTTTGAATCCAGGTAGCAAGTCTCCTGTTTTTCAACCTCTTATTTGTGAAACTCTGTAAATATCTACATTAGAAAGGTTGAAAGCTATGTAACTACTGGGTCCTAACAGAAATTAATCGTGAAAAATTCCATCAAATTTCCTCATACAGGCCGAGGTAGACCGCTGTTATTATACAAGGGGAAAATACGCTGCTTTAAGATACCGTAGGCGTTCTTGACTTCATAGCAGTGTCTGTTCTGGTCAGAATGATCTCCATTTGTACATAAGGTGAGGCAAGGCAGTCATTGACGCTGTTTTTGAGAGCTCGTTAACATACAGGCAGTTTAATCCTTCGTGGGGTAAGCTCCTTATTTTCTCCCCGTCCCCAGTCTTACTTTTTTGCCGGAGGATGCATGTTTTCTCAGCCAAGCGATTTAATTACTTGGGCGGCGAAAAACATGCATGCAGGCGGCGAAAAAGTAAGACTGGGTCTCTTCTTCTCAAACAAAGAGCCGATCTCTTGACGACTTTCTCATGTCGTATGTAAATGTTTCTAATCCATCACATTTCAATTTTTCTCCCTTGCATTACATCGCATTTGCATTACGCACTTTAGTGAACTAAACTCGTATCCTATTTTCCCGACACCAATCTTTCTATTTCATTGTGTCAATTGGTTTCTCCAGCACTGCTTAGAGCATCATTCACATTCTGTCTCTTATTGGCTGTGCTTAGATTTCTCGTCCATTATTATGACACCGTGTGCATGAACCTCTCCCTCGAAAGAAAAAGAGCATAGAGTTCAGAGAACAATTAGCTGAGTTTTTTATCTAGGTGTTGGAATAACAAATCATGTTGCTATGTTCTGTTAGTTAGATGAGGAAACCATAGCCACTCATAACTGTGGCATCACCCCACCAGACCGAGCAATACTTAATCCCTAACATCATTTACTCGTACATTTTTTTTGCTCATATTCTCTACTCTAATCATTGTTTAGTGTTTCTTGAAAACTTTAATATACCTCAACCTAAGAAACCTTTTGAAAGCTATTTTTATGAAATTTCTGTAAAATTTTGTGATGAATGCACAACGTTCCAACCTCCAGACTTTTGCTTTTAATTTAAATCTAAAATGTTTTGTACGTGAGATCACAATTTCGGTGCTATACTTGTGCATAAAATTCTTTCAGAAGACCGCAATAAAGCGTCTTGTAGAGAGCGTTAGATTTAGAATGAGTATGGTTGCGTATTTGAGCATCAGAATTTAATTTCGAAAGGAAAAGTAGAAACCAGCATTAAAATTTATCATTTCCTATTTTAATTTTACCTCATTGTCTTTTACTTCATCACCTTGCAATTTAAATTGGCTCTCAAACAGTTTTACTGTCAGCAGAGCATCGTAAAACTTTTTTTGAGAACTCAAAGCTAAAAAGCATGCACTATTCATGAGTCAAGTCTCAGCCCAATTCAGTGAACCACATTTAAGTGCACCAAGCCCGTCTTATCATAGCTTTTATGAACTTTTTGCATTTTATTTTAAAGCATACGTTAAGTCTACAAATACTCAGATTTAACAAAACCTTGCACTTTTAAACTCATTTGTTGTCTCATAAAAAAAGCACCTTCAAAGTACATGTAATTTGTTGGTGCGAAATGCAAACCATGATATTGCCACCTGGTATCACGATTCCAGCATTTTTTGCTCACACACGCGTCACCATAACCATGCGTAACAAGGAAGGGAGTTGGCTGTGAGCCCTGCTGATTTCCTCGCTCTACTGTACACTTGACACCCTGCGCTCCGCAGACCGTGAATGCCCTGATCCGGCTCTGGGCGACGCTCCGTGCAGAGTCGCCTTACACTTATCCTTGACTACTGCACGCACGGAAATGAAACGTTGCCGTATGTTACTATATACAAAGGCGAGTAAGTCAGACGTGTATAATGGTAGTTCATTCTCTGATTTGAGTTTTTGTTTTTGATTGATGAGTGAAAAGTAGTATCATGGTAGTTCATTCTCGGATTTGAGTTTTTTGTTTTTTGAATAGCGAGTGAAAAGTAGTTAGCTAGCAACAAGCCATTTCTTCTTTTCGAGACGTTTGAACGGAAGGAATTGAATGCGTCATTCTCAAAGATTTCCTGCTTGAGGTACATCAAGTAAATTGATTAATATTAAAAATGAACATTTTAAAATTAAAATCATTAGGTATGTATTATTTTGCAATCATCATTTAGTTCATTTCATAAGAATCCTAACTGCTGGGCTAGGTTGACAGCCAATAAGCTTCCACATTCCACGGATGGCATTTAAACCAATAGAGAATACTCTCATCGCCGTTGATATTCGAACACGAAATCTTGTTCAAACACATCGTCATATAATGTTGAATTAGTTTGAGAACTGGTGAAGCAATACCACGAAAATAACAGCAAAATATAACGAATAAATACTAGATTCGATTACTTTAGGGTATCTGCATGTCAAATGTCAGTTTGCATTTTGAGAAATAATCAGTTATATTCCTTAATGTTATGCTAGACATCTGTTGAATTAATTGATTGTTGCAGAAGACCTATATCTATTCCTCTCATAGCGTCAAGGTAAGTGTAGAAAAATGAAAAGAAGGATCACATTGTGAAAAGAATAAGAAATCAGTTTAGAATTGACAAAATCTCAGCAAGATTAATCTCAACAGAATTCTTTTCTCTTCGAGGGCGTAATAAAAAACCTTCAAACACTGCAGCAGAATAAGCACAGGACACAAGACGCACACAAAGGACACAACGAGCAATTTTACAATACTCAACTTTTTCCCCTCGTTATCTAAACTTTTTGTTCTCACAATTTGATAGCAATCTCCCTCCCTTCAAGTGATTTCATTGCAGCGTTTTGTATGCATTTTCCAATAACTGAGTGGTTACAGTACCTGCGCTCTTGATGTTGGCTGCACGTTTTCCTGGAGGGTGATTCGCGATCTGGCAGATGCATGAGTGTCAATTGTTTGTGATGAGTTGCAGGCTGCGCTAGTGAGTAACCATGAGCGATTTATCACAGGTCAATTCAGAATATATTGAGACTCGCCAATTTGGCTGTAATGTTTCAGGACTGGTCTAGGATGGGTTACACCAGGGCTTCTCAACCTTTTTATTGCCGTGTACCCCCCTTAGCTTAATTGTGTATCTTCATGTACCCCCAGCATAGTTAAGGGTTTAAGAAATTGTAAAAATACACTTAATGGTTAATACTTGGATACACTTATACGGTTGTATGTGTACATATATAGTACATTTTAACGTATGAGGGATGTTAAATATACCCCTAGGGGTAGATGTACCCCCGGTTGAGAAGCCCTGGGTTAATACAATAGAGCGTCTGTTCTCACACACATTAGCATTCCTTAATTTTGACTGAGGAGCTATAATGGTAGACTTCAATTACGATGGAAGCCCAATAAAGAAGGAACATAATGTTATATAATCATAACAGGACGCTTACATCTCTACCCGCACTTTAATTGTGCGATAAGCGGAAATGTTCCAATCCTATTTTTGTTCATTTTCGTGGAATACTTGTAATTTGTGAATGCAACTCTCGTACCCCAACAGCTTGTAACGTCTCTTTCCTGAACGAGCTTCAAAGCATTATATCTCAGCTCAACAAGTCTCTATATAATGACATAATAATCTGCGGGGATTTCAACTACGATCTTCTACAATATGATAGCTGTGAGCAAATCTCAAACTTCATAAATGTTTTTCAGTCTAGCTCCTTCCTTCCAATCATCACGAAACCTACACGTGTTGCTTCTGAATCGGCTACGTTACTCGATAATATTTTTATGTTAGATCCGACTGATTTTCTTACCGGAATAATAATTTCTGACTTATCTGACCATTTCCCGGTGTTTCTCATCAAGAAAAATGTCTATAATCCTTGTACCAGCCCACAGGCTGATACTTATTCATTTCGTTGTGTAAACGAATACAACTTGGGAACAATGTGAACTGTTCTAGAAGAATTAATGCCATCATTAGGCGTCTATGAACGGGACAATAATGCGATTAACATTGATGAAGCAATACTAAATTTAACTGAAATTATAACGACCGCATATAACCAGTGTTGTCCAATAATCACCCGCACAATTACGCCGAAAAATAGACAAAAGCCCTGGATTACTGAAGATATCGTGATCAATATAAAGAAACGTCAAGCGTACCTAGCCTTACTATACGAAGGGCGAATATCTAAAGTAACGTATAACAGATTCAGGAATCATGTGACAAATCAAATACGAACCTCAAAACGAGACTAATTCACGCGCAAATTTACTGAATACAAAACTGATATTAAAAAAACTTGGCGCCTGCTTAAATTATGCTATAAACCGAATGATAATACTACGAAAACAATTGAGTCCGTCGTTCACGAAAATTTAACACGTTGACTGCGACACGACCCACCGGTGGGTCGTGCTTAGGTTTTTCCTGCTGCGAAACGACCCATCGATGGGTCGTTTTAAAAATTCTAACAACCTTTCTAAATTAGTGGTATTTAACAGGCCCAGTTAATGTTTGATATTTACAAATTTGCTTATCACTTTTGACTTTAAATTCAAGTTGAATATTGAACTTCGGTTTAACCCATCGCAACTAACGTGTTAAAATACCACGAGAAAAAAGATATTGCAACTGTGTTTAACAACTTTTTTGTAAACATAGGAAAAAATATAGCCGATAGTGTCTTCAGTGAACCCAGAGACCACTTGGACCATGTCCGTGAACCTAACTCTTTCTTTTTCACGCCAACTAATCCCTCCGATGTAATTACGTGCATAAACAACTTGAAAAATAAATCAAGTGGATTGAAAAATTTTTCGGCTAAAGTTCTTAAGGCTATAGCTGATATAATAGCACCGTGCATATCTTATATTGTCAACCAATCCCTTTCTCAAGGTATCTTCCCCAACTCTTTCAAAATTGCGAGAGTCACCCCTATTTTTAAAAATGGTGATAAAAACTGCATTAACAATTATAGACCTATCTCTGTACTACCAATTATTAGCAAAATATTCGAGAAAATTGTGTATAAAAAAGTGTATTCGAATTTTGAACAAAAATCTTTCCTCTACGACAAACAATACGGTTTTCGTTCTAAGAAATCTACGACACAAGCTGTATTAAATCATTTGCAATACCTTTATTCTAATATAGATGTAGGAAAGCTTGTTTTCTCCGTATTTCTTGACTTTCGAAAAGCATTCGATTGTGTGGACCATAACGTATTACTCTCGAAACTACATTGTTATGGCATTCGAGGAGCTGCCCATGATTGGTTTAGATCATACTTAGCAAATCGGAAACAATACGTTGTCATTGACGACGCAAAATCAGACCCACAGACAATTAGCCATGGGGTTCCACAAGGATCTGTCCTTGGGCCTCTCCTATTTCTAATTTTTATCAATGATATCATTAAATCTACATCATTCTTCAAATTCATACTTTTTGCCGATGACAGTACCCTTTCTGCGGTCCTTCCAGACCAAAATCCCGCTAGGATGGCGGAGCGTATAAATAATTATAAATGAACTTCATAAGGTTTCATTGTGGCTTAAAGCTAATAAAATAAGCCTTAATATCGATAAAACAAAATATATTACATTCTCATACAAGAAAAATATACCTCTCCCACGCATTCAAATTGGCGAAGGTGAAATCGTAGAAACCAACTCAAGTAAATTCCTCGGCATCATAATAGACAAGCATCTAACCTTTAAAGAGCACATCGCTCATATTAGTTCTAAATTATCAAAATCTATCGGAATCCTTAATAAAGTTAAAAATTTCCTGCCTGAAACAGCCTTACAAATGCTCTACCGAACGCTCATTTCACCATACTTGCAATACGGAATAGAAGCATGGCACGGAACTGATAAAAATAAAACCAACAAAATTTTTACCCTGCAAAAAAGAGCCATAAGAGCGGTACAGAATCTAGAATATAATGCTCACACAAATGACTCGTTCAAAAATTTACGAATACTTAAGCTCTCGGATCTCTACAAAATCTCCATTTGCAATTTCATTTACAAAACATTAACAAATGATGGCGACAATAGCCTAAAACAACTATTAACTGCGCAAACTGGTCATCACGACCATTTAACCCGAAATATAAGTAAATTCATGCTTCCTTATTACTCAAAGGCTCGGTCACAACACAGTATCCTCTTCGTTGGAACTAAAACTTGGAACTCAATACCTGCGGAGATCCGTGAAAGTAATTCTTATAAGGTATTCAAAAAAAGTCTTGAGTCTCACTTCCTATCAGAATACTAGTCGTGTAAGATCACAGAGTCAAACCTTGTCCCCTACATAACTGGTCCTAATAATGGAATTTGCCTTGGTTAATTTCGCCGATCTTCAGTCTGTTCTTGAATCGTTTGTCGAATATACTGTTAAATCTAGTCCATATGAACTATATTGTGAAATGAAGTATCTAATTTCGAGTTAATTATCTCATTGATCAGTCTAATGCGTCTCTAGTTTAAGTGAATTAGGTTAAACATTATTGTACTCATAAGACTAACCTTGATGGTAGGATGCCCTAGAAGTCACTGAACTTATTCGGGCCCACAGGTAGCTATACTCAAATTTGACCATTGTACTAGACTTAAGAAACATTTTATCTCTGTATCACCTGTGGTAAATAATTTTTTTTTAATTGTTTTTTTTTTAAATTGTTAAACAATCAAAATGGGCTCTGCTGGACAGTTATCTTTACCTCCTATAAACACTTTTTCAATGTCGTGGAAAAAAACAGTCTTTCATTATAAATGATTATTGTCAAAAGTTTCCTGGATTTAGAGCGGACTATTGACGCTGTGGCACAAGTGGCTAATGTGACTCGAAAGCCGCAGCATCAGTACTAGGAAAGCAACCCACGTACATGAGAGAGATCGTGGCTGGCACAGCAATTTTCCCATTTTTCAGGTACTTATAATTACTTTCAAAATTTTTGGTCCAAGACCCTGATGAATATCACTGAAAAATTTCCGAGATATTTCGATTTGATCAAAAAATGTATATTTTGTATCGACATAATATATATATATATATATATTTGTTATTTGGAAATCAGTCATACGAAAAGGGGCCACTAATTTTGCATTATAGTTTTCCATCGCTAATTAACACGTTAAAATTTCGTTGGGGTAAATTCCAAGTACTGTGAATTACTTCAAAACGAGGTTCCAAATCAGCCTATAGATAGGTGCATTAAAATATTAAAGCTTCAGCTCTGTTCTTACAGAATCGATACCACAGTTAACGTATTCCTATTCTTGGAGAAAAGGGTTTTTTTTTCCGAGAGTCACAGTATTGGACACAAGTATCTACGTACTTCTCAAAGTGCATCAGATTATGCGTGTTTGTCAATATACGCATTTACGAACCTATGTCGCGATTTATAGGCAAGATGGATGCTTGTATGCACTCCGTGTATACAGTTTTTATGGTTTCAAATAAGCAAAGGGTCACAAGAATATTTTTTAACCTAAAAAGGAGTTTTTAAAATTGGCTCCATTTTGATTCGTAACCAAGGACACCTGTGATGTCGTCGACGTTGTAACGTTCGAGTGACTCATGCTGCGCATCATGCTGTGGAAGCTTATTTGCGTTTGACCATCTCCCGCAAGTGTGAGGCGCGGGGTGCGCTGAAAATCCCAATGAATGTGTGTGTGATCGGTTTTTCTCAAGGCCAGCAGAGCCGCTCCCGCAGCAGAGGTCGAATAAACTAATAATGCGACCGAAATTGTAGACTTAGATTTGGTGACTATTGATGGAGGCAGATGGCAGCAAAGAATATACAAATTTTTCACGAAAATATAGATCAGAGTGGAACCCTTAATTTGAAGCTTTGTCATTATTTATAGTCCAGTGAATGAATCACCCATAGATTTCCTTGTTCGTATATCTATTCTCTCAGCAATGGAATAATTTAGTGTTTTTTCTGACTTGAGAGTCTATGAAATTATTCTGTTTATTTATGATGGTTTAAAAAAAATTGTATAGAAAAAAAGATTGGGAGAGTCATTCGTCACAAAAGGCTAATTGTGGGGTTGAATCACCGACAAACCGAAAAGTTTTTATGAAAAGATATGATTCTGAGTTTCAAACTAGCACTTATAGGCAAGAGATATATTTTCATGACGTTTTCTTACGTAACATTGACTTCCTATCATTTTAATACCATATAGGAGAGACAAATGAAATATTACAAGTTTGAAATTCCTCTGAAACGTGGAGGTCCGTGTGCCTCACCACTGAAGCCTACACACTCCGTCCTATGATGGAGAAAATATTTTATATTTCTCCTAACTTATTAGGTAATTAAAGCCAATTTTGGTAAACGATCATTGTTTCTTTTGGAAACCTTCTTAATGAATTTGCACGTAAACATTTCCTGCTTTAGTTCAGCACGTCACATTAGTTAAATTTCATATTTAGCACGATGTTTTTTTTTTCATGTAACTTTGAGATACATTCTACACACACTTGAGCATAAATTTAAAAGAAATTTCCTTTTAACTACCTCATTACAAGTTAAAGATGAAACAAGCCTCCCGAAATAGTGCTTGCTCGCCCTTACAACAACACGTGCCTAGACCAGTGCATTTTATGATAGCGCTGAGTTCTCTGATAAAATTAGAGTACGTTGCTGGGCGAAGTGCGTCGCTTCAAGTTCACGAGTTCAGACGGTATACCTGCCCGTCTTCATTTACCTCTCATTCGCATCGCCCATGCGCATTGAAAAACATAGATCTTCTACACCTTGAAAGGGAATTCATTTCACACAAACTTCATTTAATTTAATTCATCTTTTCTGCCTTTCACACCTTCTTACTTATAAAGTTTTTCTGAATGATCTTTTCAATGTTTGAGTGCTTTGCATATTTATCTTATTTACACAGAAGCTTTGATGTTTTGATCAAACAACTCAACAATTATGGAAGTGCAAACGCTGAGAGTCATAAATAACTTTGAATTTATAAGAACCCATTTTATTTTTTTCTCGGCAGCAAACAAATTCCAACTTTAATAACTGATATCGAAAGCTTGCAAATACACGTGAGTGTCTTCCCTGCGTTTATTAGAGCTTCATGCATTTTGGTAAGTGTATGCAAGCTATCAGTTACTTCGAGAGTGTCGTACATAGCAACTGATGTTCTGTGAGCATAAGTGCTATCCACGTGTAATTATTACGCATCAAAATTCACGCTCGTTTTGCAGTGATTTTCAGCCCTCATAGGAAATGAAAATCCAAATTACTCACAATTTTTTGTTCAGACATCGTGAAGTTTGTCTTCACTGATTTTACGTCATTCCATATGCCTCTGAAACAGATTTGGAGAGCGCTGCGAGCTTTTCTATGCCTTCCAATGACGTAGAATTTAGGTAGATATGTGTAGAATTTGAATCTATTTTAAGGTACAAAAACTTCGTTTTCACGCAAATTGTAAACATGTGCATGTAATTCGTTGTGTTTTAAAGGCTTAGAAATTTCAAACCCTGATGCGTATGTGTTTTTATCATAGTGTTATCAATTGCAACTATATCAATGACTTTTCATTAACTAATACGATTTTAACATATGGAACTACTATAAGGGCTTCGTACCAGAAGCTGATTGATGCATGACAAATTTACACGACTGAGGCCTTAGTGTTGTTTTTTAGGTAACTATGTCTTGATTGCCTAAGTGAACTCAAACTTACAAACTCTTTTATTAGCGATGATTTTCTCACAGAGCTGAGCCACTTTGTAACACGTCAGTCACATTCTTGGCGGTATTATAAAAGCAGTATTTTTAGTTGAAATATCTAACTGACGTTATTGTTGATATTCGAACCATACATATTCTGTTTTGCTGGTAAACACAGGATGCCTGAGGATCTTCGTTCAAGTGTACATAACGGCGGCGAAAAAGAAAGTTGCGCAAAAATCGGGTGTTGGTCTAAATTTATTTTTTGATAGAATATACTCAAAGTTGTAGGGTTTTCGAAATTTAATAATTATACTACACTAGTGCACACGTGCTGGTCGACATTATTCTGACGAATTTCATCCCTTCATTCTTGAGTTAAATTCTCTCGTGCCACTCAATGTTGTCCAGCGCTATGCCGAAGAATTTCCTCGCTTCTTTCATTTGTTAAGCTCTCTAGCTATTCGGTGTTGCTCTGCATTATTCCGTAGAATTTCCAAATGCCGTTCAAAGGTCAATTTAGCTCTAGCTTCTCGTTGGCGAACAGCATTGGTTGGTCTTGCCATTTCGCGTTGTTCATCCGATCGTCTTCGGCGTTTTTCTTGCTTTCGAAGGCTTGCTATTTCTCTTTTGCGGTTGGACACATTTCTATCTATATAGGCCTCTTTTGCCGGAATTTTATTTTTAAATGTCGTCTATTATCCCTTGAGAGCTTTTTAAGAAAATCACAATTTCGAAAACGATAACTCAAGTTCCAAATCTTGGGCTTTTTACTAAGTGGTAGCCAGGTTACTGGTCAAACGAATTTAAAACATTTCTTTCCGCATTATCAATTAAAAATATCAAAGCAACAAGATGAATTTCAACAGAGAAAGCTCCAAAGAAAATTTCTATTGTAAAAATAAGTCGATTGCGTATTCTAGATACCATAATAATCCAAGTGAAAGGGAATTGAATCGCCACAGAAATTAATGCAATAGAAGGATTTCTTGTATTTTTTAGTCTTTATCCTGGTTGCTATCAAAGCTATCGATTAGAAGAAGGGGTCACACGGACGGACGGACGCGGCTACTTTTATAATAGTGATGTCAACGCGAACTATTTTACTCAGGGATGATTGAAACCCCTACGCGACAAAGTTTTTGTCCATGTTCCTGACGATTGATAAAATGGCTTTCATATATGAAGTACATTACATCAACGCCACTTCTCTGTTAAACCTTCACGAACACTTCATTTTTTATAATAAGTTGATGACGTACTGCTCTAGGCCTCCGCATGAACTAATTTTAACCATTAAAAACAACACAAGCACAAACGTACTACTTAAGAACTGAGCGCTCCTGACGTCTTCATACATAGAATCATACGGTAGCCTGGTACTGTTTAAGGAGATCGTCCGGGTTTGAGACCTTTTTTCGTCCGATTCGTTTGAAAATTGGCCAGTATATGTCTTTTGTGAAAGTAAACCTTTTTTACTCATGTCATTTTTTCGATTTAGGCCTTATTTTTTTTGGATGATAAATGAGTTTTTTGGTATATTTTATGTATATTTCAAAATGTATCTCCTCATTGAGTTTTGATGCTAGAACAAAAACAAAGACAGTTTTAGAATCCTTGAAACATTTCTAACAAACTCAGTAGGGCTTTTTTTCCATTTCCGATTTTTTCTCTTTTTACATGGGGTCAAAATTGGTCGAAAATGAAAAAATTTGGTCCTCTCAACCCCCCCTTGGGGGGGGGGGGGGGGGGGGGGGGGGAGGGAATTATTGTCCGTAGCGCCATAAAATTTTAGGACCGAATATTTCACCAACTAAGGGTCCTTTTCCAACAAAAACATGAGAAATGACCCCCGGAACGAGAGGGGCCTGGCAGAGGCCTGGGATGATCTCCTTAAATCGAATAGCACTGCGCATCAAAACTTCAAGTTTCTTCTGCGATTCACCCAGAGGAAAATGGCGTGCGCAGTGTCTCTTGCTGTCCGGCAACCAGCAAGGTAGAGAGGCTGTTGGAACCGGCGCAGTGGCAGCCCGACACGCCAAGTACAGACCAACAAAAGGCAGAGAGGCGACCTTGAGCGAGGGATGCGCATTATGCAGAAGTCGACACGTGACGCATCGGGTAGGACGTTCCGTCAAGGACATTTGCGTTATTGAGCGCCTGTACACTAATTGCCATCGGAAACCGTTGGTTCAAAGTGTCCGTTTCCAGAGGATAGCACACAGTTGCGCCTAATGTTGTAAACACAATGATGTAATTTTGTCATTGTAAGGGAGAGCAGTCATTGCATACAGTCCCAGAACATGTTTTTTGGTCTCTTTATCTGAACTGACAACACCAGGATAAAAATGCGAGAATAAATTTCCATCAATCGAATGTGTGACCCTAATTTTACGGTCAACGGATGTGTCTATATTCTTAAATAACTCGTTGTTTCGGACCTCAAAATACAATGCTTAAAACTCGAACATAGACAATAGAGTTGGCTTGTTATACTGGTTTGAAACAGTACAATTTATCAGACGAACAATGCATAACGGTTGCTCAAATATCTTATTTGCAAAATTTGCTTAGAAAAAGCCTCATTTAAGCAGTACATTCTTGTAGTTAAGTACGGCATCTCCAATTTTTTGTACATATTTTTCACAGCTCACACTGTGAGGATCGATTTAAGGAGAAGACTCAGGATAACAGTTGAACTCTTAATTGAAATTCATTTATCTCGATTTAAAGCCTTCTTGACTTAAGAGTTTAAAACTTCGCGATCATTAGCAGTGGCAAGTCTGCTTCCGGGAACAGTGCACGAGGTCTCATTAAAAATTTATGCCAAGTGTGAATTTCCTTGAATTCTGGCTCCTGCACTGTAGATATCATCAGTGTAGCGAACTATTTCCGGCTAAAGTAGCTTTTAATTCATGTAGCATCAGGTTTTACTGTGAAATGAACACTAATGAATTGATATCAAAGGTGGCCACAGTATGAAATTTGTTAGGAAATCGTCCAATTCCAAGCCTTAAGAATTGCCATCTTATTTATAAGCTGTAACTATTCGAACACGCAGCGTTCTAGCTAGGACTCCAATAATTTTATTATCAAATAGTAAGTCAACGATAGTAAAGAAAGAGATAAGCTCTCTTCCGTACAATAGCGATAACGAGCCCGGTTCATACAGAGGGATTACAATTGAGCCAAAATTCCAGCCTTTCTAGATTCAGTAATAATTTTCCGGGTTAGTATGGGGCTACATATGTGAACCGGATCCCAAGCTTAATGATAAATTTTTTCCGCAGGTCTTTCTATGAAATTGAAGTAAATTTTATTTTCCAGAATGCTTCAGTTCTTGAAAGCCAAAAAAGTAATTTTGGACACATATTGGAGACTTGTTTTCTACAATCAATTAATCAGCTATACTATTCTAATCGCCAGGTTCACCAGAAGTTTGCCTTAACTGAAGACAGAGCAGCTGTCAGTAGATTTGTAGTAGATCTCGAATTCTTTTAAAAAACGCATCTATGATGAAGAACGAGCACTGCAAAAGCAAGTGATGTACGAACAATATAGCATGCTGGCACCCAACGGCACTTTATTCTCGTCAAAATCAGGAATTAGGTTTCGAGCTTTTCAGCACATGAAATGAATAACGACGAAAAGCTTTTACATTGTTAGCCTGAAAGAAATTTCAGCTGGCTCTGTTACCACAATAGCTGTGTGCATCAAATTAAATTGTTCGCCTTTACTAACAGGATCTTTGCTTGACGATTTATGTACGTATGTCAAAATCAGACCTGCGTCATCGCGCTGCCGCTATGGATCGAAGCGAGACCGATATAATTGAGTGACTTTTCTAACTAAAAATAGTCGCTCCTCTAAATGCATCGCTGAGGTGCTTTTAGACAACTCGTATTTATTTTTTGAGAAATGAATTATTGAGAACTGTGCCACACGTGCCTTTTCAGGTAGATTTACGACTTATTCGTCCATAGAAAACATAAAATTAGTGCAGCATAATTCAGCTGAGCGATGGTCGAATGCTTTTTGTATGATATTTTGAGTTGCCGGCAATGTTTAATACGGTAAACTTTATATTACTGTGAATTTCATGACTTTGTGACTAGTTATTGTGTTCATTATGCTCATCTTCAAATGAATTAAAGATATAGTTGTCAGGTATTTCATTGCGTTAGTGATCCTGTTACCTTAATCTCTGCATTACTGTGCGTTTTTTGGTGAGTTAGTACGCCCATTTTAATTATATATACACTAAAATAGTCATAGTGATGCAGTGTACATGTCGTAAACACCTTGTCTCTGTATAATTTTCTTCATTTAAAAAGTGTTTCAAGCCTTTGAATGAGTTTCCCAAAACTTCATGAATCGCTTTGAAAAATTAATGATCGGACATAAAGAGAAGACTGTTGCCGACACGATTCATTATTTTTAATGGCTTTATATGTCCGAGGTTGCACGACGGGTTTTATATCCGAGTTTGTACCCCCATGTGCTAGCATAATCTCATAATCTACTTATATTTGAATACTTTTTGTGACCCCACAAACTCTAAACTAAAAATATTGTTCGAGACCTATGCTTCATTTTAGATATTGCTCCTTGACTAAATTAAGGTTTCATCCCAACTCAGGCAAAACCGCAATTTGTGAAAAATTTATGACGTGAACACCGATATCCTTTAAGCGTAAAATCTCATGTTATGACCAAGTGTTGAAATAAGAATAGTGCCGCTGAAGCACGTAATTATTCCAAGAGCACGTGAGCTCTTGGAAACTGTAAATTCGTGACTCCCGTGAAATTCTGCAAGCTTCTCATCCTTGGATTGTCGAGAGTGAGCATTTTTTACCGTTACTTGAACAAGTGAGTGCTGTAAATTTTGAAGTTCCTCATAATTGTGCATTTCGTAATGCAACAACTGTAAGAATTGTCGAGGTGCGGTCGCTGAGCCTGTCCTGCGTTTGTGAAAGTCTCCATGACATCTTAAGCTCTTCCTGGAATTAAAAATGAAGTATATTTACATTACTATTCGCATTAATGTAGTTTCTAAATTTCACCAAAATTCTAGCCGAGCCAGAATTAATTATTGGTGTTAATAAAGCTATGGCTAACAAGCAGGACAGTCATGATAGTTGTGGGTTCAGGTTGAAAAGATATTAAGTTTGCCTTTCTGGCGTTTATTAAAAAGAGAAAATATTTGGTTTCATTTGGACTGAGGCATTAGAAGTAAAGTTAAATAGAAAATAACATTCCTGTCTAAGATAGTATGCAATAATTCGGATATAGTATTTCATAGTTTGTCTAATGTTCTTAATTCATATAGAAATTAGAAAACTTGAGTTAGTATTTCGGAATCTTCTCTTAAAAGTCTTCTTTGACTCAAATCGATGTTTGATCTGGATTATATGTGAGTGTTGTATTTTACAGTCCTAATTTACTTTTTGTCTTGTCTGAATTACGTAAACCTTTCATAAACACGAGCATTTTCGTAAGTGTTCAAGCTGCAATCCAATGTTAAAAAGTGGTGTTAACTGAAGACGTTTTAAATATGAGGGTATGTCATTCAATATTTTTCATGTTCTGCTTGCATTTACTGCAACACTTTGCCTGAAGTTTTGATAGAGCTTTCATTCAAAAATATTTTTAAAAACAATTTGCATCAGCACAACGTGAGCACTAAGTCTGGTTCAAAACAAAAAATAACCGGTTTCTCATTAGAAGCGTGGACTGTATGCGTGTGTGCAGTGAGGATACAGGTGTGCAGGAGAGTTCAGTGGCGACGGAGAAACGAACAGGAAAATTGACCACAATTTAGGCTTCATGCTAGTGGGATACATGAAAATCATTTCTGTAAAGCCTATATTGACGGTCTTTTGAAATGCAATACAGATAAGAGAAATAGATAACCCACAAACGAATAATCAGTTACTTGCCTTACTTTCAAAATGTTGTGTACATGAATTGAAATTATACGTCTTGCTTAATAATTAACATGCCTGTTCATTTTCCACCCTAGAACCTTGGGGTGATTTTCTCCCTAGTGAGTTCGCCCACGAGGGTTACCATTCTAGGGTTAATTAAGCATGCATGACCAGCGTTAATTTCTCTCACAAGCAGATATTCACCATCCACACTTTGTGTACCGTTCTCAATCAAAATAAATTTTAGAATCCTAGAAGTAAATGGTAGTTCCCAGACCCCCGAGGGGCACAACCAGCTATTGTGTATCCTTCTCAATCAATATATATTTTAGAATCCTTGAAGTAAATGATAGTTCCCAGACCCCCGAGGGACACAACCAGCTATTGTGTATCCTTCTCAATCAATATATATTTTAGAATCCTTGAAGTAAATGATAGTTCCCAGACCCCCGAGGGGCACAACCAGCTATTGTGTATCCTTCTCAATCAATATATATTTTAGAATCCTTGAAGTAAATGATAGTTCCCAGACCCCCGAGGGGCACAACCAGCTATTGTGTATCCTTCTCAATCAATATTTATTTTAGAATCCTGGGATTAAATAGTAGTTCCCAGACCCCCGAGGGGCACAACCAGCTATTGTGTATCCTTCTCAATCAATATATATTTTAGAATCCTTGAAGTAAATGATAGTTCCCAGACCCCCGAGGGACACAACCAGCTATCCATGGCCGCACGCAGACGTACGCGGCGCTCGGCCGTGAGGGTTTGATGCGTGTCCCTTTAATGCGATACGCAGAAGCCAGCGTCGGCCCCCGTCTTCCTTTCAAGATCATCGCAACAAGTTCGCCCATAAATTCACCCATCGGTTTATTGATCTTTCTGGAGAAAACATGCACTTGTTGAAATGGTTTTCATTACGGAGAACTCGTTTCGTTCCATTAATACCGTGAGATATAATATGACTTCGAATTTTGATTAGCTTGGTCTGGAGCAACGAAATTGTTATCAAATATAACTATGACTCATGGACAGAGGAATTGATGAATTATATTTTGTGAACGTAAGAGATGTTGGTATTTACTTGGTAGTATCCAACGGCAGGACATGAGATTTTAAATTTAAATTACAACGTTAAATTTTTTGAAGCGCAATTTAATATTTAGCTTCAATTACTTTTCATTTTAAATCATGTCGAAACTCAATTATGATCTATGTCTGCTTTTGGTTTAACATAATGCATTATGATTTCAAATATACCAATACTATTTAATGTCATACCTAATAATGCATCAAAATTTTGTGCCATCAGTATCTAATTTTTTTTATCTTATCTGAGTAATGAAATAAATTTAATTTCAAGTAGTTGAAAGACTAGTATAACGTAATTTTCCCCTTTGATATTGCCATTTATATTGCTAGTATCCTGTTAATAAGTTAAAACTTTGTAATTTCTATGTGATCCATGACATCCTCATTATACAAATTAATTCTAAGTCATCAACTTTTCTTGTAAACACGAACGATTGTTCGCCGATTCTTTCACAATTTGAAAAGACCTAGACTAGACCTGATGAGATAGACTCGAACTTTCACTTTCCCTGGCTGAGATTTCTCTCAAATTGGCGAGCGCACTCGGCCCCATCCTTGAATTTGTACTTTGCCTGATCATATTGCGGAAGTCTGCAGAAGTTCAGTCATATGCCGTACAGTGAAGTTGCGAAACATTTCCACGGCAGTACGCTGTGATTCCATGTGAACCAAAAACGCTCTTGCATGGGTTTACATTTTGAATACGGTATCACATTTTGAACATGGGCTCAAATGTCTCACAATATGATTTGTGCTTAGCAATAGTTCCTTCGTTCATTACTTCGTCATTTTGAATGAAGTCAACCCACGAATATTCTTGGGTACACTTACCATCATTGTCGTCAAGTTCTCACTCACTCATAGCTGGGCACAAATCGATTGGATGTCTAACGTGCTAAATACTCCACATGCTCAGTTCGCTTTTCCTTTATTTCGCTGGAATTTCTAAATGAATAATAAAAAATTAGACATGTTGTCGAATGTTATACAACTCTAGTTTTTTGTCTGAAACAGAGGTGGGCTAGAATTTCCTTCATTTTTTTCATTTTCATGGCAGTGAGTTTTGCAAAACTAATAACCGGAATTTTCGGCGTATAACAGTAAAACAACATAACGAATTTAATTCAGAGGCAGAGAAAACTTTCATAAGAAAATTATACCCGAAATTATGATAGTTGCGACAGAATTATGTTATAGTATGGTAAAATGTTTTGATAAATTAACACGGTAAAAAATTACAGAAAATGTTCCTGTGATGTTGGCTTATAACTTCTAGGTTGCGTGAAAAAAAAAATACCTCATTAATATCAGAAGCAGGAAAACAGTTGTGAGAGGACAGGAAGGGAGTCGACTGGGGGATTGGGGGCAAGAGCCGTGGGGGCTCTGACCTTGAATAACCCTGTGAGCAACGATCTCTGAGGGTCGATAGTGCGTGGCCAGAGTTTCTGAGAAATATCGAAGCTGGGGGATGAGGGGCGATAACAGGCTTAAATGTTGATGCAATATTAGCAGCTCTAAATTTTCACGTATTATAGCTACCAGTGTAGCAGGTATCGGAAGGCAGCTCTAAATGTTCACGTATTATAGTTACCAGGGCTGCTGGTATCGGAAAGCAGCTCTAAATGTTCACGTATTATAGCTACCAGAGTTGCAGGTATCGGAAGACAGCTCTAAATGTTCACGTATTATAGTTACCAGGGCTGCTGGTATCGGAAGGCAGCTCTAAATGTTCACGTATTATAGTTACCAGGGCTGCAGGTATCGGAAGACAGCTCTAAACGTTCACGTATTATAGTTACCAGGGCTGCTGGTATCGGAAGACAGCTCTAAATGTTCACGTATTATAGTTACCAGGGTTGCTGGTATCGGAAGACAGCTCTAAATGTTCACGTATTATAGTTACCAGGGCTGCTGGTATCGGAAGACAGCTCTAAATGTTCACGTATTATAGTTACGTTGCAGGTATCGCGAAAGCTGCAGTTCTCGGGCAAGAATGAGCTTTTAAGAGGGGAGTGCAAATTTAATTGAAATCCCTAATAGTTTCAGCTTGGCTGGGTCCTGGTGATAGATGAATCTCTATTGATCTGTTCGGTGACAAAGTTATGTGAGTGGTTGATGTGGTAAGAGGAGGGATTCCTGGTAAACTTTACTTTGGGAAAATCAGAAGGAGATTTCAGAGAACCGTTATTATCTATATCAGCTTGACGCAGCACTTTTGTACTCTATGATATAAGCACTTAAAAATGTGGTGAAACTATATTAATGTAACATTCGTTTGCCGTATCGTATACGTATATCGATGCAGCTGCATAATGTGCAATATTTCATAATTCTTGTCAGTAGTTAGGTGCGGAACCTAGTCGATGTGGAGCCTAGAGTAAGACGATGTAGAATAAAAATATGTGAACGTCTTGAAAAATTGGAATCTGACGAGAATTTTTGTCCCAAAATTTTGGTGTTGAAAAAGCTCTGATGACTCTGGCCTGCATAACAGTGGAGTGAATGAACAAGACCATAGTTTCTGTTGAAGTAACTCCATTCAATTGTTAATGTCGTGCGACGCGCGTGGGAGTATTATTTCAAATGAAATAATAACGTTCAATAAATCAGAGATACCCTGATAAGAACTAAGAGGTAGGAGGAAAAGCGGAAGTCAAAAATTCACTGTGGCTTTCAGGTCTGGGTGAACATGGAGTTAATTGCGGTATGAACAGCTTGTACATTCTGTGTAATGGGGTCCTGACATCTACACGGGATCCCGTTAGGAAAGATATCTAACCTCAAATTAGTTGAGGGGAAAGTTAAGAAATTGTAAAATTCCTTTTCAACTTCATTTTGACTTTCAAGTGTATGGGTCTGGCTCAAAAGGTTCAGCTATTGCTTTTCAGTCTTACTGCATGTGAAAATTTAGGTTGTAGGTAATTAATTGAACAGAAGTTGCTTAAAAATTAAGAAATAATTCCTATCATCTTGGGTGTGGTCAAGCTCAAGAGTTCACTTTCCAAAGGCACATCAAGAAACTTATGCGGTCGGTTTGCTGCTGCTGCTGCAACGTAGTTTTAACAGCTGCGTGTTGATGACTCAATATTCTACTCCAATTGCGAGCCATTTTTTTAATGAGGGAAAAAGAAAATTGCACAATCGTTGCTGAAGTGTACTTTGAAATCTTTCATGCAGACCAAATGTTCGAGTAGATGCGTTTAAATCATTCGAATATGACGATAAAACGGAATTTCAAAGTACTGATATACTCCGCAAAAAATCTGTGACTAACGTTATAGCTAATAAGCAATATTTAGATAAATTTCATCAGGAAAATCAGACTTCATTTTCAATTATTTCAATTAAGCCTGCAGATCCACCATTGATCAGGCAAGGCACATCAATGCGTCAATAACATTTGAGCGTCACTTACACAATCATCTAAATTCTGTATAGATTCAGCTTGACCACGACAGGCCCCGGTCGGCTTGCCGGCAACCGGTTGACGTCAACTAGTCTACATATGAACTGTGACTCATGCAAACCTGAGTGTTTGAAGGTCGTCTGCGCAAGCAAGGGCACTCAATCATGTGATTTTTTTTTTTTGTGTTTCTGTGTAAGTCAGTCAAGAGAAAGGATTCGAAATATCATTTCTAGGGTGCAGCTTGTACATCAATATGGGAATGTTTGGTTCCTAAGTTTTATTGATCTCGTAATGTGTAGAGATGAGATTCAATCTCCCCTTTCGCATCATAAGCTGAAGCACTTTTAAAATATCCAGGAATAGTAGTAGGAGTGTTTATAGTTTTTCATCAGCCCGCTCTACCAGTGGACGAGATAGGCTCTCGTTTATGGAATATTTTTCTAACGCTTAACGGGAAATGTCTACCTAAAATCGCTCACGATTCAGTAGGTACTGGGTTCGCATTAAAAAAAATTCTCTAGCATGAAAGCAATAATTATGTACGCTAAAAATTTTCATCTCGGTAGCATTCTCCTGCTATTTCGTCCCTCCTAGGAGCAACGCGAGAATAGGCTACGACATGATGGTGGCCCAGAATTAAGATTCGTTTGGGGATTCCAACAGCAAAGTTGTGTTTGTAAAACAGCCGCAAGGTCACTCCGGACGGAGGACGCTCTCTGCAGAGCGCTTGCGTGCATCGCTCACAACCAGTCTTTGCTGCATCAACTTTTCGGGGAATATTCTTCAGTTGGCACCGTTTTCAAGGAAACGAAACTGTGTTTTCCTAGTGCATGAATTTCCGCTGAAACTCCTGATCTAGACAGAACTGATTATTTGTGCCAAGTAAAATTTGAAGACCTAACAACCTGAAACTAGTTAACCCTTAATCTAATGCAAGTTAGATCCTTTAATATGATTTTTTTCTGACATTCAGTCGGTATCAAGTATACAGCACTTATGATAATGTAAAGGATAGAGGTCACATTGGTTGCGGAGCAAGTGGTTTGCATCTAAAGTTACTGCTGAAAAGCAGTGATATCAAATTTTATAGCAAAGGATAATAAATCTGTACCTGAGGCTATCTTTGTGAGCAATAGACTTGAGTTCATGAATGCCTACCTTGGCACAGCTCATCGCAGGTGTGCTCGCATCTGTGCGCCTCGCACACGACGCTTTTGTCATTCATCACCTGCTCCCACTCAAATTTCTGGTGCTCGGCAAGGCTGCTCAAAAAATTAATCAATCGAATGTCAGTTGATGGAAATTTATCAGAAGTGCAGTTCGGCTACCTCGTGCCGAGTAAAAGAAACTAATGTAATTGACAATTTCTTCAGTTTGTGTTTGAAACAAGAAGCATATTAAATGCGTGGTATGAATTAGAAAAATGATAATTGTGATTTTAAGCCACACCTTAAGAGGAAACCGTAGTTCAACTAGCTGTCCGGCTCCGTCTATTTCTAAAGTATCTACGCTCAAAATACACCAAAAATTCCATACTGATGTAGTTTGTATGAAGTCCCAACAAAGCATGAACGAGTATTTATTCTCTTCACTAGCAGTTCTGAGAGCCTCGTAATTTTTGTGTTCATTTTCACAGGTTTTACACGAGTGCGCATTATCGAGACGACCACGTGTGCAGCAGCTCTCCACTCTCTTCACTCCCCTTCGCGATTCCCTCCCTCCCCAACCCGGCCCGTTACTCCCTTCCTCTCCAATGTGTCATTCAAGGTCACGCTGCAACCTTCACGTCTTCTCCATGTACAGTACGGCTGTATCCACGAATCGTCATTTCCCCCTGGTAGCCAGGCCACTCCCAACCTCACTGATGAAATTAATCCCACAGTTTTTGCTCATAAATTACGAGCTCTGCCACATAAGATGTTCTGCAAAGTTGCATCTGCCGCCCTGGGCTCAGGTGCTGTTGGGTTACTCTATGCGATTTTTTTATGACTGACGTGGGAGAGCCACTTGCTCTTCAACACCTCAATGAGATGATAGGTACATGCTTCATGAACGGTAGGTAAAAGTGGAAGAAATGTTTGAATTTCACCTGCATTATACTGCCGTAATCTATGTGTATCATATTTGACACATGTTGTGGCAAAAAATATGTTTTGCTAGAGTATGCGCGTGTATTCTCAGACAAAACTGAATCGATCGTCGGTGCGCTTAACCGGCTATAAGCAGAAATGGACTCTGTACGGCTGTATTGTCCGTAAAGCTTTTTGTCTGGTTTTCCTGGTTTAGGGCAGTCCTGCTACCATGAGCGAGAAAATTTTAAAATCGATCAAAATATGAAATGATCATTTACTTTTTATAACTTTCGGTATTTAAAATTTCAACTACGTAAATAAGACAATGGGGGTTGTTAATTGAAATGAGCAACACACATGGCACTATTTTCCAATGAACTGTAATCGAATGAGGTTTGTAGCGTTAGCTACAGCTTTGTGCACGTGTAGTATAAATACTCCAGGTATTCCCCAGTTCTTGCCTTATTTTATTTTAGTCAGCTATCGTAGATATATCGTTATGCACACGATGACATGGTGAAACTATATGGATTAAAAAACTTGCCAGAAGCCATATATTTTAGGAATTATTCGAAATTGGATATTTTTTTCTGCTTTCAATACGAATTGAAGTACCAGAACTCCTGATGACAACCATAAGGTCACACGTTCCATTCTGTCAGTCAGGTTCAGCAATCTCGTTATCTTTTTATTTCTGTCTAAAGTATTGTTTCTTTTTTATTCAAAAGGCGATAAAGATATCATACTTTATCGGTGTACCCTTGACTGATAACTGTTCTTTATTTACGTGACCTTGGAAGTGATAAAATTCTTGTGTTCGAGACGCGAGACATGAGTCGGGTGAGAGAGGACGTCAAACTGCGCGCAAGTCTGATTTTTTCTTTTTAACCGAAGCCACAGAAGCTGCCTACACAAAACATTGGTTCTACCATAACCTGTTTAGAAGATGGTAGTAAGAAAGTTGCATAAGTTCTGAGTCACGCTCAATTTGAGAAGCCTTCTTCGCCTCCTACATGTTGCGCTTCTCGTCAGAAGTACGCTTCTCGTCTCTGCTTTAGATCTTGTGTCCTTAAAATCGTACGCTGGAACATAGGAAAAATAAACGAAATTCGTATTGCACGTGGTGTATTTATCTCATGTAAAAGTTATATCTGCGGCGCAAAAGTCGGTCGCTAGTTATCAGTCTGTTTAAGCTTCCTCCTTCACAAACAAGTACATCTGACCTTGACTTCCTCGGGGACAAAGAGTAAATGGAGTTCATCTAGTTAAATTGTACTGTAAGGAACAGCGATTTTTTATTTTCAAAAGGAACTTGAAAATTAAAATTCGTTTTTTCGTTGGAGAACCATGCAAACCGCACAGAGCTTTACTGTTGATATCATTGATGAGGGTCCTTGACTGCTTAGGATGTGCCCAGCATTGCTCAACTATTGCAAAGATGCGCGCGGCCCCCCCAAGTCCAAGAACTGGTTTATAAACTTCGTGGCGACATCAAATTTAAGGTGAATTATAAGCTCAGCCTTGACGTTGTCGTTGCCGATGAGAAATGGTTGGATACAAGTAACTTTTAATTACTAAAACGAGCGAGATCACTTTACCAAGTATAGCTTTCCCGTCAGTGGAAATGATTGTTATACGTAAAAATTCTGTCGTAAGTGCTTATTCTAACAGTTATGTGCTGTTACAAGATGTCGTTATTTCTGTAGAAGACAATAGAAGTATTTCACGAATTACATCAGTGGGTGAATTTGTGACGTTTGAGATGCCAAGTCATTAACTACTCGCATCGAATATCCACAGAATCACGTAGGATGTAAAAAACCCGAACATTCGTTACGAACGAATACAAAAATTTTGTTTATTTCATTTTAGAGGAGAGACACCTTATGTTTTTTTACAACAGTGTGAATGTTAGTGGAGTCATTGTTTACCATGCAGTCGAGCATCAGGAATGAGGCTCGGGAGTATTCAGATCGACCTACAACATTTTCTGCTAACTGCTCTCTTAGATTCGGTCTTATATTTAGATGACAATTGTTATTTTTCAGTTTCCCCTTTCCTTTTCGCGCTGTTGTGACGAGGCAAAAAGTCGGATCTCTTTCGTAATTTAGAAGTACGTCTTCGCCACATCTTAAGTTTCGTTTTGTCTTTGCTCTCCTTCCTTTTGTTAAGCTGACGATACGCTTTGATCAGTAAATAAATATCTGTTTTAAATGAATAAAATTCTTTTATGAATGATTCCGGGACATATAAAGAATTAGAAAACAATCAATTCAAATTATCGGTTACTATGTCACGCTTACTAGCCATTAATTTCATATGCTTAAATTTGCTGTTAACCATCACAAACCGTTCGGCAATTTATAAATTTCCGGAGATTCTTTATTGCATTCAAGTCGAAGGACTGACTTCACTTTCTTTGACCAGTATAGCAGTACACATTGAGGGTCTGGGTAGCTTGCATTCGTAATTCTTACAAGTGCAAGCAGTGGCGCACACGCACATGCAAAAATGACGCAGTTTTTCAAGTTAGAACCACAATTCATGCGGGAACACAGTATTCACCTAATTTGTTTGAAAGAGTTCTCTTTGTATTAATTCCTCTATTTTTAGGCTAGGATAAATTTGCTGGGGAATTCTTTAGACGAAAATAAATTCCAATTCATGAACAGAATATTTTCTATACTTATTAACCTATTTCATTTAATGATTTTCGTATCATACATTAAAATGAGACTCAGGGAGACATAGTTTCAGAAACCATTTACGAGAGTTCGGGTACACTGCTTGGTACCACATTATTCGATATTTGTTTCAGCTCATAACTTGATGTTTTCGACATAATTATCATCTTCCTTGCTTATCATTTTCTGAGTAAGCATTCCTTGCGATTAGCAAGATGTCATTTCTTAAGAATAAGAACCTCCCGGCCTGATGTTTTCGAAGTCTCCCCTGAGAGTCCTTTCTGTTGTCGGTGTCTGGCAGCAGCAATACAGGCTCCAATTGATGGCATTGCTAGTGCCTATCATTTCCTTATTACTTTACAATTTTTTTCTCTATTCCCTTGAGTCTAAATCAAGCACGTGAGATTATTTTTACCCTCGTTCGAGATTGGTTGCTAACGGTGGTTTGCTATTCTATTTTTTGATGATTGGATGCGCAATTATTGAGCCTTCAAACTGCGCAAAACGCTCTTTGTACCCTCCGCTTTCCTCACACTCTTTTGTCATATTGTCTTGGCTTGAAGCAGGTTGTTCCTTGATGGTATAAAGTTTGTTAAAATTAATCAGTCGGCTGATGAAAGATTGCATGCAATACCTATGCTGCATCACAAGCTCTCAATCGTATGCAGGACTAATTTGTAACATTTTGACTGCATTAAAATTGCATGGGTTCTATCCATACTTCATGAACGTCAAATGGAACATTTTGAGTCATACGTACATGTGTTAGAATATTTCGTCTCGTGTTTTACCGTTTTTTCATTTAATTTTGCAAGTTTATTTTATTTTCAGTGTTTGCAATGACTGATGCATATGGTGCAAAGTATTGATTTTCTTCTTCAAGTATTGATTTTCTTCTTGATGACAGGCTTCTCTCGATAACTGCACGTTTAGAATAAAAAGAATTACTTATACACCCTGTGAAACTGCAATGCCTTTTATGAACGGTTTCATAAATTAAAAAAAATATATAAAATCGAGTTAATTTGTTTTACTCAATTTACGATGCTCAATAGCCCCAAATAATTTACCCCAAATATATATATATATATATATATATATATGCTGTTATATATATAGGTATTTATATATATAGGTATATATATATATAGGTATATATATATATATATATATATATATATACATATATATATATATATATATTTGGGGTAAATTATTTGGGGCTATTGAGCATGGTAAATTGAGTAAAACAAATTAACTCGATTTTATATATTTTTTTAATTTATGAAACCGTTCATAAAAGGCATTGCAGTTTCACAGGGTGTATAAGTAATTCTTTTTATTCTAAACGTGCAGTTATCGAGAGAAGCCTGTCATCAAGATGGTTTATATTTGGGATTTCGAAAATATAGATTAAACAAGGGTTATAAAATGAAATCAAGGTTGGAATTTTCACCTAAAGTATTTCATGCGATAATATTAATCACGACCAACGAAAATCTAAAAATGGCGTTCATAAGTTGAGAGATGCAAATTTTTGCCTGGTAGAAGAGGTGCTATTTGACTCTCTTGGTAGCAGATGGATTAATTTTCGTTCTTGATACCATTTTGCAATACTGTCAATTGAAATCAATGAATGAGATTGAGACTTATCAAAACAAGTTTGTAGCTTTAGCTACAGCTGTGTGAACGTGTTGCATATTATTAGAAGCCTGATTTATAACTTACATTATCTAGTCTTGTTGTTCAATCACGGGCAGCTAAACTTTCTAATTATTCATGAATTAGCAGTCGTATCTTAGAACACCTTCAAAGCTGTTCGTAATTAAGAGCTCAGAAATGACTGGTCTTCATTTACCTCCTGTCAACTTCATCGAAACTTAATATCGTGTTGGCTAAACCACACCTGTATACCACTACATGACCTCAGCGACGCTGTCTAGCTTTCTAATCTTATCATGCGAATGTTCTTTATTGTAAAGCTATTACGTATCTTTTACAAAACTCACTAATGGTAACAACTTTTCGAATCAATTTTGTACCTTGAGGCTCTAGGAGTAGATTTCTAAAGAATAATGCCATTGGTGTTCAGCGTTGGGAAATTGGTTTAACATTTTCTCATCCGTCAAAAATTGTAAATTTTGAAATATAACATTGTTTTCTCTTTTTTCCTCTCATGGAAGCTTAGCTCAAGATAATTTTTTACATTCGCAATAATGTTTTAGTACAGCATCGAACCAAATGCAAATACTTTTTATGATAACATGTGTAAAGTGGCACTTGATCTAGGTTGTAAATGTTGCCCAGTAAAATTTCGCCCAAAAATAGCGGATTGAATTTGGAGCTATTTCAATATCGTAAAATGGTGACATCGAGATAGTTTAAAAAAATGACTCATTTTTTTCAGCTCGTGTAGGTGTGGGCGAGAGGGAATAGGTGGGGTTGGGGCTCAAGGAGGGAAGGGAAGGAGGGAATAGGGATGATGGAGGGGGAGAGGAGGGAAAAAAGGGTTGAAGTTAAGGAACGAGAAGAGGTAATGGAGGGGAGAAGGGTGGTTAACTGAAAACGGTTCACTGTTTCATGGCACAAATGCTCATTTTAGTGATATAATTTTCTGTTTGAGTCATTTATATTTTCGCACAATTCTGGTAGACAGCACAGTGAATACATGTTCCCGCCCCGTGCTCTCACTAACATATAGTATCGGTATCGAAAAGGCGAGGTAAAGTATGTACAAGTAACTTTTCTCAGAGGATTCGGAGTACAGAGTTCAGTTAGTATTCCCTTTTTAGGCAATTCAAATTTCTAAGCTCTCTCTTAAAAATTCCGTACTGAAAGACGTAGTTCCTATTTTTTCTAAAACACTTAGACGTAAACGACTGAAGTTTATCTATGATTTTGGAGCACATGGTTGAGGATGAGCGTTTCTCAAGATTCAAAATTCCTAGCACGATTCATCTGTCTTATAAAATATACTTGCACGCGTAAACTTCCCCCTACAGCACAGGTACAGTTATGTTTGACAAAACACCGACAGATGTGCAGGTAACGGACTGTCAGGTTTTCACAAGTGTTGCCGGCAGGTGGCGTCGAGGCGTTCCCTGCACCTGTGCGTGTCAGGGGCACCGAAACGCCCGAATTGGATCACGGCTGCGGTCACTTTACCAGAGCCTTTACATTTTTTCAACTATGCTTTCAATGCTCTGTCGACACACTGCGGCTGCAGAGTAGAATGGAAATGATGGTCTCTCTTCGTCCACAGAACTGCTAGTGACATTCCAGCCGCACACAACCCCTCGTTAACAATGGAGTGGGAAAATGCGAATTTTTCTATTTGATTGCTTGAGCTGGGGCTCGGTAAATTTTCAATCCCTGAAAGCTTGTTGTCGTTTATTGGCGAAAGGAAAAAGATATATTCGGTCCTTGTATTCTCTTTTCTACTCATATAATATGATTCTACTTAAGATATTTTTTAGAGGTAATGAGTTGAAATTTTTGTGAACTTTTCGGCAGCAGCACTAAGCTACTAAAATTTTCTCCCCCGCAGTTAAAACGGAAAAAAATTCGTTAAATGAGAGGCCTCATCATTGAGTAGGAGTAGTAAAATGGTCCGAAATGTAAAGAAATGCTAAGAAGTGGGTGAATGAATTACTTTGACAAAGAAGATATGATAAGAATTTTTTTTCATAGTTGCCTGGCCTTTTTGGCAAATGTAAGTGCTCTTCGCAGTGTAAGCTGCAAAAGACGTTTGGTGTCTCGATTTATGAACACATTACGACTCAATAATAGTTAAATTTGATTCAGAACTCATCGAACGTAGTATCGCAGTGTACGAGTATCCTCACTGAAATTATTTCTATTGAATCCTACCTGATTGAATACTGTTTTGGACACTTCATTTTGTGAAATTTATTTGTTGGGAATACGGGACTCACCTAAGATTTTAAACACAAGTACCTTCCGGAAAAAACCTTCAAAACCATTTTGAAAAATTCTAGTCTTTTATGCACTTTGGTCTAACATATGATTAGCTTAAAAACACGTATAAAGTTTCAGAGAGCTTTTCAAAATTGCACAGAATTTATTAGAATATCATACAAAATGAACGAATCTACGGGTATTCTTGGTAAATTAAAGTTTACATATCAACTATTTTCCCGAAACGCTAACAGTTATTGGTTTCTGTTCTCCAAGTTTGTTTTTAGCCCTAGTTCTAAGAATGCGGCGCGCGTAATGGAAAACACATCAGGGAACGGGCGTCTGGCCAGTCTTGTTGGTCGATTGCGGCAGGAGTAAAAATCCGAGTGAGCGCCTCCTGCATCGCTACCATGGCAACGGTGTTTGGAGAGATCCCTGGAGGGTACAGTCTTCAAGTAGAAGCTCATAAAGTGTGTTACATTCATTTTTAGGAAATGATGTTCTGTTTTCCTACAGAAAAGACTAAGAAGTTGCGGAAAATCATGACAGAAACTAAGTGCTTCTTTCGTTTATTTGACACGTGTATTAAGGATTGGGCTCTTGACATACAATTTTTGATTAGGAGTCATTTAGTCAACCATGCCATCTGCATGCTGAATTTGATAAAGATTTACTTAATTTTTGGCCTTCTTTCCAAAGGGTGCTATAAATTGATTTTTACAATGTCGAAAGCAATTTGTACTCACCAGATGCATGCATCTAAAGTCCGTACAACAAACGCTTTGGAAATATTCTCGATGCCATGTAAAAAAAAAAGCATGAAACAACTCTGTTATCTGCCGATGTGGATGCATTTTTATTTTTTATAGAAATTGCAAGAAAATTCAAGAAAAGATTCGAGTAAAATTATATTCATACCGTATAGTTTCACATTGAATTGACAACAATTGTAAGTAATTAAAAAATTTACTGAAATTTTTTGTATATGTGAAATGAAGCACAGATCCCTGATGATTAGGATTTTATAGTTTCTGTGTGTTATTTAGGTGTGCAATAACATGTGTAGTTTGAGCATAAAATTAAATGATAACTCAAACTCAAAGTGAACTGAAAAATAAATAAATAAAAGTATGATAAAATATAAATAAAAGTAAGTGGAGAGTAGCGTAGTTACACCGCTCTTTGTATAACTCAGTTCATTAAATATGTTATCTACCTTCTAGGCATACATCTTACAAAACGCATATTATCAAAACTCTTTTCTACAGTTTAAGATACTATTTTTTCAGGGAGAAAATAGAAGAATTTTATTTTTCTACATCTCGTCTTTTATTGGACCGATTAGTGTCGTGAGTTCAAGAAGAGAATTCTTCCAAGTGTGATTGCATTCCACTAATTTCATAATAACGCATATAGTGAAACCTATGTCTATGTCTGAAACATTTGTATTGTAGTAACGTCTGTGGAATTTCTACAATTGTGGGGAAAAATTGCTGGCAAAACAGAGCTAGCAGAAACATGTTTTACTCTGGAGCATAACTCCTAATTACGCTGAACCGATTAATACGAAAATTTCGGGTAAGTCTATCACAGCAAACTTTATGAATGTAGCTGAAACAATTAGTGACAAGGTTCTGACCTATACTCCAAAACAACGCTTTTCATGAGACATTTTATTTGAAGTTTAACGTTTTATTATCAGGAACATTAGATGCCTCCACCTACGAAAATTTCTCTGTGCCTGAGAGAAATGGCCATCTTTGTAATTTTTTCGTGCTTGTATTCATCCGAGATACAGTTTATAAACCGAACGAATTATACTTTGAGTCTTATTAGAGGCAAAAGTATGCAAATAGGTATTCAAGATGAAATAATTCTTTTGATCTTCCAAGAGATTGTTTCGCAATAGAGCAGTGGATTGTTGTATTTCAGGTCATTATCCAATATAATGCGTTGCCCTATCTGCAAAATCGATTAAGTCCACATGCATTCGGGGAAGTATTCTAAAGATTGCGTTTTCGTAAGACCATTGCGACGTTTCTCTCTAATCTGATTCGCGTGCTTTGTTGGTTGTGAATGGCTCGTGCATTTCGGGTGTTGTTTGTTATCATAGTTTCTAGGCTTTTGATAGGTCATAAATCAGGTTATAAGTGTTACTAACATATTTCTCAGATGACAAAAGTCGAGCAACAGATATGCCATGCCATTTGCCTGGCCGGGCAGGAGCAGGTCAACTGGAGTATAATTGCAATGTCGTTGCCATGCACTGGGATCCCACGTATCTTGTTGCTGTTGAATATCAAATAATTTCGATATTATTAAATAGCACTAGATTTTACCGATTAAATGTGATTGGGGAGCAGTATGAAACTATATGAACTGCATTTGCCTCTAAGCTTTATTTCCTTTATCAGAAGTCTGACTCTTCTACCCTCGAGTACTGTATTGTGTTGCGTGATATATTTAGTTTTTTATTTGCAAATCGACGTCCAAACGTCTATTGATGACGAAAACAGGGATTTGAGACATAAATCTATCGAAGTGGCAAAATAATGAGCGATAAAAAATATTATGACACATTTTTTCTGCATGTTGCTCCTCTAATAGCGCATAGCTATTAGGCAATTCTCCCGGCAACACGTCCTGTAAATAGTTGTCCACGGGTTATGGTACAGGAACGACAAAGCTAGCTAACAGTACGCACAGGAAATTTTTGTTGCGCGTCTGCCTGCTAAAACGTTTACTACAAACAACCTGAATTTTTGTTGTCATTTATTGCTGCCAAAATTTTTGTTTCTTTGATAAGTGTCTTCAGATGTTGTTTTTCGTTCTATCCGCATGCGTAGAAATTAGAGTGAAAAAACCGTACGCTCATCATCCGAAAATTGCTGTGGGGTCTGTTCTATTCTGTACAATTATAATACCTCAATTTCATTTTAAAGGCATGATCTAACCTGGAATAAAATGCTGTCGTGTGAATGTCATAAGATATCCAAAAATCCTTTATTAAGGGAAAAAACGGCATTTTTTATTGTGTGATAAACAATTAACGGCTTTTAAGCCTACGTAAACGCCGGAATCTCACTGTGATACTACTATGATGAAGTTGGTACAAATTGATGTATAAAAAAATAGTTTTTCCTAATGAAAGCTAGTTCAGCTAAATATTTCATGTTGTTGTTGTTGTTCTTGCTTATTTTGAATGCTGACTTTTTAACAAAAAAATTCGTTTGATCAGAACAACTGCAATCGTCTCGAAAAAATATATAAACACACAAGTTCAGCTTTTGTTGCTCTCAAACTAAAGACAGAATGTAATCGAGCTCCCGGACACGTAATTACTGAAGAACATAACAGATGTCAGCAGAATAAGTCTCGGATGCTTTTCACAAGCTAACAAATGTTGAATAAAATTAAATTTCCTCCCCACAGATTTATTTCCTGGATAAAAGATGACAGCTCATATACACGACAGTCCACAGCGACGATTGTTTTTATGAGAATAAATGACAGCTTGCCTTTGGAATAACAGGTTGACGCAGTGTTCACAATATGGCACTCATTTAAAATTATATCTGACCTTCCCATTGACTATAAGTTAGGGCACAGTGCCGAGAGCCCGCCCGCTTTACACCCGGTCAATATATTCGGCTCATGCTACTCTGGAGCACATCATAAAAGTGAAAGAGCTTGCTCTGAATTTGTGCGTCCCAATTTTCTGATTGTTTGTCTATGGAAAAAATCGTTGTGGATTTATTTTCATTCTTTCAGTTTTACTCTGCTTTGTGGAGGTAAATACCAATACAAAGTTGAGCCTGAATGGTGGAAACATCATCACATCAATCCGATCTATGCTGATGTCAGGTATCGTTGGCAATTGATTACGAGTTGCTTTTCATAACAAAATATGTTTTTGACTCGTGGAAATAACGACAATCCGATTGGTGCATATATCAGCCAGGCCGAGTGATTAATGAAAGAAATAAAATGGCAAAAGATTTCCCTTGCAATAGCATGAATAGTAAATAAAAATCAAAAGCTTTCATCCTACGCAGATCTCTATTTGTGGTTCATTATGTACTGAACGCATTTTATCAGCAAACATTAACAACATTAACTTTACGTACTGACGACATTATCAATAAAAAATAGAAAAAATGATTGAAGACTCATGTTCAAACAGGGATTCTTACACAACATATTTGGCGACTCTCTTGTTTTGACAGTGGATATGAGATTAATTCGTAGAAATGTGAGTTCAGGCTTCGTTCTAAGAATAGTGAGTAGGCGATATGGTAGACGGCTGAAGGTCGAGCTTATCGTGCCCAAGGTTAGCGTAGAGCTGTTGGTCAAGGTTAAGTATAAAGTCTGTGGTAATGTTATGGCTAATTATTGTATATGAGATTATGAAGCCTGGCACGTGTTAATATAAATATTGTAGCTTCGAAATAATGGATGGAATAGGCATGCTCTACAAGTCAGCTAATGACCATGGTTCCACAATCACTCATGGCGTGTTCAAAAGTAGACCTGAAATATTGGACCAACATAGAATATCTAGCTTAATGAGACGAGAAAAAATTATAAACGACAAGTTCAAAAACGATGTAAAGACTACTCCACCTGAAATCTGTTTGTAAAATAGGGTTAAATAATTCAAGCGGGTAGAGGTGAAATGAGAGACAACCGACTACCGAGAAGTCAAGGGCTGTAAAATGTTGAAGAGCCCGTTACATATGCACAAAATATGGAAGAAGAAAACCACCAAATTACTTGTCATATTTTTGCTAGAAAGTTTTGTGGGTCGTCAGGCTATGCATGCGCCATTCTAGCGGACAATCTGGGTCTGATTCAAACTTCAATGTGAGAGATGCAGCATTTACATAGGTTTGCAAAAGAGCTGACCTGTTTTCCAGTTCTTCGGGCAAAATTGAAATTACTCTGGCAGAGTTAATTGATAAATTTGTAGTAACTTGAGGAAAATTTGTAATTTTCGAAAAAAATTTGGTAGTAAATTCATTCTTACAAAGAAGGACTCATGACCTCAACGGGCGAATGAGGAGGCTCAAACAGACTCGCAAGCGGAGAAGTAAGGTAAACAACATGCACGAAGATATGTTTTTTTCAAGAGGGAGTGGCCTATGACGGAATAAATATGTTCCGTTTCATAAAAAAGATTGAAAAACTGCCAGATTCCCCTACGTTTTTATAAGTTTCTAGCGTATTAGGCAATGGATTTGACTGTTTCTGCTGTTGCGCGTATAAATTCCTATGTGCTCGTGTCAGCGTTGATCTTACTGCACACGGATTTTTCCACACTTCAAAATTACTAGAACGCTTTGAAGGAGTCAAAATTTATCTTCTGGATAGAGTAACATTAATGTTTTAGCAATAGAATATAGGAGAGATACTCGGCCATTATTATAACTGCATACGAGTAGAAAGCTTTTAGTTCATGAGTGTTCATATATGAAAGCGCATTGAGAAAGTTTCACCGTATTAATAATAACACTAATATTTTAGGATACTTTTTTGAGCTCTTGAACGAATGCTTTTGAAACAGATGGCTGGTTTTTGCCAATCTCTAAATTTGCATACTTCAAAAAAGTGCTCTTGAACAGAAAAGCACAAAGTCTTCCGTTTAACACCTCATTTAGTGAGATAATTTACATAAGTAGAGAAAATATATTCATTTGTGATTGAAATAAATACCTGTATAACGGTATTCCATATTTATCTAACAGATGAAAAGAATTGCACACAGAGTGTGTTTCTCCAGAGCATTTTAGAGGATCTAAGCTTCTTTTGAGGTTCTAAGCTTCTAACACAAGAAGGCAAGGGTTTGCGCGTAGAGGAAGAAGACTATTTCGAGGTATTGGGGTCTGGAATACGTACAGAAGGCAGCATGTGCATTTCATTCAGCTATTTAAATTTTTTAAGTCAGTACTAAACCTATCGCACACAATAATTGAATACGTTTTTCATATTTATTTGAAATTGCACTGATATACATTCCTGATAGTCTTATACCACCACTCGTCAGTGATAAGTCTTTTTTCATATGCTAGTCACACAAATCATATGTGAAGACCTTTTCAAATGAACTATTCAGACGCATAGTCTTTTTATTACTCTATTTTCTGTGGTAGGATGACATTTGAAAAAATTAAATAAATGCAAGAAGTTGCATTCGAAAATAAATTACAGGGATTTTGTAGCATCCAGGTATTCAGTTTACAGGGCAGGAGAAGAGAAGGATGGACCAAACAATGAAGCTAAGAAGTGAGGAACAAACTGTGTAGTCTCACATAGCTGTTCATTTATGTGATACTCGAGTCTTCACCCTAGTCTAACTTTTTAGCCTGCATGCATGTTTTTGCCGCCCAAGTAATTAAATCCGAGGGCGGCGAAAAACATACATGCCCCGGTGAAAAAGTTAGACGGGTTATCCTCTAAGATATTCTTCTCTCAACCCATCTCCAAGGAAATGCATTCTTATGCAGGGAAATTGCATTTGATTGCTCTTGGTTTAACGAACGTGTAATCAGTTTAGAACTTACCAGGCCCGATAAGAGATGCCTATCTCAGATTTTACAAACATTGGAGATACTTTTTCTTTCTGGTACTGTTTCTTCTTGAGTTCTGCTTTTGGCGTAATTTCTAGCATGAGTTCAGAATTTTATTTGAAACCTTTGAAAAATTTTGGACATGCCTTTGTCCTCTAGGATAATTTTCATGTTAATAAAATGAAAAAATACAGTTTTCGAACACAAGTAGGTCTTGATTTTGAAATATAGTGAATTATTGGCATTTGTTGTTTTATTGGTGAAATCGTATAAAGAATTGTTTTTGCTCATGAAATTTTGAGTCGTACTAGTAGAATCAGGTTGAACTTGCTCCTTTTTAGTTATTCTTTCCACAATCTTATGCAAATACATAAAATTTAAATGGATGTGTCCACAGTACGTAAGCCTATCCTTCAAATTAGCAAGTTTGACGAAATTTTTTTCGGTTTCAAAAATTATTGTAATATTCACAGTCTGAATGTTCATTATTTTTGAATAATCCTGTTTTTAAACAATCATTTCCTATGCAATGTTGAAAGTTATTGAATTATTTTTAGAATATTGATCACCATTGTCTTCGGAATAGGAACAATTTTGAACAATTGTTTTTGATATTTTTAATTTTGTCGATGGATAAAGAATATCTTACTAGCGTTCTGTATTCTGAATTAATCATAAGTGTAGGAGGAAATGAATTGTCATAAATTATGCTCAAACTAGGCCGTAAATTCCGATCAGTAACTGGCGTGAAAGAGTTGAACTTTATTAAAATTGTGTCCTAATTTCAAATGGTATTATTCAGGTGAACTTTCCATACATGTGCAATAAAATAGAAACTTTTTGAGTCGTCCGAAATGCGTATTCGTCGTTTTCAAAACGTATATTTCAGAGGAACTTTGCATAAATGAGTAATAAAATCAAACCTTAGTCGGATTCTTCGCCATAATCGGGAGCGTTTCTCATTCACAACACGCGTAAGCCAAACCTAAAAAATGAATCTGGTAAAAAATTAGATCTAACCCGAAAAGTAAATCTAGAAACGTAATGAGAGTATGTAATCATTTTTCACTGATACTTTAAACGCGGCAGTAAAAATCTGTCACGATCAACATCACGTGCTAGAGTTGGACAGAAGATAAAGGCGTCCGTCAAATTAAAGGAGACTTCCTCATCTCCCTCGGAAGTCCCTTCTCTCTGAGGAGATCTACTCTCTTCGAGAGTAGCCATATCCAGGTCAAGGTTGTCTACTGTCATCTACCGTCCGTCTATTCACGCCCATTGTCCTCACCGACCTCTTCCTTATCTACCACGAAGCCTGAAAAGCCTCGAGTTCGAGGGCTCTTTTATTCCTCTCGTCCCTGACGGTTTTTGGCTGTGGTGTTACGTTGAGTATTTGAAATTTGAGTATAATTTCTGCTTATTTGAAAAGTAATTTTTATTCATATTTAATGCGTGAATGTAATTTTAACTCATCTGTAAAGTAAATTATTATTAGTCGGTTAAATTAATAATTTAATGAGTGAATATAACTTCAACTCTTTTATACCGTAGAGCAAATTGTTATTTTTTTCAAATCGATACTACAACGTTCAAATTTACAGCTAATGGATTCTGAAAATATCAAATAATTATTATATTATATAATCAACATACGTATTATACTGTATTTTATAATCAACATACGTTTTCAGTAACTTTGAATTTTGTAGTTGAACATAAAATAATCGTCTTCTTTATTCATACCTGGTGTCACCAAGGTAACTCGCACATTACTTCCTGTCTCTTTGGATTTCATTAGAAGGTAGACTTAAACCTATCCCAAATAGTTGTTTTTTCGCGAGCTGATCATTTTTGCAGCGATGTATTTGTACAGCTGTTGAGCGTAAAGGTTGACTTTTGGTTTCCTCTGTCTGCTTATATTTCCAGCAGTTTACGTCTGGAGCATATTCAAGCATCAAAGAACTGAACTCAAGCAACTACGATATATTAACCATCATCCCGCGTCGTCAGTTCCTAAACGAGCGTAGACACTCACACGACAAGAATTTGGAATAATGTAAGAGGACTCAACGCTGTCGATACTTGAGAAAAATACCTCTACGAAATGAATATAATCTTTTCTGCATATACTACAGAGTTTAAAATGTTCAATACAGCAATATCTTTCACTTGAAGGTGGGCAATTTGTGTTCTTTCAGCAAGTACTGGCCGTTTTTCACAGACGAATTCACATAATTTAGAGAAGCCTCGAAAGCTGATGACACCGATCATGTTAGGGTGTGGCCAAACGTAGTTTGTAATTTGGCGCCTAGGGAGAGTGAACATTTGTAAGGGCACGACATAACGTGTCGTGTCTGTAGCTCAAGGCTGGAAATTTGTCTCACGGAGGACCCTTTCATTACTTGGCTTCGTTTGAACACACACTCTGCATTTCTGTTGGCCACATTAGTCAGCCTTAGAGAGCTTTCCAAGCGGATGTCATCTGAACTAGAGTGTAGCTTCTTCCCAGGCTAACAGAATATAAAAAAGAACGTCACTTCATCAACATGGTTCAAAAATTAGTTTATTTTCTTCACAATATACACATCAGACTGATTTTTAAACGTAATCCCCTTAGGATAATGCTGTAATGCGTACATTACTTAAATGTTGG
The DNA here is from genome assembly GCA_030386875.1 of Morinoia aosen. Classification (NCBI taxonomy): domain Eukaryota; kingdom Metazoa; phylum Arthropoda; class Malacostraca; order Amphipoda; family Talitridae; genus Morinoia; species Morinoia aosen. Next base: position 58,595,468 of record CM059561.1, on the reverse strand, counting down.
TTTCGAAGAAGGCTGTGCGAAAAAAAACTAAATATACTTTTATAACACGTTCTAATCGCGTAAATTTTTGCTTTGAATTTTTCATGACTGTTACTTCTTATGGTTAATTCCATGGAAAACTTTGTGCACCGACATACCCACCCTTCTTGTGTAAAAAGTGTAATGCTCTCATGAACCACAAGAAGTCGAATTATCCAAATTGGAAAATATTCCTACTAAACACTGTGTGATGATCACTTACCATGAAGTAGAAGACAACTCGTTACAAGATGAACGACGGTTGTTTGAAGCTGTCCAGTCGTGGGGAAGAATCCCTTTTTAACCGGAGTGTCCCGAGCGCATTTGCCTGAAGCAGTCCCGAATCTACCTCTGACATACTGACCTCAATTCTACGTCGTTCTGCCGCTGGTAGATTCAGGCGGGGCTTCTCATTCCCGCCGCGCTCAGAGCAACTCATATTAGGCTAAGATGCTGCCTCATATTTCACCAAATTTGGCACCTCTCACGCCAATATCCGCTATCCAGGCTACAGGAAGGAAAAAGTTATCTGTGCTGGTTGTCGGTCAGCGTGCGCTCAATACAAAATAAAGTAGAAGTTTTTTTAATTTTAGTTGTTTGGAAGTATTCCTTACACTTTTAGCTTGCTCCTCTGGAAAAGAGCATGCATCAAAATTTGCGAATTCCGTGGATCGTGAAGAGTTTCAAAATAAAGATGTATTACCAAACAGCTGTGAGCATCCTACTTTTTCCTTCCTAATTGATTTGATTATTGTAGAGATAAAGATACGTTTCAAAAGAGTGGTCAACATAACTGTTTCTTCGTATTTCGAATTCATAGATTAATCATCAGCATCCAATACTTGCCAAGTCAGCAGAAGAATACTCTAGTTGCTATTGCATTTTGATTGAATTTCATTAACCGATATTTCACTCAAAAATTGTTTTATTTTTTACTCATTGAAGTGATTCAAGCTGAACCTCGTTGCTATATGTGCCAAGTCAAACTTAAAACTGAATAAATCCTCATCCGAAAAAATAGGATAAATCCTAACCAATGAATATGAATTACTCTGAGCATGTATGCATTTTCTTTTCAATTCCCTTATAATGCGAAAAAATCTAAAAACCATGAATGAACTTGAAATTCTGTTCATCAAACTCATGTCAAATATTGGCGTACGCGCTATTTGAATGGTTCAATGGTAAAAATGTTAAGACTACAATATCGTGCAGTCATTTGTCATTGGTCATCAGGCAAGAAATTTCTTTTCTCCATCAACTATATTGTCAAATCACTCTGTAATTAAGAAGATGATCTAAATTAGCCTTAAGTTCTTTGACTTTAGTTTCCCTTCGCCGAGCTTCAAGAAAATTAGAAGGTCATGATTAATGACTGCACAATGATGGTGAAACTGACGTCAAATGAAATCTCACGGTGCTGAAAACAAATTCACAAGATGTGTAAGCTGAATACATGAAGATGAAAAAAGATCGATAAGTACTGTAATTTATGTGTTTAAAGGATCCTGGAAAGTTATGGAGTTGATGTAATTTTATGTAGGCCCTTCAATCGCCCTGAGGGTGAAAATATTAAGTGTTTTCAAAGTACAACGAAGTCTTTTTACCATCGGTGTTCAAGTTGATAAACATGAACAGCTGAAATCCCAGTGTCTTACAAAAACTTCATTGGTATAACCTAAAGTTAAGCGTCTTATCTACATTGAGTTTTAGGATTTGTGTGAAAATTTAAAAAAAATCTAATACCATTTTTTGAATATTGAGTTTGTGGAAAATATAGAGTATGGAAAATATTTAGTTTCAAGTGTTGAGGTAATTAAGGTTTCTAAAAAAATTGATGAATAAAAAAGGTGTAGCTCTTGTGAATGTTGAAAGCATTATGCGCAATGTTTTGAAAGGTATTTTGAGTCATTAAGAATAAACTCTAAAATGAGTGAGTGAGAAATCTACTAACACATACAAATGAAAACATGAGGCTGTTTTTAGTGACTTGACTACCTCGATGTCAACTTGATTCTATATCTCTCTTTTGCGCTGTTATTAACGAGCAAATTGGAATACATCAACTCTGTATCACCTCGTTTCATTATATTTTTCACACCTCGATGACACTTCTAAGTTAAAACTATCAGAGGGTAACTATCAGAGGTAAGTCGTGTCAAAGCAACAAATTGTTCCATACGGATCGAATTTTCATGCTGCGTTTGAGTTACTAAGTGAATTTCTTACTTGCTTGTTGGTCATGAGAAACAAATTATCAAAGCTATCATGCTGTTGATTACTCCTGAATTGGTAAGTCGTGTTTCAATAGAATGAAATAATTCATTTTAGAATTATGGCGAAGAAAATTCTTCTGTATTTTTATTATTATTTAGATTTTATTTGAGTATTTTCACGAATATGATCGAAATATCTTACGTTTACATATATTTTCAATTTTTTTTTTAATTTCTTCCTTGTTCAACACCGTAATACAGATTCTTTGAATTCACTCGGTAGTAGAATTGAAAACTGGGCATCGATTTTCAGTGAGATGCTTCTTTTTGTCCTACAGCATACAAATGGCTATTCAAATCTACGAATTAGTCGCTGTAGAACGATGTGTTAGCCGTGGTACGTTGTGGCTAACGTGAAAGTGAAATCGTCTCTACACATCAACGAAAAAGATGGAGGAATTGCGAACGTATGGCAAAAAATTGGTCGAGAGAATGAGGTGGCGCGCACATTGAGGCCATGGATGCATTCCAGGCGCACCAGCCCACTGGAGTAGGAGTTTTTGGGAGGCTTAGGGGCCGCAATGCGGCTTCGTTGTGGTCTCTAGGCTTAGAAGAAACGCACAAGCACTTACCTGCTTCTGCTTTCTTATCACCCAAGAAAGCCACTCACCGGCTGTTTTTGGGCGAGCAAAAAAAATCTGGGTTGTGGCTTAGAATGAAATCGAAATTGGTTCAGAGTCATAAAGGTTTTTATGAATATTCAAGAAAAGCTGCTTTCAAAACGTTTTCTATGTGAAAAAAGTAGAAAAGAAGAGACCACTCTAAGTTTAATATTCTTGTACAATATATCTCGTATGACGAACAACAATTAGACTACATTTGTTCGCTGGTCTTTACCACGTACGTTGGCTTACACGAAAGCCATTACCATCAGTAGAGTGGCTTGTAAAATGAAATGACGTCGGTAATATTAACAAAAGTTCAATCCCACCATAGTAATTTTTAAAACGAAACCATTGACTTTTATGCGAGAATATCCCATGAATATTGTGCTAACATTGTTGTTGTGCATGTCGAAGAGAATTGTTGCAAAGATAGGTGTCATGGCCTCGAATGATTTGAGCACTACCCATAGAGCGGAAGTTCAGTCGTACTAGGGCCCTCCATTGACCTGTGTTGGAGTTGAAGACAAACTGGTGCGTTGTGTTGTTGCTTTGGGCACGCACCATTTCGCTTGTAGCGTTGTTATGGATGAACTGACTGGCTGTGCTGTTGCTCTTCAGTAACAAGAGGGAAATAATCATGTTTCAGTGTTAGATTTAAGACTGAAATGACAGACAGTGCTGTTGCTCTGTAGTAACAAGAGAGAAATAATCAAGTTCCTATGTTAGAGTTGAGACTAAAATTAAGACTAAAATGACAGTTGCTCCGCAGTAACAAGAGAGCAAGCATCATTGTCATTAGCCAGTATTGGAGTTGAGGATAAAGAGGCATCCTATACTGTGGCTCTGCGGCAATACTCGTAGATGAGCAAGCTCAGTTATCCAGTATTGGGGTTAAGGATAAAGTGGCAGCCTGTACTGTGGCACTGCGACAATAGAAGAGCAAGCTTAGTTATCCAGTATTAGGGTTTAGGATAAAGTGGCAGCCTGTACTGCGGCTCTGCGACAATAGAAGAGCAGGCTCAGTTAGCCAGTATTAGGGTTAAGGATAAAGTGGCAGCCTGTACTGTGGCACTGCGACAATAGAAGAGCAAGCTCAGTTAGCCAGTATTAGGGTTAAGGATAAACTGGCAGACTATGCTGCTGTTCCGCAGTGACAAGGGAGTAAGCATCATTGGCAGTGTTAGAGTTGATTACAAACTGGTAGCCTGTGTTGTGTGCCAGTAATAGAAGAGTGAGTATCATTGGCTAGTTTTGGGGTTAAAGAGAAACTAGCAACCTGTGTTGAGCGTGTTGTTGCTCCGCAGTAACAAGGGAGTTAGCACCGTCACAATTGAGGTTAAGGATAAACTGACGGCAGCAGGAGGGAGAAGGAAGGGGGGCGTTGGCTCCTGTTTACCTGTAGGCGGGAAAGTGAAAGTGACTTCGGGAAATGCGGAACGTCGAAGAAAGTGGGACGCCGAATGGGTCAGGGGTGAAGTACAAAAGTAGAACGTGCTGGAAGGGCAGACAAATGAAATAAAAGCTAGGTTACAACAACCTCAATGACAAAGCGGATAGACTTGGAAGCAAATTACAATATGTCTTTCATTTCAAAGCTGTGACATGCCTATTTGTGCTAATTGGCCCTAAGGATATTTTATCGTAATCTCTTCCACATTCATTGGTGTTATTGAAAGCGTTGTCATCCTCTTTAGATTTTGATCTTTCTTTAAAATTTGCACAAGAAAGCAATAATGTTTCCATCGTGATTATAGGCATTTGTTTGCTTTTTTCCTGCATGTTAGCCATGGATCATCTCAGTGCGAGATCAATTGAGCAATTTCTTGTAATTCGTGGCATTGAGATGCAAGTTTTGAATTTTTGTTATTCTTTCAGGATAATGGTTTTAAGTATCAGCTTATCCGTGCTCTAAACTTCATCTTTACGGCAATAATTCCTTTTAATATAATGAATGCTATTAGAGTAAAAGTATTATCCACTATGGCTTCATTTACCTTACATAATACCAAGGCATATTTCTCAATCTGTTTGCTATTGCTTTAATTTTATTTTCAGAAAATTCAGAAATAATTCCCAAACTAAAGAGCTTGTCAAATATTTTGCCTGACCATGATGTCAGCTACACTGACTGACATTTTTCACGCAGAATAGAGGACCAATATTTATATAAACGACAGTTGCGAACAGCACGAGAAAATGATGAACTTGAGAACATGTTGCAGTTTTGTTTGTAATAAAGTTTGATATTTATCTCCTGTTTATAGATAAAATGTGTATCCAAGTCAACACATGAATAAAAATGACCACAAGTTGGCGATTTTGAGAAATGAATGAACGCAGCGCTGCTCCACGTTTTCAAAGGGAGAAACATCCTCGTATAATTTCCGTTTGCTTCTGACATCGTTTAGTGGCCAATAATTAACTAAAAAAAATCGAAAACGGGTAAACTCCGCTTTCCCCTACAATTGTGGCTCCAAATGCATACTATTTACAATTCTCCAGGGATGAGAACATGCCTTTAGAATAAATATTTCAGGTTTATTTTCTCATTGGAAAGAGCTTCAGTTTCACGTTTTATGGTCAGGGATAAGAACAAGTGGACTCAGTCGCGAGGTTTGGGGTCAGCAGCGTTAGGAAGTTCCAGCATATCGAGGCCGTAGCCCAAATAGCGCCGATCGCGGTCGCACAGCTCCTCCTGATTGCACTTTCCAGTGAGGCAAAATCGGCGCACCGTCGCAGCTGAGTCATGGGGAACTGTTTGCATGCTCAGCTTTTCACTGCTTTCTTCGTGGCCTATATTGATAGGTTTTGACGACACACATAAGGTGTTCTTATATCAATGTTTTCTCAAAAGCTTTGCACAAAACAGAGGGCGTCGGGCTCAAAACAGTTGCGCTCTTTTCGTCCACATCTACTTACCGTGGTGATTGCCGAGACGTCAAATCGAGTGGTAATTTCGTACCTAACTTTTAGGTTTGAATGTTCGAGTATATCCTCAAAATTTTTAAATTGAAGGGAAAATTTTGTAACTTGAATAATGAATTCATAAACCAACACAAGGGCTGGAATACATAAAAATAGAATATTCTATTGTCTACTCCTTTTGAGAAGAAAATTCTTAATTGGTATGCATAAAAGCTAGGTTACAACAACCTCAATGACAAAGCGGATAGACTTGGAAGCAAATTACAATATGTCTTTCATTTCAAAGCTGTGACATGCCTATTTGTGCTAATTGGCCCTAAGGATATTTTATCGTAATCTCTTCCACATTCATTGGTGTTATTGAAAGCGTTGTCATCCTCTGTAGATTTTAATCTTTCTTTAAAATTTGCACAAGAAAGCAATAATGCTTCCATCGTGATTATAGGCATTTGTTTGCTTTTTTTCCTGCACAAAGAGGAACCACAATTCGTCCGAAGAATATTCTCCGAAGAAAATTCTCCACACGCTTAGCAAATTTAGCGTATGTATGCATAATAGTAGAATATTCTTAAAAACTGAAGAATTTGATTCACATTTGAAAGGCAGGCCATCAAGTGTCTTCGAGGAGTTGCCGGTGGTGGTCGATGTGCATTGTGGCTGCGTTCATGAATATTAGAAAACCTAAAATATATCACGTCCGTCGCTCAAGCCGTCATGTCCCATGACTACAAACGTCTTTTCCGATTTGACGAGGATAACGTACAAAACGACAAAAGGTTGTACAAAACGTGCTACTGGACAATAATGGTGTTGAGACCAGAGGATGAGCATTATCTACAAAACAGCGGCTTGAAGCATTTCTTAGGTATGTGACCGATCCAGGTTTTCAAGCCGGAGTTGGTGAAGACTTAGGAATAGACTAATCTTCAGTTTGCCGTTCGGTTCACTGCATCTGTGAGAGACTCGTACAAAATAAATATCCCTAAACCAAATCCACAACCTATAAAGTTAGACCAAATCTCTACCTAGAAGTTAGTCAATTGCATTTAGACACCTGAAACATACAGAGTACTTTAATAAAAAGAATGGTGTGTTCAGTTATAGATCTTTATGTTCCTACGAATACAAGCAAGTGCTTATGACGCTCTCTTTTTCCCGAAGAATATTCTACTTTGCTCTCTTTTATCACGAAGCAAATAGCAAATTGTTATGCATACCACATTTAATGAACATTCTATTTTCTACTAAGGATTTGCTTTTTCCTATTTCTGGAAGAAAATAGGATATTCTATTTTTATGCATTCCAGCCATTGTTCTGCTATTCGATAGCGATAGTTTTGCCCGTTGTAAAGTATTGCCCTCAGGCTGAATAATACTTTCTGTATTCCTGCGGTTCTTTAAAAAATAGGTTTTTGATTATGAACACTTTATTTTCCTCGTCATGATGATCATATTTTGATAGAAAGTAGGAATTCGAAAATAATTTTTTTATCGCTATATTCACTAATGTGCACTTACATTTGTTATAATATTTATCCAGGTGCATATCGGATTAAACAAATTGCTTATAATTTAAAAAACCTAATTTTGACACAACTGTTGGTCAAGTTTATTTTGTTCTATCAGCCACTGCATTAAACAATTAATACATTTTTCATTTCACTATCTGATTACAATTAATCGTATATAATATTATTGATTTTACTTCATATACTGAACTCCAATTTCTCCTTTCGGTCAAAAAAAAAAAACGTTGAAAGATAAAAATAACCACTTTACTTCTATGTATTTGAGAACTAATTGGAATATGAGAACTTCCTTGTCATCAATCCGTAATTTCTTCACAAGTTATCCTTATCTGTTTCGGACGTGCCAGTCTATTTATTGTTGATCCGTTCACTCACTTACCTACTTTCCTGATAATGTCAGTCACAAAGCCGGCGCTCCCCAAAAACGAGACTACCGAGCATCTATCACGAGGCAGGTTTGAAGAATTTATGAACTAATTCCCCATCGTCGAGGGCGTGTTGATAATTTGCTGCTGCTATTTGCAGCTCATGTGATGGTAAAGCTCGGCTTGAGCTTCCACAGTCTGGTCGGGCGTCACTTCCTGTTTATCGTCATCGACGAAAATCTCAGCTAATTAAAGAATAAACAGAAACTGGATGCACTCGAATGTTGAGGGCTTGCATAAAACGGGGAGTGCTCAAAAGAGGAACCACTTCAATTATGAAGTTGCATTCTACCTGAATTTCGGTTAAAAATTAGTGCGCTGCCCAGTTCAGGTCTGTTACATCTACAGGCTTAACCCATCAATGGACCGCATCATAATTTTACTAGATTATGAAATTTCAATAAGCCTTGCAAATAATGTAGTTTAGGAAGAGATAAGTTCGTCGTGATAAATAGCATTCCCACGTAGCGCACGGATCCTTATGCATTAATGGGTTAATGATTTACTGAGTTGGATGCCATTATAGGCACTCAAGTAAAGTGGATTTTAGATTTTTTTAATCAATGAGTTTGTTATCGAAATACCGAAAATATTTGCCAGGTTTGAAAATGGTACGGATTTGCTTTTCATGAATATCGTATTTCAAATTTATACTCTGTGAAAACCTCCCTCAGTTATATTTTCTCTGCCACGTGCTGCAGTCTGTCATGAACTACTTTTCAAGAGCTTGAAATTCGCTGGCGCTCGATCAATACTAAAATCTTTCGAGGACTGACGGAAAAATTGGTGTCTCCTAATAGATGCGGTCGGAGCTTCCTAAGCAAAAATAAGAAAAAACAGTCTGCTACTTTGTCATCACCAGAAGGTTAACACAATATTCCACCGGAGATGCCCTTCGTTTCTTACTGATATACACTAACTCACAGGTTATGTGGTTGGATTTGAAGCATTAGATTTCAGTAACGACTCATGCCCTGAAACGTATCGATGCTAAATGCCATCAGTTTCAAAATTTAATCTAACTTTTGGGGTATTTAGTCTAACCAAAATGAATATTTATTAATCAAAATGAACTTTAATATTACTCTTCCCAAAATTCTAACGTTTTAGGCACGAATGTATTTTGTGTTTCAGTTAAGACTGTAAACGTATTTTTTTAAGTTCCTTGTAAATTGCTGTTAATTCGAAGCCTATATAGCGCTAGAGTTGGGGAAAACAAATTCATTCGAAAGAATTAAATGTAAATTTGATGAACTAGAAGAGCTGCAGTAAATGCTCATTTGAATAGGCAATTTAAATTGAACTATTAACGTTTGTGATAATTTACCCAGCTCTTGAGCTCTGCAAAGTTACCAGCCACTCGAAAAATGAACCAACGAACAGAATAGTCTTCAATAAAAAAATTATGCTCTACTCGGTGGTAAAGAAGGAGAGGTAGTTGGTAGCTCTCTTTCATTGGTAGTATCATAAATTAACTTTTCGATATAAATATTTATTTTGCTATTCAATAATTATAACTGAATTATTTTGTTTCGCACGCTATTGGAAGAAAAGTAAGAAGTAATTATTATGGAGTATTCTATGCAACGCTACTAGTTATACGTACGAGCAGTTTATTATCATATTCTGATAAACAGCGCGTGGAACCAGGATCTAACTCAGTCATCCGCGATGTTCAAGATGTCCACTGTTATGTTCTCCTCAGCTTTTAATCTCTACAGAATCGGTAATCTAAAGTTATCTTGTGCTCTCAGAAACTGATGTGCTCTTTCTCTAGGAAATTAGTACTAGCAGAATGACCGCATCCTTGATTCTAAATGGGCGACTCACGCACGGGAAGAGGGGGCTGGCTGGGTGGCTGATTCTGCTACAGAAGAGACGACTAAATTAAATTAAGGACCTCACCTGCTGCACCCTAGTTCTGTGTTGTTTAGCTGAGTGTGTATTTTCCCTCCTCCTGTGCATTTATTAAGAGACATGGTCGTATTTTTCGCTTGGGAAATCTGTTTATATAAGCTGCCGCTTTCTTGTCAAGCATCGTGTTCTAAGTGAATATCTATTTCATTCTGTAATATTCCGTTACCAGGAAATGCTGAGGGCCCAAATGCGATTATGGTACGCTTATTTTTCCCACGAAAAATCCATCGGATCCTTTCGTTCAAATCACATTACATACATTTTATTTACAATAATGCAGTTTTGAGCGTGAGCTAACAACTTGTACTCAAATTTTCCCATCTATCACACACTTGCGAGCATAACTGCGTAGTGCAGCTGGCAGTAAGCACTTCATGCTTCACCTCTTGAGCAATTCTTTACTCCTGTACATGCAGGAGGCAGGGAGTCTCACATAATTCGAAGCGAGAACAAAAAGCAGCACGTCGTTATGGCAGCGAATGAGGATGGAAGTGCAGACTGGAAATGTCCTCGGCACCAGTCATCGACCCCTAGTTTGCCCTTCATCGCTGCTCTTGGCACAGTTTAGACGTCGGAGCGAGGGCAGCGAGCTAACGACCAGCCCCTTCCCTCATATTCCGGGTCCGTGTGCACATGAAGTTTAAGTTAGAAACGTCCACTTCGATAACATCAATTAGAATTGAACTCAGTTTACGTTGATTTTGTTCATTAGAGAATAACTTTAGGTATAGCTTGTTACCTAAAGTATGGTTCGTTTAGGTGGGGTTAGTTACGAAACATAACATGCTGACGGAGGATGTCAATTTGGTTATGCGTTCAGCTGAATCATTCTTTCCATCGAATGATTTGTGGATTGTTGATTTAAGAATCAAAGTTTACAGAATACAACATGGGAAAACTTCATTATTTTCGAAAACTGTGTTTTAACCATTATTGAAACTAATTTTTTGATAAGGTGATATTTTCAGATCTACGTAAATTAAAAGTTGCATGACCATATACTGAGTATTGTTTTGGTAATAACGCATTTGAGTATTAGTTGCAGAAAACTAAATACAATGAAACAAAGTTATTATTGAAATCACAGGAAATGAAAAAATCTAATAAAACCATTTAAGTTTTTATGATTCGTTGGAAAGATTCTTGACATCTCGACATTATTTAATTGTGTACATAGTAAAGCCATGTAAGATGCAACGCTGAAAGCTTGAATGTTGATACTTTGTATTTTGTTGGGCAGATGCATTGCACTGAAAGCATGGAAGAGACAATATAGCTGGTACAAACCATTCTAGCAATTAAAAGAACGGAACACAGACCACAAACAATACTTTTGACTCGATTTACAGCAAATGGTACCTCACACATTGCTGCTGAACAAGTTCCCAGAAGTATGATCTCTTCCAAGAAGTGCTCTCCTTGTCTTCATATCAAATTCGTAGCTAGTCACTTAAGCCAGTGAACGCATTTGATTTAGAAAGCTGGTAATCTATACTATAATAAGAGCCGTGTCCGTCCGTCTGTCCGAAGCCAGCCTGCAGTGTGTGATGAGCGTATCTGTGATACAAGCTCCAGTCCTATATATTTTGACGGGCCGTGTTCACGCGGCCTCATCAACTCTCGAGAGATTGTACTTTTTATTTATTTCATACGGCCTTTCTCTCATTTCGCCCTCTTTTTTATTTCAAATAAAGGGGGGTGGACTAGTTCTTATAGAGGCTTCTCTAGCAGAGATGTCCTACCTCCTGTGCTCACATCTAGGGTTCTGAAGCAACAACTCCTAGCGAGGTGAGGGAGCTCTGCGATCAAGGAAGTCGAGGAGCAACATAAACGTCAACTGTGTCAAGGATGCATCATGTTTATTGTTCAATTTTAAATGCTCTCTCACACACTTCTTTCTCTCCCTTGATTTCCAAATAATAGCGTAAACATGTTTTTTCTCTCACTGTGAATGAGATTTTCAGTCCCTAAGGCCAATTCAATTTTTCATTTGGCGAATAAAATTTCGTGAGCCAGTCTACAAATAATCGTGTTTCACTTCTCAGTGGATACTTTGGTGCGACATGTAACTCGAATTTGGGGGAAAAACAGAAAATATTTTTCAATGCATGCTACGGCCCAATTGAAGAACCTAAGGCTTTTAAAGCAGAGAAATTTGGGGATGTATATCGTAACGAATGCATCTTCATTCTTTCATGTGGAGTAATATTATTCCAGTAATGTGAGCTTCTGAGTGATATCTAAATTCAAGCTCACATATTTATGAAAAAATTGATACTCGAGTGCTCTATTGGTGCAATAAAACATTTCATCCAGAAAATATTAGAACATGTTCTGATAGAAATGGAAATATTGCCCATGGAAGTGAGGCAATTTTTTACTACGCGGTTACTGTCACACGTTTCTTTCACGAAAGATGAACGTTTTCCAGAGCAGTATTTTATACCATTAAAAACAATCAAACCCCATTTACTACTCGTAGAGGTGGATTGAACTGTGGAGCAAGAGAAAATTATTTGTCTAGTGTATTCCAGGAGTCCGGTGTATGTGCTCGTAGTATTACGGAAACGTCATTAGAAAAGTTACTCAACTTTTTTGATTTAGTTTTAGGTATGATATAAGTAGTAAATCTAAGTTTAAATATGCGGTGAATTGAGATGGTAAATTTATTGCCAAATTCAGCAAGACGTGTATACTAATACAAACGCTTCCTAGCACAAAATGTTAGTACGATACTTCCATGATTTACGCTCGGTCTTTTACTTCAAATTCCTATGATTAAAAATCCTTCGATGATTTATGAGCTTGCTAACTGGGTACAAGAAATATAATTAGCATGTTAGCCATGAAAATTTCGTAGTAATGCATTCGAGTCCCCTTTCACTCTGATCTCTTTTTGGATCTTGGGAGTGATTTTATCGATAAGCATTTTCAAAACCATCATAAGAGGCTATAAATCAAACTGCTATGGGTTGCCACCATATGTAAATGCATATCAGTACGAAAAAGCATATCTTTGTGCCGAAAGTTGCTGTATTTACATTTAAGTTTACATTCATGAATATCTTACAGCATTTTGAAACATACAATCAATCAACTGAAGTGGCGATTTTATTCCACGAAAAAGGGCAACGAAGTTATTTGCTTCTCTCGACCATAATCTGCATTCAAGTCTCAATTGCTAAAGCATTCTCCGTCGGATGGCCCACATCGAGAATAATGGTCTCAGTCGGACTGAAAAAATCATAACGAAGTCAAAGCGCGTCTCTCGCTTTCAAGTGATCCGAGGGGCGACGACAGCGTCTGAGGAGTATAGTAGGTAGCACTCCTGAACTACACCTGAGGTCATGGCTGCTATGACTGGGCCATGGTCGGTCATGGTAGGGAAGGTTTAATCGTAGCACCATGCATGGTATTCGGAATAATTCATGGATACGTTTTCTAAGGACAGGTCAAGAACAATTTTCATTACTCGCTTAGCTTCCCAGAGTGGCATGGTTCATCCGGGTAGCTAATGAACTATGCATGTAATCTCCTCGTTAGGTAATCTTGCATCTGTTTTTGACGTTTCATAGATGTAATCATAGTGAACAATACACTTTTTATTCTTTTTCAAATGACTGTACAGTAGATTTCCTGAGTAGATGTGTTGTTTTGAATTTTAAGGTCCTCAAGAACGAAAAACTAGGTTAAAGAGTTGGGTCGCCTTCCTGCGCACTTGAACTTCTAGTGTGAAATTACGTGCATGTAATACGCTATGGAGAGGAAGTAATTTCAGGTTCTTGCTCTGTGGTGTATATATTATTTATGTGCAACAGTGCAAGACTGATAAATTATTGAGAGGTTTCAAACAGAAACTTTCTGAATCTGAACAAGTACACAGGCGCAACCCGTGTTGCAGAAATTTGCAGAAAGCAATAATTTCTAATTAAGAGTACAGATTTTAACAATGTTATACTTCTATTTTCTGCTGTCAAAAAATAGAAAAATTTACTGAATATCAAAAGCACATCACCAGAATTATAATACAACGATGAAAATTTCAGGGGCCAAAAACGATAAATGGCGGACAGGATTAAACGGTGGAATGCAACCATCACTAATGAAGATCAGATGAAATGAAATGATAGGATCATGGAAAAATAAAAAGAAAGAAGCAATAAGAGAAGCAATGTACAAACATCAGGTTGCATTATGTTATTTTATCTTATAATACGACGCGTTGTGTCATTTTGTATCAAGTACTGGAGTCAATATTTTTGAATATGTAGCAGAACCCAGTTTCGCAGTCAAGGACAAATTTATTTACTACACACACAAATATACACTCGATCGCACTCACACATACATACACACACACACACTTCATACACACACACACACACACACACACACACTTCATACAAAAATAACTACAACAAAATTTTTTGATTAATCTGAAATAAGTTTTATTTCCAACAGTACAGAATCAGTTAACTGGAAGATATTATTCTCAGAACAGGGCGTAAGAAGAGAAACTTTGGTCAGCGGACGTCATCATTTCGACCAGACTTAGGTCAATAACTCCGAGAGGAATAAAAATAAAGTTCTTGCGACACTGTTAACTTTTTAGCATTTCAATTCGAGCTGTGTTGAGCTTTTTTATGCGAAACTGTAATCTTATACGATGAAACACTATAGCAAAAAAGTAAGTAAGAAACAAGAAAAATTTCATGATCTAACAAGTTGATGCATAAAATGTGTCTAGATCATGCAGTTAAATAATTTGTGCAGTTCAATCGGCTATCCTGGCTTTTACAACCTAAGTAGAAAGCAAAACGTAGAATCACAGTATGAGTGAATTATGTATTCAAAATAATTTCATCAGTGCAATATCTCGTAACTATCGAATACGGTCGTACATGGAATTTATATAACATCTGAATAATTAAACTTTGTACAAATTGCGCTGTGATTAAGTTCGAATCTTTTAATTATTGTAAATTTTTAATTCAAGCTCGGTGTTGAGATTGAAACAATTTTCATAGCAGTATCTCTGACACTAAGTACAGCGAAACAGATTAATTTACCTATTCTTTGCCTAAGTCAGGGTTATTGAGGATAAGATTTAATTCTTACACCTGCGTTTGTTAGATAGTTCTAATAACAGAGACCAATTATGTGTCATAAAAAAGGCTACCCTCACAATGTGAACTCTAATCTTATTTGGATTGCTTGATCAATGATGAAATGAATGGTCCTGTGAGACGGAGATTTTACTCAATTCTCTAATTTTCTTCCCACTGTACTCTTTATGATGAATAAAAATAGTCTAAGCGCAGTAATCTGAACGTATAAGTAAAAAAGTGATGGTACAACCAGAAAGCCAAATTGTTAAAAAATGTTATTCTATATCCAAATGGATGTCTGCGATCGAGCTAATGAATTTTCAGGCTTATTGTCAACTATAATTCATTCAGGTGCTCTTACGGAACTTATTCCATACATCATCACGAATATAAGAGCAAGAGATCTCACGAATCATCCAAGCTCAACTCTAGTTATTATTTTCATCCTTCACGATGATATCGGCTTAATCAGTGCTGATAAGGAACTCGTCGTAAACTTGTGCAAATTCCGAACTCTCGTTCCAGATGCACATATCAAGCTCCTGAATTCAGCGGACGGTGGCAATTAAGGCCCGCATTTGAACAATGTGGGCCCTCTCCCGTGGCGTGTTACAGGATAAGAACAGCTTGGAGCCGATCTTTTAAGTCCTTATCCGTTTGTGTACTTTGATCGAAGCTGAAAGCTGAAAAAACACATGTGTGTAAATTTTTGAATACTGTTATTCATTTATGAAACGAATAGTTCATAACGAATAGTGATGAAGTACTACAAATCCGTTTCAAGTTTTTAACTGCCACCGCAAGTAACACTTGCTTGACTCAGTGAGTAGGCAGTACTTGAAGACACTTGAGAGCTTGTTTCTGACTTGTTTTAAATAGACTCCGAATGAAACTTGACCCTTGCTTGAGGCGCTTGAGCCCACTCATGTCGAAGATCTCGTGTCAAGGATACATAGTAAGAGGGTAGATCAACGACAGCCTAAAGGCAGCATTTGGCCGCAAAATTTAAGAGATCCATATAGTTTAGGTCAAAAATAAAATTAGCATTCATAAACAGTGGGACGAGCTAATTTTTGACGTTTCTTGTCGTTTACAAACTGCCACTTAGCTTCCAAGGTTTCTCAGGTTGGGACGTACAGGTGTACTTAGATGCTAATAACGATGATTGTGATGATGTGCTCGATAAAAATTAATAAAAATGGCAGGCAAACTCGCTTGTTAGAAGCTTCTGTTACGCTAATTATTGAGCCAAGATATAGTTAAGAGATCTCATTTCTGAAACTATGCTTTAAAAAGATTTAATGATTTCTTTTAAATGAGCGCGTTTTAATTATGTTTCAGTTTTGCGGTAAATATTTTTATGTTCATGCTAGTCTTTACACAAGTATGTAAAGACACTAATGAGCCGGTAAAAAAACCATTCGTGTTTCTATTTATTTTATTCTCAATTTTTAGATCAA
Organism: Morinoia aosen; assembly: GCA_030386875.1. Classification (NCBI taxonomy): domain Eukaryota; kingdom Metazoa; phylum Arthropoda; class Malacostraca; order Amphipoda; family Talitridae; genus Morinoia; species Morinoia aosen. Next base: position 58,579,205 of record CM059561.1, on the reverse strand, counting down.
ATATATCAGACACAAAGCAGGCATAATAATAATTAGTACCGGAGCAGGCATAGTAGTAATTAGTATCGGAGAACGTATAGCAGTAATTAAAATCGGAGAAGATGAAACAATAATTTTTATAGAAGCAGGTATAGCAGTAATTAGTTTCTGAGAAGATATTGCAGCAATTAGTATTGGAGAAGGTATAGCAGCAACTAACATCAGAGAAAGCATACCAGCAGCTAGCATTAACGCAGGTAAAGCTGCAGCTAGCGTTAATGCGTGTACAGCAGTAGCTAGCGTTAATGCAGGTATATCATCAGCTCGCGTTAATGCAGGTATAGCAGCAGCTAGCGCTAATGCAGGTATAGCAGCAGCTTGCGTTAATGCAGGTATAGCAGCAGCTAGCGCTAATGCAGGTATAGCAGCAGCTCGCGCTAATGCAGGTATAGCAGCAGCTCGCGTTAATGCAGGTATAGCAGAAGCTCGCGTTAATGCAGGTATAGCAGCAGCTCGCGCTAATGCAGGTATAGCAGCAGCTCGCGTTAATGCAGGTATAGCAGCAGCTAGCGTTAATGCAGGTATAGCAGAAGCTCGCGTTAATGCAGGTATAGCAGCAGCTAGCGCTAATGCAGGTATAGCAGCAGCTAGCGTTAATGCAGGTATATCAGCAGCTCGCGTTAATGCAGGTATAGCAGCAGCTAGCGTTAATGCAGGTATAGCAGCAGCTAGCGCAAATGCAGGTATAGCAGCAGCTCGCGCTAATGCAGGTATAGCAGCAGCTAGCGTTAATGCAGGTATAGCAGAAGCTCGCGTTAATGCAGGTATAGCAGCAGCTAGCGCTAATGCAGGTATAGCAGCAGCTAGCGTTAATGCAGGTATATCAGCAGCTCGCGTTAATGCAGGTATAGCAGCAGCTAGCGTTAATGCAGGTATAGCAGCAGCTAGCGCAAATGCAGGGATAGCAGCAGCTCGCGCTAATGCAGGTATAGCAGCAGCTAGCGTTAATGCAGGTATAGCAGAAGCTCGCGTTAATGCAGGTATAGCAGCAGCTAGCGCTAATGCAGGTATAGCAGCAGCTAGCGTTAATGAAGGTATATCAGCAGCTCGCGTTAATGCAGGTATAGCAGCAGCTAGCGTTAATGCAGGTATAGCAGAAGCTCGCGTTAATGCAGGTATAGCAGCAGCTAGTGTTAAATGCAGGTATAGCAACAGCTAGCGTTAATGCAGGTAAAGCAGCAGCTAGCGTTAATGCAGGTATAGCAGCAGCTCGCGTTAATGCAGGTATAGCAGCAGCTAGCGTTAAATGCAGGTATAGCAGCAGCTAGCGTTAAATGCAGGTATAGTGTCAAGGCGAATCACACAAAGCGGAATCGCGGCGCATTTGAGACTCGAGAAGTAACTAGGATAGAAGCAGTTGCTCTCCGAGGGAAGTTAGGTCACGAGCAGAGCAGGAGGAAGTGTGGAGGCGGAGAGGGAAGATCGGGTCATGAGGGGGGCAGGTCGAAGTCAGGCCAAGGTGGCACGAGTGGCTGGAGGCCGAGAGTGCGTTCACCTCACGGTGGCCGCACATGCTTGCTTCTTGTTCGGATCTTCGTGCGCTTATCTTGAGTGTGGATGATGGTGCATGATCCTTCATGAACGTATCTCACCGCGGTGATGAGGTATTGATGCAGGTGTTTTGATGTGCGTTCCTTGATGCGTATATTTTGAACGATGTGTAAGATATTTGTGGACGTGTATTGGTGAAGACATCTTAAATGCCCCTATCCTGGCGCACGTATTTTTATGCACGTGCCGTGCACTGTAGCTCATCTTTTACGATCCTTTAACGGTACGAATTAATCTTGATCAGTTACGTGTTTCATCCCGATGTTGTTGTTGTTTCATCCTCAATCACACCTACTCTGGGACATAACTTTCAATTTAGAACCTTGAGATCAATGCATAGATTACCACTCTGCGTATTGCATTAAACACTAAGAAAAATAAGTGCTGTAGAATCAAAGATTAAAAGCCGCGATCGCCAAGTTCATTTATCACGACTTTGTTTATTGCTAGTTGATAAATTTTAAACCCCCTTTTTTTCTTCAAGCTGTTTCTGGAGTTTTTCTGTAAAGTTACTGAAGCATAATTCAATCTGCAGATGTTAAACAAATTATTCGTCGCTCCTGCGGTGAATTGTGAGTGGTTAGCTTCCGATATCATTTCTTCCGCTGAAAGAAAAGCAGCGCCAGCCGAGGGCGGAAGGGGAAGCAAGCGTTTGCGCTCCATTGCGGTGAGGACTCTTACGTCCTTTGTTGGGACAAAATGCTCTTAAATTTTAGTTTCACTTGTCGCCAAGTGAAGGTTTTCGAGTGATTCAATGCTCGCCTGATTTAGGAGTGGGAGTTCTAAGCAAATGTGAAAATATTCCATTGAGGTTCCTGATTACGCTGAACCATTCACGAATGTTTTCAAAATTATCCTCACAGCAATTTAATTCTACCGCAGCAAAAAATACAAACTTTTATCAACCAATGGCTTAGAATAAATGGTTTCACACGAAGTGTGTCTTACTCCTATAAATCTCTACTTCGGACAAACTTCCTCCAAGTGGCGGCGCGGAACACTGGTACTGACACGTAAAAAATCTATCCCAGAGAAATTTGTGTGCACAGTCACGCTGCGCTAAGGTAATTTTACCCTCTGGCATGCGAGGGATGATCTCGACCGAGGTGAGGCATAGGTGTAGGGCGAGGTCACGTCGCTGTTTGCTTGACTTCTACCACTGAAATCCAGCGCGCCTGGCCTCACTTCGATCACTTCGTAGAATTGCTTATTGATTGGAAACGCAAGTCTGCTCAAATTTTGCACGACTCGCTGTTAAAATTTTCTGCGTTGAACTTATGGCAACCTCAAGGCTCGCTGCAACTAGTGGGAATGAATATTAATGCTGAAGATGTATTGTATTAGTGTGAGGATTAGGATTAAAATGTTTTTGAAATTACACACTTTAATGAAGCAATATATTCAGTATCATGAAACATTGATTCATCACTACTTATTTGTAAGTTGATCATAGTCATTGGGTTATTTTAACCTTCTTTTGCAGAAAGCTAATGCATATTGAAGTTTTAAAAATTGAAATATTATACTAAGTTAAGTCCATTAAAAATCATATTTACAACTTAATTACTGAACTATGATTAAAAACATTATGTCAAAAATACATTTAATTTTAGCCATAGTGTACGGATTAAAAAAAAACAATAGTCCAATGCTAGTAATACGGTACTAGCTGGAAACACGTTGCATTCTTTTTGTTTAAATTCTATGGTCACATTCTTATGATTCGGTAAAAACAATAATAATATTTTTACTGGTCGCGAGTAGGTTTCTTGCATTTTATCCTTAGACAGAGTGTGCTCAAAATCTCACATCCAGTTATGATAAGTGCCAGTGGCGTGGAGAAATCTACATAGTTTTATCAAAATGTCGATTCTTGAAAGCAGTGATGAGAAACAAAAATCTTGACTTTCAGGCTCATTCAGTAAACAATAGTTTTGTTTCCTCTAGTTCTCGAGATGTATCAGCAGTTTTTTACCGTTTCGCATATCAGCGAAAAATACAGTACGAGTATTGCTGATAATGCAATGATCACGTCTAGCTTTCTTTCGTTATTCTCGTTACAAAGGAGGATAACACCAGTCTATTTGAAGCCCAGGTATATCACTGGGAAGCAGCAGAACTCGGACCGACATTTCGAGGTTCATTTCAGCGCAAAAACATTTAATTGCTCAAGCAGAATTTTTTTCATTTCGTCAAATATGATTTACACTGCGTCTCACAGGTGTAATAAATTGCTCAATTCTGCGATTCCCGCATTTTATAATTAAATTAATTTAGAATTACTTAAAAAATTAATCTTTTGAGATTTCTGTCCTATAAGGGAAATTGGGTTTACTTGTACTGACAGCCGTGCCCTTATTAGATTAAGAGTCCTTCGATCGACATTATTCATTGTGTTTCTCGTTTCAGAAATTCTCGATTAATCGCGCGGAAAAATTCATGTTAGTTCACTTGATGGTTGCTACTTTTTTCCCACCCGTAAAAACTTCAGTGAGAGGCAAATAAGATTAGCATCATGACTCAACAAACGAAGCCGTCAATTTCATTGGAGTTTAAATTTAGGGAAAATAGAAAGCTGTTAATATAAATTTCCATTTCCATTTCCATTTCTGCTTTTAGGACTCAATGGTTCAGTTTTGAACCACTCATTTGAATGTTTATATTTTTAATACATTTATTTATTTATAGGCACGTCATTGCAAGTTGTGTTTACTCACGTTTATTCAGCATATATAGTTGAAGATTTTTCATCAAAGTTGAACAGTTAAGATACAATAAAAATTGACTGTAAATTCAAATCATTATGACATTTAGGAAAGATGGTCTTCATACGGTGATTTCGTATTCGTTTTCGCCATATTTCTCCTCCAGTGCAAGTTGCCACGTAGACTGGAAGTGCCACGCAACGTTATTGTGGTAAGTATTTGGTGCTCGGACATCATTTAGGTCTCTGTAGCCTACCGCACTGGAGCCAATGAACTAATTAAAAATATAGTTAGCTCCATTAAACACATATTTAGATCTCCGACCTCTGCCGTCGGCAAGTTAAAATAAGGAGCCACTGTTACCGAAGCGCGCAGTGCAGAGATGCTTCCTAAGTTAAACTTAGAAGTCTTGAACTGAAGTGGATATGATGAACCGGGGTGGTGAGCGACACTTCAGCTGAAGCTGCCCGAGTGATGACCTTTGCGCGCTGTGACCCTGACACTGAGAGCGCCAGAGAGCACGCAGGCCTTCGGCGCAGTCTTATTTCCTCTTCCTTGCCCTGCTTCACTTGCCCCTCACGTATTCTGCGGAATTTTCACCCAGCTTCACCAATTCTTCCCAAAAACATGATTTTTTGGACTATTTGTCGAGAGCTTCCCGAATTACGTAACTCGCATAAAAAGGTGAATCGAATCTCAGTGGATTATTGAAATGCGAATCAGAAATTGATGTTCTTTCACCGATGAAGTGCTCATGCTGAATCCACTAGGATTTTTTGAAGTATTCTTTGGAGATGATCGACATTTTATAAAATGTTATCTCATTTGAACAAACGATAGGTGGTCGCTAATTCAACTATTGACAAGATAAGGCGAACTTTAAACTGGTCGTCCCTATACTAAAATTTAGCTCAGCGTGATAGAATACAAAATTATTTTTAAGAACAAAGAATCACGGTAAAAAGAGTAATAGGTCATTTAAAATGATTCTCTGTGGTCCCGTCTCATGCAGTCGCTTCCGAAAATTCCATACTAATGCATCTGAGCGTTAAAGTGCTGCCAGCAGAAATCACAGGTGCTTTGACGAAACAAGTCAAATAAACTCACTGTTTACACAGTCGGTGCATCTGGTACAGAGTATCGAATCTCAGAAATTTATCTGCCTCTTACTTCATTTAAACTATCCAAATATGTAAGACTTGGACCAAATCGAGGATTACATAACACTATCGGATAAGATTTTCAAATTTTTGCTAAAATGAAGTAAAAACAAACAAATAGTTATCCAGCAATAAATAGTGTTAGTTGAAATCTAAGATAAAAAAATTTCTCAGTGTTGGTATGTTTGCAACTCAGTAATTCTATCATTCGAATTGCAATGTTAGTATGTATTCCTGTCAAGCCCGCTTTGAATATGCTTCTGCTTATTTTTTTCTTTTGAAATTGAATGGAAGTGAAATGCATGAACATATGATGACGAGTGTCAGAATGGGATGGCATGTTCGACTAAACACCTACTGTTATATGTATTTGATTTTCTGCAAAGCCAAATGCTTTTAACGTTATGACGCATATTATCGTCGTTTGTTTTACGATTTATGAAACATTATATGTATTTGATTTCTGCAATGTCAAATGTTTTTAGCCCTTTGACGCATATTATCGTCGTTTGCTTTACGATTTCAGAAACATTATATGTATTCTATTTTCTGCAATGTCAAATGTTTTTAGCGCTTTGACGCATATTATCGTCGTTTGCTTTACGATTTCAGAAACATTATATGTATTCTATTTTCTGCAATGTCAAATGCTTTTAGCGCTTTGACGCATAGTATCGTCGTTTGCTATACGATTTCTGAAACATTATATGAATTTGATTTTCTCCAATATCAAATGTTTTTAGCGTTATGACGTATATTATCGTCGTTTGTTTTACGATTTCTGAAACATTGATATTGCAATTGAGTGTGAGCAAGGCGTATGTATAAAGTTCCTTCTCCTTCACCTTGCACAAAGTTAATGAATTATTCCTATCGAGTAGGCAAGGACGAAAATGTCTTGGCTACATGACAACCTCAGCATTTTTTGCGGCAACGAGAGTTTAATGACTTCTGTGGCTTCTTTTTTTCAGTCTTCTTGAATGACAGAGTTTCATTATTCATAATAGCTATAAAGTATAATTTATCACTAATTATTCATGGATTAAAACTTAACTTTAGTAAATCCAATCACCCGAAACGATATTGTTACACACGCGCATTTGACCTCATTTTACTTTCTATGAACGTAAAATCGACAGGAATTTTTGTACTTTCCACTATTTAAATTGTCTAAATCTAATCTGTACAATCCTACCCACGGTTTAACAATGCGTAACAGAATGAGCCTGCAATCTTTAAGCTCATAATCCTTGAACAGAACGTCCATCACACCTTTTACCAATAAACCGTCAGTAAAAACAAACGCCAATCCATTTCTTTCATCACAGTTTTTGCCCATCTGTCATCGCGGTTTATGAAGAATTGCGGACGCTTTTTGCTGAAACAACCGCCACTAGGTAGGCAGCTTCTCCCTGGTGACGACGTTAGATAAAATAATGCATGTGTGTTGCAGAGGACGAGTGTACGTGGCGATCGAGCTGCTGCGGTGCACACGGACGCACCAACGATCGATGGATGGCTCGGGTGGCTGACCTTGGTGGACTGTGGCTGCTGCGTGTGAGGGGCGCGCGAGGGGAGCTTGTGCTGCTGCTGAGCTTTTTTTCGTTCAAGAGGAATGCCAATGTGTGTTTGAAGAAGAATACCTCTGTGTTTGAAGGAAAATGTCAAAGGGAATGAGCAGGAATATCAGAATAAGTGAAGAGGAATTCAAATGTGTTCGAAGAAGAATGCCATTGTGTTTGAAGAAAAATTATCTATGCAGTACGAATAAGTGTGAAGAGGAATATCAAAGTGTACGGCAAAAATTCTAGTGGGCATGAAAAAAAATCATGCGCTGATATATGGGGAGCACAAAGTGAATGAACAGGAACGTTAAAATGAGTAAAGAGGAATGGCGGTGTGCTTGAACGGGGATGTCAATGTGTATATGTGTATTAAGATTACTAATCTTTCGAGCAAGATTTCGAAGTAAATGAACAAGAATGCAAAAATAAGCACAAAAGAATATCAATGCGCTTGAACAAAGATGTAAATGCTCATGAAGAGAAGTGCGAAAACGTATAAAGAGGAATACCAAAGTATACAGGAAAAATTATAGAGGGTATGAAAAGAAATCATGCATGTAAAGAAGAAGGCGTATGTGTATGGAGAGCACTACCAATGTAGGTGGAGTTGAATGACAATGTGTAGGAAAAAATTGTGTAATCATATCTTCGCTTATTCCGACGGCATTTTGGATTCTAATCAACTCTGGTCTTGAAATCTCATCTAATCAACGATTCATGAGCAAACATACTTTAAAATTGACAAAAAAAAAGTTTATTTTCAATGCAAAAATAACGTGGCAGCATTATTTCCCTTCTGGGAAAAATAGGACATCTCATTATACTAAATATACAAGAATTTATAGTAGCAGACGACACAGAAAAGTTATTCATAATCTATAAAAGTATAGCAACGGAAAGTTGAATTTACTTCGATACTCCCGGAGTAAACCGGCATAAAAATCTTAAGCATTTCTTTCAACACTTTGTGTTGGATCCAAATCTAAGCTACCTGTTCAAAATGAGTTTGCGATGACCTGCAATAAACGAGCATCAAGTGTTTGCCGTGTCCTCAACGCTGCCCACACGAAGTACTATCAGGAGCACGCAGAACGCAAAGAGCCATGATACAATATTTGACATTTGCAGAGGACAGCCAGTCTCGAAATAGCCCTGATGAGGCATGGGAGGGGCGCATGCGTGAGACGCTCGAGGTCGATGGTCTCTCCTCGCAAAAGCGCACACCAACCCATGCATTCCTCAGGCCACAGGCTCTTAACCTTTGATCACGACCTTAGAATTCTATCCCTGCTTACGAAACCAATCCTTCTCTCGGTAAAATCGCAGTTATGTACATGGCTGACCACAAATACCGCTCAATTAAGGGAAGTAACTGCTAGTGTGGGGATTAGGAGAAACGTGTCATCTCACATGAGATTTTTTGTTAGTTATTTTCTAATGCGTATGGCCTTTAATGTTTGTTATCATTGCTCGTCGAGCCAACTCCCTTCTTGGTTATTTATTGTTTGGTATAGTTAGAATTTCTGTGGGATTGACAGTGAAGTAAAAGGAGCTCAAGGATGGCCCTCCTAAGATCTATGAATAGCTGCATTTCAGAAGCGAAAAGACTGAGATGCATCTTCATTTAAAAATTATAACACTGAAACCAAGGATTCAATGCAAAGGTATACCATGATATTGCTATATTATAGTTTTCTATCGAGAAGAAATATGAATGAAATAAGAGTTTCATTACTTGAAACACAGGAATTATGACAAGACTATCTGTTAGCAGAATCTTAATGCTGAATATTTTAAAAACAAATTTCTCCTCACTATGCCAAGCGCTAATGCCTATCCTTTGTCTTTTGATTCAATTACACTATATGATTCAATGCTGAATAATCGAATAATCGATCAACTGCATCATTCCGATCTCTAGTTCCATAACTTCTTTGGAGCAAAAACGAATATGTGGAAAGCCTAAGAAGTATTAGGCAATTATGGGTAAGTATTCACTCTTGTCCGCTATCATTTTTTGAATGTATATGAATGAAGAGACAGTACATCCCTCGCTGCAAACTGAAAGAAGCTTCGACGGAAAACGCCAGTATAATATATTGGAGTGCCTACGAAAAACGCATCCCGAGATGAAAATAATATAATTCAAAAACTATGTTGTTTCGACCATATTCTTCCCTGGACGCTTTTTAAGAAATGCTATACGTTTTGATAAAATTTCTTCGAAAATACGTGTAATTAATCGTTTAAAGGCTTTCAGAAATATGTTTGGGCTTGAAAGTCGGGCAATAAAATGAGCACGCCACAGTTTAACTTTAATGAATTATCCCTAGTTTCGATCTGCAAATACCATGTCAGTCGGAGCTGTAGCCAAACGCCGGACATGAGAAGCTTGTGTGCCCTGCAGCCTCCTGCTTGACGTTGTGTTACTGGTTAGACGAGACCATGGTGGACCGTTAATAATAATTTCGACATTCATATTGTATGCGTGGACTTGTGAGATTTCAGTGTATTTTGAAATGGTGTTAACTTGTTTTAGTTAGTCAGAAGAGGCTTGCCCTCAGCGGGACTTCCTAAAAGGCTCTTATGCCTTTTCGTAATTAATTTAGAACGTTTTACAGTGTACGAGGTCAAACTAGTCTACGTATTGCATTTTAAAAATGGCTTTTGCTGTCCTGCGCTCACACCCCGAGGTAAATTAAAACTAATGGTTTAGGCTTAATAGGTATTCATCGAGCGTACGCTTTTCTGCCTTTGGATTTGAACATATTTGTTATAAACAGAGTGTTTCTTTTAAATACGGGACCCGAAAAAATCTTTTATAAATTTTGATATAATGAACGGATTTTTTCGGATCCTGTATTTAAAAAACACCCTGTATATCAGATGGATTGTTTGAGTTCAGATTAATCAAGAAAAATTGGTAAAGTAGAAAAATAAGACGAATTGAAATGTCTGAGAAATAAGTTGAAGAATAACGAAATGAAAAAAAATCAACATTTGCTAGTATCAAATTTTAGTTGAAGCTTTTTTAAATCAGTGAACACGCTACACCAAAAAGCTGTCGTCTCTTTATTTTAGCTTTACCTCAACGGAGGTAGTGGTACTCCGGAGTCCATGGGGAAGCCACGACGCAGGAGCTTCTACAGCGATTTTTCTACGATCGAATATAGCCTTGGTTAATTTTTTCTGTAGATGGGATTTCTATCTCAGCGACAGCCTTGACGTGGTGCAAAAGTTGCTTTGTCGTCTATCAGCACATCAAACCGAAGGTCGTAAGTAAAGATCGGTGAGGGCAAGGGCAGGGTTAAAGAGAAAAACCGAGGGCTATAGTCCCTTGGATACAGTATTGAGCATTTTTTACAGTTCCGACAACCGCTGACAAACTTCGACGCTGCTTCACAGAATTTGACTTGAATACAATGCGAATATAGGAACAATGGGAAGATGAGTAAAGAGCGGCTGCGTTTGTGGCACCTGGCAGAGAGCATGAGGGGGCGACGATGGAAGGGGAGAAGCAGGGAGAGCGCGAGCTCGGCCACTGACCTTCAGAACCGCCGCGCCACCGAGGGCATACCTCATCTGCTGCTGCTGCGCACCAGCCTTACGCACCCGGCGCGCCTGACCTTGTACGCTCTTAATCCCATTACGCTCTGGCTCACGTTTACCGGCTACGCGTTGTTGCTCTCATTTGTTTGAGCTTGCGTAAGTAGGACATGCTGTACTGTAGTTTGTTAATTTTTGAAATAATTCTACGTCAATGTTTTTAATGCATGACGGTAAGACGTCAGGTGTAAGACGTCATCACGAGTGCTTCTGAAATAAACTCTACTCCTTTGTTGTCACAGTTTTGTCATCTAATGCTGTGCCAACTGCATAGTCTAAAACTGTCACAACGAAAGTAAAATTCAGTATCTATTGTTTCGAGTCATAAGCTGTTACCTGTTTCATGTGATCACGGCTAGCATAGCCTGACGTAACAGATGAAATTATGTTATCTGGTTTTCTTTGTTCGTTAGCAGAAGGTCGGCTCTGTTTTATTTTTGAGCGCTTGTCGCCTTCATTGGTGCGCTTTATCATGCTCTTCCACGAAGTGTCTGTTAGGAAGACATGAATGAGCTCATTGTTTGTATGAATCAAAGAGAAATAAAATTTGAGGATCTGAAATTCTTAGCATCGCGTAGGTGCGTTAAGTTAATGCACACCTATGGATATATAACAATGAGCAACGAATATTTTTTAAAAATAGATATCACATTGAATCCTATGATGATTATTGAAAACCATGTGCGTAACTCCGAGTCCGTAAAATCAACTGTCCATCCTTTTTGAGTAATCTGACGTCGCGCTACTCTACAGTTACTAAATGCTTTGTTAATTTGGCAAGCTTCGATACAGGACAATTTTTGCGTTCTTAGGGCATTTTATTCTACAATATTCGGATCATTTACGCACGACGTGAATGATCTGACGAACTTAAATCATATGCTTTGATCACTTTAATCACAAGGGCAAGTTCCAGGTAGCATTAAATTTCTAATAACGAAAATAACAGATTTATCATCAAATACGAGTATTATTTTTTACTGAGGAATGTTACCCTGAAAAGTGCGGTAATACCGACGACATAATAATGTCATATTCTCATGAAACTTCTGCTCAAATATGAAAAGGAATATTCATTAAGAGAAACCGTCAGAAAATGATCATTCACTGAATTACGGGATAACCACAGTGCAAATGCTAATTTTCCTGCAAATTCAATGCAACGAACTATGTACGAAAAAGACCGGTGATATTCGATACTTCCTTGAGTACAGGAGAGAAGATAAACGAACGAATTGGCCAATCTTCGTCAACCGTGAGGTTTTGAGCAGTATTGAGCTCCGTTTTTAGTAGAAAATTTACTTCTTTTATCGAGAAAATACCTAATCGCTGATGCACTTATCTGTAATTGAGAGCATACGAGTGAACTAGCTTCACTTCAGTATTATGTGAACTGCTATAAATAATCATTTTAAAGGTTAAGCTTTGGTATCAAGATCGTCAAATTATATAGAGCTCTCGAAATAATATACTTATAATATTTTAGTTTTACATCAACTTCAGGTCGTATGCCCTTAGAAACACAAACATCCGCTCCTTATTATAATTTGATTTTTTTTGCAATAGCTCAATGTTTCAGCATGGCAAATGATATCAATAATAGAACAGCCAATGAAATGAAATTGCACCTTTGGGTCAGTGTACGAAAGTCACCGAGCATTGGGCCTGTTTCAATAAATTATATGTAATTTTAATTAAAAATCACACATAGTCAGATAAAAAAACTCATAGAATCATAAAGTGTACGGATCTCTTTTGATTTAAGGTAATTTCAAAATAAATAGATACGTTAATAATTCTGTCCTCTATAACGCAGTCTTTCCTACATTTTTACTTCGCGCTCGTGCCGAATAAATTGAAATCATAAAACCCCTTTTCACGTAAAAAAAATTATGCATGCGGCTGTTGAACACACAAATGAACGTTGCAAACGACGCAAAAGCTATTCATAAATTGTGCCTGGACGCATTTTTATAAGCCGTATGAGATCTGTGCCACTTGGTTCAAAATGCGATAAATTAAATTTCCCTTTGTCCTCTTTCAGGTGAACTGATCATTTCAATTTTTTTAATTTGATAATTGTCTCCTCTTAATGCCTTCATGTCGTTTGAAAGGAAGGGTAAAATAACCTCAGCAATAAATGATTGTGTAATTTAGCGTTGCCAACTAAATTCTTTCCACTTGTACTTTGGGTGTTTATTCTGGTCCCGTTGATGAAGGTTCCTTTTCTTTCATTGTTTCACCATAATAATTTATTTTTTCGTACATAGAGCACGAATCATGCTTACGGTAGATGGAAAGTAAATAGACCTTTCTAATAAACAGTATTAAATAAATTGCGCGGGGGTTTACATATTTGAGGTTCCTCCAAGGCCACACTCCATGATTTTTTTTGTTAAGAATGCTACATGTTAAGAATAAAGTTTTTCTTAGATTTTTCTTGTGACTTCTGGCAGGGCTACCAAAGAGACTAAATATTGATACTAGATTATGCAAGATTAGGTAGGTATACACCAGTAGGAATGGTTTTGAACACAATTTTCAGCTAGTAATTACATGACAAGCTACAGCAGACGAAACTGATGTTAAATTTTTCTTTTTATTTTATTATATCCTTCATCAATCTAATCCTGTACCTTTTTTCATGTCACCTGCTTGTACTTTGGAGAAATAGTTTAGAAATATTTACATTTTTAGAGTACACAATTTTTTTGACTGTGATCGCCTTCTCTCACAAAACATATAATTTCTATCACGATACGTCATATATTAACTTTCATTTGTAGCAAAAATTTGTTCAACTAGTAAAATTTTACTATTCTAAAATGCTTATTTATTTCTCATTCCTTTGTCTCAAAATACGATTGAACTCTGAAACCATCTGACGATATCTTACTATGCCAGAATAAAGAAAGGTACTAACACGAATCGGATAACATTTGTGTGCTTTCTAAAGACCTTTTGCGGTTAACAACTGCATGATTCATTATCTACAAAAAACATACAAAGTGTCATTGAACTCATGTGAAACATATTTGTAAATATTTCCGTAAGTACTTTCATAATGAGGGTAGCTCACATAGTTATACTGGAACTCTGATGCTGCCGTTATAATTTTCATTCATCGGGAAATTAAATACGGAAACAAGCAGCTTGCGTGGGATTGGGAGGCAAACAAGTTCTACTGAGCTTTGAAATTACTCCGGAATTACCACAAGCAAGACGTTGCTACTGATGCGCTGAATGACTAGCTTTTAACTTCTTATAGAGATGTTCATCACTTACAAGAGATGGAAGATAAAACGAAAATTTAAATATTCTTCAAATGAAAAGAGTTCTGCAGTCGAAAATTGATTTAAAAGCGTTTCGTTTTAACTAATAAAAGTGTATCCTCTCTCATGAGGCTTTCTTGTTTAATACTTACGTGCATAACCGACCTTGTAACTTCATTCTTCACTGATATGTATATGCTGTGTGTCGAAAATATTAAATTTAAAACATTAGGCAAATAATTCCACAGAATTAAGTACTCTTCAAACAATTTTAAAATAATAAATCTTCCAATTTATTTCAAACTTATGAAGTAAATGCTCAAATCAAATTCAAGTTTGAAAATCGATATCTCGATGTTAGACAACTAAAATTGTTCATTTTTTCAGCCAAGCAGATTATTGTTGTCTCAAACTTCAGATCATCGTATTATAACAAGGTTCACTTAAAGATGCTGTCGAATCCTAATTTCATCTCCAATGGCGAGATAAAAAGATTCAAAACCTTGGGAGGTGAAATGAACTACTGATGATCTCAAGGCATGATCTAACTGAGAGATAATTTTGAAATGGCTAAGGATTTGAACCCTTATCTAATAACAGATCAGACGGCAAACACTGCCATATGCAAAAAAGCGAAGCGTCTTTTGAAGAAGTAAAAAACATTAGCCCCACATGAGAAAAAATTATGCAAGGAATTTTGGATTTTTCCTGTTTTCAACTTAACTCATACTCTAGTTACGCTGAAATTTTGTAGGAAGCTATGATATTTCGCAGAGAAAAGATAGCTCAGTAAACTCAGTAGACTGGATACTATTAGCATCGAATTATAGATTTTTACTTCTATTGACTATAATCGGTTCAAGAATTCAGGGCTATAGGAATAACGTTAAAAGTGCTGACGCTAGGGTTCCTACAGTCGATGATTCGAGCGATATTTTCCAAATGATGAATTTTTTTAAAGTCGCCAACTTCTAATTTTTGTTGCAAAATTCATCTTGTATGTTTTTTCGAACAACGTGTTAAGATTTCTTGATACTCGAAGCAAACGAAAAGTGTGCTTCATTCTTTTGACCTTCCAGCAAAAGCATTGTATGCAAAATAACATTCGAGGTAAAACCCTAAAAACTGAATTGCAAGAGCCGTATTGAGAAATCGCATTGCAAACTGAGTTTACTCGATCTGCCGCTGGATCACCTTGTGTTAGGCTAAACCGGTTTTATGGGTGTTCTCGTGCTACATTTCTTCATTCTCAACTGTCACACCTTAAGCGGGTATAACTGTTGTACCTGTTGCAAGGGTAATTTCCACGTTAGCGTTCTGAAGGACACCATGGCTTGCAGAACAATTGGTTGATCCAATGTCCGATGAGAGCATCAGAGAGAATAGTGGCATTTATCGTGATGATTAACATCCATTAACGAACCTTATAAAGAACATTTTTACTAAAAATGCTATTAACTTTAGCGCACATCATATCATACAACGGACAGAACAAACAATCCCTGTAAATATAATTACAGTGTAACTGAACATGCCGTTAATCGTAACAGAACCTTCAAGAAACCTTCAGGCTGCAACTCAACTCAAGCCTGAGCTCGCATGTGAAATTCATTGATTCCCAGGACAGCAATTATGTAGCCTCGCTCATCTGTGGCAGTGACGCCAGAGCGCTTGTGGTGCTGCTAGCTGACGCCTCACTCCGTCCCTGAGATGTGCTCAGGGGCGGGGATATGCAAGGCCGATGCGCGCCTTCTGCAACATAAAAAAATAATGCGTTGGCGGACGGAAGACTCGTCTCAAAGCTTGAGCAATTTGTCTGTCTGTTGCCCGGTTTACAGTTATGAAACTCGGACTGGCGTACTCACAAAGCGCGGCAAGCTCATTCCAGGTCATTGATGTGAATGATTAAATTCTGGTCTTATTTATACATAGAGTTAACTTAGTTAACTTAGTTAACTTAGAGTTAACTTAGTTTTGCTTTCAATGCGATATAGAAAAATCTATTTTATCTGTGTACGATTTATTTTACTCAATGGCGTTTTATACAATGCACGTGGATAAAAATGGAAGTAAAGTTTTTGTGTTAGAATTGTTTGTTTTTGCTTGTGCTTTACTTCGGCCTGATATTTTATCGTATTCTCAAGCTATTGCAGTTTTGTCCTTTTAATGTTTTTGATAACTTATTCAAATTCATATTTTCGGATCTAAATCATTTTTACACTCAATGTCTTCTCTGCATAATGTTCTAAAATCAGTTATAGGGAAGCTATCTTAATATTAGGTGAAGAATACGTCACCTACAGAAGGCTTGACGCTTTGTACGATAGCGTAATGAATTGGGACTTTCTTTCATCAAGATCAAAAATTTCATCATCTGTAGTAAAACTAATTATACGTAATTTTTAACTTATGTTATAATATGACGCTTCCACGAGCACGTTCCACTGTTGTCAAGATGGGTATTAAAAAGTATTTGTACTTTTTTTAATTTGTGAGTGGAGTTCCTAAATATTGTGAAGCGGTTCTTTGCTAACGAAATCATACCACTTGCAGTTCGAATCAAATTTATTGGTGCCCTTCTGTCAGACTAAAACGTACGTTTTATCCACATCAATTCATTTTTAGTGCATTCAAGACCGAGTAAAGTTGCAGCACAGAAAGTTCATAAAGTAGGACAAGCATCTGTGTTTAGTGGTTTTTAAAATTTACTCAATGGCGGTCTGTACCCAAATTATAGCTACCATTGTCTCTTTTGTTGATAACCTTCTACGACTGGACACCTAGAGAGTCAGGTGGGCTCTTCTCCTTCCGTGGTCGCATGCTTGAAGAGCATTTTTTGAGCTTGTCAGTTTGGGCATAAGGCCGTGTTACATCAGTTGTGCAGGTGCGAAGGTCGGTTGGGCAGTGGCTCTGAATGGCAACAGGAAGCGGAAGAGAGCCTTCCATAACTGCTCGTGCTGTACTTGCTGGGCAGGCTGGTCGGACGCTGCTCTTTCAGCCAAGGTCTGTCTACTGTTGAATAACTTTGGACCAGCTCAACTTCCTGTAACTCAAATCCCAATTTTATGTGATCAGTCCTTTTCCTGTCCGAGCGTCGTGTTTAGATGTGGACTTCCTAACACTAAAACCTTGATGTTACGCATACAGTTTTTTACTTATTCTCCTCCCGCTACGCGGCAGTCACTCCGCTTGGATTATGCTAAATATCTCGTGAGAAGTTCGACGGACTCATGGCTTAGTGATGAACAGCCATAAGATAATCCTTCAGCTCGTTATTCTATCTTTGAAAGTATCTTTTGAAAGATTAGAAATTCTTGCCAACTGAGAGGTCTTCTTACAAATTCTTTTTTCACTGGTATACTAACCTTATAACCTTCTTTTGATCCAAAAAGAATAGAAAGTAACCATGGAAAAAACTTAAAGTAGACAAAGCTGTATTGGTCATCGATATGCTAGAGTCATGAACTCGCTGGTCGGTTGGTGGAAGAACACTGTCGGCTTTTATTAATAGATTGTGGAACACGTTACGAGAGAGTATTTAAATCAACCTTTTATTCTTTTCAAGGATGCCTAATTAAGGATGATGAAATTTTGTGACTGACTGCGAAACAAACTTTTTATATTTAACACTGAATGGAAAACATACTCATGCTAAAAATTAACCGTCATGTACTCATCAACTTAATTGTGTTCCTCTTAGCGCAAGATTAGAAAAACGAACAAGTTAGTAAAATCGCCGATGATTTTTCCTCAAAATCAGTATAATAGATTGAGATAACCTCATTCAAATAATTTCCTCACTAATACTTGGTGTCGTGGCAATATGCATGAAAATATAAGCATTCGTGAGGATACTGCACTTTGCTGAGTTATTACCCCCGGGTTCGAGTCTCGGCGCTGGTGGCGATTTTCTCTGTAGGGTATAGGGAAAAAATTCCAAGCACAATACCCCACTCTACCCAGGTGTCTGAAATGGGTACCGGTCTTGACCGGGGGAAAGCGTCATGGCGTCCTGGCGTTAGTTATAAGGCATTTGAAAATCCAATGTACAAGGTGATATGTCTCAGGCTTGAAATTGGAAATAAAGCATCCGTAGATGCCTTCATTATCTTTTTATAGAAAATTGTGAAGCAATCTATACGCTCTTACGGACAAATTTCCATTCAAATATATTTATGAAACAAGTTTTCTTACAAAAAAGTTTACAAAAGCATTTGAAATTATTCATTTCAGGATAGGAAAAGCGTTTCTTTTTAAAATTGTTCAGCCGCAACATTCTCAAAACATTTCAAGCGTACGCACTTAAAAATCACAAACGATTAAGACTGTACACATCCTCGTACATTGAGCAAACTGATTCACCATGCACCCACCATTAATTTTACAACCTATGGAGCAGAAGTAACAACTGATCTTTTTCTATTTGCAGGCATGAACCAAAGCTTTACCTAATGTTGGAAATCTGAGTTCATAGAGTCAAATTAAATATTAAGTTGAGATTTGTGTGTATATCAATACAAAAATCCATCACTGTACTCGCCCATGTTGATTATTGTGCAGTGCGGTCTAGAATGACCTTGGCGGACTTAGCACACTATTTAAAACTTAAATTTAATCACTTAGTTCTGGAGCAATTCCAATTCAGCATCTAATCATTTGAAACTTGTTAATATCCTTTCTCATATCAGAAATCCTTTGAAATTACTTTCTAAATACAAAGCTGAAGTTTGGACTTGAATATAGCCTAAAGCACAGCAGGTTTCAGGCGCAAATCCTTAATTTGTATTCACAGGTTACACACAAGTTTCTGGACGGGAGCAACCCACAAAACGGGCTCAGACTCGCAGTTGTTTATTGGGCAGGTGCGGGAAGGTCCGAGCTTTGGCGCCTGCTCTCGGCCGCCAACTGCAGCCTTCATGAACTCCAAGGTCGTCGTTATTTTGCAATGCACGTTTCTTCAAGAAATTGCTAGCATCATTTACGAATATTAGAATAATTATCACCTCGCTACTGTTTTTCAGGTTCTATTTCGCTCCGTTACTATCATTGAACCTTGACTTCAACCATCCGTGCTTTTCATTTATTGAATGACTGCTACTGTGTTTTATATATGTTACTTTAAAGCAAAGCTTTATATGCTAGTTAGCTGTTTTTAATATTTACTATTCTAATCTAAAACCGTGAACAACGATAAAAGCTTATTTTTGAGCCAAAAGTAAAGGAGAATGCACATTTATCTGATAGGAGACTAACACGTTTAATATATATAAGAGACTGGTTGATCGTTACGCTTGCTATAATTCTAAATGCAATGTGATAGAAAACTGTAAGGTTGAAAACTTCGATATTTAATGAAATCGATTAGTTTATTTTACAGTCACGTAGGCGTTCGGATTCAATTTTTTATCCATCGCTGGTAGAGCGGCTGAGGAATCAGAATACGACTACCTAGACGATCTAATGAATATATTACTTCTTTCTAATTATTGTGCAGTAGTCTGCGTAGATTTCTGGAGTTGTATCTTTACAACCGGTTCGTTGCGCTCGTCAATAAAACTTTGAAGTAAAATAAACTTCTGATTGGAAATTTTTCAATAGCTCACAAATATGGAAGCAGGAGAGAGTATATGTTTATTTTCTAACGCGATGATCAATAATTTAATTTAAATGCCAAATGAAAGAACAACTTCTGTCTTAAATTTATACATGTTGATTTCATGTAATATATTCGCAGCATCTATTATACGGTATCAGCCGCCACTGAGGGAGTTTTCAAGTTTCCCTTGAACAGACCTTGTTTGTTTTTGACGCCATAATACCTGGGCTCTCGAGACCTTCAGGGCTGATGTGAATTGCATAAAAAATGTCATTGGGCGCTTGTTCCTGTTGATTATCATTAATTTGGCGGCTGGGTCCTCGAGTCTCCGCTACGTAGCATTGCTCTTTCGCTTCTAGGAACAAGGAACTAAAGCGCGGAAACGTTTAAGAAGGCAGCAGTGACCCTCTTTTTCTCCCGACCTTCACGCACCTCACCGGATCTTACGGGCTTGATCACCTTGCGTCACGTAATAACCTTCGCATCCTAGCTCTTGCTTGTTCGAATCCCATGTCATAATCTTCATTCACTGAATTTATTAAGATGTTCTTCGGTTTTATTAAGAATTTATTAAGATGTTCCCTTCACGTTAAAGCTGCCAAAAATCAACCTATAAGAATTTATCAAACATTGATAGCAGACTGTGAGACTGCAGAAACTTCCTTCTACATGAGGTGCAGAGCAGTGTGACCTTCGCGACCGTAAAATATTTGCGCAAGTAATTTTAGCACCTGATAAGGTACATATCAGCTGCTGCATGCTGTAAACCTGTGTTTAGTAAGATAACTTCATTTGAAGGTCATCGAAGTGTGCAGGGTTCACTTGTTTCTTTCAGTTTTGAAAATTGATGAGTTCGCTGAGATAGCTTTTAATTTATTTATACAGTAACCATGATAGAGAGCTACTAATGTCAAATAGACGCTGAAATTGCACCGGATAATTTCTGAACTTTTACGAGAAGGTTTTAGCTCGTAAAACGCATTGGCCATTTACTCGTACCTTACTTACCTTACTTTTGTCAAGCGTTGTATTTATTTGACCAATTTAACTATTCAAATAATTTAATTTCAAAGTTCAGTTTATTCATCTGTAGATCCTTCGCTCTTTTGAATAGAAAAAGCTAGATTACGATATCAACTTCACACTTTTAGATGTGAATCTCCTCCTGGGCGCAATAATCCATGCAGTATACTAAACGTGATAGTATAGATTAGATAGTAGGTAATAATACTTATGATTTCGATTCGTGATGCAGAATTTTTAAATGACTAAGTTGCTGCTAAAATAAACACTCTCAGCGAGTTGAAATTCACTACGGTAAAAAGTGCGAACTATGCGTTACTTCCTGAAAAATTTAAGGACAAAACATAAACTTTGGGACGATGATTTCATGTAATTAGAGGTGAATATTTCCAAGTCTTCTCAATTACGATAGTTCGTACATACACAAAGTAATTGAGAAGTAAAAAGGAGCTTGAGATCACTTTACATCATCTCGTACGTTTTAGCTCAGTATTTGCATCTTAATCGCGCGTTACACTTAACAGAAATTGAAAAATTTAGTCATGTCAACGACGTCTTTCGGTAAAGCCTTGGCGACACTTATTTTGACGCTCTGGTGAATTGAATGCGTACTGATAAGCGGGGTAGTGAGTGTCACTTCACTTAGAGGGGAAGGTCTGTTCAGTTACGCACATAAGAATTCATGCATGAAATCTGCACCTATTTCTTACAAAGAACCATAAACGAGTATTGTAACTTCGGTCGTTGTGCGTCACTTGCATCTGCAGTACTTCTTGAATGATTAATTGAAAAAATGGAGACATACATATGTTGATATTGTTAATCGTCAAGGCCCAGGGACGTTAGAGGACACGAATACTACGTATGACGCAGTGTTATTTAAAATAAGAACATCCAACTCCCATCGAGCACCGGACATGGCTGCAAGTTACGCCAAATCACGATGCACTTCAGCGCACTCAAGGCTGTGACTTATGAACGATCCTAAACGCGTGGTAGGCATCAGCATTTTTGATGCTTTATAACTTTTGACTGATAGTTTGACTCAACTTACCAAACATTGCACTCGGTTTTATTTTTCTATAGTTCTTCTGGTATGGAAATACACGTGCACTTGCGCAGTCGATTAGGGATTTAAATAAATTCGTTTTCCCTAGACAAAAAAAGTTTAACCATTCGTTACAAACAAAACTTCTAAAAATACTTATATTTTTTCATGGAAAAACAGTGTTCCGACACAGGGATTTTGCAAATGAAGCACTTCTCTGTTGTTCCACAATCTCAATGGTTCGCTGAGAATACATTTTTTCCAGTCCCCTACCCACAGCGAATGCTTTACTTCCTCCAAACCTGATGGCCGGCGAGTGACAGGACTCGCAAGATATAACGTATCAGCGATTAGCCATTTCATCATATGGCCAGCGTTTATAATGAACCGTGAATTTGAAGCTCATCATTGACACGCATCCCTGTCATTAATTAAACATCTCCGGTCTTAGAATATGATGATTGCATCGATATGAAATTTTATATAGAATGGTGTTGATTTGTTTTCAGTGCAAGGTGACGCAAATCGCTTTTTATGCTACGCACCCATGCTTGAAATATTTGGTATAGCTGCGGACGATTAGTTCTAACTCCACATTTTTTATTAGTTTTTTTTGCGTTGTCCTATAGTATAGGATAAGCTGTAGCTGATTTATTACGTTAAATGTTACTAAGTGATTCCCCTTTGTTACTTTTCTTACATCAACTTTTTGGGTTGGTGTAAGTTTCGAGCCTATTGCCATTATAACTAAATGTCCGTACATCAATTTCTGCTAGTTTGTTCACGTACACCGTCTGCTAAAGTTGTTTTACATGGTACTAAACAAATTTGTATCCAATAATAGAATTGACGATGCAAAGAACAAACGAACTTGAATGATTATGGAAGGTTAAGAAACTAGAAAATAAACTTTACTCATTTGGTTACACTTCGTGAAATCTTGGCATATCGAATTAAAAATGATGAATCAATCATTTTAATTTATTTAGCGCATTTATCATCCTCATTATAAGAATATATTTAGTTTATGCGTACAGGGTGTCTATAAAGTAGTGGTGCAATTTGAAATTACTGTAGTTTTGAAACTATACATGATAAAAACAATCTGTAAACGAATTTAGAAAATTTACTGTATCTAGCTTACGCGTGGTTAGTTGATATTTTCTCATAAAATATCATCGATAATATTGCAGGCTTTAAATCTTGGCTATCAAAACTACTTTTCACCAATTTGCTTCAAAGGAAGTGGTGGTCCATTTTTATGGCCTCCACGTTCCCCAAATTTGACTCTTTTACGTTATTTTTAACGGAGGCATCTGAAAACGAGAGTTTACGCAACAAGACATCGTTCATTGAGAGACTTGAAAGGTAAAATAACTGCTGTGCTCTCAGACATTACTACTGACAACTGGCAAATGTTTTTAATGAACTTAAAAATCTTGTTACCCTATGCATAGATAATGATGGCGGACATGTAGAAACTTAAGAAGGCCGCAATAAATAAATTTACAAATTTAATTCTTACTTTTCCTAATACCTTTTACAAATCCATTCTCATGTATATGTTTAAAGCTGCAATAATTTCAAATTGCACCACGACTATATGGACACCCTGTATTTATATATATTTATGTATCGCCTGTCTGCAACATTATCAACAATTTATATCTATTTGAATGGTATCATATAAGCACCATTCAAATGATATAAAAACCCTTAAATTTGGTTTACAAGCGAAAAATATTGCAACACCAAAATTATAATTTAATATTAAAAAAATGCAACTTATCACCGGAAAAAATACGGAAAATTGTTAAAAAAATTTCTTGGCTAATAGTTATAAATAATAATACAGAGTTATTGCTTGGTTGGTTGGTACGTCTCTCTGTCACGCTCTTAACGATTCTCAATCACCGTATTTGCGATACAATTTTCATCAATGCACAAGCACAGGAGTACTTTTTTCGCAGGGGATGGGTACATTTGCTTGCCATCCATATCTGGATAATTCATTTAAGTCGAACATCGAACTTTGTCATTTTTGACGAGCCGTGTACACTAGATGAGTGATAATAACTGTAAATTTTCCCCTACTAATGAAGAAATCTTAGTGTAGTGTTCGATCATCATCATTCTCGTGCTGCTCCATTAGTTCTACACCTTTTTCGATTCGAGTTAAAATATCTGACATTCAAGTTAAAATACCTGACATTCAAGTTAAAATATCCGACATTCAAGTTAAAATATCTGACTTTCAAGTTAAAATATCTGACTTTCAAGTTAAAATATGTGACTTTCAAGTTAAAATAGCTGACTTTCAAGTTAAAATATTTGACATTCAAGTTAAAATATCTGACGTTCAAGTTAAGATATCTGACATTCAAGTTGAAATAACTGAATATGCAGATGAATTGACATCTAATTTACAAATTTAAATTCACCACAAAATATTTTATAAAACGATTTAAAAATATGAACTTTAAAATATTTAATTGCTCATTAAATTATATTGACTAAAAAAAATCATAATTTAGGAGTGGTTTGTATTCACATGCGTAAATGCTTCCGGGGATATAAAAACACAAGGCGAGTACACATGTACATAGTTTAATGCAATAATAATAAGTTTGTAATGCTCCATATTACAATATTTCGTTTTCCTCTATCGTTTTCCTTTTTTTCCTTTTCTTTTTCCTTTAATACAATAATAAGTCATAAATGCTCCATTAACACGTCAGAAGTTTTTTAATGTAATCTATTTTATGTACAAATATACAGATGTTTAAAATATTTCCATATATATTTAAATTGCATTCTCTACAGAAGAATGAATATAATTTCTTTGATGAATCCTTAAATTAAATAATCTAATAGATTTTGAATGAGAATGCGATATATTTATTAAGAACTACATATGTATAATTTCATGCAGTTGGAATGTCACCCATGTTCAGACCTTGCATTAACAAAACTGCTGGATAGTGTTTTTGCACATGGTTACACGTTTTCATACACAAAGTGGGAGTGATTTTTCCCATAGATTGATCTATTATTCCTTCCAAATGTTGCAGCCGATGTTCAGTCTGGGTCATGCCTGGAGGAGGAGGTCTCAAAATATCTTCACGAGTTGTGTTGAGCAGTTTCTTTGCCTCTGACTTAACAACGCTCCAACACTCCTCGATAGGATTAAGAGGAGCACTGTAAGGAGCAAGTCTTAGAAGTGCGGCTCCCTGAAATTCCTGCTCTTGCACAACCATTTCTAAATTAACATGGATTGGAGCGTTGTCACAAACTACTACTACATTTTCCATTGCCTCTGACACTGTTCGTAGTAATCTTCTGACCCATTCGCAGCAGTCTTCTTTCTTATAACTTCCTCTTCTTCTTTCCCAGTACGTTAACCCTGTCTGTGAGATCCCTGCTATGATGTGGACGTTCTTGCCTTTCGAAGTTGGAGATTTTACACTGCAACGAGTTCCCTTCTTGGACCTTCCACAACTTCTTCTTAAGAACAGATTGCAATTCGTTTCATCGATGTACACCAACGTTTTGCCGTTCCCAATAAAATCCATCGCTTTTGACACGTAATCTGATCGTTTTCTTTTGTTACTTTCGGAATTCATCTCTGATGGCTCCAATCTAGCTTTTTTCACAGAATAAAGTTGACAGTCAAGATGCCTATGCACTGTGTTTGTAGCTATTGATACTCCTGTTTCTTGCAATAATTTATTTTTGATTGTTACTAAAGTAATAAGAGGATCTTCTTCAAGATAACTAATCATTTTCTGCACATGTATGGGTGCAACCTTCGTATTTCTTGCACCTCCGTGTTTGTTAACTTCCTTATCAATTTTTCGAATCCAACCATATGCAGTTGCTATTGGTACGCCATGATTGTTGGCCACTTTCCTCCAGTCTCCGTCGATATCTTCCGCTGCAGACAAAACCATTTGTTTTTCGTATGTGTTTCTTTTATATCTTCCACGCTTTGTTCCTCTCTTCACTCCTCGTGTTGTAGGTTGATCTTCAGATTCTGAATCACTGAGAAGGTTGCTTACTTCGAGTTTTTCCATTGTCATGATGGGTGTTAGAATGAAAATAATTCAGCAAAGAAAATTCGAGCTCTTATATACGCTACATACAGTAGCTGGTATCATATTTACAATCCATTCTACTGCAAATTTTTTATGATTTATGATTATGTATATTATGTAACTTAGATGTCAGTTATTTCAACTTGAGTGTCCAATATTTTAACTTGAAAGTGAGATATTTTAACTTGAAAGTCAGATATTTTAACTTGAATATCATATATTTTAACTTGAAAGTCAGATATTTTAACTTGAAAGTCAGATATTTTAACTTGAAAGTCAGATATTTTAACTTGAAAGTCAGATATTTTAACTTGAATGTCAGATATTTTAACTTGAATGTCAGATATTTTAACTTGAATGTCACATATTTTAACTTGAATCGAAAAAGGTGTAGATGTGTGTTAAGGCAAATTTGCATAATGCAAAAATCAACAGAATCTCACTTTTTCCAAGCTCTTAAAAAGTACGACTGACGTAAGCCTAGGAACCGGTCGTTACATTTCGACATGTTTTTAATGCCACACGTATCCACACTACGCACTATCCTTAGAGCGTGTAAAAAATAGCGTTTATTCTAAGTAACGGTAACCTTTAGGCTGTTGATGCGCAGTAGCATCGGACTAAGGGCGGTCGGTGGGGAAGCGTGGAAGGGGGACCCCAGGGTACTCCCCGTCGGAATCTTGCTATTCAATGAAGACCAACACCTCCCCCAGAACTAGATAGGCATTTGGGACGAGATATCTCCTTACTTTGGACAGCAAGTGATGATTATTTTCCGCCGCGTGTGGCATGGAGAACTGCAGTACCGTAGGATCCACTGTAGGGTAAGATCTTGAGAATCGATTTTAGTTCAGTTAAATAAATTATATATTATCAGATCGTTGAATAATGAGCGCTTATGAACAAGCTAAAGATATTAACAAGCTAAAGGTAAGAATTAATCGATTTTCTCGTTGCTGGGTTGACCGTATTTGAATCGTTACCTTGCTGAAAACAAATTTCTGCGATGGATGACAACGTGTCAAACTTTTTAACAGTTATTACTGAGGAGAAGCGTTAAGTTTCAACGTGAGCGTTTAGAATAAGCAATGAACTACCCATTTTAATACAAATATCCTCTTAAAATGTTGAAACATACAGGAGATAGCGATCACATTTAAAGTGAGGGTCAGTTTTATATTCTTTGCTTGTACTACTACTTCTAGTGATTTAAAGGAACCTTTCTAGGCACTGCTTTTGTGAATCAACACACGAAATACAGAAAGTGAAAACCGAAAACGAGAGAGCATGTTCTTATTCGTTGTTCAACAGTATGCAGTGCATGTGTTGGTTACCTGCGTGCAGTCATATCTCCCTCACAAGAATTACGTATCTGGAATTAGCCGCATCAATTTAAGAATGAAAAATATACCCAGGATAAAGAGCATCATTGTTACATTCATAAAAGCACTCAACTTTAAATGAGAATTAGCTGCATCAATTTAAGAATGGAAAACATACCCAGGATAAAGAGCATCATGATTGCATTCATAACGGCACCCAACTTTAAATGAGAAAATGCACGGACATCATATAAGAACTGGAAATTTCTGCTGGAATGCAATTTATTTATTTCCTAGCGTGCACGCCTCGCCAAACACCATGGACATGAATGGTGCTCGTCAGAGCCTATAAAACAACATCACTCGCAGATCACTTAAACTACACAAAATAGCTAGTGGGATGAAAGAATTGAATAACTATGTTTACATATAAAATGGCTAATAATATTGCCATATACTTAAAGATTTCAATTTTCAAAATATATATCTACCCAGTGTGTGACTTGATATGTATTCTGTTTACATCTAACAAAACTCATAAAACTCTGATAATGTTGTTTGTTTGCGTGCACGTTTGATTGATTGGACCTTATCATCCGCGGTCTACTGTGAGTGGTAATGTAGGATAAATTGAGCACCATACTTCCTGAAATAATGGAGAGAAAATTCAACTCAGTTTTCATATTGCAGGTAATTCGTATCTTCCTGGCTATTCAAGTACACAAAAATTCGAGGTTTTCATGGTCCCACTTATCGTGTCAATTCTGCTCACTCTAATACGGGTGAAATCTACCACAAAGGTTCACTTTATGAACATTTCTTCTAATTATTTTGTCAGCGAATAATTTAAAAAATATTTTTCACTAATATTGAAATATTTTGAGCTCTGTAAAAAAGGTAATCTACGACCAATTTCAGTGTAAAAATCAAGTAAAATAGTGACCCAACGAAGAGTATGACTATCTACTAACTTGAAGAAGATAAAATATTCCTACAGACAAATTCACCGAACTCGTCAGAGGTAAAGTATACTCATAAATCTCAGATAATCTTGTATGTTTGCAACTGTTTTACCATCCCTGCTCTGCGTTTATTAACAAGATATGGCAACATTCAGACCCGTGCTTTCAGTAATAAAACAAGAAAGAGTTAAACGACCTGCAAATAATAACGGCAAGGCGAAAATTTAATTCCAGTGTTCATATTGCAAATACACTATGTCGTTCACTAATGTGCCGAGAACTATGCAGGTTCTTATCGTTTTTACTTAAATTAACCCCACACTCTTTGTCGTGACTACGGCCTGTTACAAATATTCATTTTAAGGAAGAAATTTCTTCTGACTCTTGAGGAATATTTTTTTACTTGTTACAATCGACGAAAATAGTTGATAATTTAAGATGAAGTAGACTAAAAGCGGTTAATTGATTAAGAACATTTATTCAAAAAAAAAAAAAAAGTAATTGGACTCCTTTCCTCACACTCCGTATTTTATGGAGGAGTAAATTTATTAAGAATATCCACTATCTCTTTCTGCATGTGGCTAAAAACAAACTTGTCAGAGTAAAAAAGATACTTAAATTAGGTTGACAAGTTAGTGGATAATATGCTTTTAAAGACTGTTCTTTGTTGGACACCGGCTATCGTCCCTGGTAACTATCCTACTTTGTATATTCAAGCGGAAATAGCAAACACAATTTTCTGCTGAGAACCAATTATCGTTGACTTTCTCAGGAACTGTCATGGATACTTATCTCAGTTTTGCCTGAACTCCCATATTTTTCGAACATTCAAGTATTTTGATGTTCCCTTGAGCGATTTGGATTAAAATTTAAATCCTCTTTCATACCTATACCGATGCATTATGTTTTAAACAAAAGCAAGAAAATGATCCTTTGAACAATGAGTAATTAAATTCATTGACTTATTCGTTCGTATTTAGCCACTGGTTAGAGAAGATTTTGGTGTTTTATTCCTCGTTTCGGAACCGGTGAAGCCGCGGTGATTGAAGGGTTGTGAACACCCGCAGCAGCCCGTCTGTCGGCCAGGCGCGCCCTCCGACTCAGCAGCTGCCCAAGGTCGTCTGTCTACTACTCGTGGGCGCATCTCCAGAATTCCTTTCTACGGTGGTGGCCTTGCTCAGATGTGGGCGGTTCTCCCTCCGACTTTGTAGCCTGTTACTCAGAAGCTGATGGCAAGCTGAAGTTAAAATGAAGGACGATGAAAAAGATTACATGGTATTTCAGTACAATATTCGTATTAGAACTTATCCTATAGCCTTTTTGATGTTTCATAAATCAACTATACTCGCAGTTTCTCATTTTCGAGGGCGATTGGTGATAGAATATTTCTTTTGCTGTTCAAGAGATTTCTATCCTTCTTTGGAATAATAAATTGACAGCGCAAAAATTGAATAGAAATTCATGATTTTTTGTTTTGCGCTCATATTTCTGCAATGTATTGCATAGTAATGACCATGACAATATTTCTTCGAAGATACTGACTAGATACGGAGAGTAATTCTCAGATGATTTCAGCTCTTTGAGGTACGTAAACAGAAAACTTTCCGTTTCACTCTGCCGATAAGCAACTGTTTGCGAACTCAACGTTTTGCTCTCACTGCTCATCAAAATGCATGGAAGATGGAATGAATGTTCGATGATTGCTCTTATTTCGTGCTGTTTTAAAGTGAATGAGAAAAATCTCAATGAGTTCGATTATTAACTAGAACGAAGAAGACGCGTTTGCTTTTTGTCACACGTCAGTTTTAATCTCGTTAAATGATTTACTTATACACTATTCGTGACGCCGAATACTTTTTCAAAAGCAAAAATACAATATCTATTGCTTTTAACAGCGTACTGGAATATTTTTTTCATCGATTGCCTAATTTCTGAGTAACTAAAAACTACCTAAAAAATATATGTTAGACCAAAAGATTTCGCTGCAATATCTAACAGGGGACGTATAGTATATTGTACAGCTTTTGAGATCGATTCAATTGAAGAAAATCTTTGCAACATGGATCTTATTGCGATTGAAATTCTTAACCCTTTAACGCCCAAGTGGACTGTACGGTCCTCTTTCAAAAATAACAATAATAGATTTTATTTCTTATTCAATTTGTTCACTAATGTGTCCTTTGAACTTCACTGCCGAGTGGCAGTTCCTTCCCCATCTTGATAACAGTGACTACCTAATGCCAGTGTTGGTTTAGTGACCGTGGTTGTGATAACGGTAATATGAGTATAAAAATGTGGGCATTAAAGGGTTAAAAACAAGGGTAAACAATTTGTACATTCTGCTGATAATTATAATGTATGCGTTGTTTGTAAGGAGAAGGTCCAAACATCACTGATGTTTCCTCGATGCGGAATTAGAATTTTTCTACAAATTACTAAAATGCCTCAGCTAAAAATTACAATAAAAATATTCAACTAATTTTTTTCAAGTTGTTGCACGAGCAACGACTGCAGGAAAAAGTACAAGACTCGTCACTTCCTATTCGTTTACAGGTTTTTTCCCATCACATTTTGGTCTATTTGTAGCGTTTTGGCTTGCAGCGTGTACAGTTTCTCCTTGTGTAGAATGCGTTTTTGTACAGGAAAAGGCGTCACCGACAGACTCCTTCTCAAGAATGCCCTTGAGTGAGCATGTGTAACATGATAAGCCAGAGCAACGCACAGCATATCCGGCGAGACGTCTGAGTTACTAAGAGAACACAATAGCACAGCATACAAATGCACGTTTCTATGCGATAGATATGCAGCCCATCTGGGCTTAACATTTTTTCATTTAGTCTAGTACAGAAAAAAAGTTTAAGCAGTGCTTTTTCAGCCATCATGTTAGAGGTGAAAGACTGTTCAAGTCAGTTATGACATGCAATGCGAAGAGGCTTGAGGTAGGCAATGCGTGGAAGAAGTGTCGTAAAGAAAGTTTAAACGTATTTTGGCGTTTTCACAGGTTTCTGGTAGTTCAGTACCAATATAATTTGAACGTTCGCACGACGACGACAATAACAAACCGTGGGTCGGATTATCTAGACGGTACCTCGAGCGTACTGTATAAGTAAATAAAAGGTTTAAAAAACATTGTAGAGTAATTTTCAAAAATTTTTGGAAGAAGCCCTGTTAATTAGTGAACCATATTCGGTTAACGATAAAAAACACTTCAAACAGTTATATTGCCAAAGTTATGAGAGAAATTCATCTTTTGAACAAAACGCTTTTCTCACTCGTACAAAGCTTGCTGCACGGACTTTAAACTAAGAGGATTATTCATACGACAGTAATTGCTGGTAAGGATGCGTGAAACGAAAGATTTTGTTAATGATTTTCATCACATTATTGCGAGAAAATTCCACCATATCTACAACCAGGAGAACACGAGCAATGCAGAACAGACGAGGCTCATAGGAAGATTGTTGATATCTTTTCATCCGCTAGTTCATCATAGACGGAATAATATTTGGTGTGTCTAAATAATTTCGAAATTTTGAACACTAATTTAAGTTCATCAAAAGATACAAGAGAAGAAGGTGCTGAGTGTGCCATTAAGGCTGGTGGAATCAAATCACCCGAGGCAAACATTGAGGCCCCTTTTGAGCATCATTTGTATACTTAAACCTTCACTGCATGAATTATTTTTTAGATATTTGAAATACACTCGTCAATATGGAATCCAAACTGAACTCTGACGCTCTAGGGGTTTACCGAACACGTATCATACGCGTTCATTTAGTGTATAGTGTGTTTCACTAGCGGTACACACCGTAGACATGCACTTGTCTCGATGAATTTTTTCTAAGTATAGAAAAATTCGGTATGTGTCTTATTCGACAGACCATGCAGTGAAAGGATAAGTTTTTCGTCTAGTTGCTTTTCAGCATAATTTTTGACAAAAATTGGTGACAAATATTAATAACCGGGAAAATATCAATAATAAAAATGTTTGGAACGAGTTTGAGATATACGCTTGCAGATATGTTCATGATCTTGGTTTGACCATCTTATCTCAACTAAGTCCAATGAGGAATCGAAATCAATTTATTTAAATCACTAGAAATGATTGGACTATGATGGCACGTGTTCACAGTATCGTCTGGTGAATATTATTATTTATCAGGATATAGTTCATTTATGGAACATTGAAGTCATTGATGAGGTCCTCTGAATCCGCACCAAGTGTCAACATGGGTAAAAATGAATCGTTTGATTTGCACGATCTTCACACATTACGTTTAGAGTCTTGACTGTTCTTGTGAGTCGAAAACGATTGTTGAGTTTCAGTTCAAAAGCACAAGGCATCTCATTTCATTCAAAGCGCAAACAGGCCTCTAAATTCAGTGATAATTGTTATCTGTGAAATTTTTTATGCTCATATGCTCATGTTGGTCACAAAGACATCTCAATGACACTAATTTAAATGTGCATTTCCGCATCTCTGATACTATCTGCATGCTCGCGTCACAGCGCAGTACGATTTTCGTGGCGGACTACAATCTGCCACTCGGGTGGCTGTTGTTTGGAGGGTAGATACGTGAACGTCCTTGGTGACTTGAGTTGAGGAACTTCTTACAGCATGCCATCTTCTTTTAGGAAGCCAAGACTAGCCTTCTTCAAAATCAGTCCGTTTCATATTCATTCATTTCACAGATTCTAAAGAGAAAATTTAGGGTATGTCAGCTTGTATTCCAAGCTACGACTGTAATGAATCGTGAACGTAAGCCATTTAACACTGCACATTATACAAATATTTTCACAACGTTGTGGAGAGTCATAATGCCGATAATTTTTCCTACAATTTTCCCAAAATTATCCGAATGAGAAACATGTGGCATGTCTATCAATGAGTCGGGTATGAAATAAAGAAAATGGTTAATATTCTCGCTACACAAGTTAATTTTGCCAAATAATTTATTTGAATCACAGTCCTTGTATTTTTGTCAGTGCACTGAAACCGAATATTCTGTAGAGTGCTCTGAGAAACTATTAATAATTAGGATTGTTCTTTGCGGCGTCTCAGAATAGTTTCATTGCTAAACATCTAAAATATCTAAAACATCTAAACATCTTAAACATTTCATTCTAAACATCTAAACATCTTCTAGAATACCTAAATAACTCCCATGAAGCCTTTAATTAAAATAAAAATAGATTACTGGTCTTATAGTGAAGCACAAGTGGGTCACTATATAGTACGCGATCCCTGAGTCATGTGTGCAGGACAGTTGGAGAATATTTTTGAGCTACAACAGGACTATTTTAATGACTTCGCTTTACTGATTACTACTAGAATGTGATATCCAACCCTTTATGGAATAAAATGACTGCTACCTCTGCTGTATACTTTTGCCTACCAATTTAAACCAGGACGCATTCTGTCCGTGCAGCAAAAAAAGAAACAGATGAGTGATGACGATGTCTGAAAAATTGGTCGATTTATGTTGCCGGAAAGCATTTTGGTTTAATGCCAGATATGGATTAAGGATAGTGCAGTCGAATCCCTAGACACGCTGTTTTGATAGCAAGTTTGAAATTTTCTTATAAGGTCTCATGTCGATTCGTGTAGTGCTAAATATTACAAAAACACTCGATAACGATTTTTAGAAATTTTGTGCAAGTAAATAACAATTCTGAGAAAAACAAGGCAAACTTCACAAATGTTAAGATACCTAACTACTACATTTCCGAGCATAAAGATTTCTAATGCCTTCCAGAATTGATTTCAACTTCATTCTCTTTTGTTTGCTAATTTGTATCAAAAGGCTACCTTAAACACATTTATAGTTATGTTACACCTTCATTTGGTTCCTTATTTATTGTTCGGTGTTTCTCATACGTTATTCATTGTCCTTTCTCATACGACACGAAATTTTGAAGTAAGCAGCTCTCAGTTCACTCTCAGGGTAAACTCAGTTTACATAATTGGGGTATTAATCTCCCAATTCTGAAATAACGGGAGTATATGTACAAGAGCTGTATTTACCAGTCTTTGCCATTCATTACGTTCACGCGACGAGTTTCGGTTCAGTGTAAACTTAAGATATAGGGTCAAAATATGTTTTATTTTTTGTGCACCGTGTTAACAAAGTAAAGTTTTAGGACAAAGAATACGCATGGGTGGTAAAAAGAAAAATATCGCTGGATAAGTAAAAAATGATTTCATAGTCCCAGGCGCTACATTGTAGATTTCAGCTCGAACCAATCTTTCCACCTTGTTCCAGTAAGCACTTCAGAGGTTTCCAAGGGCATTAAAGCACTAAAAAAATCGAGCCAAAAATTGCATTTTAATTAACAGTCTTAAATACGGGGCTTCTTTAGTTTCTCTTATTTTCGAGCCAACATTTTGAATAAAACTTTTTTTGACACTTACCTTTAATTCATTGGAGGTTGCAGGAATAACTCTGATTTTTAAAGCTGCTGATAAAACTTACACCAATACCTATTGACCAATTCCACGTAACTGATTCGTAGCAAAGTTTTTGAGAAAAATAGAGGACCATAATTGGTATTTTTATGTTCAGCGTGAATCATTTCTTGAAGGCATGCAATTCGATTTTCAAATCTAAAAATCAACGACATAAGCTATTCTAAATTATCTAAATTTCTTCATTTAAATTTTTTGTTAAACTTAGTACTCTCCATTTTCCTTGACTTTAGAAACATCTATCGGAATAAATCACAACATAATTTTGGGTAAGCTGTACCACTCTGGCATAAGAGGTCTCCCTCACAAATTGTTCAAATCTAACCTCTCATATCGAGAAAAAAACATAACAATTGTAACTCCCCTTCAAAGCTACAAAACATAGCCCATAGAGTTCCTCATGGATATGTTCTCGAGCCGCTTTTATTTCTTATTTTTATGAATGATAATGTGAAATCAAAATCTTCCTTCAAATTTACCCTGTTTGCGGATGGCTGCGCATTATGAAGTTTCTTCACCCGATAAAACCATAAACGTCAGAAGCTAATTAAATCCGGAATTTTACAGCGTTTCGCTCTGACTCGCAGCAAATAAAATCAGTATAAATGTCAACAAGAATAAATAGATTTTATTTTCTTACTAGAAAAACATCACTCCCAGCATTATGATCAGCAGTGGAAAAATTGAGGAGACTGACGGCTATAAATTTCTGGGAATAATACTAGACGAAACTTTGACCTTCAACTATCATTTCAACCATATACGAATAGCGCAACCCAAATTCATTGGATTTTTATCTAAGTCAAGCACATCTTAGCAAGAGAAGCACTAACAACCCTTCATAGCACACTAATCTGCATTTGAATACTTGCATTAATACGGTATGGACAAAAATAAAACTAACGAATTTTTTCGATTCTTAAAAGATTGTTAGGGTTATCTCCAGCTTGGAATACAACGCCTACATAAATGATTAGGTCTAGAACCTAAAAATCCTGAAACTGTCTGATATCTACTAATTTTTTATTTTCGAAGTTTAACGTATAAAATACTTACGCATCCGAAAATTCTGACTTCCGACATTTAATTTACGCTCAAATAAACTCCTTTAACTATTTGTCGAGAAATACAAATAAGCTCATAGTTCCTTATTACTCAGAAACCAGATCCTAAAATAAATTTCGTTTCACTGGTACCAAATTCTTGGTTTCCGTACTTTTTGCTATGTACGATGCTCCCTCTCCTTACTCGGCTTTTAAGAGTAGACTCTGAATGTACGCACTCTCAAATTACTAGGAATATGAAAAATAAATAGAAGTAGAACAAATAAGAGGAACATTTTGAAATAAAGACCAAAGCACCGTATATAAATTTTATTCTTCACCTTTAGCAGAAGGTAGGTTAAACCTTCATCTATGATCTTACTATTGAAAAAATATAATTCACCCAGAAAAACGTTGAGCAGAGAATTGAACTGGGCTTTCAGCGAGATTTATATAAGCATATTTGTTTTGTATGCTTAATTAGATCTCGATTAGTAGTGCAAGTATACTAGGTTGTTTACTTCGTGTTACCATAAATTTCTTTATCTCTTGAGCGGTTGCCATAGAAGGCTCGATGCTTATTTGGCCCACAATTTAAATTTTGAAGACTGCAAATAATTACGTTTATTCTTAAATCTTACTTGCAACAATAAATAAACCGAAATTTTAAATCTTTCGAATATTTCGTGATTTAGTGTGCTTGTCTTTCATCAGCGAGGACAAATGCGTTTGCTAAATGATTCTCCTTTCTGTTATAAAATTGAGCTTATCTCGCACAAACTTATAAGGTGAGGTCTTCATCATTTTTGCTTATTACTGGTCCAGTTCAGTCGCAATACTATTCTCTTGTAAGTAGTTCGCTCACGTTTCCTCATTTCTCTAACAAAAGTCAATTTGATCCTCTAAACATTTTACTATAGCTTGTTTGAAGCTAGACGACTTTGCGCACTCGTACACGAACCCTTTCAGTACTTAATTCTAAACTATTTGATGAATTGTTACATGGTTTTAATTCTGACGATGATTTTTCAATGAAAAATTCTGTTTCTAATATATGGGCTTCGTCCTTTCTATCGTGTCTTTATAGTCTTAAATCAAATGACATTTTTATCAATTTAGTACGTAAAAAATACTTCATAAATACTGAATGTTCTGATGAGAATGAAAGAGGTTTTGAGTGCTCAAAGTTTTTACGTTCGCTTTGGAGGTATAGACACAATTTTACAATCATGCTTTTGGCTGTCAGGCTCCTTGAAATATTTTACTCGCTATCAAATAATTTACATCATGAAAAATTGTGACTTCGACACCTGCCATCATTCTGAGGCACATAGATGCAACTCTGCTGTCAGGTTTGTTTCCGAGCATATTTGTTTATAGAAGTCAGGAACGCTCCGGAATTTTGTCGGACCGAATTTCGAAAAAAATTCAATTGTGAAGTTCCTCATTCAATTACAGAAGTTCGACCGGGCTTCAGAATCGCCGACAAAAAACTAATATTGTTTGTATTCTTTTCTCTTACAGAGATTATTTTCTAGGTTGTGTGCTGCTTTTACTGAATGAGAATGTGTTATTCGTCTTTTTCAATATTTGGTTGAAATTTTTGAAAAATTTATATATTGAATTGGAGATTACGACGATGCAAATACACATCTTGTGCCATTGTTCCGCCTCTATATTCCTCGGTTTATTCCGATTCTTATTTCGCACTATCGGGGGAACTCCACTTGTAGAAATCTTTTGATTTTTTATAGTACGAAACTTTTTGCTAGTTATTAGCTCTAACGTGATTTCTTAAATTTACCGAATGATTCAGATTTAATGAATTAGTAGCCTACCATAAAAATCGATAACCAAGCTATTGATTGGTGTTAAACTCGTCTCATACAGAACAGTAACTGTTCATAAAGGTACGATTGAAAGATTACTATCATGTCCCTTGACGGTGATAATCTCAAATCAATGCACCAGCAGATGAACAACAGCATCTTCAATTTCATTGGGTGATAATGTAAACGTACTTCCAAGCTAAGTGAGCTGTGTTATTGATGTGAATCATGTTATGATTTCTTCCTCAGTCTTGATTTGCCTGAGAAGAATGTACACTTTGTTTTTTCAATTCTACAACTTTGAGTACATACTTTCGATGTAGAAATATTATTTTTTAGCTCCTCAAAATATTTCAATCGATCTCATTATTAATAAAATCATTAGAACCGACATGCTTTTATTATTTTTATATTTTGTAAATAAAGTTGATGTTTTGGACTTTCCTTTATTGACATTTCGATGGTGTATTTCGCAATTGTCTGAATCCGTAACGCATTTTTTGAAGCATACGCGGGTGTCTTTGCTTTTCATGGTCGTGCAATTGAAGCACTTAATAAATAATTTTGAAGACCTTTAACGTAGAGCTTCAGAAGAGAAGAGAAAAGCTAAGATTTAGAAAAGCTTCAACGTGATCGTGATGCTAGTTTGTTAGGAGAATCTTTTTCTTTACAGGAGATTTTTCAACTGATTGCTAATCATTTTATCCGTTTGCTCTCTGGTAACCACAAAATTGATAACTCCATTAGTTCTCGGCAAGAATGAATGTATGTATGTATGTATGTATGTATGAGTTTAATTCTATTCTCACTGAAAAGGCTCACTATACGTTCCCGAGTCGCGATAGAATTGTTAGAGAAGAGCAATTGATTTGCATCAATAAACTTCTTACTTTATTTTTAGTTTGTTATTTCCACTTTTGGCATCAATCAAAATCAAGAAAAAAACGTGCTTTTTCAAGCATTTCCATTTTGAACTACATTGAGCAATGCATGAGGCAAGTATATCTCTACGTGAGATTATAGCGATATGCGAGTACTTTCTCCTCATGAAGATGTGAATTTCATTTAGTTTCCAATTTTTTTCCGAGATAATTCTAGGGATGACGCCCTTTTGCTTTTCTACACGGAAAGGAATTCTTGTATGGAATTAATTTATTTTTTCTATTTAGGTAGAAGGTTACAACGTAAACACAGTGAAATTACTTCAAAACATTTATTCAAGTATCATAATTACTTCCCCAAATGTACAAATAAGAAACAAGCAACGTCCTTTTTTGAAATGTCAAGAAATGTAAAAGGATTGAAGTTCTCACACTAGTTTAAACACACATACTTGATGTACATCATAGTGAGAGCGCATGCGTTAACCTACGCCACGTACAAGTAAGCGATGGAACGAAGTACACCTCAACACATTTCCTGCCGATACTGCTAGGTGGTACACAAGACGATAAGATCAGTGCTCTATATGGAACAAAAACTACTTTAGAAATCTGCCTTTCTTAATTACAAAATCCACTGCAAATAAGATCGCCACTTTTAAATTATCGACGTAATCATTGAATAGGTAGGGCGGACAAAACTGTACACAATTGGAGACGTAAGAAATGTGAATAGGATTTATCGCAAGCCTCAACCAAATTTCTAATGAAAATGTAGAGAATTTCTTATTTATCCATCAGCAAATGCTTCTATTCTTCGTTACATCTCGATGAAAATAAATACAGTAATACAATGTAATGTCTTCCACGAAACTGGGTGGGAAAATTTGAAAGAATTTAAATACTCAAATAAATAAAATAACACGGATTCAGTTACAATAAAATTAGCTCTTACTGAGGATAACAAAAAGATCCTAAGTGTTATCATTACACAACAACGAAGCCTTTGATATACTGCGAGATCTAGGAAATAAACATTGCTTAATAGATAAGGTACTTCCAAGAGAGGAATATTCACAAATAACATTCATTTTAAGAAAAGAAAACCGGGGGAACCGCCGTTACTAAGCTATAAAATAGCAAATGCGTGTATTTTGAAAGCTTTCACTGAGCTAATCGAGAATGCGAGCTCAGAAGAAACGATAATTTCAATGAAGATTATACGCGAACTCTCAACACGACCTCGTAACTCACTTCCCCTGGTCTCTTTCTTTGAAATCCGCACTTATTATTGGCTACGAAGGGCAATATATACAATGATCGTACAAAGTACCCCTAAGAATAGTGTTCTGACAACTACGATATGCACAGCGAGTGAGAATTAGAGGTACGCTACAGTAACATTCAATGAAGAGTGAGTTCTTTTTACAGATGGTAACTTTCGTGAATATGAAATGGATCACTAACTTATGACACTTCTAGAGTGAATGCGAAACACAAAAGTTATGAGAATTTCTGAGATGGCAAATGAATGACTCTGGTCCTCAAAAAATAACATAAGACAAATGATGAATACTGAACTAGGTACATCACATGGCATAGGTCAAACACCTGCCTTATCGGTGAGAAGGAGCCAAGCACGTCAAAAAGAAAAATTTGTACTTAAAATATGTGAATTCCCCGCAGTGTCATTAAATTAGCATACTGCTGTAGCTACATCTGAGAAAATACATTCATAACATTGAAGAGCAAAGAAAATTTAGCTATCAAATTAGACTTGATTGAACAATAGAGGTACGAAGAAATTCACACAATTCAGCGTCACGGTTTCTTTTGTAGTTCGAACGTCGAAACTGTGTAGCCTTATCACAGGTAACTTTTGAGGGTCAACTGCGGAACAATACGCGTTCCGAAGTCATAACGAAACTATCGCCATTTAGTTAACTAGGTTTCCATAGCAGGAGGCGGTGAAGGGGTTTTTGTAGAAAGGTTAAGGGGTTCGGCATTATCGCAGATGTAAGAACTGCTGAAATTGCATCCCGACATTGCAGACGCACCTAGGCCAGTGGGTGTGTGAGACGGCGAGGAGTGTGCAACAGGAATTGGCGATGAGTAACTGTGAGGAGGTACGTCGTCATGGGGAGGCGGTGATGTGGTCATCGAGTGAGTAGGAGAGGGGATATAACTCTGAGACCGCAGAGGACTTGAATTTCGACCACAGTCATATCGAGAAGGGGAAGCAGTTGCTAATACGTGTTGTCTGGGAATTTTGGACTGATCATTCATAATACAATCGTGAAGAGTATCACTAACCATAGCTTTTCCAGTACCAAACTTGGATTCTTGTGACAATGACTGTAATAAGCTTGAGGTTTTAGGGAATTTCTTGCAGGGCATTGCTAATCGATGTGCTAGAATTGAAACATTAGCGGGTGACGAAGGGTTCGATGATGATGATGAAGAATAAGGTGAAGAAGAAATTCTGGATGGAGATGATGAAATAGAAGAAGACGGGGAAGGTGAGCTGCTGTAAGAAGGAGAAGGAGTTGTTGACGGTCTAGGAGATGAATGACTATAATCGAGAGTTTCATGAGGATGACCGGATCGGTCAACAGTTGGTCTAAACTTCTTGTGAGGGTGAGAATGAGCTGAGTGCCCACGATAAACATCCTTAAAAGAATCCATTTTTAATGTAGATGGAGCCTCTAAGCACATTCGCAAAACGGGACTATCCGCCAACTTTTCACTATCTTTCTGAGGTTTGTGCCAGGTCATTGGACGACTCTTCTCCTGGGGAGCCTTAGTCTCCTCGACATTAGGTTTTCTTTTTATGTAGCACTTGCGGAACCTTTCCGTCGTTTCATCATCGGGCACAGACATGGTTTCTCTAGGTTCATCTGCTAACATAGTGCCTCGTGCATGATCATTAGCAGCGATGTTCATAGAGCATCCGGAGTCCGAAGAACAACCAGATTCAATAGAACAACCAGAATCTGTTGAGCAGCCAGAATCTGCTGACCCAGGAGATCTCATTTCCTCATCTGGACAGAAAGTAGAAGACGATGGGGAGGTAGGAGAGGTTTGTGACGTTTGCTCTTCCATCGGAGCTCTCTTTTCGTCATATTCTGATGCAGTGGAATATCTCATCGGACAACCACGTACCTCAGGATAATCCGAATAGCAAGGATACTGCGAGCCGAAGCCGTCTGTCTGAGGACCGTTCACATCCATCCTACCATCACAGTCGGTGTTGGAACCTTTTTGCTTTGCTTGAGTCTGTTTGGAATGCATGCCATTCAAAATCCAGAGATCATTTAGGGTGCTCAATAGATCTTGGCACAAGCTGGGGTCATTTGGCCGTTCGCGTTGCATTATCACTTGGAGGCATTGAACAATTCTCTTATGTAGAGAGGAGACTTTTGACAATTCGTGAAGCCCTTGTCGTTTAGGGTTAATGACAATAGCAGCACTGAAAAGAGCCATTTCTTCATCGGACAGTTTGAGAGTGTTGATCCGATCAACAAATGTGAAGAGTGTATTGAAGAAGTCATTCGAAGTTTTGATATTAGCATAAATACTGGCATTAATAATGTATCCGCTGATGGTGATCATTCTTCTATTCTTGGCATCAATAAGCCTCGCGAATCTGATGAGCAACACCTCGAAAACGCATGCGCGGAGAAGAGTGATCTTGTCGTCGTGTTTTATGTCGGAAAAACCAGGGATGTTCTTGGCAAAGGCAACCACATCACGAACAATAGGCGAGAATTTCTGCTGAAAATCTTCAGTTCCGACGTACGGATTCAGGGGACAATCCTGAAAAGAAGAAAAAAGAATATAAGACATAATTCAACACAAAATATTCATAATGTACATACAAATGCTAAAATATGCAAATTGTAACTTACACGCCCATTGCTATTAATGGGCCTCATTACAATTGAATGCAGATGTACTGTGAATTGACGTACCTCAGTTTTTTTCGCACAATACACAACGTAACAGGAAACTGTGAAGTTAAAATATCAGGTACAGTCACTCGTCACAGCTGTAAGCTGTGCAACACTTGGCAGGCTTGGCTAAGTTCTACGTAGGCTGACCTTGGTGGACAAGTATGCCTAGCACAAGGTCATATTGTTTTCTTTTCAAGGCGCCACTTGTTATTGATAGATGGTAGACTGAGAGTATTGGCGGTGAACATGCAAAAACGCTGTAATTTTTTATTTTCTATTGATATTTGAAAAAAACTACTTTGACTAATAGCCAATGCCTATAAAAGTCCTTCAACAAAGTTTTCCAACACTTTTTTTTAAACTACAACACATAAGCGACGAGAAACAAAGACCTCAGGAGAGAATAGCAGCAAAAACTAAGATTTCGCAGACTTGACCATTCCGCTGCCTCAGCTCTGAAACTTTCACTAGCGAGCGACCTCCAGCTGTCCAAAAAGAGAATCCCACCAAAGACGCAAAAAGAAAGCTGTCCGCATTTGCTTTCACTAGCCCAGCTCCGTAGGCCTAACTTAGAGCCTCCAGCAATTTTCTTTGTCGCTGACAACAGAGCACATGTTCCAAATGGATGTTCGCATATGCTATAATACTCATTCTTGTTCTGATATCGAATATAATTTACATACAATACCCTATTTCCTACCCATGGATGAATCAGTCAATCAAACAACAGGAACCGGATTAGACAATTTTTCAGAAAACATGATAGACTCTTGGTTTTTTTTTGCCACAATAGACGTGACGTAGAGGTAACACTCTATACAGTGCCACATATTCTCCAGCTTCCATTGACGCCCTGTTTTTAAGGTTTGAAAAGACGTCACGAGAACACTGATCACACTCTTGTTGCCATATAAAAGCCAATGGATGAAGCTAAACCGTAAAGCGATAAATACGTAGAAGACACCAAGAGCATGACTTAGCTAATGAACCAAAACAATACTTTTACGTAAATGATAGCGCTTCACTTCAGTAAGATAGCGAGTGACTTCATCACCACAATAAGGGAAATGAAATGATTTTCTAAGTTTCTATATAAGTAACGTATGTGTGCAATCGCACGCGTTCTGAATTCAAGATAGATGAAATGCCAACCTTCATTTGACTTACGGTATCAAAAACAAGATAACACTCAAAACAAATTTGATTTGAGTATTACTCACAATAGCAAGAATATAGTGAAAAAGTGGAGTGAACGATCAGAGAGATCACATTGTCTCACGAACGCTGGCACCGTGTTGAACTTGAACTGCGTGAGCGGTGACCTTGAG
Organism: Morinoia aosen; assembly: GCA_030386875.1. Lineage (NCBI taxonomy): Eukaryota > Metazoa > Arthropoda > Malacostraca > Amphipoda > Talitridae > Morinoia > Morinoia aosen. The sequence goes on along the minus strand of CM059561.1, from coordinate 58,535,762 downwards.
CGGGCGGGGCCACACTGGCACACCGCCCTCCGCGTCATACCACACGCATGTCTGCTCCATTCTACCCACTTTTAGGGCTTCAAAGTGACCACTCAAATAAAAAGGCTACGTTTATTTTTTGATGAATATGTTAAGCCTGAGTGACAAGGAATGGGCAACTTCATGAGCTTCTCAGTCCTTATTGAAATCTATTGTAAGAACTAAATCCAAACAGCTCGTACATGAGTATGGCGCCTCACTTCCGCATCATTCTACCGAGGTCGGATGCGTTCAGATCAGCTTGTAGAACGTGACCTTCAGAGATTTTGCAAGGGAATGCAACAAGGAAGTACGCATAAAGTTTGATAGCCAACATTACATGATGGAAAACATTGATGACTGTTTACGTCGCAAAATAAGAAATTCAAATTGGTTACTGGACATGTCCTGCATCAAATATCCGTTTTATTTTACGAGTTCAGACAATAAGGTACGTAAAGAATATATTGCCACTCAAATCCCTGTCCTTCATTCGATAATCCTGGGCAAAAATTGAATGCAACTCCTTCCCATGCTGAAAAGATAGTGGTGACGTAAACAAAACTATTGGTATGATACGACGTATGGAAGTACCGTAGAAAATAAGTCAACTGCCATGTGCTATCAAGGTAATGCAGGATAGGTACTTGGCTTCACAAAAATAACATTGATCGCTCGCAAAGTTGAATAAAATGCAGTTAGACCCACCACTAAAGAAGTCTTCTCCTAAGGTTCTGGTAGAACAAAGAGCTGCGGTGGCTGTCAGAGCATACCACGTGACTCATATCGATCTCTTGCTACACGCCCAACTACCTACCACCCAACATCCTACGTCTGAGGTCACTCACCGAAATAGGATCGATATTGGCAACTTGAGGGTGTTCTTCACTCATTCTGATGATCTCCCTCATGTTCTCATTTGCCACTGCTGACGATTGGAGATGGCTTCGTGTGATGCTTTGAATGAGGAAGTCATCATTGTAATCCTGTTGCGGAATGTTGCTGGAGGCTTTCTCCATTGCTTGGCGGATCCGTTCTTTTTCATTCTTGGGAACTCGACCGAACCTCACAGCTGCAAAGAAAAGAAATGGAACATTAATATTCAGTTATTTGCAAACATTTCAGAGAGTACACGTTTTAAAATACAAGTGAAGTTCATTTGCGTCGGAAGCAGACAACAGAGCGTCAGTAATTGCTCGAGGGACGCCAGAGCGCGGTCATCGACTTCCGTCGCACAAGCCGCTCGGACCAGGGGCTTCTCGATTGACGGTCTATTATAGCGCCATAGAAACTTCTAACAGCTTTCGATTATAATTACGATGACTACATAAATAAATATTTCCGTTCAAAGAGAGATACTTTTCAACGATTGTGCAAAAGTGCTAACATACTAAGTTTACTGTAAACTTACGTCCAGTTTGTCCTTGTAATGTGGAGTAAGTGCGACTTTTCTTTCTCTGGTATGTACCATTACTTTCATACTTCGGGTACATATATTCAGGAGCGCGCCCATGTTGTAATAAGCACTTCAAAATAGATCTATTTTCCTTCATGATTTCTTCTTTGATCATTTCAAACTAGGAAAAACTGAACACTTCAAACTTGAGGCAGTCAGAAACTGACAGTTGGGAGCACGCGCCACAGCCGAGGAGCAACGAACTGAGAGAGCTTCCGGTGCAGTTGCAGTATCCGTCAGGGTTTCGTTAGACAGCTCTCTTCCTTCTATTTAACACTAGTATTGTTCACAATACTGTTTGCACGAATAGACTCCGGGCAAGTAAATTGTCATACGTATAAGCCAGGTAATGCAGTTTCACAGCACGAGATGCAAATCTAAACATTTGCCAAACATAAACAACAAGTAAAAAACAGTTAACAACACAAGTTGATTATCTTGATCTATCACAAACTAGTAGATGCAATGCCACAATTGAAGGCTGTGTTTCAAACCACACAATAAGCTCGATTATTGATAGCTAAGCTACTTTCAAGTGTATGGCAGGGGAGCATTTGATACTCGCACCCACACAGCTCTGGTCTTCACGTGCAACTGACTGGTCGCTTCAGCGGCAGCCCAGCCGCGACAACGGCGGCGGCAGCCAAGCAGCAACGGCAGCGGCGGCAGCAGCAGCAGCGGCAAGTGCGCTCAAGCCCTATGACCCGTGCCGTGAACGAGATCGACAAGCCAGAATTTCAGGGTTACTACTAAGGACGACAAATGCGTTTCGGCACAGATGCTGATATTAAAGAGAGAGAAAGGAAGCGATGGAAAATTCAACCAAAAAATACTGTTCACTACCGATAATATATGAATGGGACTTGTGAGATGAGCTGTTCGAATCCTAAAACTTGGTTAGTCGACCAGGAAGAAATATCTATGATCTTTTGATTTGAGTATACTTGTACTTTAATATTTTAAGTTATTCAAAGACTAAGCACAAAACACGAACCTGTACGCAAATTTACATTCATTGTTCACACTTAACAGAAAGAATACTAACAATATATTTTCTTTCCATAAGATATCATTTAAGCCCATTGAAAGAAATGCTTTCAAATCAGCTCTCAAACATTAACCTTGGCAATTTAGACGTTACCATGATACACGAAATAAAACGCAATGAAAAAATTTTCGAGGCATCATAGAACATGAACAACCTAAAGTTGAAAACTTTGTGTTTTTAATATGTTTTCAAACAAAGTTTGGAGTTCAAACAAAGTTTGAAAACATAATGATTGGACAATAAATCAATGCTTTTTAGCGTTAAATTCTTACGAGTTCCTCCCGTTTCCTCGTGAGCGCAACAAGGCTAATATAAAATGAAAAAAAACCTGTGAAATTGATGCCTAAAACTTGTTAATTGCGGTATATTTTGGGTTTCACTGGATGTATCTATTTTTGATTGAAAACATTGCATTCAAATATTGATAAGAATTTATTTTAAATGGAAAATATATAAAAGAAATTAAAACATTAAAGCACCAAAGCAAGAAGAAAAAAAAACGCAAAAAACTCCACGGTGTTTGAAACCCACATTTAAGTTACTTTCAAAAAGAGCAAAAGAGAGGCAAGGGGGAGGAGCTTGGGTTCGTTTTCTATGATGCCTCCTCGAGGCCACTGACCTGCACTTCACCACCCCCTACCGCCGCGTATTACAGGGAGGACTAAGGTAAGATGAAAATGCAGAGTAACCAAGAGAGAAGCAAATGATATTCTCGAGTACTCGACAAGAAAATAGCAAAATAACGGATTAGTTGCTAAGAGTACCAATTCCTGCGAAGCATTCATGAAAATATTTCGAACGATGTTTCTAACAAGTTAGAAAGTGTTAATCAGCTCGTTATAGAGATTGCTTGAAATAAAACCTTACAAATTTTACACCTATACGCCCGTGCTAAAATCGCAAAATAGACTGAGAACAAAGAAAATAACATTGAGAGCTAACGCAGTAGATTTTGCGATAAGTATCAACAATAAAATGGTGCTTGGTGTCCTATGACTGATATATTCTGTTGAAAAAATAGAGCGCGCCGTTGAACATTACAAATTATCGATGAGTGGTTAATACATGAAACATAATTCCCGTTTGGAGAAAGAAACATATGAGTTTTTTATAGTTAAATATTGTTTGTTGTACATCGCTAATTTTGCCACACATTCGATCCAATTAGAAAAGACTGCTCAGCATAAATGAAGTTTCGTAATATTGCTACAAAACTCCGTAAGCTCATTGGAAACGCGGCAAAACTAAACGCTGCAGAAGTTTGAAAAATACACCCCGAAAATAAATTCAAAGATCCTTAAAATGAAGCAAGTTCCCCAACTAAATCATTATAAAGTCATTAATGTTCATTGCGTAAGGTTACACGAAGAAAAACGCAAACGCTAGAGAAGAAACCTCAGTTATACAGATAGATAGCTGATAGTACAATTAGCTCGTTTTTTTTTCTCTAAGGAATAAGTACAAAGAGGTCAAACTTACTGTGGTCAGAATCCAGCTCCTCCTTGACATCAAAGATATCTATGTCCATTTCTTCACAATCATCATTTTGGAGAGTAGGCACTCTGGCAAATCCACAAGATGGATCGCTGAATTGAAGTTTGACTTGTTCTCTAACCATGCTCTCAACGCTCAGAGAAGCACGCTTCGTCAATAAACTCCAATTTTTGGAAGGAGCAAAGGGAGGCATGATGACGGGCTTTCAAAATTTTCCAGTTGAAAAAAATTGACCGATTTTTTTTGGAACGAGTTTGAATTCTTAAATTGTACGTATTTCTTCACAGCACTCAGGTTATAATACGATCCAGGCTGTTTCACAAAAGATTTCTTAAACTCCTGCTAATCGATCTCACACGAAACAGTTTCCCTTCAGAAGAAAACACTTCAAGAAAAGGCTTAGAGCGGATTTTTACTGCTTAACCAAGATAAATCCAGTCAAAGGATTTCGTTTCAATTTCTCACTCAGTTCAGATTGGTGAACCAAAATGCATATAAATTGAAAGTATCCAAAAACGAAAATTGATTTTCCGCTTAAAATATTCCACGGTTATTTATAGTCCAAGCAGTTGAACACCAAAACTTATTGGATGACAAGCTTGATACGGTTCTTCACGTTCAGAAGCTATCAATAGGTGTACGTTGAAGGAGTACTCGAGAAGAGACCATACTGTAGAGCAGACGTTGAAGCACTAGCTCTCTTAGCCAGCTCTGGTAGCGTACTGAGCTAACCTCAGCGGCCATGCAGGTCAACGTCCGAACAACCTTCACTTCTACAAACTCTAACCAGGTCAACCTTCTCCACAACCCCCCTTGAGCGAGACCCTCATTGCCCCCCCTCTGTCTCCCAGCATCCTCGCTCAGTAGTCAGTACTCCCTGTGTTGCAGCTCACGTCAGCCTGAGTTCATGCATACGCGTTGGCCCTCCTGGATTTGTGTGTAATGCGTACCTTCAATACCTGAATAAACTCAGCGCAAATGTAACTCACTTGCATATATACTGTGCTAAGCCGAGGCACACTTTATTTCTTCAGAGATTCAGTGATTCTACTTTCCAATTCTACATTGAACTCTCTGTTTGATTGACCTCCAACATTGATAACCTTATGAACTTATTATTTCACGCGGGGCGCAATAAGGTAGAAAATTCATCAGCAGAGGGGTTGCATCCTACGTAGCGAAAAAATTCTGATTCCTGGGTACACTACTGTACTTTGAAATATCAAACAAAGAGATTATTCAAAGTACGTTAGAAACGACCACCATTCAATTAAATGGTTAAAAAATTTCGGCCACAGACAGTGGCTGTTCGCTCGAACAGTGTAACGCAAATCTCTTCAAGGCAAAAATACGTCACTACTCATGCTTTTTAATTTTCTACCACTGGAGGTGAAGGTTCCACTCAGTAATTAATCTACTTAATCTGGAGATTCACTTCAAAAAAATTCGATAGTAAAAAATGATTTACTAAAAATTTCAAGTAAACTAGTACATTGTGCGCAAGAATATGCATTTTTCCTTTTCGCCATGATCGTAAATTATTTACTAACATAAACATCAGTCTATTTATACGTAAACCAATGACAGAAACCATTAAATTTCATGACACGACTCTCGACAGCACGTACACGCGTGCGGCCAGTCTAAGCTTGCACGGTCAGTCAGTTCAAGATCAAGCGTCAGTCAGTTTTTACGTGCACAGTTTCATTTTTCTTTGATCTTGAGACTCACCAAGCTAGGGCAACGCTCCTCCAGCAGTATGGGCGTGATGAGCATTTTCTTACGCGCTCTTCAAACAATTGTACAATTGAAGGTGAACAATTCAGTGACGAAAAGTTCTATGCCATTATTTCAATGCATCTTCATAATTTTTTTCCCTAATCATATTTAACGGATATAAGAATTGTCTCATTAGGATCGTGGATGCTCTGTAAGTTAGATATGTAAATATAATACTAAAATTATGCACTGTAATGCTTTTGGAGACTTTAAAACAGGAGTGATAGACTCAGAATAGATACATCACTGACAGCTTGGAACTGATCGTTACTCTCACATACGTAACAATGAAATACATTAAAAAGGAGTGCCCATCCTTGAAATAGATCGCGTATTGCAGACAGTGAGGCTATTCAAGAATAACACAAAGATACCGTCACAGGGTCATCGAACTCAAATGAATAGCATGCGTCACTGACCGCGACTACATAAGAGGCAGCTTATCAGCAAATTTGAGGCTAAGAAATGCAGCGATGCACGTGTGATTGGTACGGCAACTATATGAGCAGGGTTTAGCGACCGATAACGTATTCGTACCAATTCTTTATCGCAGGTATAGAGCGTTCACAGTTAAAAAGAACTTGACATTGTAGCCGCATCCGCCAGATGTGTAGCCGGATGCTCAATTCGGTGAATTTTTATAAGCATGGTTCACTCACTATATACCGATTAAAAAGATTGACTAAAGTTTCCAAGCGCAATTAATTCTCGTGATATCACTTTGATTGGAATTCAACTAATATATTGAACATGCCACAGACAACGTGCGTGAGCAGACAAAAACAAAGTTAAATAAAATTAAATTATTCCATTGAATACTAAAATGATAAAATATTTTGTACGCTCATTCAGCAGAGTACATATCGCCATTCAATTGCCGAACCATATAGAACACGATCCTAAAAGTACGGTGGTAGTAATTGGCCAGAAATTTCATCTGCAATCGTCTTCAAGTAAAAGGCTTACGTAAACCAGAATAATCGAATCAATAAAGGCACGAAAAAAATTAAGCTGAAACGTTCACGTTTGCATTATATGGAATTTCAAACGATCGAATTCTCGAGAGGTGCTCATGATAACGTCTGAACATTCATCTCAGTTCGAACGTTTTTTGGAGCCATGCACTAGAGGTAATGTTTCGATCCCGTTCTGTTCGAACTGACGTGCGTTAGACGAGTTCCAGATCCTAGAGGCACTTCACAGGAAGAGACTTCTCGACAGACCCTCACAAAACATTGCAGATAACACGCAACGTGTAATTACATGGTTGCGTCTCGCGAAAAAGTGCATCACTTTAAAACGGGCCGAACCGCAGAAATCTCGTAAAACATAACTGTGGTTCGAAGTCCGCCAAAATGGTTTCAATGAGGCTAAGGTAAAAACACAACCGACGTCTGAAGTTAGAATTCGAAGATACTTAACTCGGCGATTTTAAAAATATTTATAATAAAATAAATGCAGTCTTCTCTGTTTATAACGTATTTTTGCTTGCGAAAATTATTCGCGAGTACTAGTATATTATTAATTCTTCTTTTTTATTCTATAATGCGTGCTAGAGGTACATAAGCAAAAGGGTACATAAGCAAAAGCTTTACCACGAGCTTTTGCTCGTGGTAAAGAGTTTTACTTTTCACTGAAAGACAGCTTATTCCTATTAAAAACTCGTGGAAAGGCAATCTTCTATAAAACGAATTCTGCTAAACAAGCACGTCAGAAACTGTTAAAGTTAGCAAAGTTAAATGCCGAGTTTATGATCCGCAGGTTGTTCACCTGACTATTTTAGCAAAATTTTCCTCATTCGAAAAAACAGTAATACCAGTTACATTGAAAGAAAATCGAACATTACATTTTCGTAAATGACGCAGTAGTTTGAATCCGCTCAATTAATATGAAGCGACTAGATTAAAAACGTTCTGATTGATAATATTATCGTAATGAGTAAATTCTTTTATCGCGTGCGAAAAGTCTTAAGTTAGAAGCGACTAGTAACTTCTCGAAAACTACAGTACGCAGAATAGAAGAGCGTGTCTGCAGCAGAACGCTCCCATGGGGGAGTATTCCCCCCTGTGCGGTTCGCGGTATAGTCTGGCGTAACGGGCTGATAGTATAGGAGTCGCAGCTAGGAGGTTACTGCAGCCGGAGTGTGTGAAGGTGAAACTGTTCTCTGGAACCTGCCTGCGACGCTTGCAGGAACACGCGGAGGAGAAGGGAGGGATTCAAGATCGAACGAGAAGGGAAGATTTTACGCAGTAACGAAGATCCGTTAATTTTGGTTATTTGGAGTGGTAAAATGTAGAAATAGATGGAAAATAAACATTTGAATAAAGTCTCACGAGATTTAAAGAAACCTGTGTCTTCAATACGATGACGACATCGAAGAACCAGCTGAAGTGATCATAGTTCCCAAAAGTAATCACTGCATGACGAAGTGACCATCATACTGAGAACTATTTGAGGCTTGTAATGATTTTGCAGATAAGAAATGTAGCTAAAGACATTACGTGACCTAAAATAAAACCTCACGTCATTTATCGCTAATATCGAAGAGTCGTCGACCTATGGGCAAAAGTAGGTATTATTTCGTCGGGTTCTTTTGGTTACTCAAAAACAACAGCAAACGAACCGAACTTTATTCCATGTCTGCTAAGACAACACGAAAGCCCGAAAACTTCTTTAGCTTACTAAAATTTAGGTAATAGGGACATACGTAATGGGTGGGTTAGACTCGAATTCTTTTTCTTAGGCTAAAAAATTAGAAAAGTCATGACGAATCTATTTATATGGTATGTTTAAAATCAGTTAATTTTGCAACAGATCCGTTCAATTTCATAACCATTGTAGCACCAATACTTTTGTGAACCCGTTCGGAAATAAAAACTACAGCATCATACGTTTTCAAATCACAATATCATCAACGCAGTAATTAAAATTTGCTGTGGCTAAGAATTGAATTTACGCTCTATTTCAAAATTTGATATTACTCCCGAAGTCATGTATTGCTCACTTTTAGCATGAACTTTTTTAAGCACCTGACCTTCAGGAACGAATTTTACATAACATTTTATTCAAAATAAAAGTAGAAAACTGCTCTCGGCATGCAGTTGTTGTTACTGATAAAATTAGCAAGCTTTAAAATCTTGGAATTTATAATGAACTGATGGAAAGGTATTTTGACATGCAGGAAGCAATGTATGCACAATCGATTTTATTCCAGCAAGTAACTTTACATACTTGATTATATATAACCGCTATTATCAATGATCAATAGTGAAACAATGTGATTCAAAGTGATTAATCTCAAAGTTTTAATCAGATGAACGGGAGGACATCAATAACTCGTAAAAAACGTCAAGGTGATCTGTAATAATTAGCCTGCATTAGTTTCCATGAAACTGAAAGGCTTTACTTCAACCAATGTAGCAGCTCAATTCATGATTTTATTTGAGTCCATTTTACATCTTCAAAAACATCGCTAACGAAAGTTCGCTTTGAAAGGCATGCAACCATGTGCATTTGCGAATATGAGGGTAAACGTCTATATGTTTGGCAATTGCAAACGAATGAACGCAACGCTGTTCATTGTTCAATCTCGTGGCAGCAGAATGATCCCACACCAAAAATGGGGAACAAGTTGTTAACATTTTCACTTGAGGAGGCTACAGCGTCGCATCTCCACGCATTTACAGGCACAAGATGATACTTCCCCTCACGATGGACTGAAATTGAAACAGCATTTTCGCAAAATATTGCCATGGCTTATTATTATTAGTATTATTATTAATTTGAAAATGAAAACGGTTTACTGTCAGGCATGTGAAGCGAACCCAACTACGATAGAACGATGTTGTCGAAAATTTTCAGTCTAAACCCAGGTAGCGGACATCTTCAGGCAAAGGGTTACCACATTAGCCCTTTCTATGGTCAAATAAACGAATTCCTGCCAGAAAAAGGCCAAAGTTGCAGCCCAGCTCGGGAGGTCACTGGGTCTGACGCTCATCTCCATCTTTCTCACGTAGAACAGAGACAATGGATCGATAAAATGGTTAATGAAAAAGCATTTGATGAATTACAGACGAATGAAGTATTAGTGACACCGATTCGTCGTATGATAACAAACACCGTTCGAGAAATCTGCTACTGCGTGAAAATGGGGTAAGTTATTTAATAATTGGATGAATTATTTTCTTCTCCGTCATTACTATTAGTAATAATACTATTAGTTTTTTCAAATTTATGGCATAATTGTGAGGCCAATATATTACGCTTTTATATTATAGCTCGTAACTTCACCAGGTTAATTTATTAATCTGTGAGACGACTTAAAGAATTTTTATACCCCAACAAAAATTAAGCTAGAGCTTAGGGTTAACTATTGAAAAAATGAAAAAGACCATCGGAGGTCGGGCGTTTGAAATTAAACTAATGAGTCTGGATATAAATTAAAAATCTAAAAAAAGTTATGATATATTCAATAGACCTTGCTACTAAAGCGATGAGTGGATAAATAACAGGAGAACAAAAGCATAATTGGCAAAGCGAATTGCACCACGAAAGCGGTAGCCAAATTTGTAACGAAATTCTCATCGAAAGATGCTAAGTGCGAACAAGAACAAAACGAATGATTAAAGTGTAATAAAGGATTTTATTATAGGAAAAAAACGAAGGCAGTTTTAATTCACTTTACGGAGTCAGCCGGTCAGAAAAAATGCATGAGGATATCGGATCCAACTAAATTTACTTGCAGTTGTATAATTTTAGAGTGCGCTCTGGATCTGCGCAAGACTCTAAGACACACTCGCCACAGGAAAATCTTTCTCAAGTTCTGAAAAATGCGTTTCTATGCTCCATGGAAGGATCCATTATAAAAAAAACAGTTATCTATCAGAATGATTGATACAACAATTCCAATGAAATGAAAGAATAAGCTTAGTTCACTACAGCAACGGTGATAGAGGTTAAACTGGTGAGCTAGGTAAAAGTAGGTAATCAGTTGGGATAAAAACAGAGGAAGGCAACAGAAATTCAGGAAGAAATAGCCCCGCAGAAGCAAATTTACTCCAGTTCAGAGATCCCACCATTAGCCTCATGGAAGTAGGTCTCCTGAGTAGTTACTGTGTCAGTTGATGACGCTTCACTGCAAACGCTCACCGACAGTGCATCTTAAAACGTTCACGTAGCACGACGGACAATCAAGATGCACACAGATTAGCAGCTCGCCAACATGTGAGCCTTGAATTAGTATAGAGGCTTGCAACTAAGTATGAATGATGGATTGTAACAGGGCAGATTCATCGCGATTCGCGAAGATGAATATTCAGAATATCTCATGCGCAAACATTCGTGAATCTTCCGGGTAATGCAATATGTTTACAAACAAACCAACATGACCTGCACTCATCATGAGGATTTTCTTTCCGGCGACGACAAAATTGCGTAACCGTGAAATGAAGTATCAAATGACGTAACCGGAGAGAATGGCATCCACGCGTACTTGCCCTGGACTGAAAGATTAAGTGCATCCAAGTCTCGCCTAACGGAGAAATAGCTCAGGTCAAACTCGAGCTCTCCAGTAAAATTTAGGCCACGAGAAGCTGTCCGGGACGAGAAGGTGCATCCCACGATCCGCAAACACAGCCGACTTTTGGAGCACGTCAAAAAGGCAGCATGGGAGCCAACTGTGGCGTAGGAAACTACCAGATGATTTTCTGGGGCGTTTTTAAGAGAGGGTTACGGTTAACGTAATCACACAGGCCACTGTGTTCTGAACATGTTACACTAATGAAACTCTTCGTCTGTCTTCTTTTGCACACAATACGCATTTAGAAAGTGGAAATCTAATATATTTCTATTTCTTATATTTCAGGACCGTGATTTTATTAATGAAACAGGAATTTTAAAAACTTGAGTATTAACAATTACTGAAAGATATTTGTAGGAAAATTTCTATTTTTTAACATTGAGTTCAATTTTCTCTACATCGCATTAGAAGTTACAAATACTCATCTTGTATTTAAGCTGGCACAATCAGCAAAAAATACCAGTGGAGTTTTTTTCGCACGGTGAACACGTGGCGAAATAGTTTGTACCCAATATTGGAATGCACCTCGCAGCCAAGATGAAAAAATCGATACATTCAAGTTCGCTACAATCACAAAGGCGAAGCGATATCGAGCCGGCCCACTCAACATAGGGTGGAGGTTAAGCGAAGGTTCATTGGCGAGTCCGGTTCACCGAGCTGCCTCTCGTCTAAATAACGGAGTGACCTTTCTGCGTTTGGCGCGATAACAAGGAACGCCGAAAGACAAGTTTGCAAGTCACCAGAGACAAACAAATGGCAGCCCCTCTCTCAAATTTGCTGCAAGAAACGCAATGAGGCCAACCATTGAAATGATAAAGAATGGGTAAATGCAAAAAATTAGGTTCGAAATAAAAGAATCGAATGGTTGTAAACCTTATTTTTCCGATCCAAACTAAACCACGGAGACAGAACCAAGTAAAAGGAAGATTACAAGAAAAACGGTAACTCACCATCTTTGGACATGCCCACTTCGATGCACTTCTTCAGCCTACAGTACTGGCAGCGATTTCTGTTGGTTTTTTGCACCAAGCACTGTTGATTTTTGCTGCAAGGTCGATACTGAATCTTCTGCTGAATGCTTCGGCGGAAGAATCCCTGAAAGACAAGAAATGAATTCCCATTATAATTGAGCGAAAATATTTGAAACATGTCATTTCTTATGTCTTGAGGAAAAACAGTGAACACTTAATGAAACATGATAACGTAGGATAACTCACATCATCGAAACAATCCTTATAACATAAAAACTCTTGAAACGCCAGAATATAATCCATCTCGTAGTATTATTCAGGGTCAACCTTCACTTGACTGCCATGGCCTTCAACTGAAGGTTCCCAAGAGATACAAGCTCTCTTATAACGAAGAAAACAGGCTGAGTTAACGTTACTGGACGAGTAAGACTTCCGGCGCAGGTTACCAAGAACGCACTCCTACGTTAGTCATCTCCAGGTATCTAGTCTGGGAGGTGACCTCAAGTGACCCACATTGCCTCGTGTCGGAGTAGTATAGGTACTGGAAAGAACACTTCTGAGAATCTCGCGAAAACCGGTTTATTCGACGAGCGTTAAGAGTCCAGTACTCATTATCTTGCTTTCCATACACTGATAAGCTGACGAGAACGATAATATTTTTACAATAATGAACTGCACAATGATCACTGAGAATTGTCAAAAATATCAGTAAATTCCCAACGGGAGGTGAACGCCCGATGATGATGATTCACAGTGCATTGCGGAATTTCCGCAGGAGGATAAAATGTCGTTCCACGAAGCTCGAAGTTGTTTTAAATTTCTCGAGCCATGTTACTAGCAGTAAATAGGGTGGGGTTGATAGGGTTCCTGTTGTATTCTTAGTACATTTTGGGAATCAACTCAAGACGGAAGAAACGTCAGAAAAGCTACAGAAATATACAAACTTAAGAATTCTTGATATTAATTTTATCGCCATACACTCTTCCATTTTTTCCTAAATCCGAGAAGGTAAATTATTTAGTTTAGTCCTTTGATTTTTTGTTAAATTATTAATCAGGGTAGTAGATTAGAAGTGAATGGGCCTCAGACTCATATTCTGTAGCAAGGACGTCGAACAGGAGCTTCTCAAAAACCTAGAGAAGCTTCTTCTTTTGTGTTGTCAAGAAGTGTATTGAAACGCCTACCCTCAGTTGTAGGAGCAAACTGGGGCGAGATAATACAATAATTACAAAGAGTTGGCCCCTTGTTTCCGTCAATATTTGGGAAAGTATAATAAAATTGCTATCAAAGCAAAATACCTGGCATTCGTTGCATCTCTACTGCTTGCGCATGATGGATCCTTAGCTATAGGTACAATGAGATGAGAGTATGCGAAAAACGAGGGAGCTTCACCTTCACATCCAAAAAACTGAGTGACGGAAAAGTAAACCTTGAAGAATCTACTCACTGGAATAGCATGAATAGCATATCAAAATAAATATTGAAAAAACACGTACGAATAAAGTATAATAGAAAATGTGCAAGATTACCCGAACTGAAAGAGAATGATACCGCTCATACCAGTTATTTAGCCCGTGTGAAAAAGCCTAGATGAAAGAAAAGACGAATAGGAAGCTTTCCTCGAAGTAAATATAACTTACTTTATGATCTTACAACAGAACATGCGAGTTCAGAGGTATGGTACTGCACACTGTTTCGCATTGGGGGTGTAATAATTCTGAAAATTATTCAACTGGGAAACTATAGGTTTGAATCTAAGAGGTTTGAATTCAATAGATAAAACTAACGAAAAGACGTTATGAGAAATGATTTTCGATTATATTCAATAAGAAATTTAAAAAATTTACATCACCAAAGAATGGGACATCTCAAACTAAGACAAGTTTACCAAATAATGAATGAATTGAAAAGGAAAACTGAAAATATCGTCCTCAAAAAAAAAGAGAATTAACTTAAACAACAATTTTCCTGCTTAATCCAATCATCCAATCCGATGAAATCGTTTCCTTCTCTAGAGGTCAAATAATCTGCTCGAACCTCAAACATAGAAAAAAAAATTGAAGTGTTCCCTCTGTACATCAAAGCATTGCGTTTAGCGCTGAATTCATCCAGTTACACAAGAATTTTTGGAGCACGATTGGCTAAAGAAGGCGCTGGCTCGAGGCTGAACTGTTTTAGCATGTCCTCTATATGCCCTCCGAGCGCAAGCCCTTCAAACGCCCTCCATGCAGTGGTGGCGATTGCTTCAACAGCGAGTGCTCGTATATACTCCGCTGGTAACCTCATTCCTGGAAGCGGTCTGACGACACGCTCTGTGTGTAGCGGCGGCACCGAAACCGAGCTCCAGCAACAGAAGGCGGCGCACTCCACAATTCTGACCCTGAACTTGGGAAGTCCTACGATCGCTGGCTCTGCAGCCGAGAGCGCTCTTAAGCGTTGCCCAACGTAAACAAAACGTTGGTTTTCCTCAAAAATTTCCTCACGAGAAGCAAACGTTATGAGCAGCAACCGAAATTTGGTGCTCTTTGTTTGAGACGGTTTCAAACTTTCGTTGGTTATGGGGTTGTTTGAATTAAAACTTACTCGCGAAGAGCATTACAAGGTGGTCTGTTGTTTTTGTAATTGAATGAGCTAATCCATTAGCTTTAGACCGCTCTTGAAACACCTGAAATTCCTAAAAATATATTTAGGGCACTTGATCAAGTGAAATGGAAAAACTGGGATTTGGATTACAAAATTTCTTGACTTTACTCCCATCATTAAACAAATCAAGTGAATTTATTTTAGCGGACATCAGCTTAGCTTTTCACTCAAATCCAACGATATAGATAATACTGAAGGTCAGGCTACATGATGTTACGAAAACTGCGCCCTTGATCCTCAATTCGAGCATTTAAAACGCGTCAAAACTTGAGCAATCCCAGTATAAGCTAAGAAGCCAACATCCCCAAACTGAACGAGCTGGAGATGGTACGGTTATGTTTGCAAATATAGGAGCAAGACCAGCGGGAGCTGCGACCGCAGGTGCAGCACCAGCAGCAGGTCACAACAACGGTTGGGCTGCGGATGCTCCGCAGCAGCGGTGACCCACTTTGAGAAGCGAGACGTGGCCGCCGCGTGCTTCAACACTCGGCCCGAAAAAATTATGACGAGACTGGTGTAACGCAGACGTCCTACGACGTGTGTACGTTCTAACATCCTATGCTAAAAATGAGAGAGAATTTATTCTTTTTTTGAACTAGAAGTGCACAAAAATTAGCGTCTCCTTTTGGGAGATGAGCATTTTTTACCTAAATTATCCTGAGACTAGGTTCGCGAAGGTAAACTGAAACCATGTTAAATTTCATGAAACATTGCTAAGATAATTGAAAAAAACAAACTGCACGCATCGTAAGAGTATGCAGCGTCGACATCTACTTATGAACAATATTGCTGTAAAGGAATACAAAACTAAGTCCACCCTGATTAACTCACATCGCACGAATCACCTGAAAATTCGATGCTAAAACAATGAGCACTCAACTAGAATTAGAGCAGAATGTTCCATTCGTTCCGAACAGATTTACGCTTGTGGAAAAGTTCGCGCCGGGTGGAAGTGAGACGTTGGTGCGAGTTCAGGCCTTCTAATTGAGGTTTGGAGAACGGGTCAGCGATGCGCATGGGCGGGCGAGGCTGGAAATTTTTACTCAACTCCCGCTACAATTGTGGTGCCATCAACCGAGGCAAATGTGAGGATTTCGTGTTCAAATCAAATAACTTGACTTCAATATTAAGCAACATCAATACTTCAATTAAAATTGATCAATTGAGAATGAATTCAAAGATTTTTCAAAAGCATCACATCATGAACAAAAGCAGAACAATTTTTCCTCCCAGAGAGCCAAGTACATTTAACTAGATAACGGGGAACTGGGTTTCAGGAGCCCGGAAACGATTTGATTTCCAGCCGATATTTCCGCCCTCATAGCAGTTGTGCCGTCGTTCATTGGCCTCTTTGTTGGTCGTGCAGGTGAATCATAGTATACGAGGAAACCAACTGTCATTGGTTCTCCACGAGACACGTGCGAAAAAGTCCTCTTAAAATCAGTGAAAGCGGCAGTAGCACAAAAATGAATTTTGTGGAAATAACTTTTCATGCCTAAAAAAAGCGAGGAAACTGTGTTTTGAAGTAAAACCAAAATTATTCAAGCGCTTGTATTCGAGAGCTCGTCAGGTATGATCCTATCTACAGTACTTTTCTGAAGGTTCAAATATAAATGCAGGACAGATCACTCAAATTATGAAGTATACATAGTCTCACCCATCCTATTATGTTCGAGGCGTGCGCTCCTAAAAATAAAGTGGAATTGAAAATTGTTTCTAACCTTGAAAAAAGACGAGCTTGTACACTGAATCTTCTTTCAGACGTTTTTTCAGACTTTCAGACTTCAAAAGACGAGCTTGTGCACTGAATCACTAAACTAAATAATTTATGAAAAAAATTTCATAAATACCGTACTCGGCGGAACACAGGGAAGGAGAAAGAAAGCTTGAAATAGTATATTTATGACCTATGTCTGACCATGCAATATCAAATCGGTAAACTTCAGTATGGTATGAGAAATTTTCATGTGGTTTTTGTACGCCATCTGGATATTTAACCCTTTAACGTCCAAATTTTTGTACTCATATTACCGTTAACACAACCACCGTCACTAAACTGGCGCTGGCATCTGGCAGTCACCGATATCAGGATGGGATAAGAACTGCCACTCGGCAGAGAACTTCAAAGAACACATTAGGGAACTAATTGAATAAGAAATAAAATATATTGAAGAGGAATTTTGAAAGAGGACACTGGTGTCCTCTGGGGCGTTAAAGGGTTAAAGACGAGTTCGGTACTAATTATGAAGGCATATGTCAATATGGAAAAGTAAATACGAACCTACTCCTCCAGGTAGGCATATGAATAATAAGCAAGGTGTTAATGATTCACTAAAACGTAAACGTACAGGAACCAGTTCATAACGTGGTCATTTCCGTCGTAATAAAATAAGAAAACAAAATTTTACAGGGAATACATCAGTGACGAATTCTCAATATGAAATATTTCCAGTAGGTCGCTTACCACTCTGTGTATAGGAATGAAAGTGGCAAGCATGTTGAGGAGAAAGAGATACAGGTTGCGATTACTTTCTACAAGAGGCCCTGTCTCAACTTTTGCCAGGTCGAAAGAAGCTTTCAACGACAGAGAAATCGTATGAGAAATTGGGCACACACTTCGCGAGCGTCTCGTTCCCTCTCGTGCCCGAAACCTAGTTTTTAGGGCGCTATATGGTTTCTCCATGATCAATCAGGAACGAGGTATCTTGTCTGGTAACAGATTTTCGACACATACAGGTTCAAAAGAGCAGAAGCATTGCCATCGTTTTTGAGAACACACTGCACTATCGCTCAATTTAATGCTCCAGGTTATACTTGAACATTGAGAGTAGTTCGAAAGCATTAACTTCTAATTTCTACTCTTATAGTTTACGATTCGTTTCGGATATTTAGAGTGGCCTAAAGTTTTATCTCACAAGAACAAAATGAAACTAATTATAATATTTCACTTTGAATTCCAGATCAAACTGTCGAATGCCTAAGATCTCGACGCGTATTTAACCTCAATCGGAAAGGTGCTTGCGCTTCCCAAGCCATGACCCATTTGAGTAGCATGGCACCGTTAACGGTGGCACCTAGATAACACGGTGAGCCTTCACGGGCCAGAACTCTTCCATACCAGTACTTTTTATAAGCTGAAACAATTTTTTAATTACCAGCATTATGTGATTTACTAATTTACCGAGAAAAATTACTTATGCCCTACGCTTAAAGAAATAGATATTATAGCGTCTGTAACTGTTACCTACCTTCAAATACAGGATATCCATAAAGGATTTGAATAGACTTAAGCAATCGGTTTCATACATTGTAATTGAAAAGGTTTGATTATAATGATTTCGTTGACAACACAAAGTTTAAGAGCAACAAAGATGTGAAATATGGAATCCAGGATTATGTTTTCGGCGTACATCAAACAATGAGACTCGTGTCTTATGTTTGAAGAGGTTTCAAGACTATGTTGCACGAAACATCGATTTGGTCCAAAAAAGACTTGAAGAAATATGGAGGCCTTTGCATGGATAAGTGAAACTTCTGGCGTTTCCGGCAAATATTGCAACGGCGTCTAAATGTCTGTATCGTAACTGAGGGAAGGCATTTCAAACTAGTTTTGCAAACACTTGACCCAGTTCGATTTTACTTCCTTGTGTCTATAAACATACTGGTTTTAACTTGCTTCAACTTTCAATTTCTCTGTAATTTAGTTTCAACTTTCAACTTTTCTTTAATTTCATAAGAATTTATTCTCTCTTATACGTTATAGTATTCAAATCCTTGTAGTTATTCAACTAAACTTCACCGACATCATCGTTAGGAAGAAAATACATTTCATAAATGTTTCTCAAGATATGTTACAGTTAACTGAAATAATTTTTGAACGTCACTACCCGAGCACCATTTCTCGTGAAAAGTAGCGAATGTTCTCCGGTTCGTTTTAGTTATCCGAGATGAGCAAAAAAATTTCACCACCAAATTTCAAAAATTTCAAAATTTGAAGGATGCGCAAACTGACACACTAACTATTGATATCTAACGGATGCTCATAAAAGATTACGATATAACAAATCAAAAGCTTAGCAAATGTTGAAGAAAGCTCAGCCGAGCTACGGAATGAGGACTGTTGACGCTAGTTAGACGAAATCTAACTTTTTCTGTCCAAGTATAAAGAGAATAAGTACAACTTAATGTACATGCATAACCTTAATACACACAATTTAACGAATATACAAAATGGAAACAAAAACCGCACGACAGAATTTTTTCCCCCTGATGTCATGTCAATACGGATGAATGATCACGCTCTTAAAACGAAGAATAAGGGTAGAGAAGCATGAAGACTTAAGTGTTTGCGGAAAAACAAGAAAACCGTGTAAAACATTTATGCCTTTAAAAACACATTGATAATGCAGACTTGAAAAGAAGGGATCGTACATCAGACGCAATAACATCAGCCTGAGAAAATGTAATCTGAAAAACTAAAATCGGACTACATAGAAAAAATGAAGTTAGAAGGATGAAAAATGTTTTATTTCATTATACTTCATCGACGATTTCTGACGCTCACGTGCTAGAACGAGCGCTGTAATATGGCTTGAAGTTTGCACAACGATGGTTGTGTATTGCGTTTTGTACAGTGAACATGCAACCGAGCATCTACGCCGAGGAATGACCTTCGTTTCATAACCTCTGTTTTCGCAAAAGATTTTTATAACAAGCTCGAATAAGAAGTAAAAATCAGTGAGCCTTTCACCGTCGCCTGGGCAACGAAAAAAATAAATCCTAAGGGAAGAGCAACATTGAAGCTGTAGTGCGCATTGTCTCTGACCTTGTGATTTTCTAGTTCTAAAAACAAATATTTTTATAGAATGAAATGTCAGGAGGCTTGCAGAATATTGTAAACAGATTTCATAACTGCTACTCCAAGCACTAAAACGTGACATGAGCGCGAAAAAGTTATTTTATTTTCAGTTAAATATTTTGCAAGGTGTTTCATAAATACCGTAATCAGTTTAATCTTAATTAAATGACACTACTCAAGTCGATAAAGGAGTCTTGCTGCAAGGTGTGTCGACGCTGATTGCCGATCCGCCTTATTTACTTTACAAAGAGTGATATATAGGACGAAAGTTTGCACTGACGAGTTTAACTAACCGCACTACTCAAATAAACTTAATTGACATAAGAGAAACTGTATCAAAACTAATGAAAGATTACATTCAATGTGATCAATGTGAGAATGAATGCAGAGACTTCTCAGGCGCGTGTAAATCGAAGGTAATAGAAGAAATATTTCATAGTAACATTCAGGGCTGCTGAATTAGTTTTTTTGAAATAAAAATTACCCAAATTAACCACATTTTAAAGAAATGAAGGCCAAATTTGAAAATTCCGTCCACAAAGAAAGGCCAATCTGGCAACCCTTGTCACACTCTGACACTGACCCTGACGACAGTTCTCGCAGCCAGGTAGCTACAAGCAGCATTTCCAGTCTGGACCGTTAACATTTAAAACCGGTATGGCAGGCCCGGTGCTCACTCGGCGTACTAACTTATTTCCTGTTCATCATACAAAACAAACGAGTGTGACTCATCCCTCACATGCTGCCTTCGTGGCTGGAGGTTATCAGAGTATAAATGAAATGTGATAAGAAAAACCAAGCAGAATATGCAGTCCAAACTGTTAAGAATTTCTAGCCACGAAATGTTGAAACCAATATTTAGATATAAAGTGTTCGACTCCAAGTCTTCACTATATTTTCTAACGCCTGAAAGCAGAGAAAGTAAGAACTGTCCTTCAGGTTGTTTGCATGAAATATCAGAGAGAAAATAGTCAAACACTACTTGTTCTTACAACAAAAACTAAAAAAAAAATGTTTTCGACCATCATAAAGTCACATTTGCAAACGACCGACAATTAACACGTTCCTTGCGTATTGGGGCATACGTGTACAAATAGGTAAATTGCTCATATAAATGAATTACATTTCATCTGTTCTCGATCATTAAAAAAATAACTTTTATCATATAAGGTGAATGTTATCGTGCAATTGTGTTTTCATGTTTCTTAGGAAGAATAAATATGTAATCGAGCATTAAAATCGATTTCTCAATTCAGCAACTTACACCTAATCAAGCTAACCTTTTACAAGAGCGGAAACGCGGTGAACGTGTTAAACTTTTAGAAGATCAATAGTAGTATTATTCAATACCAAACAAAAAGCCGCTTGTGCGATACCTTGGCAATACTCGGGCTAGAAAACCTAAAAAAATGAGATGACTACAGAAGACGTGAAGACTGGCAGAACCTTTAAAGTTTAGTATGAAATATGATATAGATAATGCAGCTATCCATGCATAAGGCTCTTTTGAAAGAATTGCAGTGACTGGGAGGCAAAACAGGCACGGTTTGTTCCACTTCGAATGAATCAAACAAGAAAAATAGACAATACGAAGTGTAACCCTCTGAAAAAAACATACCTTGAAAACTAAATCAACAAACAATAAAAAAATGTTATTCAAAGTAATCATGATTACTGAACTTTCATCGCAATCATAAGCGCTATAGCTTTCTAAAGAATAATGAGGTGAAGTATGGCGGTCAAGGTTGCAGTTCCAGGACGGACTTTACCGTGCGCTATTGAAGGAGCAGTGCACCTTCCTCAAGGCCACGAGAGATCGAGCACAAAGCAAGTCTTTCATTACAACAATACTGTCTCTATCCAGAAACTATCTTCATCTTTCCACGCCGAGTTTTGTGTTATACGTACGAGTACGTATATTTCAAGTCTCTTAAAACTTGAATCAACTACCCTGCTTGGAATAACTATTAGATTCACGACAGCGAAACGCAACTTTGATGAACATGGGACTAGTATGGCTCAGTAGTATCATCAAATATATTTCAAAGGAACAGAATAAATACTATTTTCTAAGATAAATACATTCTATTGGGAGCAAAAGGATGAAAATGTAAGTTCCTACCATAGATTGAAGATTATCTATGCCAAATTCAGTTCAAGGATAAGCTATATTTGCGTCGCGTCGAAATAATTGAGAAATGATGTACAAATGAAGAACTGAGCAGCGAAAAGGTTAGGTTGTGAGTTAGTCTAAACCTCCCTAAAAACAACAAAGATGTTTCTTAGAGAGGAAGGAAGAAAGCACCATTTAGTTTGGATTAACGGAACGGGAAATATATGCACAGGGTGTGATGCCTCAATAAACGAATCGAAACAGTGTGATCAAAAGGATTTTATGTATAAGATGAGAGTTGAAGAAAAAGGAAAAGGTACTGGTAAAGAGGTGAGTAGCGAACCGAACACAGGTGGTACGTATAAAAATCCTATTCTATATCATCAATAGGAAAGCTTACCAAACCTTCAGCTCAGGAGCCTGACATCTTATAGGGAGAACATCGAAAAAACAAGTGAACTACCACAAGCACTTCATTTTAAAGAATTTCAGAGTACAAATCGTAAGCGTTCGCATCATCAGAACGTATTCCATTACATCCAAGAACGGCCTTTAATTAATTCTAAAGCAAAATGTAAAAAGCCTTAGCCAAAATATTTCTCAGTAAGTCTGAAACGAAGAAAACTATGGACAAAACACCAGTCTTATCAGCCAACTTTTGATACGAGAGTGAACTTTAAATAGTGTTCGAATTTCATTAAAACAATTCACGGGCTGAGTTCATTGAACTGGTTATCAAGCATGCCGCCGATAAGAATCTGATAAATTAGGCTCGTAAACATTGCTCAAATAAGAAGGTCACCGACCTGATGACCCTTCACTGTCAGCTTCATTTGACCCTTCTGCCCCATTACTTCAACCGTTTTTTATTTCAGGCGTAGCGTGTCCCGACACTAACCCATATTCTGCTTCTCTCGCTCTGTCGTTACTGCCGAAATTCGGCGGAGGAGCTATGCTGCGCGAGAAACAGATTTCACTTAGCCCTTTTCTTTTCCTTGTGCTGAACGCCAAGGTTTGCTAGTTGTTGTTTAATGTCATTAAAAAGTCTTTGTTTGGCATCAGTTAATTATACGCAATTAACGACACAGTAGTCTAATGCACGAGCTAAGTACTCGAGTTCAATGGTAAAATATTTTGCGCATGTCCCTCGAAGTATTCCAGTAAAATATTTAATTACTTGATTGAACGTTGATTCTATAAAGCAAGGACCTCGACTCAAATTATGCCTAGCAAAAGTTTAAGCGATTTGAACTCATCAGCAAAAGAATTCACTCGTATGTGCAAAATTTTCCACAGATGGCAGATGTAACCTGGAGAGAAGGGCAGCGAGACCGACGTACGCCAATGATTAGAAGGGCGCTGACCTGGATGAGGGTCGTCTGGATTACATGGTTGATAACCCATACTTGAAATGTTGTTAAAACATTATCTAGATGAATCAAGTTTCTTTAAATAAACTGAACCAATACTTTCAACGAACAATGAACGCAATTCTTCGAAGGATAGACACGTGATGCGATCCATGCCAGCAGAGCGAGAATAGCCTACATTGAGTGGAACACATTTTCTAGAATAGGCGAAGCTAAGAGAAGGTAGAGAGGACGAGCTCAAGAGCGAGAGGAGGGGAGAAAAAAGAGAGGGGGGCTGGTGCACCCAATATCGCTCCCTGCTGCAATCGAGGACAAGGTGACCAGAGTTCACTACCCTCTCGCGACTGCCTGCCTACGTCACGCGCACACACACGCACATGCAGTCCACCACTGCGCATAGACGAGACTCCACACAAAACTAGGCTTGCTAATCAGAAATTAATAAGTGGGCTTGCATTTCACTATTATTACAAAAAAATCTCGAGAGGGAATCGAAAATAAATTAAGGTTAGTTAGTTTAAATGGTCTTTTGCATACTGGATTAGAGAACCTGAGAAAATTAACGGCGTTCGCTCATCCGCTCGCAATGCCGCCAGATGTTCTACCTCATAGAACTCTCAGAAAATATAAATTGTGATACATATACAAGAATCTACCATAAATGAGTAACATAATTATCCAGCAGCAAAAAATGTCTTTAGTAATCATTTTGAACAAAATTTAGTAAAATATTGCAGATTTAACGAGAGAACGATTAAAAATAGCAAAATGATATCTTGTGATTAGAATATAATTTTGTAAATGTAAATTTTTGGAGCGAAATAAACCAAAAAATATTTTGGCTTCAACTGCGAACATAGAATTGTAGCTAAAATAGATGCTATTTCATTCGTAAAACGCCAAGAAAGAAAGAATTTAGGTAACCTGCCAAGTCCTGGGACACAGTAACCAACTTTTGCCTAAAATAACTCGCATTTAAACGTTTGAAAACATTTGTGACGGGTAGTTCACAAAGCACTTCCAAAAAAATCTGTGCAGAAGGAGAGTTCATTTCAATGAATACGAGGGGAACTTTAATGAAGGCTGGTAAGAAAGAAAGGCGTTCACAAATATAGAGCCGTCACGGCCGCTCATCCGCGTCGATAATACGGCCATGAACGACGAGGTCACGGTACTCACGAGTTCATGCACACAACAGGCAAAGGCTTCGCAAACACATTTACAATCTAGGGCACAATTAAAGTTACAAATGAAACGTAGGGCTCTTGTACATAAAAGTATACATTTGATGTAGTTTAACATCAGAGTAGTTGAATGATTCTAATAATTGAATTTACGTGTACAAAAGAGATGAAACACGCTGAAATATTCACCAAGAGCGTCTATTGGGGGCTATCTGCAAAAACAAGGAAATCTAGTGGATTGTTTTGACATTTTTAAAGCACACAAGCCCACAGTTTCGCGAAAGTGCGCGACGCTTTCTGCATTGTTGTGCTTCGTCAAGTTTCCTGCAGTGAAAGTACAGGAACAGCAAATGCTCTAAATCAGACTGCCCTCAATCCGACGGAATTGACATAAAATACGGCGTTCAGTCAGGCTTGTGCACCTCAACACTACGTGCTCCCTACTACGTGTATGTATATTTCTCACATTTGATAAAAATTTTTGAAAATAAGCTCTGTCTATCGTTAGCATCATTAACAGTATATGTGAAATAAATTTTCATTGTTCTCAACCGTGGAATTAAAGACAAGCGACAAGTTATGTCACCTATGCTAAATGAAAGTTTCTTCAAATGCATGTGAAACTATTTTACGTATATTTATTAAAGCACTTGAACGTATTTTTCTCAAGCTTGAAAACGTTGCTTTCTACGGCTATCCTTTTCGTAAGCTCAGCCACTCGGTGCCCTAGTTGAAATTAACACAAGCTCTGAGAGAGACCACAAGTGTTCTCTGCATGAATGAAAAATGGTGGCCATCTCTAACTGAGAAAAATGCGTGCACATTTCAATGACAAATTTATAAACTTTGCGTTGTTTAGGTAACAGACACAGAGGGATATATAGAAATCGGATTTGAGTATTACAACTAAACAAAAGAGAAATGAGAGCGACTGTTATATATCAGCTAAAAAATAGTTCACATGTTCTGCTCAAGAGCTAAATTTGTCATTCTTTGACGCTTACGCTTCTAAAAATCAGTCTGTGCAAAGTGGTACCTGTCAATAATTAGAACGGGGAGTTTACAGGAGTTTCATTGCGGCGTAAGCACACAAGAGAGACCTCACGTAAGGTTCTTTTCCCTAGGAGTAGGGAGGCAACAAAGGTCCCTGACTCTGATTTCACGCGTTGGCCCAGATAGAGCCAGTGAAAATTGGCACAGGCGCCGCTGCCGCTGCTGCTGTTGCTGCTGCCGCCACTACATTTGATGGCCCTGGCTTGTGCTGCCACGTTCTGCCCATTTCAACACCACCAATCCTCACCATCACATTAGATTTTGTCCACAGTAGCCAAATTGAGGGAATAAAGTTCAAACAATAAAAGATGAAAAGTGTCAGGCATTTTTAAGTGTATAAACACTATGCGCGCATAATTATGGAGCCTCCACTTTAAAATAAAAGAAATTCTTAAAATGCAGATGAGTAAGATTTTATTTAAAACACGTAGGTACATTTATAGAATATGTTTGAAAAGAACTCGTCAAGGTAATCTTGAGGCAGTTTTACAAGTCAAGATTAGAAGAGAATAATGGCATAAGTGATCATAAAGCGGCACGAGGGCGCTACTCTCCCGCTGACCTGCTCGCTCAGCGGCACGAGGTCATAGTCAGGAAGTGCAGAGCGCAAGCCACGGACGGCCGATGACCTGCGCCAGCAGTAGGACGAGCATTTGGGTACTACATTTGACACAGTGAGTGTTATGCGAGGATGTCCACTTCACTGGAGGTACAAAACTTACAATTCAACTGGGCGCAAAGAATGCAAATATGCAGTCAACGAGAAAGTAAACTTAGCATGATAAATGTAGTATTCGGATCGAGTTTTTAGCACAGCATTGTGAAACAAGCGCGCTCCGTATAATGAATATGGCTCTATCAAAAACAGCTCCGTATAATGAATATGGCTCTATCCAAACCTAAGCTGAAATAATCAAAAACTGGCATGCAATGGGATTACTGTAATAACAATAGGAGTTCTCGCTATTGAAAAACACCTTGAATTACACTTGGCTAAAAACAGGAAACCATGGTTACCCCACCCTGCGTATTCGATATGCCTGTGCACGTGTGTGTACGGGAGTGATTTGAGAACGTGATATCGCATTAGCTGACGTTAAATTCATACAACCCTGATGTGCGGCAAAGTTGTAGCAGTAAAAAAGTGAAATTAAACGCTAACACTTCATTCTCAACGGAATGTATTTTGTATGACGTTAGAATTTGATGAACCATTTATTGAAAATTATAGACTCGTACCAAAACCGAAAATCTTGCTGTTAATGAAATACTATACATTCAAGGCCAAAAACTAAGGAAGAGATGGCTAGAACATGAACCACGAACCCACACTCCGGAAAATGGTAGGCATGCAGGTAAAGCGAAAGAAACTTATCAAAATGAGTGGAAAAATCTTCAATAAAATTCTACGAACAAGTGAAATTTTAGTAAGAATATTGTCACATAGCGCAGAGCTTTCAGGATATTTGAAGTGAAGTTTTGGACAATAATTTTTCAGGTATGAGTGGGTCACACGCCTGAAATGGCGTCGAGAACAAAAACGAAATAAGACGTTGGCCGTAAAGAGGAGAGCTCAACGCACAGCGCGCTCTACTGAAGAGAAAATGCGCGCTCTTGCTAACGAACAAACTTTCATTCAAAGGAGAAAGTGGTTCCGATTTGGACCATCGCGGTTCTCTCCAAGCAAGCTCTCGGCTTCTCGCAGGCGTCAATGAGACAAACTCGGAAGTTTTCACTGATGACTAGTCTTCGACCATAGAGAAACTCTATATGAGTCTTGGCAACGAAGAGCGTAAAAGGAATAGTGGTGATACACATTAAAGTGCGAGAAGCACAGAATTACAGTATTAGCTGTTAGTTATAGCAACAGTAAGAGAGGCTGCAGAAGGTATTTAGAAACGCATCAGGATTCAAAAGCAATTAGAAAAACTGAAAATACACGTTTAAATCAAGAAACTTTTTTGATGCACATAATATGCACAAGTCGTATGAGGCTTTCATGAAATATTATGCGCAACTCCTCACTATTTACGCATGAAAACAAAATTCTATTCCGCGATTATAAGCACTACATCGTAAAAACTTCCTCAACATTATATTTTTATATGCAGGAACCGAGTAAATAGAACTATGACCCATAAAACTGATTTATAGACTGAGGGCTATCACAAAAGGACGCTACGAATACTTCAATATCAGTATCAAATTGATGAAAGATTCTCGCAATCAGGGTCACAAAATTGCAGAAAGTGTCTAAGGATTTCGTTTAGGAACCTCAGCCCTGAGAAGTCCTCGCTAGCTAGGCTAGACAATCAGCAAGCTTCTCACACAGAGTTCGGGAATTTTACCCACCTCCACGTACCGGGCGCTAGCTCTCATAAGTACGGTGAAGGACAAATGCTTTCAGCACCCCTGCTGAAGGGATCACTGGTGTAAGATATAAGAAGAAAAGACAGCTGATCTTAAAACGTACCGGAGTTAGAATGTGGTTACAGGCCATTAAGTAACTAACTACCAAACCTTGATGGAGACACTGAAACGCGTTATCGTCATTAATAAAAAAAATATGGAACAGACGCCAATTAAACGCTCCGTACCAGCGATGGATAAATTTGAAAGATGCTTGTAAAAGCTGTCGTTTCACTCGATTAAATTACAAATTGTATACTTCTAATTTTGGCTCATTAAATTATTAGTTTGTTAGTGTAAGGATCCTAAACCACAAAACACGCGTTCTCAAGAGAGGAAGGCATCATTTGGTATGAATTTAAGGGAATGAGGATCTATGCACAATGTGTGTTCCCACACTCTACGCATAGAAACAGCAAGATTGAAAAAAGTTGAAGCTGAAGCAGAAAGTCATACGTGCTGAACAAAGGATAACAATGAACCGAAAACGATGGTCCATAGCGAACAAAAAATCTATCCTATTTCAATTAGAAAAAAGCTTATCTATCTTTTTTCTCGGGACTTTGCATCTTCCTCCTGGGAGTGCGAATTCTCATAAATTCAATGATTTTATCCCTCTGAAAGGTCTCAATTAGGCCATACTTGTTCAAAAGACGAATCGATTGCATGGAACGGTGCTGACTAACTCTTACCATTAAAACAAAGTCACGAGGATGGTAAAACCAAAACAACTTGTGAATGGCTCCCAACTGCAAGTAATTAGCATTACTGGCAACGTATGAACGAAGGCACAAGAGGAATAAAAACAAAAATAGCGTCAGAATTTGCCGAAGCATGCGTTGATTTGCGAGTAACCGCAACTGCAGAAGTTGCTGAGAAATAATATATGAGAGGAGCAGCTGCAAAGGACAGCAGCAGCAGAACGTATACTGCAGCTGCAGAGGACAGCAGTGGCACGCTACACGATGCCCTCCGCTCGCTCCCCCCTCACATTGTAGACCACAGCTCACCCCTGACACACTTAGCGGTCATTGCACCGCACAGCCAGCCCTCAAAGCTGCGCGTGAGGGGAGGCGAGAGCGAGGGTAGTGGAAGTAGTGCAGGGAGGTATGAGCGAAGGAAGTGCAAGTAGGGCCGGGAGGTTAGAGTTATGGTACTGCAGGTGACAAGGAGTGAAAAGCGAGGGTAGAGCAAATTGTGAACGGAGGTGAAAGCGAAGGCAGAGAACTTAGAGTTGGAAAAGGAGAGCGAGGGTAATGCATGTAGAGAATGTGGGACGTTTTCAATGAATGAGCCAAATCGAAGCGAGATGTAGGAAACGATACATGTTCACAGATATTGAAGGTGTGCAGTATATCACAGAAAGTTCCAAAAAAGACATTTTCATAGCACACAAACTAAAACGCTCTTTTCAAAAGCCATACTTGGGGATAATTCATTGCAATTTAGTTATTCTGAAGGAAATTGAGCAGTACTGACCTACATAATCGAGTAATTGTAAGCTCAGAATCGAGTGGTATGAAAATGCACGGAACTGAGAGTCTGAGACACTTACATTTGATGTTTTCAAGGAACTGATAACAGGTGCTCAAAAAAAATGAAGAAAAGCAGTCAAGAACTGCTAAATTTATCCAGTCTAACGAAAGACACCGAAAACGCAAGGAGTTATTAGTATCAGATTAAAGAATTTCTGTATTTTTCAAGAATAATAAATTGGACAAGTTAATTTCCACGTTATTTCATAAACAAAAAAATTTGACGACTGTATTGCAATTCTGAATGATACCCAAAATCTCGCAGAAGATGAGTTCGAGTTAGATGATAAGAAAGCAAGCTCAACTTAAATAGAAAGGGTGAAGCAAAAGCACGCATTTCGGATGAGCTTGGATCGGTATAGTCCAGAACAATTTGATCTGTACCAGCAGACCAGTTGCTTTTTCAATGGACGAAAATTCAGCAAAAAGAAGAGCAGGACAATGATAATGTAAGCAAATTATTGCTTTCAGAGCACGTAAATTTCAACGCTAATATTGAAATAAATGATATTAAAACCGAGGCGAGTGCAATAGATGAACATTACTGCCAATCGCATGCACTGGAGATGAAAATTGATACTTTTCGAATGAAATTTTAACAGGGTTATTATTATTATTACATAAGAAAGTTTTAGCCTCCCTTAACCACGACAAAGATGTTCTAAGAGAGGAAGGATGAAGGCACCATTTAGTGTGGAGTGGAGGGAACGCGGAATCTAAGCACAAGGTGCATAGAAACAGTAAGCTAAGAAAGAAGATCATGAAACAAGAAAAAGTTGAAGAAGAAAGTAATAGGTGCTGAAAACAGGACAACAGTGAGCCGAAAAAAGGCGGTCCGTAACAAAACAAAAACCTATTCTATTTCAACAAAATGAAAGCCTACCTAACCTTTAGCTCGGGCCCTCACACAGTCCCCCTGGGAGCGCTAATTCCCATAGATACAATAGTTGTATCCCCCTGAGGGGTTTTAACAGGGTAATCAGTTTTGGTATTCAGAATAATTATTTCAGGCTAAATAACTCAAAATCAAATACCATACATACTCAGCAAGTTGAGTGATTATCGACTACTTCTAAGGCTATACATATATAGCACAGGTATTATAGTTAATAACCATATCAGCTCCGGGCAAATCCAAGCATGATACAGAACTTCCAAACATGATACGTTCGACTACGGAAAATGTTTCAGAGTCCACGTGGCAAAGGAAAATCAGCTTCACTCTATGAAGAGAGAAAAAGTTACAACGAATTACTCACTCCAAATGCAGTAGAGAGAAATCTGCGTTGCCTTCTATTTGGCACGTTATAGAGAAAGACAAATACAAAAATGAGTTTACCTCGTAACTGCTTATGAATTATTATTTTTTAATCCTCACTGTGACCACTTAAGGAAACTGTTGATAGTCACAGCTAGTAGCTCCCAGTAGTTAATGTCGGTTCATCTCAGACGTCCAGATGGACTAAGTTATAATTATCACTCTTATACTCGGTATACGTCAATAAAAACTTCCCATGCTATTGCATATTTTGAATGATAATTTATTAAACATTTCTTCTACAAGAGGTATAATTTAATTACTCCACAGTTAAATGCATTCTACGCAAACAAGCAATGCAAGACGTGAATATTAACTACAGGATAATATTAAAATAGGTATATTACAAATAAAAAGAACATTCAAAAATTATTTGACTCGACGTTCCAGAAGATGTGAAGGTGCTCAATCAACAGAAATGTGCTCGAAATGCCACGTTGATAATGGCAAATCTAGACTCGCCCACAATACCACACGAGGAGCAGTAGCAGCGGCAGCAGCAAGTAGTAAATTTAGTGGCAGCGTGACCTAGCTTGCTCGGCCAGCTGGGGCTGCTGCACCTATCACGCCAGGTCAGTGACCGCGCTACTCATGCTCTAAATTTGACAGTTAGCTCACGGATTCTTATGAAAGACCGAAATGAACATAGAACCTGTCAGTTAGCGATTCCCTCTACAGAATTGAAATTTGTGAATGAACATTCTTGCGAGCGTCTCTTTTAAGAGTCATAGTTATGCAAGAACTTGAACGCATTGAAGGATTCAACTGATTTGTGGGAAAATATTAACTTCCATTTAAATAGGTATTAGGGTCAGTAAGTTACTTGGCAAACAACCCATCATTCCTGTGCCATGCTTCATGTAATAGGAGCGCGTAGGCAGCGAAATCTTCGTTCCCTTTCACTTCTTCCTTTCTCTAAGTATGTATGCAAGAAACGACACCAATACGCACCGTTTGAACGGAAACACCCCTTTGGCAGGCCTGACTTTCTCGTCACTGTCAGTCTCGTAGAAGGAAACACTTGAAGACTCAACGAGAAATTGTGAAATAAGTAAATGCACTACAAAGCGCAGTGACAGAAAAACTGTGATTCTCATTCAACTTGCTGAGAAGTTCTGTATTAGAACGCATTTTACTAGGCTAATAATTTTTTTACTGTTGCACAGAACAATAAAATATAAAGGAATTCAAGAGGACCCTTGAAAAAGTAATAAATTTGTAACAATGAAATACTTGACTACATACTCACATTACTTGAATTGATAAGACTCGATGTTTAAGTTATTTTTGAATAGAAATTAGTCAAGAAAAACAACAAAGAAAATGCATGCTAGAATCAGATACCATTCGTGTTTGTGTACTGTAAACTTCAATAGCACGAGACAGCTCATCTATCACGATCCATTATAAGTGATGTTCAACGCTCGAGGAAAAAACATATGTATGTATTCACTCCCATGATAGAAAATAACTATTTCCTGAATACAATACGTCCTACTCGTAGTAAAACATACGTACACAGAATATTTTGACTTTTTATGCAACTCAAGTTATTGGGGGCACTGTGAGAAATTGCGGACACATGCGGGGGAAAGATGGGATGAGGTCCACAAAGAAACTTGGGACCAAAGAGTCACGTGTTATCAGGGAGGCTCCTCGACCACGTGAGACGTTCTTAGCCTCTACTGACTGCTGGGTGTTAGCTTTGTGTTCCATACATTATAAGTGATCTATGAGAGAAAATATTATGAGGAAAAGCTGCGCCTTACATTGTGCATGCTTGAGACACATACTTTTTGATATCAAATTCTACCAGGTAAATAATGACTACGGAGCCCAGAACAGACTTGGCTTTTGACTTATACTGATTTCGAAGAAACACGATTGCTGTTAGAACACTTTTTGAACTATCAATAATAACGCTTCAACCTAGCATGACTGCTGAATACAAACTCGAGTTTCTAGGATCAACTTTCTTTGGTTCAACTTTCTCCTGTAACTTTCCCCCTTGCTGGAGAGGTTTCGCTTTTTTAGCTTCAGTCGCCGACACTTTCTTCCGCCTCACATGCGCCGCATATAAAGAGAAAGTGCTCGCGCGCACCAGCTACAGAGGGCAAGAACTGAGGGGAAACTCATGGTCTCACTTGGGTATCTGATAGGTTACTTTCTTAATTGCTTTAAGAGGAGTTTCACCACCAAAGACGAAACATTGGGGTTTCATCAATGTATGAAAAGACTACCGCTTTACTATCTCTGTCTACTGTTTAATTATAGTTTGTATATCGCTGTCCGCCAGTATGTTTGTATTAAGAGTCAAATGTTTACCTTATGTTCGCACTTAAGCGCTTTTTGATCCCGTAGGAGAATTAGTAATAATTATCTACGTAACCAAAGGGGAAAAAATAAAGCTGTTATTGACGCCAGTCCGGAGACATGCGTCGGTAAAAAAAATCTGCTTTTAGACAAAAACTCATACCAGTTCTGGTTGCCCACTGGAAATTGGGGAAGATCGAACTTATCCCCCATAGATCCTCAAGCAAGACGAAGTAAAAAAGTAAACAAATTGTGTTTATTTCGTTCGGTATTTCAAGTCGATCCTAAGCTATTTGCCTTAATCTACGTAGCAAATTACTCTGTACTTTCTAACTAAAAGTTCTGACAACTTATTCATTTCTCATACCCTTGGTAATGTGTAACATTCTCAATAGCTAGAAGATATATTTTGTGAAAAATGGACGAGATAGTTTTTTTTGTTGTTGACAGACAGTTGCAATAAACATTATTCTATGAAATAATTTTGAAGTCGTTCATATATATATATATATATATATTTAAGCTCAAAATTTTTATTTGAACGTTTTCTCATGAATGATTTTTTCAAAATCTAATCTACCATATAAAATTTAGGATTTAAACCATAATTGCAGATAAAATTCCACCTAAGTTATTGTAAGTGAACACACATATAACCACACATCATTCTTCACAAACTTAAAGCAACTAGTCTAGTATCATGAACACACAACATAAATGGATATATAGTAGTGGCCTAGAAGTAAAAAAGAGGTTACTTCACGAAATGACGATGGATAAACTCATGGCTAACACACTAAATGAAAAAATCAAGCTATCTTAAAATTATTTTAACATGGTTGTATCCTCATTATCATGAGCCAGGAAACAAGCAGCGCGTTGTTCAACAGTTATCCAATTTATCTAATTCTAACGTTATAGAGGCCGTTTCAGTTAGAAATGACATTATGAAAAGAATCCATCAGTTGAAGATTTCTAGCGTTAACTTCAAGTTGACCAAGAGAATGGGGGGATGTGTTCATAGAAGGATCCTTGCAAGTTGTGAACTGCCAAGGGTTGATGGTCGCTACCGAGTTTAAGGTCATCTAAGGCTATTCACCTCTTCTTACATCCTCAGGTGGGCTCTCTGTGGAACATGACGGAAAATTTTATGCAAGCCTACATGCGTAAAATCTTGCGCCCAATCTTTTACATGTTCCAACATAACATTAGTGTCCGTTAGAGGCTGGTAAATGTACTATGTTGAATATACTTTGCTGTAATTTGACGAATAAGCATCCCACAAAAACATAAGTTATAAATATGTAGATTTCTAATCATCAAATATGATTTGAAATTGGAAGAGAAATACAGTTTTGTAAAGATTGATGAACATACCACAGAACAAAGAGCCTTTCATCAAAAGAACAATAGAAGGATGTTACTGACCCCTCGTACGTAAGAATGTTTCTGGAAGCTCAACACCAGAGATGAAGGTGAAAGTGTTGTACAGCTGTCGTAGTTGCTGTCAAGAACGAAAAGGGGCGGCACCATTTAAACTGAGCAGTCTGAGAGCGTTGAACTTCACGTAATGGAAACTCAAAAGCGCCATGTATGCATAATATGAAAACTATGGCAGCCTCACGAGCAGCAATATGAGTAACAAGGTATATAGCTCGGAACAAATATAGGAATGTGACAGCATTTAAGCTAGCTTAAGAAGCTTTCATTATTTTTAATTCAGAGAAATGACTCGATTCTCATCGAGAGCATTTACTGAGTAAAAAATTATATTAAATGAAACTACCACAGTATGCCTGTTCAAGAACAGATTGCAAATTATGTCAGTGGATAAAACTAGCGACATGACTATAAAAATATGCACAGTAGAATGAACTATATAACAAAATTATTTATTTCCAGTCACCAATTGTTACGTTACAAGTAGTTCCGATCTGAGATGTTAACAACGAGAATGCACCCATGACTGTAAATACAGACAAACACTGAAATGAAAAGGA
Source organism: Morinoia aosen (assembly GCA_030386875.1). Taxonomy (NCBI): domain Eukaryota; kingdom Metazoa; phylum Arthropoda; class Malacostraca; order Amphipoda; family Talitridae; genus Morinoia; species Morinoia aosen. The sequence goes on along the minus strand of CM059561.1, from coordinate 58,500,622 downwards.
TACAATAAGACTGACTTAGTCATGACTACGTTGACTATGTCATCTTAAGTGAAGGCCAGGAAGCTCTGGCATGTCAGTGACCGCACACAGGTAGGGAAAAGGAGGAGGACGTGAGAATGGGGTCGGGGATACGCGAGGGAGAAAGTGCTTCAAGAGCTACGATGCCAGAAACTCGTTGTTCATTACAGGAGCAACAGTCTCACTCTAAAAGTGAGAAGCGCTTTGCAAAATTATTTCCAAAAGGAAACCGTGTCTCATCTTAAAGCGAACAGCATTTCATAAAATTGTGATAAACGATGTCTCAAGGATCTGTGATATACAAAAAAATTTCAATTGAAACTCAAAGTTTGGCATGAAACAGTAGAGAAAACTATTTGAAGCGAACGTATGTACACAAAATCTCTATGATGATTTTAAAATCAGCGCTCTTATGTTGGAAGGTAACAGAAGCACATTTTGAGGAGGAAAATGGAAAATTGTCTGAGAAAGACTAATTTCAACTAATGTCAACATTAGAGGCCGTAAATCCCATACAAGTCAAGTCTAACTATGACACATTACAGTAAAGCACAAACTGACGACGGATGCCAAAATGCCACTGCTGCAAAGACGTTCAGTGCGGATCAGATGCGTTCTACTTACGCATTTAATATCGTTAAAGGTACCCGAGGGGGATAGCGCCTACATGAGTCGCAGAACAAACTCAGGCTCTCATGCTTCAGACTTCAAAGAAGAGGAAAACGTCGTTCACGTCGCTAAAAAGTAAACTTGAAAGCAAAAGCTGACTGTAGAAATGAATTATGGTAACGAAATGAGTAGGAATTTTCATCACATAAAAACTGCTCATCTGCATGTTGTATCCTTTAATTTGTCGGCATTATTCGTCTTACTTATTCATCATGCGTTATGAATCAAGCATTCTTTCCTATTTTCCTCGTCACTCTTGCTCCGTACTGACTTCTAAAGGTTTCGCTGCTCCACCACCTGAATAGTGATAAATTTTGGAATGAAAACATTTATGAAAAAAATACTCTCTTGAATTTTAGGTTCGGTGTTTATATTCTTCTACATGACTCTGGGATAGAAGCGATATTCAATGATACTTTTTTGCCATCAACAAATTACCTCAAACTTACTGCTAAACTTGAGAGCAATACTCTAGTTTAATCACGAAAGTAAGAATTTCGCACCTCAAATTTTTCCGCCCCCTCTTATCAACATCCTCGCTCATGTTTACCTGCTAAATTTCTGCTGATGCTTCGCCAAATTAACGAATTTTCCCGTTCATTTCTTTTTCAAACGTTGCATACGTCAGAAGTCAACACCCTTAGGTACTGCGCATCTAACTACATTACACTGGCTGTCGATTGCAGTTTATTCAATGCAAAGCTCTAAAATTTCTTCCCATTAATCTAGAACATCGTGACGTCAGTGCACCGTCGTCATCATATGCAACACATCACCACGGCGAGGGGAGATTCAGAAGTGGCAGCGGTGGCGGCAGCAGCTGCAGCGCCGGCAGCGGCAGCAACGCAGTTCAACGACCGCTCGGCTGCCTGACCTACTTCCGAGGACCACTGGGCGCTCGCTCTACACCCGACATTTGCCAATGTGGAGCAGGACACTGTTGGGCAAGAGCTAGCTCATCGTCATCAATATCCTTATCGACAATCGCACTGCTATCTTTTTGCCTCAAATTCGAAGCATGCCGTGGATAAACGCACAATACCAGCTTGTTGGGTAACGTAAGCTTACTCACAGAAATTTCAATCAAATGCTTTTAACATTATGCGCAATGTGTGCTAAGAAAGACACTTCCGAAAAGAGAAATACTATGCGGATGAAGGTTTTTTGTGCATCGTACAATGACGACTAACATTCCTCAACCAATTCTCAATTAGAAGCCGCTGAATTGCATTTTGCATGGGGGCATTAATTTTCGAAATAACAACCTCTTCAGCTATTCTTAGGAAGTTGACGAGATATCTGACGACGAATGCAACGCAGTTTCTCAAAGAGTGAGAGTTGGCCGTCGTAGAAAGTCGACATCACCGTTCATACTCTACCGTCGTAAGCGAAAGTAAGAGCCTCCCTAACGCTTAAGAAAGTGAAGGTGTGCCGATGAAAGCTGCCATCTTATCTTCCTGAAGTTGCCAGGAAGACGGATGTTGCACCGTAACTGAGTAAAATCCTAGGGACATATCGAAACATAACAAGTACCATGCTTACACTGTACGTCAATAACCACCGATACATATTTTTCTATGAACTTAGGGTCGCAGAGAAAATATTTCAGTACATTTGGCTACTCTAGTCTGTTTTCTGTCCAAGTTATGGGCAGTTTAAGTTATGGGTGAAAAATCAGATCAGACATCACAATAATTATTGGAAGACATCCTCGTACATTTTAGACTTTCCCGTCGAACAGTAAAGCGACCACGAAACACGGTATTATAAAAATCGAATAGTCAACATGAGTTGTAGGGGATAAAAATACTTAGGTACCCCCGAGAACGTGACACACTTAGCAGACGGGGCGTGCAGGAGCGTTCTGGGTGTAAACTCTAGGACAGAACTACAGACAAAGAACGTTCTTTACTAGAGAGAACGGATGCGTGAACCACGTATATTTACCTTAAAAAATAGCACATATTGTGTGGGAACAGGATGCATCTTAGAAGCCAACGAGAACACCGTGCGAAATGTACAAAATGTTCTTGTGAGAGCAAGACTGAGTCATTCGATCTGATTGCAGCCGTGCGCTAATAAATTCTGTACGTCTGATCTCCCAGTTGATACCTCCCACTTCATTCAACAAAGAAAAAAGTAACAATGATAAACTGGTAGAAGTATTCAAATAAGGAGATACTTCAACACGATTTAGCACAGAATTACATTCCTGTAATTCAGAACGTAGCCCATGCTCCGAGTCAGCCAGAGGTGAGGGCGGCCGGTAGCTCTCGTGCAAAAGTTTTCACTGGTAGCATGAATGCACGGAGAAGCAGGGCAACAGGATGCACCACCGCATCAGATCACATGACTGCACCGCAATATGATAGCGGCAAAGTCATTTTTGTTACAAGTATCCTGACCAAACGAAGAAGCATCCGGCTCAACTAGTCACGATAGAATTTTCACGTAACCTATGCAATATGGACCGTGGTAACCAAATTACTATCGAAAAAAACATTGTTCATGAGATCGTGAAAAATATTCAACAGTTAACTAATGTATCACACAAAAAATGATAAATGACCAAACAATTTTGAAACTAAAGTAATCAAAATGGAACATCAATTCCGCCGATCCAGGATGCGAAGTCCCGCAGATCTTGACGCAAATTCAGTCACACTTTGCGCACTCAAATTCAAGGCGACATAAATGTCAACTCCTTTTTCATAACTCAAAATATTTCCTGAACTTTAATCATTATTGCACGTGCTACCAATGAAGTTTTAAGGTAACACGCTGTCTACATGAACTTATGAAAGAGTATAAATTGGTGAACTGAGCAAACTTGAGCATCTTCAGAACTGATGTTGTTCAAATTACTCGTTCAATTCACAAGATCCATTCTACACACTCAATAACGGCCGCATGCGAACATTGCATGTATCAAGAAACCTATTTTTCCATTCCTAAACTTATATTGTCTGACCCAGCGTAACCTGACCAATCTAAAATGAGCCACATACAAAATACCTGATATACATATACTATAGATTTACGTAACTCAGATAATTCGGCAGACGAACAGTAGATTTCTTATGCATGATTGAAATTAACAGCCGAAAATGATTTTAACCAAATTAATTAAGCCATTTATCGTCGGGATGAAAATTCAGCAATATACACCAAGAAGCGAAGCATCACCCTACTTCTCAGTAATAATTGCAGAATCATGGCGTGAGGATATCACTAATACTATCAGTAGCCCAACCTCACATGGCAGGTCATTCACCTCTCATGGGTCGATAAGTGATCTAGGGCAAAGGGAGTGGCGCGGAGAGGGAGGGAAGAGCAAAGGAAGTGGGGGAGCACACTGGGTTGAGGGGTGCGCACCCAGCTCAGAAAGTTGGAACAGAGGCACAACGTGCATAGAATTTTTCGCTATTTGTCGACTACAAAACTGGCGCTGTGAAATGAGTTCTGGAGAGTAGGAGTTAAATAAGTACGTTCTATAGAACCGAGTAAACATTCGTTCTGTTAGGCTGCAAAAGCTGAAAACCTGCGAGTCGAACCTTCACCAGATAAAATTCTCGTAGAGAGCAGAGCGAGAGCTAGCAGCTCGAAACTTCTGAAAGCAGTTTCTCTCGGTAGCGAGCACAAGAGAAATCTATTTCTATCGTTGCTTTCGCTATCTAGCCCACGCAGAGGTATCGTTGGCCTTGACTTACAGTCTTGGAACAGAAAACGAGATTATCAGCAGAAACTGAGGTATCCTGCCTCGCTCTTTACAACCGTTTTCTTTGAAGCAAAAGATTCATTTTCTATTACCATTTTCTTCGACAGCGACCACCATTTTCTTTGATTCCTCCGCTATTCAAGGGCTAACTATTCAGTAATTGGGAAGGAGCATATTTAGGAAAGAGCAAAAACCAAGAATGTAATGGTTTCCTTCAACATAAACAGGAAATCCTATTACTCACTTTGCGAGCGTATTTTTTTCCTAGAATGACGGAAGATATACTCGTAATTTCCTATAATAACGGAAAAATAATATGCTCAAGAAATAAGCAATGGAGTTATAGCAAATGCAGTACATACATGTTAACGTTATTTTGAGAATATGCGTCCTTGTTCATCCCTCACAACAACAACATATTGCAAATATATAACAGCTGAGAATATTTTTTATGTATAATAACTAAGAATGCGACATAGTTGTAATTTGAACTGCATAGCTGTGAAAGTCGTTGACATAACGGTAACTGCAATAACTGTTCAGCCGGCACCGAAAGCATTCAAAAATATCACTTGAGATCAAAATGTAAGAATGAAACACATCCACATGTGCATAAATGAATGCATAAAGCTGCATGAATATATTTAACACGTGGAATAGAAGAGAATAGGCTTATAACGTTTGTTCATAAAATCAATGGAAGGATTACAAAACGTAGTACGCCTGCAGTCCTGAAAAAAAATGTTCGAAAAATGCATACTATTGCGGTCAGGATATGTTTTCACGAAAATTATTGTTATTCTTTTAATGGAAACAATTATAGCAAAAATATTCAAATCAGTGAATATTGAGATATGGAGTTTGAAGCGAGAAAAAGGCGAGGAGAATGAGTTAATTAGAACATTTAATAACTAGCACGTTAGTCTGGCCCAATTACTGAACCATTTTTAAATTTGTTATAATCTTCTCGAATAATGGCATAAAAATTAATCATAGTACAAATTTAGGGAGTATTAAAATCGAAAAATTACTCTGTCTCGAGCTATTCAAATAATACGAAACATATTTTGATATTAGCAGCAATTAATTCCGAAAATGAGGATCTTGTGCTTGCGTAAAGTTTTTTCCGGAGCTTGAAAAATTTAGCAAATAATATGAAAAACGAAATGGAAGTAGAAATTAATTGAATTATGTAGTAGTCTTATTTGCGTCGAACTTCGTGAAAAAAACGGCACGTGAAGACTGCGGATTAAAAGCTTAAACATTATTATGTTTGCATTTTAATTCTACAAGAAAGCAATTTTTGAAAAGTAAAGTTTACAAATCCATAAGCATTTGTAGAATACTGCGAGATAATCTCTTCGCGCAGATCATCATTTAAAGCTCACTCAAAAAAAAATGCATGATAAAATTGAACAGAACAGAAATATTTTCAAAGATTAACCCTTGTTCCAATCACCGCTTTACATAACAAAGCCAACTGGGATATAATTTTTTACGTGGTTTTTTGCCTTTGTGTGCTTTCTGGGAAATTTGAAGTTTAGACATTTCTACAGAAAGAAAATGTATACCACATTAATTAGTATGAAATTCTGCCTGTTAAATGTTAACTTGAATCATTTGGAAAACACCTCAAGGTGTACATTACGTGTGTTAGTTATTCACAAAGGAAGTAAAACATAAAAATAATCAAGTAATTCCTAGGTACCTAAATACGTAAACACCAAAACAGAACATAACATGCAGCAAATTTAAATGGGAGCTTAAAAATTGAAGGGCACGAAAAGGTGTAAAGCTTTTTTGAGCACAGCAAAACGAAGGCGATAGTGCATGAGGACGTGGCTCTAGACGCGCCAATGAGAACTCATCTCGAGCGCCAAGGCCAAGGCCACTAATGGCGTCATGGTAGAGCTTCCCAACGTCTCTGGGTGGCCTTCTAGGCTCGACCTTGGGCTCGAGGCTTCCTCAAACCTCATTATCGAGTGAGGTGAGCGACCTCGCCATTTCGAGCCTTAGTATTAAAATATATGTTAGGTGGCAGTCCCAGAAAAACGTGTGCAAAGGTCGATGTGCCATCATTACTATTATCATATTTTTTTAGAACTTTGGAAAAAAATTTGAAAAGCATACATGTAAATAAGTAACTTTCATTACTTCTGGACTGTGATTTGAATGAAGTTATGATGTAAAAATTTTTTGGGAAAAATGGCCAAAAGTAAGTTAAACGTGAACTCCAAAGTCCGTGGACTTTCCCCCGATTTCCCTCTGCGATTCGTTCCTTAAATACATGCACAAAGTATGTATATTTTCCCCGCTCAGAACTCAAATTTTCAAATGAAAAATGGCACGATTTTTAAAAATCAGGTATTCATATAATATTTATTGCCATTAATTTCAAAAGCATGCTATCAGCAAACGACAAGAAAGCTCTACAGTTCGACTCAGGCGCTCATCAATATCGTGACGAAGACACATGAGCACACAGCCGGTGTGTGGACAATGAATGCATATCACCAGAGCAAATGAACCTCGAGATATTCGTGCGCAAGGTCAACCCATCGGGCGTTTTTTTTAGTTGCCAGAGCGAAGGTCACATGAGGGTACGACGATCTATTGAGCGCTCGGTCCTCAGCAAGCCGTCGCAGCACCTCCCACGTGACCGCCACTCTCATTAGCTAGTACTGCCAGGCGTGCCCGAAGGTCGCGCTCTTCTATTCAGAACTGTATTCTTAAGCCTCGATTTTTACTGGTCATATTGGAGTAGGTCGTAAAATAAGAGTAATCATTCTTCAATAATAAATACCGTTTTGCAAGGTGATCCATGTGCTGAAAAAAATTTAGGAATGCAGTAAAAAAGTTGGGTAGAACTCATTATTCACTAGTATTCACCAGTATTTAACATTATTAAGAGTACTGCGGCTCGTAGCCGGTGTCGAAATTTAAAAGACTCGTATAAAGGCCCCCCTCAAATATACCCCCGCACAGAACGTTTTTAGTTTTGTATTTCTATACCAGTAAATTTACCATTGCACAATAATTTTGCCCCCCAGGATAGGCAAGAATACCGTAAAATGCTCGTCGTTTTAGTCCGAAAATTGCGTTAAAATAACCGGACATCCAAGTTCGATAACGATCTTACGAATTTATGTTCGTAAAGCATTCGCTCGCCGGCGATAGAAATGGATTCCTTTGCGTGAACGCGGCGTTACCTGCTACTATATTATGTTCACTTGAACTTTAATGACGATCCATGTCAAAAGCCAAGCTAGAATATTTCAAAAGGATGAACACACAGGCGCTACATCAACTCTGGTTTTCAGATAAACACACAAAGCTTAATCAGAATGGAAAGAAATGCGCTACATCAATATAAAAACAATCTAAGTATTCAGTTAATAATACAGTTAAAAAGACTACTTCATACACCAAGCTCAGAATAAAGGATTCGTAGATACTAGGATAGCGTTCCAATACGGTCAAGTAAAGCAGGAGCCAGAGAGAGATGTGAAGCAATAAGAAGGGGAGAAAGAGAAGATCGGGAGCGCTCTGAACAGTGGGGGTGAAATGGGGGACGCCCCAGCGGGGTTTGGGATCACTGGACTCGTGACCTTGACTGATGCAGCAACAAGCAAATGAACATCAAGAGGAGCAGCTGCATCTATGCAGCTTCTCAGCGCAGCACAGCCAACATCAAAAACGAATTCCGAACACAGCGGTATGACATAGAACTGCAGTAAAAAACAACTTAAAGACTCAATAGCTTATAAAAATGCCAAGTGAAACGAAAGTAAACTTCTTGAAAGTCATAAAAAATTAGTTTCAGGTACAAATTCTTAGCAAATCTGCAGGCTAAAATAAAATTAAAGTATTATGTGCCGAAGTAACTGGAACAAATTGCTGAGATACAAGCGCTGGTAATTAAAGTTTACCAGGAATAAAAACAAAAATGAAAAGCTGGCTCTGCTGGAGGAAATGATGTCCATAAATTCAAGCTAAGCAACTGAAATTTTTTTGTAGAATTTGTTCCCAGACTTCAGATTTTTAAAATGATTTTTGTTTCTACAGGCGTCATTCACAATAAATACGAATATTTGCATGAACGTAAAGTCGCATTTGAGTAAAATCTCTGACGTGAGCGCATATCTTATAACCATTTCCTACAACAACGTTTAATTCTTCAGATCAACGACGCTGAAATAGTTAAGAAGAGAGTAGGAGGAAACATTATTTCTTGAAAATTTTCATATGCAAAAACAGCTCAGAAGTGTGAAGAAATATCCTCCAGACTCAACAAGAACAGTCGTTCCACTCTTTCATTTTGTATCGTTCTATTAGCGTAACATAAGTGCAGCTGTTCAACGTTCTATGAAGCGAAGAAAAGAAAATTTGCTTTTGTTTCCACTATTCATGCCCGTTTTTATTTTTGAATTTAGGTTTAAAATCTGAGTAAAATCGTTTGAGGTTGAGGTATGGAACAGTTTTAAAAGCTGAACTAATCTATCTTTCTAGAAATGGGTAGAACGTAAATGAATTGCCAAAAAAAGTCTAGCCCATCACTCTCAGTTGATGTCCATAACCTGTTACCTGCTCTCTTACCTGTCTGGCGTTACCATGACCCTTTTTTTGCTCCAGATACGCGCACACAGGAAGACACAAACAAGCGGAAAGGTCAAAAAATGACCTTCCAACGTTCAAAACATGCAAAAAAAAGTGACAGCCATAGCGACACGTTAAGTGAGATCCATGAGAGCTTTGGTAGCCTCAACAGTCCGTATAGAGTTTAGGCTCATCATTTAAATTACCGCGCATACCTCACACGGCTAGAAGCTAGAAAAATGAATATACGCGATCATGTGCGTCAATGTAAATGAAAACGATCTTATAAGCTCTCAATGAGTTTGTACGCATTGGGCTTGGTCACTAGAACACCTAAAAACCTTAAGCTTGAAATAAAAAATTAATAAGTTTGCATAACAAATTTACTTCAATGAATGTTCACATAATAAAAACTGCAAAAGTTAATGGTGACGAATGGCTCATGAGAGACAAGTTTTCAACAGGTAGATACAGCTGATACGATAAATGGTGCGATAAGCTAACACTGAAAACACACTGGAGGTGTTTAGTGAAGAAAGCGGCCGTCACAGGACTTGGAGGTAATTCACTTCACTAGAGTGCATTGTTCACAAAATGCCAGGATAAATAGAGCCGCTCTTGGAACCATCAAATAGACCGCCTAGCAGACGTTTTCGTGGTCAAGGTCGCATCTCTCGGTCACTTCTATAACGAGCGCTTACACAACACACACACACACCAGCACGCCACAAGCCGTCGTGACAGGGTCACATTCTATCACATTTAGCCGGCCACCACCAGCTGGGCCTCTTTTACACACGAAAATAATAGGTTGTTCCGAATAGTGGTTTTCTACTATTATCAAACCAGAACCAATTGATTACGGTATGATCTGCGTCAAGTGTACTTGAACTGATCAAATGACTCAATACAATATAGAATTTTATCCCATCGTTCACAGGCAATACTTTTACTCATGAAATAAAATAAGTACTAAGGTTTGAATCAGCCAAAGAAACCTTTAGTTTTACGCAGAAACAACAATTGTGTATTCAGCTACTTAATTCTGTGCTATATTTTACTAATGGAGAAAAATTAAGAGAAAAAAAGAAGAGTTACACTTGGTCTTAGATGATTTCTAAGATATTTGACCTCCAGATGCTACAGCCACAGCTAGGGGATAAAAACCAGCAGAACATCAATAGAAAACTGACCTTGCAACCTTCGCAGGAGTGCACTCCGTAGTGGAACCCGGAGGAGCGATCTCCACACACGCGGCACAGCAGGGTCGTGCCATCGAACTCTGCAAAGAACGCCAAGGTTAAACGTGCTAAAACTAGTAATAATTAGATACACAAACACAGCGTGATGATAACCTTAGCGTAAAAGGCCTTCAATGTTTTCACATCTTACAAAGATTCGTTTAGTCAAATACAACTTGGACATCTTCTATAAGTTATTAATGACAACTGAAAGACAGATTCACAACACTTACAAAGTGTTTGTGGCGATAACTACTTTCGAAAATATAAACTCGTGGTACAAGAAAATTACCAACATAACGAAAAATTAAACTTTCTCTGCAACATTAAAAAAACATTCTTGATTTATTTAGAAAAAAATCAAACGTTTCAATCTCTTTCGAAAACTCTTATTTTTTGACCCGAGCAACTCAATTTTCATTGAAGGTACTAAAAAACATCACCCGAATGAATGAGGTTGCAGCGTCATGTTCCTGCACAAAATCATTTTCTATATATGAAATATTTTTACTATTCTACGGTTTTTATAAGTGCCAACATTTTTTAAAATGATCGCAACGAGTGGGTTTGTTTTTACTGTCGTTCTTTTTGTTAATTTCGGTGCTGAACCCATAATCCTGAGTCATATAGTACTCGTAGTAAGCAAACGCTAACTTTCTCAAAAGAAAATCTGGAACTCTAATTCTCTAATTCCACGCAGAGCGCTTACTGAACGTGATATATATTAACGTAAAATTTGAAAATCAACGGACTTCACACGCATGAAGGTATGCACAGTATGGGGAGGAGGCATGAAAACACGGAGGTAAATTGCACTGTTTGTTGGGCCGATATTCGATCTTGACAATAATTTCAAGCCTCAATACAATACTGTTGCGGCGAAAAAGTATAAGCTGTATGCAAGTCAGATGCTGGCTTGATCCTTTTGTGATCTCGTACTAAATCACTAAATCATTTCTACTTCAGTGGCGTTCACCTCAGTCTTTGACACTTTCATCCTTTCGGAAAACCAATTTGAATGAACTCTCCAAAGCGAATTCGACATGCTATTTCACACCAGAGTATCGGTAGGAATATTGATATTTTTCGAAATTCTCAGTTTTAAGAGCAATGCTCGATAGGCAACACATGAATCAAACTTGATAGGAAAAGTGGTAGCAAAGGAATTTGTTTGAATTACATTCTAGACGCTCGTGTTTTCTTGTTTCAATACAGTAATTTTATTTTCATCATATTCCATTCGCAGAGAAAGCAAACATTGGTGAAGGTAGTCAAAACCGTGCTCACGATAGTTGCGTTTTTAAAAAAATTACGCATCATCGCATTTTAACGTAAGATTCATGACAATACCTAAGAAAATTTAAAAATTATCTATGCTTGCAATTCCCTAAATCGAGATTTACAAAACTCTAATTTTCTAAGGTTTTCATGAGTTATGTACGAGTTGGCAGTTTCTGGAATAAAGTTTAGGAAAAATTCTAATGACAAACTAGAGAAATGAGTGTGCAAATTTTGTACCACTAATTAATAAAGTTTATGCTCAACTAGATTCTCCTGACCAGTTGATTCAAGATATTCTTAAAACTAACTTTTTAACTTGGAAATTGATTGATAATTCTGCATTTCACGATGGTAAAATAATTAAGCAACAAATAAAAAAAACTTCTACAAAAATACAACGAAGGTTCGACCGAAAATAAATTTCATAAAGTTTATTTTGGCAAAAGACCATATCCACTATAGAGCGTGCCTTATTTTAGGTTGAACTAAGAAGAACGTAAATTTCTCATAGTACATCAGTCAAAGACTTAACTAGCTATTCATTGAAAATTAATTTAAATTTTCCGTTAACGTTATAAGATGAAGAATGTTTTCTAATTTTCTCCCATCTTGGTCCTAAAAACAGGGTGGTGAATTTAGTCTTAAGTTGTTACCGATATCTGAACGTATATAGTGACAACCAAGCAACAGGTATACAAAAAAAACATACCAGAGCTCCATAAGTATATTTAATCTTGAAATTGTTACAAATCATACGTTTTTATGAAATTGAGAATGATCCAATTCAGGGGAAGAAAATTTTTCCAATTAACTGCTGAATAAATACGAAAAACTTCGATTATGAATAAAACAAATTCAGATGACTGCGTGTACAATACAGTGTATGTAACTTACACTACATAGTTGAAATAAGGAGACCGTAGGGTAACACGAGGCAACGAGCCCACTGCGGGTAATGGACCCACAGCGTATTGGCTCATGCGCTCTAGCGTCGTTCAACCGCTTCACTGGGACTCTACGTTCTGATTGACGTTGAGCTGGAAGGTTGTTCTGGTGAGTTATCTAGCGATAACTGTTTTAGCCCAACTAGAAGTTTTTTTTTACTGCTAAATAAAACTATTTATAACTTTTGTACTTTAAGCTATTTAAAATACTGTGAATTATATTTTGAAAGTTTTGTTTATCAGAATAAGCTCGAGATTAAGTTGAGACTGTTAGCTATTAAAAAAATTGTGACGCAAGGTTAATTGAAATGGTACCAAGTGGGGCAACGAGCCCAGGGTACCCACGGGGTAAAGCACCCATGGTGGGCTCATTGCCGTTCTGTGAAGTTCTGTGTATTTTCTAATCATTTATGTAACGTTATCTTATTGAACAGATCATGGTCCGCAACTATAAGTCAAAGCGAATATAGTCAATTATTTTCGAATTGAACTCCATAATGTCTTGAAGGAAATTCAAAGTGGCAAATCACTGAACTCCACACGTGCAAAGTTCAAAATACCGATAAAAACGTTGCGAAGGCACAAAGACGGTAAGGTGAGACAACCTGAAGTCCCTCGTATAAGGAGGTATAGGACAGATCCCTCCCTGAAGCTGCTAAAGTAGCAATTGCTTAGTGCATTAAAGAAATGTAAAATAGAATGTTCGGACTAACATGAGCAGATGCAAGGATAATTGCGTTCAACGTTGCAGATCGACAAAATATAAATCACCCATTTAACAAAGAAATGAAAATGCTGGTAGTGATTGGATGAATAATTTTATGAATCGACATAATTTAAGCATTCGTATTCCTTTATCAACTAGTTTGGACGAGTTTTTGGCTTTAATAAGCCAAATGCTGATGAGTTTTACGCTATAACTCGTAAAATACTTATTTTCGACGGAAAGTGCATAGAAGAAAAATTGTTTATTTCGATCTAATTAACACGTTCCCTGCGTATTGGGCCATATGTGTACCAGTCGGTAAATTGCTCATTCACATCCTAGTACAAATGAATGACATTTTATCTACTTCGCGACATTTTTAAGAAATAACGGTTATCATTCCAAGTGAAATTTAGCGTGGAATTGTATTTTTAATATTCTTTAGGAAAGGTAAAAATATATTCGAACAATAAAGTCGATTTCCCTATTCTGCTGCTTACGGCCTAACCTAGCCGATCGTTTACAACCGCGAAAACATAGTGAACGTGTTAACTATGTTTAGGCAGCGAAAATTAGAAAATCGATTACTGTCCTCTCCTTCACAAATACAGAATCTTCCACAATCATATTTCTGATAGCAGGGTGTTAAATATATTCCTGGAAGCAAAGCGCGGACGGTGACAAGCATACTAATAAATTAAACAATATGAGTTTTAGAAGTACAATAAAGACATATGCGATAGAAATTTTTAAAAATTTAAAATTCATTATTTCGTTCAAGTATTTTTTAAGCCTCAAGACATAATGCATATCAGAGTTTAATATCCTTCACGATTTGACTTTCAGTTTGAAACAGTATATCATAAAAACATGAGAATAGAAAATTGCACAGAAAATTCAAAGAAAGTATTTATTGGTAAACTATAAGATTTTGAAAAAAAATTTCCTACTTTCTCCATCATTCTACTTATTCTGACAATAATTTTCAAAAAATAATTTGAATAAAATTAAAAAACGACCAAAATTTTGGTCACAATCATGGACACGTATAAAATGAAAATTTTCGGCGTTGGGGTGCTATATTGGCGAAAATATTGTACTCACGATAAAAGCTCATTTTTCTCTAGTTTACTACAAACGTTATGTTCCACGTTATTGTTATAACTCGTCAAATACTCATTTGCGACGGAAAGTGCATAGATGAAAAGTTGTTTATTTCGATGTAATTAACACTTCAGGGGAAACAAAAATTCGAAAATCAAAAAGTGCGTTGCCCTCAACATTAGCCCAAATGAATTGCTTCAGCTAGTAGGTATCTCGCCAAATAGAATTAAAAAAATATATATTAAACTAATTTTGGAGACAAATAATTATCAATGCAACTTAAATTCCGATGTTGTGCGAATTTATCAAGTTAAAATTCACTCAAAACTCTACTACTGATCCATAAAAAGTATCCACTAAAAAATGAGCAATGTTTCATGTCAAGCAACCATCGTGAACCAACTTACCAATTATTACTTTGTCGATAACGGCGTATAGATTTCCCCGTCCTTTCTCTGAACACTGCACAGGCAGGTCCAAATCTTCAGACGTTGAGGAGGGTAGCGCACTACGAGACGCACTGCTGCAAGGCGGTGCATTTTGACGAGGCTCTAGGACAGTTTTAGCCTCACAGAACCTTTGGCTCGGGGGTCCTGCTCCCGTGCCCAAAATCTCTGAACTAGCATCATAATTACTGGACGCCGATGACACACAGCGAGACGAGTAGAACGTCGTGTGGTCGTCAGGCGTGCTCGGTGTGGCAGGGTAGCCGTAGTCTGAGTAGCCGGGGTGACTCTGGGACGCCGCTGGGGTGCACGGTAACGCTTTCCTCGAGAACGAGTTACTTCCTGGAGAAGGAGGCGGAGAATACACGCTTGTAGGCGCCGCGAACTGACTCTGGCCGTAGTGAGATCGGGAATAACTTATGCTTGAATATTGGGTAGAGTCAAGCCTAGGCGAGGGCTCTTGCAAAGACATCGGCGGGGGAGACGCGAAGCAGGTGGAGTCAGAGCTGTTGATCACAGGAGCAGGTGATGTCATTTCACGTTTTACGAAGTGGCTTTGGTGCTCAGATTGATCTCCATCCCTTCGACTAAGAACATATGTGTGCTTGGGAGAAGAATTCTTGAAAGTACTGACAGAGGGCAAGCTGACGTTCAACATACGACGGTCTGGAGTCTCTTCAAACCTGTCGCGCGGGCACCTGAACGTGTTGTCTGTCGCTTCAGCTCGGGGGTTCATCCTCGTCATATTCGGGTTAGGTCTCTGAAATTGGGAGTCGTCAAACTGAGGTCGTGAGGAGTCTAACCGCTCCCGTGGGTAGCCAACAAAATTGGGCAAGGTGGATGTAACCTTAGATGAAGACTCAATGAAAGCTTCTCGGGGGTCGCCGAGGCTGTGGCGACTTTCTGAAGAGTCACACTCGCTCTCCGAACTTGTATTTCTCACAACAGAAGTTTCCCGGTCCTGGATAGTGGACTGGGCATAGGTGACAGTGATGTCAGCAATAGACGGGAGTCTGTCACGAGGTTCACGGTAAGACAAAGCTGTCCCTTGTTTCACTGGGCACTTTAAATCCGTATCGAATTTAGGCACTCCATGTTGAAGTGTGTGATGAGGATGTGTCATTGCCATACTTGCGTCTGATTTCTCACTGAGCTATGGTCATCTAATTGATTCAAGCTATTTAAATCAGTTGCTTTCTTATCACAAAATATGTAACAGTATCAATAGGAAAGTAGTCAGAAAAACTGTGAATTCCTTATTTATATTTAACACAGTTCTTTGACGACTTCCACAAAAGTTTTTCACTCACGTTGCTAGCTTGTCAGAACAACTTATAGCATATTTTACTTCAGTCGAGAAGCCCGCCACTTCACCGGTACAGTAAGCCAGGGGAACTGCGCACACCACCAACATTCAAAGCAAGGCGGTGACTGAGTCCAAGCACAGCACAGAAGAGCAGGCGGTGCTTACCGAAGCTCTGCATCGTCATCAACGCACTCTGCGTTCATTGGTCACTGGGACTTCGAGCGCCACGCTCATTGGTCCTTGATAGAAACGTCACACCTAAGGACACTGACCCTCAGAGCGATACATAGTGGAAATGACTTTGAAATCCCTTTTTTATCGCTCGAACCACAGAATGTTTCGTTACTTGACCATGAAAAGCAACACTGATTATTCAGTTACCTCTACCTTCGCGCCAAGGTTTCATGCTCTTCAATGATATGCAAAGCTCATTGTCAATATCGAGTTACTCATCAGTTACTACAGGAGCTGTCTTTAACAGGAATAAAACTATTTACAGATCGGCATGTGAGGGGCTGAACGTTATATTTTGATCATCGGCAAGTCAGTATTTTTGTCCTGTGTGCGGGAAGACGCGGCACTGAAAACACGAGATAATAGAATCGGCGAGAGTGGCACTATTTTAATAGAAGTTGTTGACATAACTGTGCGAACCCATCGATAAAAAAGAGGAGGATCACGGAGGACAAGGTTCTTATCTGCATTCAAGGCCAGGCCTTCATCCCGGTTAATGAACTTACTCTGGAGGCCGCATCCATTTCTGGTATTTCTTTCCGCGTCACCATACACAAGGGTAATCGCATATATATATGTATATATATACAACGCATCTCTGCAAGCCAAGGGTAACCGTATATATATATATATACAACGCACCTCCGCACGCCAAGGGTAACCTTATGTATATATATACAACGCGCCTCCGCAATCCAAGGGTAACCGTCTATATATACACACATACCTATCTCTGCAATTCACGCAGAAATATGATCTGTTTAACAATCACACATCGCTGTCTCCCTCGAATGAATTGGTTTTCCCGACACCCTTCTTTAAAACAAAAAGAACGTGCATGAGATTTACTTTTCGCTTTTGCAACCTCGGTTCTGGAAACACGTGAAAACTTGCGTAAAAAATTGTTTTTGTCATAAAATGATTGTTTATCACCAGCAACGAAAATGGATTGAATTAAAATGAGCAACACACGCAGGCTCGGCAAGCCCTAAAAAAGGTCTAAAATCCGATCAAACATTCATTGGACATCGAGCCTTCAGCGTTGCTGCTGGTTTTGAGGCGAAAAGTTACGACGATGACGTTCTCATACATTACGTCGACTTATAATTTAAATAGAAGCAACTCTGAGTAGAATTGAGCTTAAAAACTCCATTAATTTGACCCATGAATGTCACAGAAAATGAGGCGAGTCACGTGAAATCCTCGGGCTGCAGCGAGAACAAGTATACAAGCAAACCAGCGCCAGTATATGCTCAGTAAGTTGAGTACAACGCTCAGTAAGTTGAGTACGACGCTCAGTAAGTTGAGTACAACGCTCAGTAAGTTGAGTACAACGCTCAGTAAGTTGAGTACAACTCTCAGTAAGTTGAGTACAACGCTCAGTAAGTTGAGTACGACGCTCAGTAAGTTGAGTACAACGCTCAGTAAGTTGAGTACAACGCTCAGTAAGTTGAGTACAACGCTCAGTAAGTTGAGTACAACGCTCAGTAAGTTGAGTACAACGCTCAGTAAGTTGAGTACGACGCTCAGTAAGTTGAGTACAACGCTCAGTAAGTTGAGTACGACGCTCAGTAAGTTGAGTACAACGCTCAGTAAGTTGAGTACGACGCTCAGTAAGTTGAGTACAACGCTCAGTAAGTTGAGTACAACGCTCAGTAAGTTGAGTACGACGCTCAGTAAGTTGAGTACGACGCTCAGTAAGTTGAGTACAACGCTCAGTAAGTTGAGTACAACGCTCAGTAAGTTGAGTACAACGCTCAGTAAGTTGAGTACGACGCTCAGTAAGTTGAGTACAACACTCAGTAAGTTGAGAACAACACTCAGTAAGTTGAGTACGACGCTCAGTAAGTTGAGTACAACACTCAGTAAGTTGAGTACAACGCTCAGTAAGTTGAGTACAACACTCAGTAAGTTGAGAACAACACTCAGTAAGTTGAGTACGACGCTCAGTAAGTTGAGTACAACACTCAGTAAGTTGAGTACATCGCTCCGTAAGTTGAGTACAACGCTCCATAAGTTGAGTACAACGCTCAGTAAGATGAGTACAACACTCAGTAAGTTGAGTACAACGCTCAGTAATTTGAGTACAACACTCAGTAAGTTGAGTACAACACTCAGTAAGTTGAGTACAACGCTCAGTAAGTTGAGTACAACGCTCAGTAAGGTGAGTTCAACGCTCAGTAAGTGGAGTTCACCGCTCAGTAAGTTGAGTACAATGCTTAGTAAGCTGAGTACAACGCTCAGTAAGTCGACTACAACGCTCAGTATGTTGAGTACAACGATCAGTAAGTTGAAAACAGCACATACCCGAGTTATATCATATTGTGCTAACCACAGCTCACATGGATAAAAGGAATCCTAGTCATTAATTACACTCATACGATGCTCGAGTCAAGTTATGAACAACCGGCTCAGATTTTGATCCGTACAAGTTGAGGTCCACATCAGAGAATGGCGTGTAAAATCGTGTGTTATATAATAAGTTTTCTGACGGTATGCTTAAATAATAGATAAGGGGTTCACGAACGCAAATTATTACTGGATTTGTAGCGACGGCAATTCGTCTCAGTGGGCGCGCAACTGATTTTCAGAATGTTTAATTTTTGTTTGTGTATGTCGCTACACTTCTCGGCCAATGGGGCTATTTATTCACTGTACAAAGCTCAAAACATTTGATTGCATTAACTCCTCTACAGCTCAGAAAATTAAAATTGCAATCACTTAAGAATACGGTGGAGCCACGATGGATCTTGTAAAATATCTGAAATTGAATATCGTTCGTGCCATGCAAACGTATGCAATAAAAATCATTGGATTAAAACTTGAAAAAACTAGAGCTGTTAACGACGAAGGAATTAGAAATAACAACTGAAAAGTAATGATGATCATAAAATTCACGCCCAATGTTATCATCGATAAACACTGACGACATACAGGCTCACAAGCGCACACACAAAGTAGTATACAAAGTAAAAGTACACAAAATGGTAAAGTAAACGAATAACGTTTTAAGAAAAGTTCAAAAGTCACTTCACGAAAGATCGACAGAAGTCAAAGGAACTTCCTTCCCACGACTAGCAAAACAACAAAAAATATGCTTGTTCGTCTCTGTGTGCCCACGCAGTCACCTTGAGGTAATCCCACTAGACTTGCAATGTAGAACTAACTCGCTAACTCAAGTCAGGCTGTTAGAACGTCACGAAAATTTACGAACTGGCCTTGAAACAATTCAGATCGCGATCTGAAAGTGTGCGAGAGCAGCGGCAATTTTTAATAATTAAAATTATTACAATTCTAATTAATTCGCTCCTAAGACCACGTAAACAACCTATCTGCTTTTCATACGAATATTGGATATCAGAATATGAAACTGAATAAATATAGCGGCAGTCAGAAAAAACGTAGAATCAAAATACAACTAAGTAATAGAGATAGAGGGTCTCCCCTATTTTATTTTTTGAGTTTAATAAATTAAGGTCTCCAAAAGTGATCAGGGCTAACAATTAGACCTTATCATCAGAGCAATACGCTTGAGCAGCAATTAAATGCATATAAATTCGATAATTTAGGAGCAGTTTATACTCCGGAAGAAAAAAGAATGTGATCAGCATTAAGGTTAGCATCGAGGATTCAGTCATTTTATACGAAATTCTCAACTTAACAATTACCGGAAATTTTTGGTAAGATTGCGACATTCTGCCCCATGAAATTTTCCATAGCGTGTACAAGCCATGATTTATTGCTTTGTGCATAAATATCACAATATTGTGCCCCCAATATTTTCAGAAATCTACAGCCCCATGTATTTATGATCATTTGAACCTTCAACCATTTACATTCAATTTGTTTATGACCAAATAAAATCGTAACCATGCATCCCATGCATTTACCGAAGACGTCGCTCTTTACTTCAGATCGAGGAATGCTTCTATTATATAGCAAATACAGTCATTGTTAAGAAAGGCCGAAGAAGGTTGCAACGTGAGTGAAAACTTACAGCATGGCTGGTTTATAAGCGATCGTTGATTCAGGGAAAGAAATTAATCTTTTACTTATGGTTCACGTCATCCTGCCGTACAGCAATCAAATGGGGATCATTCGCAGTTCTTTTCAGCCTGCTCGTGCATTTTTCAAAGTAGACTCAGTAATAAAGCATGCCCCTACATTTTCTCATGAAAAAGAAAACTTTCATTTTCAAGCAATTCATATCTTGATAAACATGCTAAATTTATTTATTAACTTATAACAACACATCAACGGAAGCTTTATGCAGTGCATGACATTCCTCATAGATAGATGTCTGCACATTGCATAAGTTGAGATCTGTAGAAATCTGCTCAGTCAGGTAATAGTTTAGACGAAAGTTTTTATATTTTCATCGTTTGATAGTGAACACTATTGAATAAACGCATTGCTATTATTCGAATATGATGAAAAGTACACTTTGTTAGGAGAAGACGTACAGCTATTCAAACACGGGAAGGAAAAAAAAGCGTTTTCTAACGTTCTATCTAATTCCGTCTCACTTCATTAAAAACGTACATTTTGCGAAAAAAATCCTCGACCGTTCAAGTGCAGCGCTTCTGAACTATTTACTATATTGGGTGAGCATAAACCTTTCCATAATCAATTTTTGCATAGAAATAAGCATAACATCCACGGTGTTGTAAATTTACGTATGCAGTAGTAATCAATTAGGAAGCGTTAATCCTTCCTAATTAATACACGCATCTGTTACCAAGCATGTTAAAACAATCAAAATCAGTTTATTTTCTTAGACATGAATAATACTTCAGATGTGATCTAAGGATCTTTATAACTATTTGAAATAAAAAGTGTAGGCGAACTATCATTTTTTAAAAATGGTTGTCTCTGCGTAAGATTTGAGACAATAAGGGCTAGCGAATGAGTATGCTTTCATAAAATGAAATCGTTGAATTAATGAAAACTTCGATTGCGAGAAAAATTTAGGGTAATAGAAAACCGCAATTCCTATTGCACAGATATGGTGTATTTGAGTTAGATTCGGAATGCATCTTTCAGATCCATCGATAACAGTGATAACGTTTCATGATATATTAACGTCTCAGGAAAAGGGAGTTGTTGCAGAGTTAAGTGGGTCGCAAAATAGTGGTCGAAAGTGGAAGAATAGTAGTAACAATGGTCAGTCAAATTATAGGGGGTAAGGGTTGAGTAGGAGGGGAGAGTAGGCCTCTATAGGCTTAGGCCTGTCAGCTCTAGAACCTGTCCAATGCCTACCTCACGTCTGGACCAAGGTCACACTCTGCTTTTCCAATGAGGAACGTGAATGAGTGACAAAACACGTATGTACAATCCCGTCGAAGAGGAACAAGATGCGTTATTGGTGTTAAATCATGAGAAAAATTAAGAGTTGACATAGTAATTTGAGTCGTTCAAACGATTAAAACGAGATTTCCTAAACTTTCACTCGACAAAAATTTGACATTCGAATTTCAATGCAGAAAATTTCGAATTTAAGGAGAGTTATTATCTCCTGTACATTATGAAGGACCAGGCTCCTATAGAAGATTCACCCCTCAATGTTTTATATATGTACCAGTGATTTGAAAATGATTTTTTGTTGGGATTCAGCGAAATTATACAGAAATGGAACTGTTCTTTTTATTACCCGAAAATAAATCCGAATCGCTCAAAGAAGGAAATTAACTCGGAAATTGAAAATTAGTTTGTAGAATATTTAAGTTCCAAAAATGCGTAAGCTTTATTAATATCAAAACTGGATCTCTTCAACTGGGTTAAAAGTTTCTATTTTCGAATGATGAGAAAAATGCAAATGCCAACTTTGACCTGATAACAAGTGCAATGATCTGAGCCAAGGATATACTTTTTATGATTGATAAAAAGTGAATAAAATCACTCGAAGCAAACAAATATTACCATGCTTTCCTCCTTTTGCTAGCGAATGATTCATTTTTGAAACGAGAAAATAAAAAATTTTCGTAAAAGGTTTAATATTTGAGCCATAAAACAACTTTTTTCTTCTTGATTAGTCAAATCGTAAAACAGACAACTTTCTACCTGAACCGTTTGCAAAAACCCAGAAAACAGTTTACTGGAGAAAGTTAGAACAAGAGACACTTGCTGGAGCATATTATAAGCCGATACCTCATCTCCAGAAAAAAACCCTTATCATTGAAAGGGAGAGTCTATTGATGCATAGAAAGCTGAGAAAGCCGTAGAGAGCACGGGGAAGTGAGGTCAAAACTTTCACTGCAGAGCGACCATCCCGCGCTCCGAATCAGCTTCGCACCGGCGCCGGCAGAGCGCCTTGATATCAACGCATTCGAGTGAAGAATTTGAACCCCGTTTTGGTCATTTAGTTTTTAAGGAGGTATTTTTTTTAAATCGAATCAGTTGTTGTCTTAATACTAATTCAATGGAGATTTCGAGGTTAATTTTTTATTTTACCGTGTAACTTCCTCATATGTAACAGCAAAATTTATTAAGTTCTTAAGACCAGAAGTTCCTTGTTTGAATATCGAGTAGTAACACAAAGACTCGATCGCAATGTAAAGTAAGCACGTGCGCGATAGAGTCGAAATGGCTTGCAGGAAGTTACCTAGTTTTTGCGAATTAAATGCATTCCACACACAGCAGAAATGCGTTATGAAGCAACAACTAGTAGGATACGCAATTCCCTCATGACCGAATACATTGCATCAATTAAATGAAAGAAAAATTTATTCTTAAGAGCCTATCTAGGAGGCAATGCTCAGGATAGCAGATTGCTTTCAAATTACCAGCCCTTTCAACTACGAACACTTTTACTCATATGAATTAAAATAGCGTGAGTGAGCGCCTCGCGATACTTTAATAAACGTGAGCACGACGCGCAGAATACGTAAAATTGAGACACGAAATGGCGCTCTGAAACGACGAATTTCAAGGCAGCTGTCGGTGCTTGGAAGGGGACGGGAGCGTCAGTTTGCAAGCAGCAAAGTGGTAGCCGTGCGTTGCAAAAATGTGACCGCGTCAGCGAGGAGATCGCAAGCGTTAGGCTTAAAACGATGCGTAGATTCGCTTCTCGGCTTGCTTGCGGAAAAAAAACATCGCAGCGCGAGAGAGAAAGCAAAAGGAATCCAGTCAAATCAATTCAAGAAAAGACTGCTTGAAGCACCTTCGCAAGGCCTAAAACTATGCGCAAAAAATGCGGACGAGCCCGGTACGAGTCGTCTGATCAAAAGTGAGTCAAGTTAAGAGAAAAAAGGAATACATTTTCATCAAAGGGCAAAGTTTGTAAGTCTAACGCAATTTTCACGATTTTACGCCTTTCGCCAAAGTTTAAAGGGGAATTTCGTAGCGAAATGGCCTTCAAAATACAAATTATTTGAGGTCCAAGATTAACGTGACCATTTCTTCAACAGCGGGACATTCAAAAACGATCGTTTACGCTGAATCAAATCAAATGAGCTACGGTGGTTAGATATGGGAGCTCCGCGGAGAAAGCGCCATCTCTTCCTTGTCATTTACTTTCTTTCAACAGACCGAGGAGGACAAGGATACAGTGTTAAAGCACAGAATTAGAGCCATGCGGTTCACATCAGGGGCAGAGTTACAGCCCGGCTTCCGTAGCGTCTGAAAGCAAGAATTTACGGCCTGCGTTTCGTTCCTCCTAAGACCGTGAGACTTTTATTATGACTTATTCGTGTATATTCATGAATTAAATGCATCTACACAAAAAGACAAAGAGAAATTGCAGAGCAAGTAATTCACTAGAATGTGTGGCGCTCATGTTTTAGGTATACTATTTCAATTTTTCAAATTCTGCCAACAAATGGTAGAAAAATTTACATCTGTTTAATAATATATCGTCATAGAAATTTTCCATCAAAGACAAACGTCGATGGACAACGCTTACATTCATTCACAGTGAATTTATTTGATGGAGTAAACAGCATTTATGTTGTTCTTTCTTAAATTCGAAGGAGATGGGAATCTAACATCTCAGTTTCTATTAAGATATTATTTCCACAATAGTAATTTGAAAACGAGCAAAATAAGTGAATTGAACACAAAAATCGTCTTGCTGAAAAAGTCGTTCTTACATTTCCGAAATTCGAACGAGTATCTTTTTTGTCGTATACTTCTGACAACTCATTTCACCAATTTCGTCACTGCTAGGGAAATGTCCCTGATTACCTGCAATAATTACCCCTTCTTTCTTCCACTTGCTCCTTATGCCAACGACTGATTTACTTGGTTCACATTCAAATCGTACTTACATGTATCACTCATCTCTGATTGCTGAGATACTAAGACATTGTTTAAACCATTCTGGAGCAGTATGTATATAAAAAATAGATGGTCAAATTTAAATTGAAACAGTTCAAGATCTAAAATTCTTTTAAATTATAGGTGAATATTATTCGTACCATTTAAATAAAATTACTAATATTTTGTTAATTGGAAATGCTGTCATTAGCGGGAAATTAAGTGTTATGAATTAAGAATATTCTCACTAACGTTAAGGTTAAAGCTTGTGCCAAATTTGAACTCAAGTTTAAGGTTAAGTTTACTTTTTAGAGAGATTTGGCTACAGGCAAAGTGGCTCATAATTCTATGGTATCGATAACAAGTTACAAAATCGAACAGAATTTAAGAAGCGTTAGAAAAAAGGTCGGTAAGCCCATATAGAAAACAGTGATAAATATCGTGTTATTTTTTTTTTGCTTCAATAAATAAGAACTTTCATTGGGGCCAATTTTAATGATTTATTTGGTGTACAACTTCAATTCCAAATATTACATTCATGTCACTCTACTACAATGGAAATTTAAAAAGTGTGTGATTAGATATATTTTCAAGTTTTGCGTGTGTGATATTAATAGGGTTTGGAAATTCTTCAACAAATAACAGCAACCCCAAAATTTAATGAATATTAATACTTACGGAGTTAAAAAAAATGAATTCCAAAAGAAAATTAATTGTATGCGTTAATTCAGTTCGAAAATGCTACTCCAAGCAGCAAAATTGAAATATTGTTAGGTTTACAATAACCTGAAATGCGTAGAGAAATGACAAAAGCTCGAAGCTTTTGGTAAACGACTCACAGTCCAAGAACCTCTCAAACAAATAATTACACGATCTCGACAGAATAATTCAGAAAATTGCACAGGAAATGCGAGTTAAGAGTGAAAAAAGAGAAAGGAAAATAGAGAGCCGTGACCCTGAGTGAGAGTGAAAGGGAGAGTTGCTATCGGAAGCAGCGCTCGGGTTGCAGGCCAATTTCTTCGCTGGCGCCGGAGGAGAAGCGTAGGAGAGTCAGTAGACGAGATCCTCTCTCTCTCCCCCCACTCTCAAGGCTGCACACACTGCCTGCTGTTACTCAGCAACAGCAGCTCCACACTCTCCTCACTCTCTATTACTGTGCCAGCAACAGGCGATCTTATGCTTCACAAAGCCGTATTTTCCAATGGAAGTTGCGTGGCTGCTGCTTTTGATGCCTGAACCTGAGGGTCAAGGTATTTTACCTAAATTTGAGCTACTTGACTCTCAGTTATAATGCTACGCCATTATCGCCTGGTCGAGACAAGCTATACTACATCATTAATGACAATGAAATAATGAATTTGAAAGTTATCTTAAAGTTTAGTTGAATCAATTCGAATACTACAAAAACGCTGCAAAGGGAAAGTAAATGAAATAAGTCAGTACAACATCCAAAATGAATTTTTAGAGAATAACAATGAAAATATATCTGATAACAAAACGAAAAAATGACACTCTTGATTTCGGAACAGAACTCATTAAGATATATGTCGTCAACGAATAAGGATGTAAGACTTAGAATAAAACGTATTATTTTAGGAGTAATATATCTTGAATTACCACTACCACTGACCCCTAAGATCAGATTATACATGTATTACTTTTAAAACGCTAGAAAATGAGCTATTTCGGAACGTTTCGACTTTATTACATGTTGAATGTTTCGATTTCATTAACACGAATAGATTAACACTGGTTGAACAATGCAATCAAAAGATTCTCAAAGGGCACGTACAAGTAGAATGCATAAGGTTTGGCCATCGCTTTAAGGAAATACAGATCGGAACAATGGTTACAAATCCTACTTATGTTCAAAACTTTCGCTCTCGTCTTCAATGGCATCAATCGAAACGCCCCATACTCAGCTTAGAGCACACGCGGAGCTACTCTGAACTAATGACCACGGTGATCTCTTTTGCTGGTTGAGATCTTGGGTAGCCATCTTAGTAAGTCAAGGTATGAAATAAGATACTGCCTCTAATATCGTCTCAATCTAAAATTACCCACGAGATATTTTACAGGTACTACTTCTCAGAATCTTCGAGTTTTCAGATGTTATTTCAAGATACAAGGGTGTAATAGGTTCTACGACTATGCCCAATTGATATTAACGGCAGGACATTGAGAACAGCATGCATGAAGATTGAAAAATGTTGTCGTTATCGACCTGTATCGAAGACGTCTTCAAGAAAGAGGCACAAAACAGGCCTATTGTTTCAGAGAGATTACTGAGTATAGGTAAGTAGCGCATTTTTTATTCCGTGCAATATCATGACACTTGTAATATTTTTTTGCATCACTGGAGGATATCAATGCAATGAGAACTTAAAAATACTATAAATTACTAAGTTGCAAAGGAAGAAAATAGAAAACCTAAATCCCAAACACCCATAAATCCCAAATACCTATAATACATGGGTAGAAAACGCGCTACAGCTTTAGATAATTAAAAAATAAAAATGAAACTAATTTATTTGCTTGAATCTTCGATTAGACAAATGGTTTATAAGTACAAGTTTGAAGTAAATTTCACTGAGTTCTACCTATGTAAATGCAGCGCACTAAGACTCCAATGTTACTGCAGTTCAACAAAGAATTCACTGCAGGTTTGACCTACAAAACTTTCGAGAGACAGAGAGAAAGCTGATCTTGCATGAAAAACTTGGAATGTGCTAGTGAAATAAAATTTCGATAACCACATTCAAAGGCTCCATTCGAAGGGCGGCGCCGGGAGTTAAAAAAACAGATCAAGTGTGACAGATACAGAGTGAAATGACCACAATAAGACCGTGAAAGAAGATCACGGGCAGTGGAAAAACAAGCGTCACAAACTGGCTGGCAAGTCGAATGCCTTGTGTAGATATATTTTACAGTGGGGAACCGGCAGCGGGTGTCTGAAGACTTTTCTAAAAATTCCGATATATTGCTGGAAAACAAAGTATGCTTAAAGTGAGCGGAAAACTTCTACAGGAAAACTGAAATGAGACGAAGTTATAAGTTTATCGTGCGCTAACATCGAAGTGAAACAAAAATGATTATTCCCATTTTCTGAAGAACTGCCGCGGTGAAAAATGTAGAATCATATTTTCCTCCTCGAATAGTTACGTGCGAATGACGATTATCTTCCACTATGTGTATTTATTTGACAAGTTAATATGTTTCTGGAATTTGTGAATACATGCACTTACTTGGAAGTGAAAGTTGAATTAACTTACGCCTGTTACACATAATTGAGTGACGTTAAATACGAATGAAACTTGACGTTAATACAAATGTCATGTTTCATCATTGTTTACGCATGACTTGTCGTTTGCCACATATTTTGTATTCAAAGTCTTGTGATGAATTAGGAAAAATAAACAATACGAACACGAAAAAAATGAGATTCATCCAATACACGGTGAGAATAATATCGATTGGGTGAAATTTTTAAGTGAAAAAATAAGCGTTTAATTACGCCAAACAAAAAATATCATGTTGTTGGATGCAGAAGAGACAGAGACAGCTTCTACACGTAACTTCGGAGTAAAAGAGATATACTTGAAAAAATGCTGCCACTGATCAATATGAACAACGGCAATTCCAAAAAATCATCTTCAAAGTTGGAAAAGTGTTTTTCTAATGCAAGCTTTTAATAATTACAACAGTCAAATTTTGAGAAAAGTTTCATATCAGCTTTTTTAAGGTTAGAAAGGATCTCTTGATTTCAGATATCAGCATCTACGATAGAAAGGGGTGAATTGAGAGAAGGGTTGTCGTCCCTAACAGTATTTCTGCGCCAGGAGGAGCTAAAACTAACCAAAAACTTCGCTCAAAGGATATTTTTGAGGGTTCAATGAAGCCAGGGTACGACGCAATTCCCCGTGGTGACCTTTGACTCTCCAACACGATCGGTGGAACGACGAGGTGTATTTCTCGGGTAACACAGCACTTGCGTTGCGAAAGTTATCTTGCTTTTGGAGTAAAGACACATAACCTGTCTCATCTCTATATTGCAACACTCTTAATTATTCTTCACGGTTAATTCTTACTCAGGAAGTCTGCTCCCGTTGCTGTCTCACTACTTAAGCATTTAGGCGAAATTTTACAAAATATAAAATGAAATAACCATGAAAACTAGGCTTGCTGCTATTATAGCATTTTCTGGGATTTTTTGACGTTTAGTAATTGTTGTAGGGAAGTTTTGAATGAGAGTTTTACTTAATTTTTTCATAATAATGCATGTTTTTAGGAAAAACATGCACTACTTTTCGAATATTTTATCCATATTACTTAATTAAAGTACAAAAAATGAAGACCTATGAAAGATATTGGTCTCAGTGTTACTTGATCCTGCATCATTAGTTTTCATCAAAGTGAAAAATCTATCCGAGGTATCAGTGAAAACACTGGTTTAAGCTTGAGAACGATGTTGAGAATAATAACACGTCGGAGCAAGATAGCGAAGCCGGTTCATCTCGTCGCATGTGTGGAGAAGAGCAACCACCTCTGCTTCTAATTTTCCGAAAATTAATTTTAAATTATCTTGAGTTATATTATACGTAGGTAAAAAACTCATACCCAGTTTTAAACTTTCGTAAAATATGTTTGGAATGCTTTTAATGCAAACTAAAAATCCTATAAATCCTGTTTTCTTAACTGACTCGCTCATTAGTTTTCCAGATGTTGGGTAGCAAAGTGATTTTATATACAAAGTGTCTTAATCAAGGATTGAAAATATATTGCCAGCATTATTTGAGTTAATAGGTTTCTTATTCCATTCGACAAATTATCTCAGGAATTAAATATATCAAAAACTCTCTTAAATACTCCAATAAATTTTATTGTAGCTTCACTACCGCTAAAACCGTTAGTATTATTATTTCGACAAAATTGTTATCCAGCTGCAACGGATTAAAAGCTGAGCACCAAGTTTGACATTCATTTTTTTAAAGTAATTTACGTGCTTCAATTTTAAGTTATTAGCTAAATGTATACTCTTTGAAGTTTGCAGTTCATGTAATTTCTGTGCGTAACTCCATTTTATCGTACTTTCTCCGAAATCAGCAATAAATTTTGTATCACTAAAAGTATTTATAATTAATTTCATCATGTTACAAGGATCTAGAAACAGGTGAATATCGTCGTTAGATAAGATGAGGGAAACTTGGCGTCAAATTATCTAATCCTAGTTTAATCCAATTTTTTTTTCAAGTACTACTGCCCTTACGCACAATGCATGAGAGGGGCATACTGAAAAAGTACGTCTTGCACGCAGTATAGATAAGCAGCGTTCCCCCACGCTTAGTGCCAGTGACTAACTGCGTAGCATCTCCGTTGCACCTACATATGTCCGCCACCACTGATGTTGATTGACTTCGCGTTTAAAGCGATGACACCGGCTCCATTATTATTCCAACCTCCTTGGTGAGAGCCAAGGAGATTTACATCCCAGATTTACATACCAGATTTACATCTCAGATTTACATCTCAGATTTACATCTCAGATTTTATCCCAGATTTACAACTACTCCGGTTTCGAAATCGAGCCCGACTGTTTATGAAAAATACGTTGCATAATGCGCAATTGGTATTGATTGTTTTCACCCACGATAGTATGAGCATATTTTTTCAATGTTATGATACAGGGTGGGGAAAAAATCCCCGGACTCTTTTTCAAACTGAAATAAAAGCTACTGATATTTGTCTTTCTAAAAGTAATTTACTGTTAATTAATTGCTAATGTCTTTTTTTCGCACTTCAAAGAGAATTTGTTGTTAAAACCTTCATAGCATTATGAAAGTGAGCAAACGCCAACGTGACCGCCATCTTTACCTGATTTCAGCACCTGGACTTCAGTGTTGGTCAATGTTGGAAACTGAAGTCTGCGTATCATCCCACGCCACTGTCGGCAATTTGAAGCAATCCCTAAAGAAAGTATGGGACAAAATACCCCTAAAGAAACTGCGTTTCTCTGTTGAAAGCTTCACAGAAGACTTCAAAGGGTAATCAGAGCAAAATGAGGGAACATGAAAAAATAAACTTCTATTCGGTTTCATGGCAGTTAATAAATTAATGTGAGGACGATTTTTGCTTATTACACTGTCCTACTGTAGAAATATTGCCAATTAACTTAGTCCGGGAACTTTTCTCTACCCAGTAATTGTATCTTGAAATTTTTGGAAAACTTTCAACGAAGCCTAGAACTCAAAGGTTCTGCGTCGCTAACTATCAAGTTGTGGTAAAGAAATAGGCTTTCCGAACGAACGAGATACAAAAAATAATTTTTTCTTCAAGGCAAGCAAAAAGTACATTCTTCGCGTTTTTCTGTTCAACCGCTACTTAACGCCTACCGAGAATTTCTGATTATTTTCTATAGGAAAAATGAGCTGTTTAGTAAGTGAAACCTGTAACCAAATACATAAAACAAGGAGATCAAGTTAAATAGAAAATCATAAGCTTAAATATTAAACATGCAATCGCTACGATAGCGAAACTGTGAGAAAATGTTTACATATTTTAAAACGAGTGCGCTGAAGATGTCAAATTGCGTGTTAATTAGTAATAAACTAAATTTCACAAAAATTGAAAACGTAATGATCTTTTGAAAGCAATATGACATATTTTCAGATAGCGAAGTCATACGTACATCAATGTCCTAAAATCTTCTTAAGCAACTAATTACAATTTTAAGCAATTACAATTAAGCAGGCACGCCAAGTGCGTGCCTGCTTTCACTGTGCCAAGCAATGCTTTCGTTGGGCTTCGATCATGTTTTTAGGGTGATCGATAGCGCGGTCGATAGCGTGCTAGCGCGGTGATTTATAGTCCTGAGTTCGCGCCTCGCGAACTCCTCGTACATTTATTTATTTGAAAAACCTTGCGGAAGCAGTAGCTTCCCGAACCACACTCATTAACTGTTTCTGGGGGTGACTTGACTTTGAACTCTTAATTACAATTGTTCTTGGAAAATAGTGCAAACATAACCGCCATTCGCAGCTTTCTAAACATGCCAATTTTGGGTCATTTAGTATGAACTCAAAGTTTTTACCATTACCTCCAGATCGAGTTCACGTTACGGCAGAATTTGACTGTGACATTGGTGAACTATCGAAAACAACCCACGTGTTTACCCTGAATGAAAACGACCACGGGGCCCAGGCTTTACATGCCATCAGTCAATTTTGATGAAGAAAATGACGAAAGAAATAGCACTGAATACCGAACCTTATCGTGGAATTTCGACCTAAGCATACATGCAAGAATTTTTATATTGATAACAATAGTAGTTTAACATAGGAGCGTGTCTAGTTCGATGAAAATTTATGCTCTCTCGGCACAATTTGTTTCATTATCACCAAGTGCAATTTAAAAAGAAGTTATAAGTTTACTTTAAGAATTTCGAATTCAAAATAAGAATAAACAAAAAATAGTTGGATTCTAACTTTGGAACAAGTATTGTATGAAAAAAAAAAGGATTTGAATTTTTTTATTTTTCTTGCCTTTTGGCTTAACAGTACTGAATTTGTTAGTACTGTTTGTGTGCACTAACCAAACCCTAATGTAGATGTGATTTGAAGGAGTAGCAAAATTACGTACATTTACAGGAAATGAATTGAAAGTAATTTCTTCCGTATAAATTCAATGTTCTTAAATATTGAATGTGTGTCTCAAATTCCTCATTATAAAGAAAATAATTTATTTCTAGTTTCCCTAACTTTTTAGCTTAGAATAACTGAATACGATAATCCTAGGAAATGGAATTATTGTGATATCAGAGGAATTATCGAGACATTTTCTTACAAAACAAATGCTCATCAAAAGTAAATGATGAATGTGGGCTAATTTTTGACAGTTAAGTGTAAATAAAAGGAAACAATTGCTACTTAAAAACATTTTAATTCATGATAAACATCAAGCTCACGATTACTCGAAATTTAGTCGAGTATAATAATTACTCATTTAATTGATCAAACAACAATGAGCATAATTGCGGTCAAACTTCTAAAATTCATTTCACACGATAATTGAATAATTTGGCACGCTCTAGAAAGCACAGTCGCCACACCTGGTCATCACTATTGTTTACCTACAGCCCAAGAACGCTGGTGCCCACCATTTGACCGTAGTACGGTGAGCGACAGGTTTTCTTCAGTGAAAGACAAGGTCGCAAAAAATACGTTTACCTGAAAAAAACACGTTCAGTTTTTTTGCGTGGCCGTGCTTTTCGCATACCACATCTGGACAACAACGGTTCCTTAGAAAAACATCACGTCATGTTCGGATCATGAAAATCTCAGTCGAGACGACGGTACTAACCTGAACAAGTTAGATCATGAGTAATATTAGAAGCTAAGCTAATATTTTGTACTGCTTCTTTCTAAATATCAAAACTGTTCACGTTCTGCGTGAGAAAGTTACTCAAGGACTTCGTTAAAATTCATTCTTATTGCTATCATTGATAACAAACTCTGGCTAACGTTTCAGGGTCATCTATGTCCCCAATCAAGGTTACATTTGGAATGCAAAACAGAGAACAAAACACGTGATAACGGTAATGCAAATGGCATGAAAATTACTTAGGGTTCGGATGGTTTTCAAAAATTGATGAGGCATAACTTTACCAAAATTACTTTATCCCTCAGTAAATTTCACATTGGTTGCGTTACTGATATCGCATGCTGTGCTTTCTTTTTTGTATTTCAGATATAACCATTAAAAAGGGATAGGTAGCTCCGAAACGTTGGCTTGTGTTTGACATCAATGATAGCTGAGTTAACATTTATAATCAGAGTAGTAGTTATAATAAGAGTTTCGGGTACTGATTGTAGTAAAATTAACCAAAATGACAAGAACGGGCAAATGCAAACCTGCTACCAAAAATGTTAATGATTACAGCTGTCTAAATTACTTCTAAAAAATGATTGAAATCGGAAAACATGAAAAAGCTGAGAAGATTCACAATAAATATTCAGCAGTTCAGCTCAAATATTCAAGTTCTAATATTCAAAGGTAAGGATGTATAAATTTTTTTTTGTAAGCTTTGAACGAAACGCACAGCACCTGTTCGACCCAAAAGATTGTTCGAATCTGCCGTTGTACGTTAAGACAATTTTTTAATTTTCTACTTCACACAGTAACAGGTTACTCCTACCTGAAAAAGCTTTTTTTACTGGCAGTTGTAGTTGAGCTAATAAAGAACTCCATAATAAGCATGCCAGAGAGGACGGACTGATATAAGAGCCCCGTTTGCTGCCAGTCTTCGTGAATTGCTGCCAGTCTTAATAGATAAAATATTTAAGATCTAATATTATAAAAAGTGTGCGATTGAGAACGTCACTGTAGTGGACCACATGCTACCGAATCCTCAAGGTCAAGCGGTTTGCTATCTTTGTGGTGATGATTCAATAGATCGAAGCGTGAGCTCAAGGCTTTGTCATTATCTCATTGTACATCATTGTACATGGTCGGGGTGATAAGAGATCGGCGTGTAATCGGCAACAAGAGGTGATTCTGTGTTACTGCAATTGTCGCTGCGGCCCTGGAATTGAAAGGGTCAGCAGGTGATCAGGATTCTAATTAAACTCAACCCTCAGAGTACCAAAACTCGAAACGTTTAGGAAAAGTCTTCGGGGAAAAATGTCGTCAGTACCCTGAAATATCAGTAAAATGCCATAGCGTGGGTCTTTTCTACTTGGGTAAGTGCCTATGTCTGATTTCAAATTAGAAAAATATTGCCTCTTCAAGTATGTTTGCTTAGCATGCAAAATTTTTAGTTCCAAAAATAAAGTTGGAAAAGTAAAAAAAAATATTGATTGAGTTTCTACACAAACTGATCATCAAACGAATGAAGGTCTGAAAAAATATATTCAAGGTCATTAAATATGTTATTAAATGTTTTACTCGTACCATGTGACTTAAACTAAGTGGAGATCAACATCAAATTGCATTTGCAAGGCTTCTGAAATGTCTGAAAAATAGTTTCGTGAACGCTATTAATTGTTCTAATTTTATCATTAATTTCAAAATACTTCCCTGTCAGACGAATTAGTTTAAAATTCTGCTGGTTGCTCTAAGCTGGAACCACTAGACTTCTTGGCACCGGTTACCGTTAGTAGACATCTCGTTAAAAATTTTTCACCTCAAGCCCTGTGGGGAAGTGCTCCGAAAATAAAAGCTTGTTTTCATTTCCAGCAGAACAGGAAGGAACATAAAAATATTTTATCACTGAAAAAACGAAGATGTAAAAACTCAGGAGTGGTTAAGGGCTGACAGTAAAACGACTGTTGAACAATAGTTGCCGTACAGACCAAACAATTAAGAGGTCACTCACAGAGAGAAGTCGCCCGAGAGATTTCAGTCTACAGATATTCTCCCCCATGGCCAACAAATGAATTGTCGAAAAATAAAATTTCGTCAATTTTTCAGTTTTGAAATTTAGGTTATACGTATTTTTGAATAAAGTGAAAACCTCAGTTGTAGCTGTATACAATTATATGAAAATTAATTTTAGCATTCAAAGGGACTATGGCTGAAGGGAAAATGACAAATACAGAATTTAACAGGTTTTCCTGTCGTACATAAACGATAATTGAGACATACATCAACTATTGTACGTGCATTTATCTATGAATTATCACAAACAATTTATTTTTGTACCGGGCAATTTTTATCAAATTCTGGAGTTGAGTTCAAGTTGATAGGAACAACTCTTGAAAATAGATTCAAAGTAAATTGAAATTAGTTTTCATTTCACAGCTGCAACGAATCAGATTTCTCTATGGAATTTTGTAATTTTTGAGTTACCAGTTTCACACTTAGTTGAATTCAATCCTCACTTGTTTTTTGTGAAGGCTGACACACGAATATTGACTTCTATGATTTTTTTGTCCAAGTGAATTTTGGTAACTAAACATAGATAAAAAAGTTGAACGTACGAAATAGTGCAAGGGGAATAAAAATTCTCTTTCCTCGATATCACTAGAATTGATTCAATAAAATTTGCGCGCGGTATTCTGGTGCATGCTTAGGCTCACGAAACTGATGGAGAAGAGCCCATTTTTCTTCACAGCACAAAATAGATGACCATTCCTCAAAATATTCAGGGTAACATGTGATTAATGTAATATATTAGTAGAAATAGAGTAAGATCGAGCAAATTAAATAAAATTTCGCTCCAAATGCTATTCAATTATATTAACGAGATAAACGATGTAGGATAAAATTCATACGTGTGAGAACAACAAGGGTGAAAACAGAACGAAGGGCGATTTGGTCAAATATATCATTTGAAACGCATACGAATAGAAGTTGACGAGTAGGACGCAATGTCTTGCGTGGGGACGAATGCTATCCAAGTTAACAACGGGTAACAGTAATTTCGCTATAGATGTAAATTTTGATACATAGTTATTACGACAACACCTCAATTTTTGCACCTCAAAACCATTTTAACCTCTTTGCTGCAGCTGGCACATATGTCCATGTAAGGTCACTCACACTAGGCCCATCAACGATACACCTGCAGCGGGAGGGAAGGAATTAATAATCCCCCTCGCAGAATACCTCAATAGGACAGAACATAATAAATTTAGACTTCCAGCCCGCATATCTTTGTGCCGTTATAAACTTAAATGGAAAAAACGCACCATTTCAAAACTTCCTACCATAAGAAGTGTTTGATGTAACGGAGTTAAACACGGTAACATGGCATGCGTTTTTACGAAGTTTATTCTTTCCAATTCGTGAATCGTCCGATTTAAAACATGGAAAATGATATACGCTGGCGAGCAAAAAAATAAGGCATGTTCGATTTGTAACAAAACATTAAAGGTATTATTAATTTGGAAAAAACGAAACGGATTCAATCTACTTTATCCAGTGAGCGAATTTCAAGAGAAAATGTCTAAAGACATTGAGTGCATTCGAGTGTATTAGTTTTAGGGTTTTGTTTTCACTGTTTGTCATAGTTTAATTGTGGGACTATTTTACTGAACCAGCACGTTACAATTCTTATTGTTGTCAGTAATACTTAAACCAAAAACAGCTACCATAACCAAATTCTTGGATTATAGTCTGTTCTCATGCACAAAATGACGTCACATCCAGAGATAAAAATCATGTCATCATATTGAGCTAAAAGAAAAAGAACTGTCGTACTGTTAATTTTGTTGAGTGTGGTCTCGAAGCACAGCGTCGTTTATCGAGTTCCTAGGATCGAAATCTTACCGGTCAGAGAGAAATGGTCCAATCGAGGTGAGCAAGTGGAATATTTGAGCAAAATTTGGAAGTTATCCTGCTTTTGTTCATGTGTCACATAAAACTTAAATCCCTCATTTGCCGTAACTCACATACAACAGAACAGTAAATGTTCAGAATGAAAATCTATCACATTAAATTGATAATGTTACTACCATAAACAAACGCACAACTGCGATGGGAATAGGAAAGGTGCATGTATCCAAACCTGCCAAAGCAGAGCGCATGTCCTTATGCTTAGCCTTTCACATGCATTGCAGTTACAAACGGTAGCTGATCATGGATTGTCACTCTTTTGGGCATTGTTGCAGGTACTGAACACGTTGCAAAGACCAGGACAGCATGATTTGACAGTGCTCCTTCTTTGATTGATCTCGGGTTTGATTAACGATTGTCCAATTAATATTTTCTCGATCATGTGATTACACCAACAATAAGATTAGATTACTCTAAAAGATAGGCGTGAATTCTCTCGATGTGAGAAATTCAACATTATGACGTACTAGCGTGAATGCTGTCATATGGATTGGTATATCCAAACAAACTGGCAATGAGAAGCATGACGAAGGCCACCCGCGCTGCTTCCTTATACTCTATATGTTGTGGCTTGCTCAACGCGTCGTGAATATTAAGAAGTATTCCACGAACATGTTTGAGCTGTCCGTTGTGTTAAATATCTGACTGTCCAGTGGTAGCTTATGGGTATCGGAACAAAGGATGGCAACAAAGAGTTTCACCACTTTGGCCGTTTCAAAATCCAGTGGGAATAACTTCCATCAGCTCCCAAACACGGGTTGTCAATTAGGTCGACGACATTCCTATAGATCCATTACAGGTTAAATGTTCTATTGACACCCATGGAGGAAAAATGCCAAAGACATAACTTAACATGCGAAACCGACAAGAGATTACAAAAAAAAGAACTCTCGCTCTTTTCTTTGCTGCAGTGAATAGCTCAAAGCAGAGTTCATATCGGAACCGCGTCAGTTTTTATCGATTTTTCCACCATTTACTATATAGAGCCATCTAAAATTCCACTGGGAATAACTTCCATCAGTTCTCAAACACGGATTGTCTATTAGGCCGAAGACATTCCTATAGATCCATTACAGGTAGAATGTTCTATTGACACCCATGGAGGAAAAATACATAGAAGATACGGACAAAGTACTCAGAGGACTCACAAAAATGCTTCACCAACTTTTTGACCCGTTGCTTAATCACAAGAACGTCTCTCAAAGTTTGACACCATGAACAGATAACGTAGTACATATATAGCTAGATCGAATTCTTACATCTCAAGGTTGTCGACAGCTCAAGGCTCCCTCACTCAAAAAATAACAGAAGCCTTATCCAACTTCATCAAATTACAGTAACATTCCACGTCCAGCCAGTGATTGATATCTTGGAAATGCATGCTATCATCAAATAATAGGGCTGGTTTTTCCGTGTTGTTCATGTCCCGCTTGATGCATGTTGTGAGATAAGGGTTATCTATCCTACACAATACCATGCATCAACTACTGCGACTAAATCATTTGATTGGTCGTTGTATGAGAAAATATTATTTAAAGATCTGACATTAATTTAATCGTAAATTCATTTAATACTCCTTGTTAATATCAAATTATTTTACTATCCATTGTGTCATTAATATCGTCAAGAAGGAGAACTGTAATATTTTAGTTTTCGAACAGTGAATAAAAAATTGAATGAGTGAGCTAAATTTTAAGGAAAAGACACAGTTTTTCCAATTACTGGAAAGGTTAGCACATATGAGGTAATGTATTCGGAAGGGCTTTGAAATCATCAGTAGACATCAGCAACATACGTTTTGTGATCAGAGTTAAATGTAGAAGGATAACTGCGCGATCACGTTCATATTGCCAGAATGAGAATCAATAGGTCGGCGAGTACGAGGCAGGTTCACTTGTGGAAGTTTTTTTCTCGATGAGACTCCCGAGATTGTTGATAGTTGTGATAAAAATCGACCGACGATTATCCGCAACTAAACGAAATTAATAAAATGTTCATTAATTGGTGGAATTCTAAACAGAGTTTTGATGATATTCAGTTATGCCTCTTCAGAAATAGTCATTACTCTAAAATGAACATTTCTTCCCAAACCATTTTTTAATTAAATCTTAACACTGACGTCTGAAAAAAAATCTTCAATGCTTCCAAACGACTGCCTCGTTCTGGTGATAAAAGAACTCTTGTAATGTAAGCATGGCTAGAATGACAACTCCCAATTCTTTGATATTTTGAAGCCATTCATTGAACTCAAAAAGCCTACAGGCTACTGACTTTACGTTTTCTGAAAATTAATTCAAAAGTGTTAGGCACTCAATCCAATTTTATTAATCTCAAAGAGAAAACTTTCAGCACTCGAGCACAGCAAAGAAGGGCCAAAACTCGACCTTGACTTGGGCGGAGCACCAACAGTTGAAGTCTGGTTGCTGCTGGGAGGGGACGCAATTTAAAAGAATTCGTCCCAATGACTGCAGTGTGGACGTTCAGATAATCGGGTTGTGGTACACGTCACCACACAGAGCAGTGTGCGTGCTGCCGAACATGTCAGGGACAGAAGCACGGCTGCATGAGGCAACTCGCGTTGCTACGACCTCGTGACCTTGATTTAGGCCAAAAGAGAGCCCCCTCCTGCTGCCTACCGTGCGCCCTCCCCCTCTTTATAAAACGGATAGTGAAAATACGGACGCTTTGTCTCTCACCTTTATAGTCGTACTCAGTTAGCTGTGTAATTATATAACAGGTCATGTCTGAACAAAGCGTCAGTCGGGACAGGCCAAGCCAACAAATATGTGTCTGAAACGATGCTCTATCCAAGGCATCTGATGCCAGGACTCGAGATACCGAGTTGTACAAAACATTATCGTTCTCACATTCTTAGAACTCTCGTAGGTTGATTAGTGTGTTTTTCAAACTAGCAGGATGACAGCATTCAATATGCTAGTGCTGTGCATTATAATTGGGTGCATAGAGTACATACACTAAAAACGATGTTCTTCCTATGATAGGCAACAAGTGTTCTCAAAAGATTAAAAAACACGGCAAGTTGAGAAATCGGTAATACATCTTTTGTGTCTTTTAACTTTTTAACGTCAGCCAATTATCTTCTTGAATATTTTCAAGGTGTCGTGTAGTCTCGTACTGAACTCCTACCTCAAGAAACTCCAGCCGAGACGCGAATTGGTATGAGTTTTCGAGGTCGATGTGGAAGTGGTGACATGTAGCAACTCAAGCAGTAAAATCTTTGGTGCAATAGAGTCGAGAATATTACTTTGGAACAAAATAAACGCAGGTGAGCTAACATCACGAGGCAGAATGTTGGCTACTGCAACAAAAGCCAAGAGTTTTACTTCCACAATTTCTTACTCTAGTCTTGACATGAATTAAAGAAAAATTCTCATTTACCCTATAAATAGTCGCTTACCGGTACTCACTCGTGATGGCACATAAAATAGCCGTGTCAAGGTATTAATAACGTTTCAAATCGTCACCAAAGATTCAACGAAATCAATGATTTAGAAGGAACTGCAAATTGGTGGCATGCAGTCGTCATGCCCCCTGTGCTCTCTCGAAGCTCCGCCCACTCAGCAGTGCCCCAGAAAACCCCCATGTTTGGGGTCAAGTTCCCCCACAACGCGGTCAACAATCTTTCAAGGTTACGCGTGCCCCCTCTGCCTCCCCCACTGTCCTGCTCCCACCCTTTTCTCTCCCATGCATCTTTGAACGCTTGTCCGCGTTTCTGGAGCTTCTGTTGAAAAATGAGCCAAGTGGCAGCACTTAAAATGCAAAAGACTTCATAGACCTATTGCCCCTAAGTTGAAATCTTGTACGATAAAGGTCTCGTGATGCTGCTTCACCGGTGTAGTGCTACTGAGATAAAGGGGCTAGTGAGTTGTGTCTGCTCACGTCGCGTCGATAAGAGGAGACATGCAGTCTCATTCCACGTCAAATGACGCGATGATTCAATTATTGTCTTCGGTAATTGTACCTGCAGAGAACCGGGTTGCTACAAGATTCAGCGTTGATGTGCATAGTTGTGTGAGGGTATGCTTGTGTTTGAGTTTGTACACGAGTCGGAAGACAACATAAAGTTACACAAACATTAAGCTGTATCATGGTCTAAATTACAAGTACTACATGAGTGAGCAGTCTTAAATATGAAGAGCCGAGACACACATAAACTTTCCGAGACATCTGTATGAGGCGTCAGCGTCCATATAACACGAACGTCAAGAAATACATCATATGACTTGTCCGTAAGAAGCTGCTTGGACGTGTCAAGAAGAGACCAAAACAAGCAAGTGTAGGCAGCAGCGCATCAAAGAGATGATCGTATCCTGTGGCCTTGAGTTCACATCGCGGCCTGGCACGGCATTATAATGCGACTGCACTGAGCGTGCCCAAACAAAAGAAGAGGCGTTCAGCAGCAAGGTCACGGTACAGTGGATGTTTTACTTGAAGCTCAGTTCGCAACTTCACCAGGATGGTGACATTGCTCTGCAAGGTTAAGAGGAGTAAGAGACCGTGCCTCGGCAAGCAGCGAGCTCGGCCATTCAGAGGTAACGGTTTCCTGGTCATCTTCAGCGGTGGCGATCCTCGAGCGACTGTGGTGCGTTTCCGGGTGTCTCGGACGGGCGCACTCAACGAGCCTCAAGTTCAGTGTGATCATCACACACTATGGTGAACATTTACAGCAATTTTGTGGCCTTGTTGCAGGGCATGTGAATTTAATACAATTGGTTTTATTTTCACGTATTATACTGTTGTTTTCGAAGTTGTCCTCAGTCTGTCTTTTGAAAATTTTGCGCACTAACTTGATGACAGTAATATAATATTTGAGAGGTTAAAATATTATTTTGACTGAAAAAGAACTTTTCCAAGGTCATAGTTTCTTTGTGATTTTGTTGCCTGATTTTATAGTTTAATGAATCGCTGGCAATTATCAAACTCGTAAACACACGCAATAAAATTATTTATTCAATTTCTTAATGCATCGTTTTGGCGCGAGTCAGGCATCCTCGTCGGCGGGTGGGCTGCTCGATGCAGCTCGGTGGCGCAGTTTGTTTAATAAAAGCCCCTATTTTCTGCGCAAATATTAGCGGAGGGTTTTACCATTTTAACGTCGTATGAAGCTTGGAAAATCCACCGTACTTTGGAAAAATCGTGAATTCCCGTAAACTTTATGGTTGTTTGGAAAAAATACAAAGTGCACCAAATTTATACATCTTTAAGGGCCATTTAAAACCATAACCTGGTCTTGGTCTTATAACTATAAGTGCCATGTAAGCAAGAAAAATACAGATGCAACATCTGCATGTAAACTGTAAACTGCTACAATTTACAACAGAGTACCGTGAAAAAATGGCCTGAACTAGATACCTCGTAATCTACAATATTGCATGGACATTTATATAAAATATTTATATAAAAAATAGACTCATCGTGGAGTGAGAGCATCAAAATTGTGAGTTTTCACAAATCCCTTGAATTCAAATAATTGAATAACTGTGCAAACAATTAGTAAAAATATCTACACGCTATATCATTTCATGCAAATAAAATATGCTCTCAATGCGCGCTGAGAACAAATTTAGATCGATCACAGTCACTGTAGTGGACGATGCAGAGCGGGTGCGGGGAGCGAGAATAGCATTACAGGCCCCCGGGGAGGGTGCGAGCATGGCAAGCAGCACAAGCGCTTCCCTCTCTCGAGAGGTCTATTTAAGAGCTTCTGTTGCTATGGCACACGCTTCTTGCTGTCCCGAGCTTGATGTCAAATGCATGTAGTGTTGCGTGTAATACATGCCGC
This sequence comes from Morinoia aosen, assembly GCA_030386875.1. NCBI lineage: Eukaryota > Metazoa > Arthropoda > Malacostraca > Amphipoda > Talitridae > Morinoia > Morinoia aosen. The sequence goes on along the minus strand of CM059561.1, from coordinate 58,457,973 downwards.
CTGTGTACATACTCTACATGCTTCCATTAGTTGTGCGTGATATTTTTAGTTCAACTTTTTCGTGAATGGCAAAATCTATTTACCCAGAAATGAAATACTCGGTGTATTCTAGTGTACCAACGAAGTTACTTCCAAACGTAGCGTGAAGCCAACGTTTTCAGTTTTGTCCTTTTCAAATTCAGGCTGAAATATCTCTTGTTTGATGTAGTTTGGTTTAAAAAAAATTTAGTACTCTTTATTCACCAAACGTATAATGACGTGTTAATTATCTGGCATGAAGATCGATCGTCATTTATTGATGTTATTGGATTTAAATGATATATAATTCTTGAAATTTGGACAAAAACTTAACCCACGGCAAAATACTGACACTTTCCTTTATTCAAAGAAATAAAACTAACTTGGGTTACACAAGACTAGACCACACTATCAAGTTCTAGATAGAATGCAGGAAAGAAGGAAAGAAATAAAAAAGAAATGAAGACAGAAACGCAAGCGCGATTTCACTGGTACAAAAATAGTGCGAGATGCAGCAGTGACGCTTTCAGAACACACTTACTGCACCTTAACTAAAGCAAAGTTTGTTTTAGGCCTGAACCTTGCTGGAATGTTAGGAAATAGTAACAGACAAAAAGAGAGCTCGAAAATTTATCTCTGTTGTTCTAGGTATTATTTTTTTGTAGTGGTTAAGAATAAAGCATAATTTTACGCGTGAAAACAGGCTTCGCATGCAATTAATAGCATATCAAGAGTAATACCTCTTTGTTTTAATCAACGCATTAATGCTAAATTTTCAAGGTTTTCAAGTTAGAGCAAAATCACTTGAACGTAAAATATCCACTAGTCACTAAGTTACTACGTCAGGGTGCTCAGCTCAAAAAAAAGAGGAATTAATTAGAATGGTAATTAAGTGAGTATAGTCACCAACCTCCATGCGAGAATCAAGACGAAGTTAATTGTGAAAACAATAGCAAACACGTCTCATGAACACAATAAGAAAATCAAGAAATAGAAGCAAATTTTAAAGCTGATATACTGGGAATAAAAACATTGTTATTTGTCCAATTAACGCCCATATTCAAGCTAAGCCTCATACTGTTTTTACTTCAAAATATGGTAAATCAAGAAAAATTCCAGTTTACCCTCAAAATTACAACAACTTTTTTCTCTCCTACAGATGGGACTAAGCGTGCACGTTAGGCATCCACTAGTGCTTCAAAACAAGAGTTTGAGTCCTGTCGCTAACCAAACATTCTAGCATCGATCCAATACTGCAAGGAATGTGAGGATGAGTGGTAAGCCTAACGTTCGACTCCAACTGATGAGGATAACTCCTCGAGAAAATTATTCTATCATAAATTAAGTGATAAACATTAATATAGAAAGAATATAAGTTTAAGCCCATGTGAAGGTGATACGATGTACGGCTTCGGATCAACCAAAGGAAGTGAGATTTTCCTGTGAAAATAAAATATTGTGGTGCTAAAGTACATCATACAACAACGAAGGATGCAGGCTTGACAGAGCTAGTAACATGAGTCGAGTCAAGCATGACCTTCGGGACCGTGAGGGCCTCCTTTTGCTCTCCTCTGCATGCGTCAAGAGGCCCGGTGAATCACCTTGCGGTCTTGCAAGTGACAGAAAAGGCAAAAAACCAACCGATCTCCAGTAAATGTATGTACTTACACCTGGAAATTATAATTAAGAGAGGTGAAGTGTAACTGACACGTGGAAATAATCTGCGAATGGGCTGAAGGAAATCTTGGATGTGACGGAAAAGGCAGAATAGATGCCGTCTAATCTTCAGTCAATGTACATATATGCTGCTGAAGATTATAACTAATAGGGAAAAAGTATAATTGAATAAGTAAGATTGAAAGTAAAATGGTCTAGACGTTTACTGAAGGAACAAAGAACGTGATCAATGTAGTCGAGATGTGTATTAATTTACGAAGACTTTTTAAAGAAATTAACTGTGCACAAAAATGTGGAACAAAATATATGTATCAAAATAAAAATACACGCAACTGCCCGTGCTTAGTGTACGTGTACAAGTCCGTTCATTATATAATTATTGTTGTTCAAAGGAATCGCGCACGTATTTATGTTTTAGTGTGTAAGACATTTTCCCCGCCCAGCACAGACTCTAGCTGCCTCTAGTTTTGTTCATTTTGTTGATCATTCATCTAGGATTATCTACATTTTTTCGTTCTATCTGCGTGTGTATAAAGTTAACACACACATACGTATTAAGAACGAAAAAAGTTTACATAAACACTTGAAATAGTTTTGAATTTTCTGTGAATTTTAGAGACATTGCAGGGATTCTTGCATGTATTTGATTTAACCTCAAAGTTTTGCTTTCAAGTTAGGAAGCTAACTAATCTTTTGCTATGTTTTCACGCAGACTACTGTTTGCTGCCAGCTATAACTTGACGTTTTAAGTTATTTCAGATTAAAGAGACTGCATAAGTACGTTTGGTTTATGGAGCAGCAAGCGCTCAAGAGACAAAAATTTCTTCGTGCAGTCGCCTTCTCAGAGCATTTCGTCCCGTTCATTTCAAGCTCTGTGCGCTGAGGGAGTATGAGTTGACGTGAATGCTCGCTGTGTAGGAGAGTAAGTCTCGAGCTACAGCACACTACGGCGTCCGAAGGAAATAATGTGAAAATCTCAAAAAATCTCAAATTTTATGAAGTTGGGTGAAGTACGAAAAACAACACTCACGCCTCAAAAAAATCAGTTCCGGAGAGGATTCAACTCAATGGAAAACCATTCATAACACATATTTCTTCAAGTAACGTTGCTGACACGAAGCAGTAGTTAGTTAGACAACCAAAGAGGTATCAGTTGGCAAACTTGAGAAATTGTAACGACTTTAAAATTTTCATTGGGACAAAAAAGTACGAGAGGATACAAGGCAAAAATGTACAACAATGACCGTATAAGATACGAGTATGCAAGAGCAAGGGTAAACGTTTCTAAGAAAATGAAAAATTTCAAACATTAACAAAGAAAACCTCTAAAACTGCGACACGCTAGCACACCTAGCAAACCCACAATCACTCAAACGCAGAGACGGCTCCTAGTTCACAACTGCTCTGTATTGTCATACACTCGAACTGTCATGGCACGATTTGTTTAGCACGTGGTGGGTACAGGGAAGTGCCACGATTTTACGTGAGGTCTGCGATTTGCTGCGCATTAGACAACTCAGAAGTCAGCAGGTTCAGAGAGCTACGGCAAAATGTGGCGAACTGATGTCGTAGAGAAGCACTCAAGTTTTCGTTTCTAGTTATGTCGAGAATCATGGTAACAATTAGTGATATTCTATGAAAAAATGAGTCAATTGACTTCAAAATATAATTTAAGTCACTTATTGCACCAGTTGTGTGAATTATGTATTGAATATGTAAACAAATGACTAGCCATTATAAAAGTAGCGAAATACCTTCAATACCTTCAATCGACGCTGAAAAGCATGCTTTTAATTTTACAAACCAATCTTGTCTACATAAAAACTTTATGTTTCAAAGACAAATCCCACGAATAACATTAAAATCATGCGCACTTCAGGATGAGTGTATAAGCCTTCACAGTACGGTGCCACTTGCTCACAATGAATTCGTAAACGCTGAGAAAATTTTTTTTTCTGTTGAATAATTTTGAACTGGTGACTTCAAAAACTCCGACACGAAGGGACACCGAAAACGGACACCCGAAAGTTGTTCTTCAGAAAAGTTTGTAAGTAAACAACTAAAAAATTAGGAAAAGTAAATTGCCTTCTATTTCTGGAATAGCGATTGTAGAGAGCTGGCCTATGAAAGCCATACCTGTTGGAGGGAGCAGCGAAAGAGGGCGGCTGGAGAGGCGCAAAAGAGAAGCAGGCGCGGAGCAGCAGCGAGCCTGCCAAGGTCAGCAGGTCTTTCAACTCAAAGCGGCGCAATTCGCTCTCTCTGAAGCCACCGTGGGCAGCGCGCCGCCAGCCTTCCAAGGCCTACAGTATCTTCTTTTTCTATAAATCAGTCGTCCAAAAACGCAGTCAGCTGATGATTCGCTGTATTCCATCTCCATTAAAATTGCCTTCCAGAACGATTCACGTTCGTTCTTTGCTAAGACTAGTTGACAGCAACCGAGTGCCTTCTGTTTTTTTTTCATGTTAATTACTTCACGTTTGTTCTATGGATTTTTCAAACGAAAAGAGTTCATTTTCAGAGTTTTTTCGAATCAAAAGTAGAGAAATGTCTTCTGTTTTCCAGCAAGCAAGCATGCTCATCTCTATCTACAAACTTCTTTCGTCTCTACGTTTTGAGTACAAAAGTATAGCTGTTTTCTTGTGAAAAGTCTGTGCAAAAATGGGTCTGTTTTACTTATTTGCTGAAGGTCAAGAATATTGCATCACAAAACTACGATCTAAATGTACGCATCAAACGAGCTTTGGTAAACACATTTTAAGCATTAGCTCAAGCAGATAATTACACGGGCGTTTTGCAAGGCTTATAGCTACAGACTTATCGACTTGTATTCGATGAGATTACATTTTTGTTTTGGCATGTGTACCGTCTTATGAAAGACATTCTTTCTCCTTATAAATATAACGAATAAGAGAAAAATATCAGAAGGAATAAAATGGGAGGAGTGCTGTCAAACTTTGCGAACCATCTTCCCAAAGTAAAATATTTTTTTTGTCAGCTAGGAATCGCGGTACATAGGCTCTACATTCTGAGCACACAAAGTTAGGATTACGGAGTATGCTTGTTGGAGTCAGGAGTCATCAACTTCATTGCGTTTCTGGTTCTCCCAAACATTCCAGCGTTCAACCGCGCTGCAGGACAAAGTTAGAAAATGTAATAAAATTTATCTGGGGATTATTGAAAATAAAAATAATGACCCTTGCTTCGTATATAGCGACTCAAATTCCGATGTTCGATTAGCGGTTTGTAAGAAGCATTATTATTTGAGCTTTTTATATATCATAGTCGAAATTAATGTGAGTGCTTCTACGGATTGGTTTTCTCAAAGCTTTAGGGTTGTTTTTTTATTTGTGACTTTGGTAGAGATAGTCACTTTGACATGCTAAGCTGTATGGCAGTGCAAATTTTATTAACGCTTCTAGCCTATTGAAAGCTGTTGTTGAGTTTGCTGTATATTTCGTATGGTCATCAATTGTAAGGTCATTTGCTCATTTGCCGACGAAATGAGCGCACTTGAGCAGTTGCTGAGGCTTCAGAAGAGATGAATGTGATGATTTGTACAGGATCACTTAATTGGACGTTGTTTATTACAAGATCCGTAGCCTAGCGGAAGGTTATTTCAATGTTTTATATTTTTTTCTATTGAAATATGTTAAGGTTTCTAGAAAACATCACGGCTTGTGCATTTTTTGGTTACAATTTTATTTACCTTTTACGAACTGTCCGCTCCGTGTTGGGTCCACCTTTGTATACCTCTGCAACACGACTACCTTTCGTGCCTGCGCTGTCGTCTAGTGATTGTGAGACAAAGAATATTTTTCGTGTTTCATCAGTCTGGCATCGAGGGAATTCTTCCAATAGGTATATTGGGGCCCTGGGAACTGAACCCAGCGCCGAAACTGGCTAAGCACGAAAGAGAACATCAAATTATGTTCATGTCCAAAAAATGCGTGTTTCTACAGAAGACATGAGATTTTTACAAATCATAGTTTTCGCGTTATAATTTAAGAAACTACATTTTTGCGCGAATGTAAAAAACAGAAGTCATTTTACTGAAGATTTGGTATGTATGTACATCGAGTTTATGAGCTTAATTAGCTAGGCAACGACGAGTTCGAATGAAGTCGCAGAGTTAAGAAAAATGACAAATATGGCATAAAAATAGTATTCTGGGGGTGCAAAAAGTATTTGGACTTAACAAAATGCCTTCAAATTCACAAAAAACGCAGACACAAAAAGAAAATATTTCATAATAATCTTGTGGAACAATATCGACGTTATGTGCCTTTCCTCAGCCCGTATTAGATCGTTTAATCTCGGTGGCAAGCTTTTTTCAGAGGTACAAAATAATTTTAGCAGTAGTTTGGCCTATTCCCTCTGAAATAGTTTTTTCTGAGAATTCATTTCGAGGAGGATCATCAGTACTCTTAAAACTTAACCATACATGATACTTGGTTGATTTTGACACTTTTAAAAGCTCAGCTGACACTCCTGCGTGATAGAGTTCTATAATAGCTTTATGTTTGCCCATTTTCGTAGGTGAAATACGAATAATACGTGTAGTCCTGAAATGATACGAAGAATGCTTGTAATTTCTAACGGATTGAGCAGTTTGAAAACAAAATAAAGTTAGGTAGCTGGGTTTTTTCACATTTATGAAAGAAAATTCAAGGTCTTCCTGCGCATCCTCTACAGTGTTATTCGGTTCTCATTTATATGTGAATGAAGGTTGTTTGCGCGTGAAAATAAAGTTTCGGGCATGAAATGGTATTTGATTAAGAATAGAAATCTGTACGAGATAAAAATTTGTACATGCGATACATTCTCAGCTGACGAAGCGTTCATTAACACTGAAACTTGAGCTACACTACAATGAAAAAGTAAATACTTTTGACTTCCTGATGTAAACTGAACAGAAATGGATGGTATTGAATATCATGCACGAATCAAACGAAATAAACCTCAGAAATCTCACCAAAAGCATTAAAACCTCATCCTAGACAGAGAACGAACAAAAGTGAATGGGTGTAAAGGAAGAAACGGCTGGCAACAAGTCGGTCAATGGCACCGTGAGTGTTGTGGTTTTACGAGCATCAGAACTTGAACTTGGTCCAAGCAGCCCCTCGCGTGCGAACGTGCTCCTCTAATTTTAGCGAGCATCAATTTGGAGGCGCAACAGTTGCGTACATCTTACGTGATTTATTTGGGCGGGACGGAACAAAGAAATGCACCTTAGTTGGCTTGCTGGAGCTGAATAGTTCATGTCATTCTATGGCTTTTAGTTCAACAAAAATCTTTTGATATAAATCAGAGTGTCAAAATCTTTATTGAAATATTAATGTAAAGTATTCACGAATGTGAACTGTTCAAGAGAGTACAAACGAACTTTCTATCTGCCATTTACCGCGTTCTGAGCGTGTAAACACTTAGCCGCTCGATATTGTCAGCCACACGACCGTAGAGGTTCTCTATACAAGGCCTAATCTTTTTGAAGGTGAATTAAATCAGTGAAGTTCCCATTCAAAGTTCCGTAGCACGATGGTGAAATTAACCCAGAATAAAGAGCTGCTCCGAAAATGCAGGCATATAACATGCATCATAATTATGCAGTCGTATATCTCAATTTTACGGTCAATTTCTGATAATTATTAGTTCATGGAAACATCCCAATCAAATCCTTGAAGTCTCCTAGTCTCCTTTGTTTGTAGTTGTAAAATTGGGTTAGAACACTTTCCGTCTGTTCCTACCACCCCCTGATCTATCTTATAATTATACTCGGAATGAAATTCATTTTCAAAAGAAATAAATGATTGAGTTTTTTCTTCTTGTTTCTGTGTGTTGAAACACGGCCTAACCTAAACAAAGCCAGCTGTAGAGCGAAGAGCAGGATGTGATGCAAAACAGCTGATGCAAAAAATAAACATAGTTGAAGAAGCCAAGAAAAAGAAAAATAAGTCTCGGAATGACACGAATTTCATCAAAAACAGTCGTAGCTGCTGAACAAAATGTTCTGAAATTTTAGTTTAACGGTAAGCAATTTTTCAAAACGTTGTTACGATCGAACTTTTGAGGTCATCCGTAAATACACACAGGTATGAAGCACACCATTACATCAGTCGTGATGAATGCCTCTCTCAACCAATAAATTTCAATGGCTGATGATCTGGTAACCCAGACTCAGCTGGAACGAAAGGAGCCGAGAACGTGAACGGTCACAAAATTCGATCCCTACTTGAAAACTAAAACGTGATATAAAACAGCCAATGGTGTTGCTGCTGTAAAAGAAGAAGATGCCAGTTGCCCCCACGCTGTAGCCACAACAGCATGTCAGGTTCCAATTATAGAACGAGCAGTTGCTAACAGAAGCTGCAGCAGAAATACAAAAAAAAAGACAAGCGTCAATTAAAGGAAGCATCTCTCTCACCGACGGATGGCAAAAGTTGTGGTAGTAACAGGCAGCAACTGAAGGAATAGTTGACAGCAATTATCGTGACAGCAGCATCTACTGCGATAGGAACCACTGCATGAGACGATGGTAAAAATAAACTTCAGCAATACTTAGCAGCAACAGTTGAAGCAAGAGTAATAGAAACCCCAGCGATAAGAAATCAGTGTGACCAGCAACAAAATGAGGAAGAGGACAAAATTATCAGCTGAGAAAAGTAGTGAAAATAACATCAGGAGCAGGTTCCTAAAGAAGAGAAGAATCAGCAGCAGCGGGAACAATATACAGCATCAAGAGCACGAATCAGTAGCAGAAGCAGTAATAATGTTTAACAGCAGCAACAACAGGATCAGAAGCACCAACACCAACAGCATCACCCGCAGCTACAACAAGATAAGAAATACCTCTTCAATCACCTGCATATGCACGAGCACCATCACCACCAGCAGCATCACTACCGCCACCCCTACCACCATCACCAACACCATCATCACCATCCTCAACACCATCACCACCACCCCCACCACCTTCACCAACACCATCATCACCATCATCAACACCATCACCACCACCACCACCAGCATCACCACCACCACCAGCAGTATCACCACCACCTGCACATCCACCACCACCACCACCAGCAACACACGAGCCCGAGGTCCGTGAGGACATCGCACCCGGCGGCCTTGAGGTCGAGGCGGGGAAGCGAGGGCGGCGAGGGGAGCGCACCAGAGGGCAGGCAGCTCCTGCGACCGCAGCCAACTATCACGCGTGCTGCAAGCCACCAGAAAGCACTTTTATTTTAATGTCGCTCGGAGACAACGCACGCCAAAATCCCAGGTATAGAGAAGCCCTGCAAGATCGAATTTTACTTGCGTAATTTCACCCTCGGATTAATGTTCAAAATAAAGTGGAATTTGGGCGGATGTTCCTTGTTTTGCATGATTTTAAGTTGCTCGAATAATATACGACATTCAGGTGCACGACACTGAAGGAGTAATATAACAACTGTGCCTTCAATGACCAAACATCAGGAAATTTTTTTAGACTCATTTAGTGACATCATGTGCCCTCGAAATAACGCAGTCACAATGGTTCACTTCAGCATTGCCAACAGGAAGTTAGAAGTTTGAAAAAGCGTGTTGCTCATCAAAATTTTTAAAAATTAATGCTATAGTTTCGTTTAACATAATATACTTAAGTTGCCCCAACCCTTATTCAAGTTCTTTAAAATTACGATCAAATTGACTGCGCAACTTGAATTCACCGAAATCCTATTTTTATTAGTTATTTTTCAGTAAGAATGTTATCGTATAATATGATGATGTAAGACAGGCTAACGTAACACCAACTAACTATATATCGATGAGCACTAACATGTGTTTTCCTATACTTACACTTGCGAGTGGAATTTAGTCGCACAGTCTTTGGTCACGTGAGAAGGCTGTGGTTCAAGCGGTACGGTCTTATAAAGCATCTGAAAGTCTGCCTTTCAAGTTGTGCTCGTGAAGTTTAATATAATTACGGTGCGTTCCAAATCAAGCGTCAGTTTCTGAGGTGTGAAAAAATTCTGAGGCAGCATCAAGTGAAAATAAGTCATACTCAATTGCTCATACGACTTGCAAAGTCTTCTCAAAAAAGTCGACGGGTTAATGAGACCTCGAGAAAAAATTGAGCTGCGGTTGAAAATGCTGAGGCAAAAATGAGAGGCATTGCAGGATAGCACAAATTAAAGTCATATCTGGGTAGTTTCAGCTTTTGATTTGTAAGAAAAAAATATTGGCGCCTAAGAGGCGGCTGAAAAATATACAAGTACAGTTGTATTGCCCGTACAAACAAGACATGCGGCATTTTTCCGAGCACCAGAATGGGCTTGGCAGGAAGAAGGATAGCTACACATCGGCAGAGCCAGAGGTGGTTCATGACGTGAGAGGAAGGCGATTCAGTGTCTGTGCCAAAGACACATGAGGGAGAATGATGGCGGTCCGAGACGGTGTTAGAGGATGTTTCGTTACAAAAATCGCGTCGGTGTCGCAGCAGTGCCGACGAAAGCTTCGATTAAAAAATCATAACCACAACAGTGCAGAAGGAATCTTCTATTCAAAAATCTCGCCGGTACTTCGGCAGTGCCGAAGGAAGCTTCCATTCAAAGCACATGCGATTGCCGAGGGAGTTCCAGCGGGAGCTTCGTTACAAAAAGCATGGCAGTACCGCGGTAGGTCACAATTATGGCGGTACTGCGCCGGTGTCAGAGTGTAGTAGTGTGATACTACTTTTGAATCCTTATTATTATTTTCTTGTCTGTTTGTAGTTGCGTCTTGGATAGTCCGGAAAGTAACATCCACGTGCAACCTGTGACGCGTAATAGCGAGAGCACGTGGAGGGTTGCCAACGATGGGCTAAGAGTCGGTGTTTTGAATCAGTAGAGGTCGGCTTGGTTCCTGGTACTCCTCTGTGTATACTTTCGCCAGTACCTACGTTGCGCGTGATATGGTGAGTCTGAGCAAGGACAAGTTAATAAAAGCTAACGTCCGGTGCTAGAGGACTCCGCCATAATATAGTTGCCGATGTATGTAGGAGGAGCGGTTAGTTGCCCGTAATGTATCCTTGCCGACCGGTTTTATCGTAAGGAGTATGTTTTAAGTGTATTATCCTGAACGTGGATTTCAGTAAAAGTAAGCTTCGTATTTCTGTTGTTTCCCTTGAGAGTAGGCTCGGAAATCGTGCCACGAGATGATTTGAAAATTACTGGTTACTGGTGCAGGTTTATCGGAAGGAGTTCGGTCGTAAGTTGAGCTTAGGTGCGATTTAGTAACTCTGTTTGGTCAGTGACTGTACCGAAGCTTGGGACGTTCATGAAGTTTGTTGGCCGAGTTGGGCTGTGAAAGCCCTCGAGATAGGTCAGTAAGGTCGGCTGGAACTTGGAGTACATTGGTGGATAAGATAGCAGTGCTACACCCGTGCTTTTCCGTTGGTTAGACTGGTTGAGGCGGGAGTCGCGCAGCCCGGTTGAATACAATTCCGCGACCGCCGAGGCCAGGACTACCACATTGGTGGCTCCAGTATGGGGATTTGAGACGAAGTTCTGGAGCTTTAAAGGGGCTGATACAGAGCTCGGAACGGTCTCGAAATTTGAGAACTATTAGGTGTTAGAAGCGGGTGGTGAGCAGTCTGCGAGGTCACTAGTGTGCTTTTTGATCCAATTTGTGAAGTATGGCATCGGCAGCAGATATGTCGGATGTAATGTTACAGCTGGTGCAGGCTATAGGGAGACTTGGAAAAGAAGTACCGGAGCCCAGTATTTTCAAAGGGGGAATTGGTAATGGGAAAGAATTGGACTCGTGGCTACAGTGTTTTGAGAAATATTGTAATGTGCAATATGGGAGCGATACGGGAACATGGCGGGCTGGTTTACTCAAATATTTACAGGGAGAGGCTAAAGAAATTGTGGAAGCTTGTGGCCCTGGTGCGAAGTATGAGGTTGTGAAGGAGAGATTAGTGCAGGAGTTTGGTGCGAAATTATCATTAACGGATACGGAGTTTGGGGCGTTCTTTTCCGCAGAACGTAGGACGGGCGAAAGCTTATTGTGTTATTCCATTCGCTTGGAGAGACTGATACGGGAAATGTTGCAGGAAGTTAACGAAGTCAAAAGGGAAGAAATAGTTAAGAGCAAATTAATTAGTTCACTGCGAAAGGAGCTTGTGAATCGATTACGGGTGCATCTGGGGCATTGGACTGGTGTGACCTTAAGGCAAGTGGTTAGTCTTGCTACCGTGTTGGAGGAGCAGGAGGAATGGTTAAGGAAAGAATTTGTGTGTGTGAGTGAGGAGAGACGAGTGCGAGAGGATGTGCGAAAGGATGGGAACGAACAGTGGCGAACGAAGAGCGCGTGTTTCTATTGCCATGAGAGTGGGCATTTTGCGAGAGCCTGCCCTCGGAAAACGGAGGAGAGAAGTGCTCGCGCAAGAACGGAAGTATGTGCGTATTGTGGACGAATGGGACATTTTATGTCAGCATGTGTTCGGTTCAAGAGTGAAGTGTGTGCATGTGTATGGTGTGGGGAGAGTAGCCATAAGAGTTTTCGATGTCCAGAGAAGCCAGGAAGTCTTGTGGAGGTAGTTCCTGAACAAGGGGCACAATCGGTTGCCGCATTGGAATGTTTGGGCGGGGTACATTTTAACCCTATCAAGCTGTCTCAAGATTATGGGAAGCAATCTGTCAATGTGGTTGTGGCTTCGGGAACTAAAAAGTGTAGTATGTTGGGAGCTGGTTTACCGACTATTGCTGCAGGCCAGGACGCTGATCCAATTCTGGTTAATGTGAAGGAAAGTTTACGAACAGGACAGGCTAATTTGCACTTGGGAGCCTATAAGAAATTGTTTAAACGACTGTGCTTGCGGGATGGGGCAGTGTGCATAAGGAAAAGGAATCTTCGGGGAAAACCTGTTCCGGTTGTTCCAGAGGGGGACTTGCCAGCATTAGTGAAGGAGTATCATGAACATCTAGCTCATGTGGGAAGAGATAAGCTCTTGAATGCGTTCAGGAGAAGTTATTTCGGGCTTGGCCTGGGAGTTGTGGTGCAAAAGACGGTGCGGGAATGTGTAGTTTGTCAGCAGCATAAGGGAGATGTTGTTAAGGATTTTCCGTTGCATCGGCTGGATAAGAATTTGACGCGGCCATATGAGGTGTATGCAGTGGATCTGTTGGAACTTCCCCGGAGTAAGAGAGGTTATGTAGGAGTCTTGGTCGGCATTGATCTGTATAGCAAATTCGGTCATGCAGTACCGATCCGCTCAAAGCAGGCCAGGGCTGTAGTGGGAGCCTTGGAGCGAAGCATTTTCACGAGCCTACCAAGGACGCCGGAAACAATCAGATCAGATAATGGGCCAGAGTTCACCTCACGGGCATTTCAGTCGCTGTTGAGTAGTTACGGAATCCGACATCAGACCATCGTACCTTATGCTGCCCACATGAATGGAGCTGTGGAAAGATTGAACAGGACCATTAGAGACAGGTTAGCGGCTACCTGTGCGAAAGTTCCGGGAGATTGGGATTTGGTCCTGTCAAGGGTCATGATGCAGTACAATCGGCTAATTCATCGAGAGACCGGAAAAGCGCCTGGTGAGTTTTTTGTGTCTGAAGAGGTTACGCCAGATTTGCCCAGGGTGACTAAGAAAGAGAAACTCTGGCGACCTGAAGGTTCCCGCTTCCGGCATTTTGATGTGGGCGAGTACGTCTTGCGGAGGATCGTGCATTTGCCCGGGGCTGAACGCCACAAGCTCGCGCCCCGTTTCGAAGGACCCTACCAGGTGGTGCGATGTTACCCGGATGGAGTGAGCTATCAGCTGAGGATAGAAGGGCCTCGAGCTCGGTATTTGCGGGCTCATATAGGGCAGTTGAAGCAGTTCCATGGGAAACCGGAGATGGGTCCGAATGTGTCCGTACCAGCAAAGGCGCCGCCCTGTCAGGATGCGGCGCCGGCGCGGGGACGCCGGCCGCAGGAGAGGGACCGACATCTCGTCCTCGGGATCGACTGGGAGCTCTTACGAGGAATCCGGGCAGGCACAGTGAGGACTCCTAGTACAGAGAAGGAGAAGGACGCCTCCTCTTCGGACGGAGTGCAGCCCGAGTTTTCGGACGGTATGGGGTCCCACATGGAACCGAGCAGCCCTGACAGCTTGATGAGTGGACCTGGGGAGGTAAGTTATCCTGCGTCCGGTTCGAGCTCCGCAGATATTTCGGATTTCCTGCACCAATACGATGCGGCGCTGGTTCCGAGAACGTCAACACCTGGTGAGAAAAGTAGTAAGATTAAGCCGGACCAAGTTGTTAAGAAATATCCGCTCCGAGTGAGACCCAAAGTAAATTACAAAGTATGACTGTGTGGGAAAATGGTTCGTTTGAGTGCCGAACTGGTGCGCTCTAGATCATGCTGATTTGGGTCAGGTAGCGAACTGATGTATGTTTTAATAGCAATTTTACTAATAACGTGTCATAATATTGTTCAGTTATGGGCAAGATATTGTCCTCTTTTAAAAAGATTTGACCATTATGTAAATTTTGAATAAAGATAACAGGTAGGAGAAGCCTGGCTTTTGAAACTGGCACAAAATAAGGAGAGCCCAACGATAGTGAGCGATGTACTAATACCCCCCTGTCCTCAGAGTCGGGTGTTGCTACTGGTGGGGGACTCCCGTGCCAGGGATGCGACCTTGGCTGCCCCTCCTGGTTGGAGGCTCCGTTTGTGTGTGTGTCCTGGAGCTACCTTGTCCCGGCTAGCGGAAGCCGCGCAGAACGAGCTGCGCGCTGGGGAACGGCCGGATGCGCTGGTTATGGTGGGTCTCCACTGTGACCTGACGTATCTGGCCACCTACGGCGTTGCGGCAGCTCGAGGCCTTATGAGATTGGCGGAGCCGGCCCCGCTAGCTGAGATCCGGTTGGCAGTAACCTCGGCGGACCACGTGCTTCGCCATTACTACGGGATCCCGGTCCTGTGGTGTCTGCCGGCTACCCCCGACTTCGCCCGCTTCAACACGTTACAGGGCGTATGGTCACGGCGCTGGTCTGAGTTACCCGAGTTCCTCTGTCAGGAAGCGGAGTGGTCGGCCACCCGGTACAGATCAACGGTGCGGGAACTGGAAGGGTATTTCCAGCGGCAAGGGGTCCATACGATCATGATGGATCGCCATTTGGGGTTGCATCGATACTTGGATAGTCAGGACGGGGTGCACCCCACACCAGAAGTGGGGGCCGGCGTGTGGAGGAGATTGCTGGGGGAAGCGGTGGCCCGCTGTCCCGAGATCGGCCCGTCCATAGTCCGCGGCCGAGTGTTGTCTCTGGCGGAACGGTTTCGTCGCAGAGAGCGACGCAGGCGGCAGAGCCGGTCGCGACGGCTGGGGGCCACGCTGCGGTCGGTGGATCTCAGTGCCGTGGACCGGTGGCCGGGCTACCCCTTTTTGCGGCGGTCGCCGAACGGAGGGCGCCGTCAGTAGTGTGACAATTTGTTCTATTTGTGTTGAGTTTTCCTGTTTTGTCACCCGAGTTGTTATTTAAGGGGGGAGGAGTGTAGTAGTGTGATACTACTTTTGAATCCTTATTATTATTTTCTTGTCTGTTTGTAGTTGCGTCTTGGATAGTCCGGAAAGTAACATCCACGTGCAACCTGTGACGCGTAATAGCGAGAGCACGTGGAGGGTTGCCAACGATGGGCTAAGAGTCGGTGTTTTGAATCAGTAGAGGTCGGCTTGGTTCCTGGTACTCCTCTGTGTATACTTTCGCCAGTACCTACGTTGCGCGTGATATGGTGAGTCTGAGCAAGGACAAGTTAATAAAAGCTAACGTCCGGTGCTAGAGGACTCCGCCATAATATAGTTGCCGATGTATGTAGGAGGAGCGGTTAGTTGCCCGTAATGTATCCTTGCCGACCGGTTTTATCGTAAGGAGTATGTTTTAAGTGTATTATCCTGAACGTGGATTTCAGTAAAAGTAAGCTTCGTATTTCTGTTGTTTCCCTTGAGAGTAGGCTCGGAAATCGTGCCACGAGATGATTTGAAAATTACTGGTTACTGGTGCAGGTTTATCGGAAGGAGTTCGGTCGTAAGTTGAGCTTAGGTGCGATTTAGTAACTCTGTTTGGTCAGTGACTGTACCGAAGCTTGGGACGTTCATGAAGTTTGTTGGCCGAGTTGGGCTGTGAAAGCCCTCGAGATAGGTCAGTAAGGTCGGCTGGAACTTGGAGTACATTGGTGGATAAGATAGCAGTGCTACACCCGTGCTTTTCCGTTGGTTAGACTGGTTGAGGCGGGAGTCGCGCAGCCCGGTTGAATACAATTCCGCGACCGCCGAGGCCAGGACTACCACAAGAGGAAGCTTCAATACGGAAGCATGGCGGCACCGTGGCAGTGTCAGAGGAAGCATCTACACGGAACCATGGCGGTACCTTGGTAGTGTCAAAGGAATTTTCTAAACGAAAGCGTGGCAGCACCGTGGTAGTGTCAGATGAAGTTTCTAGACGAAAGCATAGCGGTACCTTAGTAGTATCAGAGGAAGTTTCTACACGAAAGCATGGTAGTACCGTGGTTGTGTCAAACGTAGTTTCTACATGAAAGCACGGCGGTACCGCAGTAGTTTCAGAGGAAGCTTCGATTCAAAAAGCGTGGCAGTACGTCGGGCAGTGCCAAAGGAGGCCCCCAAGGTTAGAAGGGCAACGGCACAGCCTTGACCGAGCACCCCTCCTCCGCTGCCTTTGTGTTGCCTGGCATCTTCACGCCGGAAGAAAACAAACCAGACTAAAGTTCAGCCAATATGTCATGGCATTGCGGAAAATACGGACTAAGAAGTGGTGTTTCAAGACCCAGAAATATATGTTTTTCTCTTGCACATTCCAAAAATAATACTCAAGCTTAAAAAATATCTTCCAATGCCAGAATAAAATCTTGCAATTCAGCTTAGAATATCATATGTTCGAACCTGGAATCAAATGCAACCTATGACGGGGCTACAAATGAATAAGAAAAACACTAAAAAGAACATAAAAAGCATCATACGAGCCTACTTACCTGTACTTGAAGTACTATGAACTAGAAGGAAGAAGTGCACAAATCTGACGAGCGCTTGAGTGATTTCTAAAGCTATCAAAAGGGAGGCGTCGTACGGTCTACGAGAGGAGCCCAACAAAATACAGTCTTCGTGCACGAGCGACTGAAGCTCACTCTTGTACACTGTAATTGATGAAGCCTTCGAGCGTAGTCGTGCAACATACGAAATCCTGCGCTAATGACGCCGATGAAGCGATATCACAAAAGTTTTGGCTTGTAAAACGCATGACACGAGGTTGTGAACTTTGCTGTGATGCATACATTCCTAATAACGATGGAATAATTCTGAAACGGGTATTTCCTACAGACTCTTTACAGAACAGGAATAAAATATCGCCGGATCAAGCGCGGGCAAGCGTGAAGCTATGTCTATACTGCAGTACCATCACTAACACGCTTAAGGAAGGCATACTTAAGGAACACTCCAGGAAGACATGAGCGTTTAGGATGGAGCAGTATCAACGCCACTATACGTTGCGCTTGGCTAAGAATTGACCAAATATAGTGCTACGCTTTAGGAGCTGCCTGGTTCCTCCCAGCATTTGTTGTAGCCGAGTCCCGCTCGAGCAAGCTTCCTTTGTCCGCGTTCGAGGAGTTCCTTAACCTGCAGTTGGTTCAACTCGACAGGCGAAGGCGAGTCCTGCGAAGCTTCCTATGAGCAGCACGCAGCTCGTAAGGAAGTCTCGGACGGCCGTAACGCAATCCTGTTCGGGCGTCAACCTCTCACAGGGCCGGCTGCGATCCAGCAACTTTTTGTGCCGTGAACTTGACAGGAAGCTCCCAATTTTGAGGGGCCAAAGTCGTAGTTCGGTTCTTCCTACAACCTGATGTGTCCTTGGCCCTGTGTTCATTGTAGAGTGGGTGAGTCACGCTGTGTGGTTGTACCAATTACTCTACATCCTTCTACGACACCCTACGCCCTTACAACAGTGAACGCTCGACTTCCTCGAGCTTTCTCACGCTTCACACTAACAAACGAGCTATACTCGGGCCCACGAGGAAGAGCAAGACTGACGCTAATGGCTCGCTGGTCGTTAACCTCTCAGAGCGGAAACAAAAATTGATCATAATAATACACTTGAAATCCCCCTCTGATCGACAATCGATTCATCATCGAGCCTAGTACTTTTGCTCGCTTGTTTTTTTAAGCTCAATTGCGTTATTAATAAGTTATAAAAGCCCATTTGTACGAGAATTGATGTTTCATTTCAGCAGACTTAAGCTGGTATAGCAGGCAACCTATACGAATTCTATTCGAATCTCTGTTCAATGTTCTACCATCCTTGATATTTCGATGACGGCTACAACCTCGTCTTTTAAGAGCATAGAAGGGCATTCCTCTCTGCTTCCTAGCACTCGAAATGACTAGTTTTGAGCTCTGCTCGCTGAAACGTATGAACAATTTTTTCACAAATTCTCATCTCATTCAGAAAGAATCAGAAATCCAACATGTACTTTCCTGTAAATTGGATATGACTTGTAAAATTCACGATCGAAGTAAATTATTTGGAATAGATGGAAACGTAAACAAAGAGCGTTGACATTCTTCATGCCATCAAGTTAATATAATATTTACAGACTATAACTTGTATCGTTTGCTGGAAGGCAGTTTTCGTATGATATTACATCACTTCACGTGATGGGGATTGAAAGCAAACGTACTGTTGAGTAGAATCCCTACGACAAATGAGTGCAGAAATGAGTGCAGGAGACTCGATGATTTTTTGAGGACGATCCCGGACAAGCCTCCCTTGCCCCATTACTACCAGCCTGCTGAGGGTGATAGTATCCTGCAGCAGCTGGCATATATGAGAGCGGCTGCCCCCTAACCTTGCCCCGGCAAGGGAAGGAGGGCTGACACCGCTCGTTCTGGAGGCGCCGTGGCCTGCCTCGGCTGTGGTGGAGCTGCTGGCTCCCATTGCTGGGGACCTGGGGCTTCGTCGTTAAGGGGAGGTTGGCGGCGTCGTGAGGCGGCGACTCATCATGGCCTGGAGCTGTGCTCCAAACTACATCTCAGGATTCTCAGGAATCTCAGAAATACTGAAATAGGAACGCTGACGACGAACAAGTCCAAAAACGGAGATCTCTTCACGTTCCTCATCGTTTTAATGTATGAGTGATTAGGTGATCGAGCTCGAGCTCTTGTATCAATGCTTAGGTTTTAGGGGAAATATGCGTTTTTGTTAAAATATGTAGATCTCAGCAGAAAACATCGACAACTACACAATTAAAGTAGCTCCAAAATGTCAAGACTTTAGTTACCTAACGTCGAGCACTCAGTTAAGACAGGCAAAAAAGGCAATGGGTAATCACGTTTTTGGAGCCACAACTTCCGAGTAAGAAATAGAACTAAACAGCAACGAACAGTCTGAGCGAAAGGGAAATGCATCGGCAACACTTACGATAAAGAAACTGAGCTGAATACGAAATTTACTGAAGTTACTCTGTATCATTGTTAATGACTCGTTGTGAAATGGAGATTTAGAGAACCTCGTAGGCTTCATAGAAGTCAAACTTAAGCACACGATGCCCCATTCTCCACGTTGTACTCAGGTCCTGCATGAGTGTTAAGCACCAATGTCAAGTGAAGCCTCAGTCAGTGTAACACGAACCCTTCTCTCAAGCCTGCAGGCCAGGACAGCATAATTTAGGCAGTGGCAATGGAAACGCCGTGGCGGCTAAGGACCTAAACATGTGTGCGTGTCAGCACCGATCGAGTGCTGCTGCAGTTCACAGACATGTTTATCGCTCTCCTTTAAGTTCGTATGTTTTCAGGTATAGCTTATAACAAAGATTAGATATAAGATAACAAACCTAAATGAAACTGGAAACTGTAAATACCTAAATATAAAAAAATTCAATGAATCGATGAGGAAGACCTGTAACGATTTTTCTCTATTATGTTGGAACTGTAGATCAATTTATCCGAAAATAGATGAAATATCTTGTACTATCACTGAGCTGAACAGCAATTTTGATGTTCTCAGTTTCACCGAAAGTTGGCTAAACGACTCATCTAAAGACCTGATTCAAATTCAAAACTATTATAGCCATCATTCACTCCGTAGTAACAAACGTGGTGGTGGCATCAGTACGTACATAGCTAAACATATATATTCGAAAGTCATTTTAAGTGCAACTATGAATCGTGAACATATTGAGACTTTATTTATAGAACTAACGAAAAATGATAAACGGATTGTGCTTGGGACAGTATATAGGCCCCCAACAGCTTGTAACGTCTCTTTCCTGAACGAGCTTCAAAGCATAATATCTCAGTTCAACAAGTCTCTATATAATGACTTAATAATCTGCGGGGATTTCAACTACGATCTTCTACAATATGATAGCTGTGAGCAAATCTCAAACTTCATAAATGTTTTTCAGTCTAGCTCCTTCCTTCCAATCATCACGAAACCTACACGTGTTGCTTCTGAATCGGCTACGTTACTCGATAATATTTTTATGTTAGATCCGACTGATTTTCTTACCGGAATAATAATTTCTGACTTATCTGACCATTTCCCGGTGTTTCTCATCAAGAAAAATGTCTATAATCCTTCTACCAGCCCACAGGCTGATACTTATTCATTTCGTTGTGTAAACGAATTCAACTTGGGAACAATGCGAACTGTTCTAGAAGAATTAATGCCATCATTAGGCATCTATGAACGGGACAATAATGCGATTAACATTGATGAAGTAATACTAAATTTAACTGAAATTATAACGACCGCATATAACCAGTGTTTTCCAATAATCACCCGCACAATTACGCCGAAAAATAGACAAAAGCCCTGGATTACTGAAGATATCGTGATCAATATAAAGAAACGTCAAGCGTACCTAGCCTTACTATACGAAGGGCGAATACCTAAAGTAACGTATAACAGATTCAGGAATCATGTGACAAATCAAATACGAACCTCAAAACGAGACTACTTCACGCGCAAATTTACTGAATACAAAACTGATATTAAAAAGACTTGGCGCCTGCTTAATTCATGCTATAAACCGAATAATAATACTACGAAAACAATTGAGTCCGTCGTTCACGAAAATGTAAAATAACACGAGAAAAAAGATATTGTAACTGTGTTTAACAACTTTTTTGTAAACATAGGAAAAAATATAGCCGATAGTGTCTTCAGTGAACCCAGAGACCACTTGCAATACATGGACCATGTCCGTGAACCTAACTCTTTCTTTTTCACGCCAACTAATCCCTCCGATGTAATTACGTGCATAAACAACTTGAAAAATAAATCAAGTGGATTGAAAAATTTTTCGGCTAAATTTCTTAAGGCTATAGCTGATATAATAGCACCGTGCATATCTTATATTATCAACCAATCCCTTTCTCAAGGTATCTTCCACAACTCTTTCAAAATTGCGAGAGTCACTCCTATTTTTAAAAATGGTGATAAAAACTGCATTAACAATTATAGACCTATCTCTGTACTACCAATTATTAGCAAAATATTCTAGAAAATTGTGTATAAAAAAGTGTATTCGTATTTTGAACAAAAATTTTTCCTCCACGACAAACAATACGGTTTTCGTTGTAAGAAATCTACGACACAAGCTGTATTAAATCATTTGCAATACCTTTATTCTAATATAGATGAAGGAAAGCTTGTTTTCTCCGTATTTCTTGACTTTCGAAAAGCATTCGATTGTGTGGACCATAACGTATTACTCTCGAAACTACATTGTTATGGCATTCGAGGGGCTGCCCATGATTGGTTCAGATCATACTTAGCAAATCGGAAACAATACGTTGTCATTGACGACGCAAAATCAGACCCACAGACAATTAGCCATGGAGTTCCACAAGGCTCTGTCCTTGGGCCTCTCCTATTTCTAATTTTTATCAATGATATCATTAAATCTACATCATTCTTCAAATTCATACTTTTTGCCGATGACAGTACCCTTTCTGCGGTCCTTCCAGACCAAAATCCCGCTAGGATGGCGGAGCGTATAAATAATGAACTTCATAAGGTTTCATTGTGGCTTAAAGCTAATAAAATAAGCCTTAATATCGATAAAACAAAATATATTACATTCTCATACAAGAAAAATATATCTCTCCCACGCATTCAAATTGGCGAAGGTGAAATCAAAGAAACCAACTCAAGTAAATTCCTGGGAATCATAATAGACAAACATCTAACCTTTAAAGAGCACATCGCTCATATTAGTTCTAAATTATCAAAATCTATCGGAATCCTAAATAAAGTTAAAAATTTCCTGCCTGAAACAGCCTTACAAATGCTCTACCGAACGCTCATTTCACCATACTTGCAATACGGAATAGAAGCATGGCACGGAACTGATAAAATTAAAACCAACAAAATTTTTACCCTGCAAAAAAGAGCCATAAGAGCGGTAAAGAATCTAGAATATAATGCTCACACAAATGACTCATTCAAAAATTTACGAATACTTAAGCTCTCGGATCTCTACAAAATCTCCATTTGCAATTTCATTTACAAAACATTAACAAATGATGGCGACAATAGCCTAAAACAACTATTAACTGCGCAAACTGGTCATCACGACCATTTAACACGAAATAGAAGTAAATTCATGCTTCCTTATTACTCAAAGGCTCGGTCACAACACAGTATCCTCTTCGTTGGAACTAAAACTTGGAACTCAATACCTGCGGAGATCCGTGAAAGTAATTCTTATAAGGTATTCAAAAAAAGTCTTGAGTCTCACTTCCTATCAGATTACTAGTCGTGTAAGATCACAGAGTCAAATCTTGTCTCCTACATAACTGGTCCTAATAATGTAATTTGCCTTGGTTAATTCCGCCGATCTTCAGTCTGTTCTTGAATCGTTTGTCGAATATACCGTTAAATCTAGTCCATATGAACTATATTGTGAAATGAAGTATCTAATTTCGAGTTAATTATCTCATTGATCAGTCTAATGCGTCTCTAGTTTAAGTGAATTAGGTTAAACATTATTGTACTCCTAAGACTAACCTTGATGGTAGGATGCCCTAGAAGTCACTGAACTTTTTCGGGCCCACAGGTAGCTATACTCAAATTTGACCATTGTACTAGACTTAAGAAACATTTTATCTCTGTATCACATGTGGTAAATAAATTGTTTAAATTGTTTAAATTGTTTAAAAAATTGTTTAAAGATAATCACAAATAATACTTGCTACCTAAAAACCAGTTAGACGAGACTGACAATATGTAACAGTCCCATTCGAAAATTCATGAACTCGATTTCTATTTGTATTTCTCCCTTACCTTTCAATTACTATGAGTGCCTCGCCAAAAGAAAAGCTTTTGCAAAATAATGCGGATTTCGAAGTGCTGCGGCCGAAAACTATAGTGTATTGTATTACACACTGCGACGCGATTGTAGCATTATTAACATCCTGTTTTAGTCTTCAATCGGAGGCAGAGCAGACACATAAAAATTGGTGCATGTTGCGTTGTATTTTTATGGAAAAAAGCGTTAATTTAATACAGCTGACTGCCAGTTACTACATTTATTTGAAGCGTTCCAGCAAAAAGAGTCATCTTCATTTGTTGTAGTACTGTGCAGGAAAACTGATTGAGCAGTTTTAAGGGTTCACTGTATGGGGAGATAGGGGGAGGCAGATGCACGAGTTCTTATTCTGTCCCATCGACACACCCATTTCAGTGGCCAACATGGAGTTGACGGGAATGTAATTTTGTGTTGGTGTGCGGGCGTATTTTGAAAATAACCAATCTGTGATTGAGACGCAAAGAGCTTTTCGACGACGGTTCAACATTCCGCGCAATGATCTCATTTCTCAGGCGAACACAATTTGGTCCTTCTTAGAGGAAACAGGTTTTACACTAAGAATAGACACACATGGAAGACGCAGATCTATCAGAACATCAGAAAATGTGGAGCGAGTGAGAACAGCAGTAGTGCAGTCGCAGCGACGTTCTGCCCGACGGCATGCTATTGCTTTGAGATCATCCGAACGCAGCGTGAGAAGGATTCTGTTCATGTATTTCATTTCCCATCCCCATAAAATAATAATGGCTCTCGAATTAAACCAGATTATGTAAAACACCAAAATCTATGTAACCAAATGCTTGCCCAGATAACTCTTGAAACGGCTTTCTTCAGCAGCGACGAGGCACATTTTCACCTGAGTTGGGGTGTCAATAAGCAAAATTTCCGCAACTGGGCATTAAATAAGCCCCAAGTTATCCAGGAAACACCTCTACACTCCCTAAACTAAAGGTGTGCATGGCGTATCACGGTTTGGTGATGTAGGCCCGTACTTTAATTCGGAGAAAGGAGTGACCGTTTAATTAAGGTCACTTCTCAACGTTATGTCAATGTTGAACAATTTTGTGTAACCAAAAGGGAAGAGATTGTTGAGGATGAGGGTTAAGTGGACTTTTGATTCCAACAGGATGAAGCTACAGCCCACACAGTCCAAAATTCACTCACTGTTTTGAGAAGAATGTTTCCCGGACGTCTGGTCTCTCTGAGGAGAGATTTAGGGTGGCCTGCGCGATCACCTGATTTGAGCATTTGCACGATTTCTCTCTGTGGAGATATCTGAAAGAAAAGGTGTTTAAACGTCGTCCTTACACCCTACCAGTGCTAAGGGAACGAATAATTGTTGAAGAAGGCAACTCTATTCCATGCAATATGTGTGAATGTGAATGTACTGTTGATAACTTCTAAGATCGACTCCACCAATATATCGCCAATTAATAATGGCCGCCATCTTGAAGACATTATTTTCAAAACTTAAGGATTATAAATACTAAGTACCGCCAACTTTAAGTTTGATGAAATTTTATATTTATCTACTCGCAGTACATTTTTATACCTTTTGAAACATGCTCAATTGGTTTTATTTTATAACACTTTCTGCTTTACGCATACAATGAATTTTCTGAACGACGGAAAGCGTAGTAATTTTTACGTTTGCCTAAAAAACGCAGAGTCGACGGTGATAAATAGTGAATTCGGCCATTGAAGCTCGGTGCTGAAGAGAACGTCAATTTGAATAAAAACAGAACACAGAAAAAACAGAAGGCCCTTTGATAAGTAGGTTGTCCTCACATTTGAAGGAAATTTGTGTTCGGTCCGTGTACGAAGTTTGACAATTAATGCCATACGGCGATGTCAATTTCTAGCTCAATGAGAAATAGTGACCATTCTCAATAATGCGTCCATGCAGTTTTCAAGCATATTTATTTACATTTGGGCTGGTGTGAATATCACAAGGAAAATTTCTTAAGAATATGAGTTCTTTTGCCACAGATGCTTCAGTTACTGCACTGCACTGCTGCTCTTTCTGTTAGAATCCACTACAGAAAAAGGCGTGCACATTCGAAGTACTGCATACAACTCTTCCATCTCGTTTGTTGAAATAAGAATTTACCCAGTCTAATTTTTTCGCCGGAGCATGCATGTTTTTCGTCGCCCAATTCGATTTAATTACTTGGGTGGCAAAAAACATGCATGCAGGTGGCGAAAAAGTTAGACTGGGTATTAATTCATTCCCGCTTTTGCGATGCACTAGTAACTGTAATGGTCTTGATGTAATAAGACACTACGTTGATTTCTACAGAACACTTTTGTCATGAGCAACAATTCCTCAAAGTCATTCGAGGAATCCAGAAGTGCTTACCCCTGAGGCATAGCACACACCTGCTTACCGTGAGTGATATCTCTGGCATCAAGCGGCTAAGTAAATACTCGCTATGCGATATCTCTGATCGCCCGGCAAATGGGCTATAAGTGATCTCGGTTCGCCATTGCGAAAAACTCATTTATAAACACATTTCTTTATATTAATACACACGTTTTCTTATTCCTAATGAAACAATACACCGTTCTATGAGGAATGTATTGGTTTTATTTTCGATAAACACAGTATATCGAGAGTTATTTTCGTCTCCTGCAGTTTTTCGCATTATTTGAAGTCACCAAAAATCTCCTGGGACTTACTGTAATTCAGTGTTTAACGCTATAAGTGCGACGTGACCCACCGGTTGTCACTGAGGGGGTTTTCATGATGCTACTGACCGACCAGCAGTCGCTAACTCAATTTTGATAAACGCTCAATGAAAACTAAACGAAGGTGCGATTTATTTAATGACCGATGTTTTCAAAATTGATCTCTAAAATTAACTCTAATTTGAGTTGAATATTGAACTTTAATTTAGCCCGCCGCTCTTAACGTGTTATATACTTACCCAAATCCAGGTACTCCTCTGATTCGTGAAAATTTGGAGCACTGTTTGCACTCGGGGACTCGCTGAGGGCAATCAATCCTGAATGAGAGGCGGTGGAGGAATAGCATAGAGGGGATGTGGGCAAGGGAGGCGGCGGAGGAGGAGGTGGCATGGAGGTACAGTAGGTTCCATGCTGCGGTAGGCTGCTGAGAGGCAGCAGAGGCTTTTGGTCCGCCAAGAACATCTTGCAAAGTGAGGGAGGGGTGGCTTCAAAGCACTCACTTTAACTCGATTGTTAGTCACTTCTAAAAGATGCGAGACGAGCACTCAAGCAGAGCAATGAACACACAACCTGCGCAGCGCGGCTTCAATGTTACCAATCAGACGAGGACCGTGAACTTCGATATTAGACAGCACACCTGTTTCCTCATGGATCATTAATTCTGGCAATTATTCTTGGCCTCAAAGTTAATCCTGATCACTGTGAAACATGTGATGCCAGCCCTACCTGATCACAAAAAGGAGATTTCTAGAGTGCCACAAGTGAGGACAAATGATCGCTATGAGAGCACAACATGGAACAACTCCCGATGGAGCTCAGGAAAACACAGTTCTTGCTACAAATTTTAATAAAAATTCTTTTAAAAACTCCAATTTATCGCATCAAGTATTCGTAGATAGAAACTCGCCCTCTCACATTTCACTATTTTATTTACATTTTAAACAGAAACTTCTTCCTTTTAGGTAAAGGAGTTTTCTA
Organism: Morinoia aosen; assembly: GCA_030386875.1. Lineage (NCBI taxonomy): Eukaryota > Metazoa > Arthropoda > Malacostraca > Amphipoda > Talitridae > Morinoia > Morinoia aosen. The sequence goes on along the minus strand of CM059561.1, from coordinate 58,431,276 downwards.
TAAGTCCTAGAAATGCTTACAATGTACTCAGTTCATTAGCTAATGCCTGACGAGTATGAGATCACCGCTACCATACCCGCATTAGTGCGCATAACACTCGCCACCAATTTGATGTTCCATTGACCGAGTCACACACACATATCACCACCGTCCGTTCATGACCCGTCTACGAAGGCGTGTTTATGATTGGGTCGAAGTGAGGCACTAGCAGCACATGAGAGAGAGCACGAGTTGGTTGTTGCTTACCCTAGTGAAAGTTATATTGTAAGGCAATGCATGTCCTGCAAGCGAGCTGCATCTGCAGGTGGCTGCACACGCTGCCATGCAACTGTGAGCTGCATCTATAGAGCGCCACTCATTATAGACTAGTTGAAACCATTGGTCCTCATAGGAATAGCACGGGGAGCAGCAACAAATGAGGGTGTCCGCCATAAAACGCCTCAGCGAAGCCATGGCAGGTCCTCGGACACTAGGATAGAAGGCACCACTTCCAAAAGAAGCCAATCACATAGAGGCTTCCAAGCCGTTTCCTAGCCGGGAAAAAAATATTCGTAATATACGGGCCAATCAGAGAAGCTCAGTTTGAGTTTCCTTCCAATCACAATCGAGGATAGAACTGATCCTAGCTTGACGAGACTGCTATTGGTCGTTAGTACATGAAGTTCACTGTCCGAAGGCTAGACCTTGACTTTGATTTTCATGTTCAAGAGCGGAAAGAATGCATTCAGAACAATCTGATCTACGAAGAAATTTTTAAATTCTTCGCTGTTTGAAGGACGAGCAAATTCATCAGACATTGTGTATCGTGATTGTAGCATGAGCCAGATATCAGCGCCGAAATATGAAAGAGGCACTAAAAACGTCTTATCTTGAACACTGGAACGCATTTTTATTGTTGTATTGGGTGAAGAACTCCCCAAGCGCTGCAGCAGCTGTTGCCCCTCCAGCTGCTCCCGTCGGTATCTCATATCTCTGCAAATTATGCCGAGTAAATAAAAAATTGTTGATATCTGAAGCTCGTCTGTGATTTAAAAACGTTTGAACAGCTCTTCCCGCATCACCTTTGCTAAAAGGCTGGCCAACCAACCTGCACCTACTAAAGAAAGCCCGTAATTAGATGGAAAATGTAAATTTTCCATTCGGATAACCTGAGTGATATTCTTAGTACCTTGTTTTATAATTCTTGAATTTGGAAGAAAAATTACCCGTTTCGAAGATACCTTTCAGGACAGCCTGTGCTCCTCTAGACCTTTTCTACCAATCGTCAACCGGTACTGAGCACAGCACAAGTGCGCTCTACGAACCACGCCAGGGGTACCAAACTCCCACAGTTTGGTCGAACTTCGAGTCACTTGACTCGTACTTGGAATGGAATTTTTTTTGGTAACTTCTCCTACAATTTTAAAGATGAAAAAATATTCAGCTAACCGTCGACGTTTGGTTTACTAGTAAAAATGATAACGAGAAAAAGGGATATTTTATCGACTTGACAAAAAAAGACCACGACTCAGCGACAACTGCGATGATGATTGAATTGAGTCCATAAGTCCATAAATTTAATAAATTAGTGAGCTGGAGTGGTGTAGTGCACGGCATAAGACCAAGAAACAAGGTGGAGGGAGACACAAAACGCCGATAAAAGCAATTAGTTTATGATGAAACATGGAATAGAACGTAAGCAACATAGCAAAAAAGACCATTCACGTGACCGATTCTTGAGTTCACATTCAAATCTCAGTCCATCCTGTGCCACAAATCACGCTCAGGCACCATAATAGGAGCAGAGGAGGAAGATGAGAAGTCAATTAGAACGAGATCGACCTTCACATACAGGCACCCGTAATTTGTTCAACATAAGGAAACTGACGTATCGTAAGTACTGTCTAATGATTTCATGGTCATATTCACATTTCAAGTAGTACAAATAAAAATTTGTGATAGTAAAAACACTCATAACGGATGACATTGTTGTAGAAAATACATAACTGAGTATACGAATTATTATATTTTCTCAGCGAAATTGAAAGAAGCCAGTTTCTCATAAGGTACAAAGCACAATCGATTACCAATGTCCAGTTCTTGCTATAAAAACTATCTATGTATGTGAAATTAATTGTAGAGACAAAGCCCATCAAATAATGCACAACCTCAAAATATGCAAATAAGGAATAGCTGCAGAAGAGCGCTAATATATCCATACCCAAACGCAGTCCCTGAAACCACAAACAACTGCGAAATGTTTGCTCTTCAGAAGGTCAAGTAAGTCTGTCGGCTTGGCATCAGATTGCGCTACTGCTCTCATCGTAGAGGATGCATGTGCGTCACCACTAGCATGTGACCATCAACCAAGGAGGTTGCTCTCAACCAATGTACTCAGCGGCGAAGCAGTCTTGCAGTGAGTTTTCGCAAAGGAGTCATGCACAAACTACAATAGGGAAAAGTTGATCTGCAGTAGTACCTGCCACAGCGGTTCTGTAGCTCAGTGTTTCTCAAACTATCTCATGTGGCACACAGGTATTTTTTTTTGCCTTGTGTGAAGGGATCGACTATATTTTTTAATAACATTGATCTAAATATGAAACAATCTTCTACAGTGGCGATAATCGTTACGATGCATCGGCGAGTTAACAGTGTAATGTGTACGAGGCGTAATTACAAAATCATGTTAGTTGTCCATTGTATTCTGGTAACTCAGTGAGTACTAGCACATTGTAGATGTACATAACGCACGCCTCGGTCTGCCGAACACCACTTTGAGCAGTACTGCAGTAGTGTTCTTCAGAACAGCGGTCACCCAGAGCTGAAATTTGACAACGCAGTTCTGTAAGAGCGGTAGGTGGGGCAGTCGAATGATACTCTCAGTATGGTGAAGGGTGTTTATAATTGAAGGGTGTAAAGACTAAAACTTGGAAGACATGTTTTCCTCTTTGCCGAAAAGCGAGAAAGATATTTGCTAGGTCTATGTGTAAGGAGGAATGATGCTCTCATGTTCAATAATAGTCAAATTAGCATGAAATCCAAAAGGAAAGATGTGAGAATTTGTCATGTCATTTTTAAAATTTATCTCCTATATTATTACGATTAGTTGCAATGCACTCTGTACCAACAACTCATTTGCACCGGCACCAACAATCTTCGATCCTTCAACAAGTTGATAAGAACGACAGCTAACATTATTTTAAACATGGCAGATCAGAGCATGTAGCTGCCGCATCTACGACCTTCATATATGAAAGAGCTAAAAGCAAATTGAGCGTTTATTTCTGTGAACCTAAAGATCATTAATCCTTGGTCGGAATTTTTTAATACCACACAAGCAACAATTTCCCAACTGAACCATGCATAAAATGGAATAAATACCTCGAGTGATCACACTCATGTACTGTAAAAACATCTTTCAGGTTCAGGATCTCAAAGAGCAATTTATTCACGAGGTAGAATTAAGGATTTGTCAAATTCTTTTTTGGGAGTGAAAAGCGTTAAGGTGTCTAGTAATTCACTGCCTGAACTTCTGAGGTCAAGTTTAGCATAGATAAAGAGGCTGCTAACACAGGCAAATGAGATGCTTTTAGTTATAGCTAACGGGAAAACTGTTCAGCAGCCCACAGAAAGTTACCATATTTTAAGCCTTCTAATGAAATAAACAAGTGAAATACATCGGTTTCAGTGCTTAAAGCGAGTGTACGAGGTTTAATGAGAATTATATGCAGAGCTGATGAAGACATGGAGGGACCTATTAATTTTTTGCGCTTTGCCGGTTTCGGCATAGGTATTTTTCTTTCAATTTAAAAGATTTCTATGACTGGTAGCTTTGCGTGCTTAGACATATGGATTTTTCCTAGGAACAGCTCGCACATCCAGGTAGAGGTTTTAGCAGAGTTTGAAACCCAAGCATCTACAGTAGTAATTTGTTACTGTTCTGTGGCTTAGAATAATTTTTAAAGTTTTATGCATATATTATGACAACCCTGAGGGAATAGAAAATAAAATTACATGATGACAAATGTGCGCAGCTGCAAAATTGTTCATTTTAAATTTGCAACCTTTTGATAACTTTACTCGGACATGAAGTTACGAACGTAGAGGTTTTATTTTACAGCAGAAGCACTACCGACAGTTGAATTGAGAGTTTCATGCGGAAGGCGTAGAAAGCTCTTCATCTGTAAAAACTATATTTTCACACAAAAAAAGCATGAAGTCCTCTTCAACAAGCCCAAATTAATGAAAACAAGAAGTACTGCATACGATCTGTCTGAATACCTCTCTATGGAACTAATCCTTAATTAAAAGCAACAAAAACAACAGCTTACGTAATCACATTGCATAAGTGTCATATTTCAGGGCATTTACCACTACACGCTTCCTCCTTAAAGTGAGCCAAGCGATCGGATCTCAAGCACTAACCGTTCCCGAAAGTGAATCTGCAAAAAAGAGTATGATGGCATTTAATGTCGGAGTTTCACTTGAATTCTCGTCATTCAGGTGTTCAGCAGAGCACAAGTGTGTGTGTTGGGGCGTACACCGCAAGTGTCGCGCTTCCTATGCTCTGTAGACGACACCCAACTACGCAACGCATGAACAAGGAGGCAATTCTCGCTCGCTACCGAGAAAGTTATTGTGATTTCTTACTCTGTTTCTTGGCTATAAAATAGTTTAAGAGTGGATAAGAGTTCAGTGAGAGAAAGTTTTGAGAACTGATACCTGCTGGTGTTAAAATTGAAATTCGCACTTGAGTTACGAGGGAAGCAACTGGTGTGACAGAACAAAAAAGATAGTCGGTAATTTTTAAAATTAAGGCCACAAAATCTTATCTTTCCGTATGAGTTATTTATATAGATATTGATACGATGCATCACAGAAAATAAACGCATTTTACTCGTTAGACAGCAATACAACTGGCGGTGGCACACTGTAATGTTGCTGTGTGCAGCAGCACACACTTAGAGAATCAAAAGAATGTTAAGGTGATGTAACTCTGTGTCACATGAAATATGAATTGGGGTTCCCTAACGGCATAAGGAAATATTGCTTTGCTACCGTTTTTGATGGGTGCTGAAGGCAGTGATACAAAAATCGTTAAGTTAAAGTATCGTAACGTAATTGAGAAGAAAATATAATTGTATCGATGAAATAATTACATTAGCTTCGTATTAATTCCCCCTAAAAAATATGGAGGATGTTTTTCATTTCTATTCAGTAGGATACGAATGAATTTCACCAGCTGCATGAAGTAATGATGTTTTGAATGTTTTCTCAAACAAACATTGCATAGATGAAATAGTTTTTCATTCGAAGTCAATTACGATGAAAGACACGCAAAAATTTTCAAGTATTTATATTTTGCAAAGATCGCAAAATAATATTTTCTATTCTGAAAATAATAAACACATTTTTAAAAGAGAAATAACACCCACAGAAAGAACTGTTGTAAAAAGGTACTTCCCGAGAAATTGTCGGTAGCATGATGTCGAGGCTAGCTGCAAATTTATTTCTATCAAAAATACCGAAACGCTCTATTGATAAAAGGCTACTGAGAATTAAAAAAACCCTAAGTTTTCCAAGACTAAGGTCCCAAGTCGCGAATAACAATTCCGCTTCATAAATTGAAAAACTCTTTTCGTTAAAATGTTGTGTGAAAGAAGAGTTGCGTGAATTTTTCGGTAGCAATCAAAAGAGAGCAGATGAAGGCATTTTCCTGCAGATAACCGCAACGGGACCAAGAGTTGAGCAATGACGGATGGTTTATGCGCGGAAAATTGCTTGCGAGCTTATCGGTCAAGTTCAAACGTCACTCGCGAGCTGTGACTTGCAGCCCCAGACCAAAGTGACACCCAAGTGGCAGCTTGCTTAAATAACCGACGTAACACAATGAGCTGCGCAAAGTGCTTTCTTAGGCAATTAAAAAAAAACGCACGCGCTGCAACGCTTCACGAAACGAAGTTTCCAATTCATGGAAGGTATAAACGGTGTTAAATGTTCATAACATAGAGATATATTCGGATAAAATTTGGCGCCTCTTAAGAGAAATATTGACTGATATATGCGGGAATAAAATCTCAAGGTTATTGCAAGTCATAATTACTTGTCCTGTTGCCACAAATCCATACTATAATAAGAGCCGCGTCCGTCCGTCCGTCTCTCTGTCTGTCCGAAACCAGCCGAAAGTGTGTGGTGAGCGTATCTGGGATACGGGCCGGGTGCACTCGGCTTAATCAACTCTCGTGAAATTGAATTTTTTACGGTCTTTCTTTCATTTCGCCTTCTTTATTATTTCAAATATAATTGGTGGACTACATAGTCTATACTATAATAAGAGCCACGTCCGTCTGTCCGAAGCCTGCCGGAAGTGTGTGATGAGCGTATCTGTGATACGGGCCGTGTGTACTCAGCCTCATCAACTCTCGAGAGATTGAAATTTTTTATTTTACGGCCTTTCTTTCTTATTTCAGATAAAGGGGGTGGACTATGTAGTATGAATGATAAGAGCTTATCTCATCTAAACGGGTTTATTTGGAAATGTGATTAAATCGTGCTGGAGCTTTTGCGTTATTAGTGAAACAATGGCTTATTAAGTATTCACTGATAGTCATCACGCAGAAAATCGTTGTTAATGTGGTAAATTTTCCTTACCGTGCCAAGATACTCATCTCCATATAAATTCTAAATTGATGAAGTGGACTATTTTTTAGTAAAACAATCGTCGAGGCAAAAATTTTGTGGTGATTTAAAATAACAAATATTTTGCTCAAAAGAACAAAGTAACACAAAATATTCCACTTGGATGAAAAACTCATCCACTGCAGTCCGAACATTGCTGATAATGAAACAGCCATAATCGCAATACAATTCATGACAGTTCAAATCAATCAAAACAGTGCAATATTGGCGGGTTGTACAAACGGATAGTGCCGAGTGCTGAGTAGCAGCATCGAAGTTCCATCGGTTTCTCCACCTGCAGAGAATGCGGAAACTTTCACTTAACACGCCTACATCAGGTCAGGCTCACTCCAAATTACGCATGAGGGTAGTGGACGATACTCTTCACGTTCGACGCATTCCGTTAGTGTGGCGGAAGAAAATACGTCTCGGTTGTAAACTGTAAGTCAGAACATGAACTGGTTGTACAAGTTTGTGAAATTACTGCCGGAATATCCCCGTACGTAGGAGAAAGACGTAAAAAACATTTTTACTACTCTGAACTGATCATGTCTTGTTATGGCTAAAGGAGCATCGGCAATATTTGAAGGCTTCTGTCTTTCTGTTAAAGCTTTTAACTTTGAGAATATCAGGGAAGAACACACATACTTCCCAACAGAATACTGCACATTGCGGTACTAGGCTACCTCTGAACTTGACAAAACTCACAGTCCATCCTTCAATAGCACTTGAACAAGTTCAAAATTCCATCTCACTCATCCCCGCACCTCACCACACAGCAAAACAGGCAATGCCGCGTACAACAAAATCTCTGCATTACCAAGTAGCGTCTCTAGTGCACCAATTTTCACCCCCACAAAAGCACGCAACACCTTCAGTGCAGTACGTCTGGCGCAACAGCACCCAGTACCGCCGGTGAGCCGCCCGGCACCTCAACCCTGCCACCAGCACCCCCAAATGGCGCTATGGAAGCGACCGGGTCACTCACCTACGCCGGCCCGTTAGCCGCCTCTCGACGCTAGGGTTGGCCTGACTACCATCTCGTTTCTGAGCGTAATGAACTGAATAGAATTGTTCGTTTAGTGAGGAAGAGGTGGAATTTTAAGCGCTATGAAGTCACGTTTGTCGATAGTATGTGGGTGTTTGTCAATACGCAGAACCGTGAAGGTAACTGGCGGCAACATTCAATTCCTGGATGAAACCGAAGCCGCTGTGACCCAGTACGTTTCGGACTGATCAGGATCGTCCGGACGCACGGCACTGCAAGCCTTCGCGAAGGATCTCTCTAGAAGAGCTTTGAACCGGATTGAGATCGGCACTCAAGATCACGGACATGTACGAGGCTCGACAAACTGTCGAGTTGACAAGGCAGAGAACAGATGCTCGTCAAATGGCCATCACGACAGGCTCTTTTAGAAAGAGTGCTGTCTACTAGTTACTGTAACTCTGGGTTCTTACGAACAATATCCTGTCGCAAGCTTCGGGAGGGTGGTCACTTACAAGGAATTAAGTGACCCTGATCAATAAATAATTTATGCACTATAACTGAAAGAAAGTTATTCGTCTGCAGTATATAAACCCAAAAAGAGTCATATCACTGTTTTTCTCTTTCACACACCTCTTTTGTTGGAAGAATTCTGGAGGTACTTTTAGTAGTCTTTTCGGAATTACAACAGGAAATAAGAAACTAAATAAAAAGAACATACGCAACTGCAGCGCTCTGCATTCCACATTCAGCCAAATTTGTACATGGACTCTGTTAATCTATTCATCGTGGAGTAAATGAGCGTAGAAATCGTGAAATCCGACAGAAGTGAAATTTACGCTTACAAGATACGCAAGTCTACGAAGAAACTACTTGATTTCCTTGAAAACTCGATGTAAATGTTATGGAACAATTATTTAGATTGGATGTTGAAATACTAAAAAATAAATACATTAATTACGGTTGAAAATGGTATGAAAACCTTTGAAGCATCGGCATCAATTCTGTTAGTCTGCTACACTTGCTTCATAAAACAAAGGGGATAAGTTATTATAATTATACTTACAAGAGGCATCGCTTTTTTTAACGGCAATTTATGATATTTTTATCTTGCAAGGCTAGTAGAGGCAGAAAATATTGTAATTCTATCTTAAAGATTATAGACTGTATTGATTTCATACGAAATAAAATATTGAGCAAAAGTAAAAGATGAGCTGACTAATTAATAAACGTATACTTATAAGTATTCCCTCCAATATTTTTACTCAAAGTACCTACTAATGAAGTAGGAACCTGTTTAGAAGTAGTAGGGTGTCAATTGGTCATAAAAAATAAAGACAAACAGTGCTGCAAAATACCAAAAACTACCTCAACGTTCCCCTGTTATTTTATTCTATTTTCTCCAAAGAAAAAGAAACTTTAAGAAACGAGAAGCCTTAAACGTCAACATGTTGATACACTGATAGGCAGTGCATTCATTTATGTAAGAAGAAGTGGAAGTTTTTGTTCTCGTTACTTTCGCCTAGCGAAAACGAAACAGTAGAAAACTTTTTCATTCGTTGTAGAGTTGATGGACGACAACGCAAACATTCGACTAGTGAAAATTGATAATTTCAGCACAATCGGGCAATTGATATTGAGTAAACAGTATGTTACGTTAATATCAGAATCAAACGTCCAGTTTTTAAATTTCAGGATTAGAAGAAACAATGATCACTGAAGTGAGTAATGATTGAAATCAATATGGGAATGAGCCGCCGTCGTCTATCAAACGGACATTTTTAACTTATTTAATATTAAATGTTTTTATCAGGAAAGACTTATGATCATCAAGCTTTTGGATTTGTTAGGCAAGCTATGAAAATAAGAAAACCCAACATAGCAGGATGTACTCAGATATAGAAAAATAAAACGTTCGATCCTATTTGTACGAACAGTAGTCGAACTATCGAGTCCTTTCAGTTGATTCGGACGCTGCTGAGTAGTAAAATAAATTGAAGCAGCTAAGACAAAGCACATGACTTGTCTGCATATACATTCATAGTTCTTAATGATTTACAAATAGGTAACTTTCTTTTGAATTACAGCTCTCGAGTACGCCAAACGATGTCGCTCCTGTACATCTGTCTAGGCAGTAATGTTGAGCTATATCTTAGCTGCTCACTTTCACACACACGGCACTGTAGCTATCACTTTCAGACTAATTGTCCTGCTTGGAGGCGTTGGCAAGCTGTTTACAAGTTAATAAATGGTTACAACTTCATTTAATTCTCTTTTAATGAACGTTAATATATTTATATATGTTAACACGCACGTGCTCGTGCGGCAGTGAGCACAATAATTTGCTCGGTCCATTGAAGAATTAGCAATCAGCAGCACGGTATTTGAATTTCACTGTCGTTAAACACGCAGCAGTGGATCAACAGACTTAAATTTGATGCCAGAGAGCCAATAATGAAGTTTATTCGCATAGAATCGTAATAAATTACTTGTTATATCATAATGAATAGGTGAATGAATTGACTTGTTGGTCTATTTTCTTTTAGCTGAGTTAAAAAACAACTCCAGCCGTTCGGTTCTGAAGGGTTCAGCGATCAAACTTTACTGATAAGCATATATGTTATATTAAGCCTAATTACTAAGTTTCAGCTATATTTTCCGCCCGTGTCACTTTATTATGTTGGCTATTTTGTTATTATATTACCAAATAATGTCCATAGCTAAATGACTTATATGTATGATTTAAATATGTAATCTTGAAATGTATGATGAGAATCATTGAAACAAGCGAACAAAATATTTACATCGATCAAAACTGCTAAACATCATCCACTCAGTTATTAGTAACCAGAATCGTGTGCGTCACAGTCAATGAGTGTTACGTTGAAATATTGAGTAGCACAATACAAACTGTGGGGGCAAAATAATACAACACAAAATAATAAAATAATACAACACGCTGATTATGTCCCCATATTCCCCATTTCTAGACCACGTACAATTACGAAAATTGGACTAATTTTAAACAATAGTACAAAAAGGTTAACGATATATCTAAAACCAACAAATATTGAATGAAAATATCCATACAAACATGTATAATAAATAAGTGAACATAATTTTGCTAAACATTTCGAGATATACATTTAGAAGTTTCTTGCATAGCCGTTATTATTAATTATGGCTTCTACACCAGTTCACTACCAGCCTTTTACAAGGTTCAGGTGTAATCTTATTCCACTCTTCAATGCAAATTTCTTTGAGTTTAATTAATGATGTTATTGTTAACCTCTCTTCTGAACCTTCAATTTCAATTCCCTACACAAATTTTTGATCGGATTCTTGTCCGGGGATTGACTTGGTCAGTGTTTTGTTTTGTTTTCAGGAGTAGCGATGAAGTTCATCCCAATAAAAGCTGACCATGTACTGTGACTAAGAAATTTAAGAGGCGCATGATCGACAAATCGCAAAAATTACGAGCTTTTTCATGATAAATAATTATTAATGCTGACAAATTCACAAAAAAAACAAGAACTACTGCGGTTGATGTGATCGCTTTTTATTTGGAATATATCTATGAGAGAGATAAAATTTCTTGTATTCGAAATGCAGCGAGAATAAAATGAGCCTGACCAGTCAGCTATCCCAGGATCAAACGTTAGTAATATTTTCCATTGATAACCAAAAAAAGGAAAAAACGTTGAGAAATATACAGAATTTGAAACGGGACTAAGATGATCATACGGCTAGTGTGCCACTCGTGATAATTGGTTGAAAATATAGACATTATTGCTGGTGAAGAAATAACGCAAGTTCAACTTCACGTACGTGTGCTATTTGCGTACCTCTAGAATAACTCTAGGTAGGGAACTGACAAAGGCTTTCTTACAGAAGTATGTATTTTTAATCGACTTTGTGTTGTCTCTAAATTTGTTAATGTTTTTATTTACCACCAAGTTTATGTACATCGACGAAAATCGAACAGTCACCATTTCGAGAAATAGAAAATAATTAGCTTCCCATTTCATCAATATCGAAATTAAATGCGATTATCTTTAATCATGCGCATTCTAAAATTTGCCTCACGCTAAATTTTTGTTTCATGACCTTCTCCGAAATGAATTGAATGCAGATAAATGAAACGTGAAATAAATGTCCGTGGATTTTTCATTTTATAATTTGCCTCTGAATGAATACAAATCGTGAGAAAGTATCATTTAAAAAAATATCAATAATAACTATTATAAGCATGCGTGAAATAAAATGAGCAGTTTCAAAAGCTTCATGATTGTTTTTAATTCGTAAAGCACACGCTAGAATTATGCAATAATGCATATGCCTTGAAGTGACTTCGAACGACTTCCAATGTTTTATTTTGATACATTATTCGTAAGCGAAATTAAAAGATCCACACTTCAAACGCTGAGATATATTTATTTGGCTCGCAACAACCACGAACCAACAAAAGCGATTCAAGCAGCAAAACACGCTGGTTGAAGCCGCTTTCTCGGGAGACCAAAAGAGTTCTTCCGAGAAGTGGTGCACAGACGTTTGTCGTTGCGACTACTGTCGAGGCAGAAAAAGGGACAACCTGACTAGTACAGTTGCTTCAAGTCACGTTTGGGATTCTTGAATTGCAGGAAATATCGCGTTAGGTAAATGAGATAGCGAAAGTCTATTTAGGTAGAGCTGCATAGTGCGCGAGAATTGATAAAAATCGTTGTTAATAGAATGATCACCCTTAGAGAAAACTACTATAGCGCGGGGTTGGTTTTTGGGAGGTTTTTAGTTGAGGAAAACTATTAGGCATCACAAATTTAGATAAAGCCAATTAATATTTTTACAGAAACTTTCGTAACTAAAAACACACTCATTGTGTGAAATCTAACGCTATCTAATGTTAATAGGAGTTGAACACCCCTGAAATGAGGCAAAAAGAGTTCGTAAGGTTCTCTACCTTTAATCTAGCCGTTAATCGCGTCTTCGTAATAATCGAGAACTCTTTATTAACTTCAGACTAATTCAATGCCAAGTGTGCATGATAGGCACTATAATTTGCTGTGCTATAACTGTGGGCAAATTGAGGAGGGAAAATGTGAACGATCATGAAGATGGGCAATTGAAATATATTAAGAATACTTGAAAATTTAGAGAACTGTGGTGTAAAGACATCTGTAGATGATGTATTTTTGGGACTAAAACTACATTAAGAAGAGAAAATACCAGTGGGCAGAAAAATTTAGTAAATCCTAGAGGCCGCATTACATTGCATTGGGTACCATAATCTCCAGACATAAAGGTCTACCATAGTGATAAATAAATGACATGGTACCATCCTTTAACCTTAGTTTAAGATTGATAGAACGTTTTGCTCACAAAGCAACTTTAATCGAAACTTCTGACCAAAAATTATTGCATGCATCTGGATAGCGATATTCTCGTGAAAAACGTGCATAACATTGATTAAGTTGGAAGAACGACTATAGTAAATTTGCAAAACGATTGGAAACCAAAATCCACAATGACTGAAAGAAGAAAAGGAAATAAATTCAGGAACAGATTACAATAACTGATTGCACGTCTACATAGTCTCAGGACTCACGACTTGCCAGTATCACATTTTTTCATGCCCCATCAATTGCAACCTGCTCAGACATAAGCACGTCACGTTTTTTATCAAGTCTACTATAAGTTCGACTATTACGTAAAAGATCATAATTAATATTTTCCTGTACTTTATATTTTATGATATATTTGACACATCGTAATTACAGATGTTTTCATAAAAAATATACCCTCATGTGCTAGCATAAAGAAATATTAAGTAAAATACTAAAAATAATAATAAATAAGAAGCTTGCAGTTGGATGTTTGGCTTGCATAACGCCTTATATATCAATGGTCTTTCTGTGTCTCAGCAACGTATAACTTGTGTTTGAACATTTCACAATGAATTTGAAGAATTTATGGAAAATTTTATGGTGAATATTGACAATCTTTCGATGCTTCCACAAAACGGAGAAATCATCACTGATCTATACAATGCTAGCGAGTGGCAGTTAAAAGCAAAAATAATACGCATGTGACCTCACGCGCGTCAAACTCGATATTGCACGAAAATAATCCAGGAAAGGGTGTTGGCACAAGGGCTCGTAGAACTCAAATAGAAAACATACATAGCAAATATAATAAAACTTGTGAGCGTTTTGGGGGGAAAACAAAAAATTACCTTTGATCTGATCACCCCTCGACGTAGTCGTAAAATACAATTAGATTAAAAATCACAACCCATTCACAACTATTGCTCGTGTACGAAGAGCTCTTATATGTCTATCAGTTACTCTCAATAATAAATACATTGTGTTGATAAATTAATAAAAGTAATGAGCTAACACTGTGCATTTTCGAAAGAGCGTTGCGACTCTCACTCCCACACCTGCTCCAGCACCGGCAGAACAAGTCAGGAAGCAAGGCAAATACTCGCGCACTGCAGGTGCTCCTGGGAGGTGGGCGGTCTGGTCCTGGGGTTGCACTATGCAGCTCGGAACAGGCGAACAATAAAAGCCTACAAGAATCAACATCTAGTATTTGGAAAAGTTCAATAACCAAAATAATCATCAATATCGCTTAAAATTACTACCTCAGATTCAGTATTTTTCAACTCGAATGAACGAAATTTAACCTATCTCATCATGTCCACATCTAACTTAACCTGAACATATCTGCCTTGGTTTTCCTTTAAACAAACTATAAAATTTACGGAATTGCTACCTGGTGCGCTCACGCACAGCCTACATAGATCAATTTCAGCTTTGGGATTCAAGTGGGCGGCGTCCGCAGTGACGTTCTCCTGCAATACTAGTTCTATTCGCACTAAATTTAATGTAACATTCCTACCTCCGGCAGTGTTTGCTCGCGGTCTGTCACGTTTCGAATAATTATTGAAGGCAATATTTAATGCTACCATGTATTTTTTGATTTAATCGGAATCTTCACAGCAAGGCTCAGTATGCCGGTTATTTCACGTCATAAAAATATACGACAAATGTAGCTTTCGGCTCACAAATAAGTTTATTTCATAGAAGCTCTCGGTACTAAAATAATGTGTTTTGGTTAAAATTATACTGATAAGAGATTTAAACGTTATATATCGTAAAATCTAAAATTACGCTGAGAATATAAATTAAAAATGTAAACAGTGTTGTTTGAAACGCTCGTGGGAAAGTGCGGAATACACGCCTTGAGAATTATCCGATGTATTTAGTTTGTCGAGTATAACATTTTATCATCCTAGTGCTGTTTTTCAGTTGCCTGAAGGTCAAGACATATTTTCCGCAGTAGCGTAGAGTGATGCGTCTCGATGTGTAACTTTCATCGATTGCTCCACCGGTACTTCATGGCTAGAACAGATGTTAATGTATGTTTATAATTATATATATATTGGCTGATATATATAATATATGCATTTAAGATACATAATATTATATACATATACGAAACATATATATATATATAAATGCATCGTACATAAATATATATATATATATATATATACACATACCAACACATACATCAAGAGCTTTTCAACTAGCGCGTCAATGAAATTGTGCCATTCTGCTGAAATAGTACGTTTTGTCTTCAACAGGAACACAAATTAGAATAGAAACAATTGGAGAACATGGTGAACAAATTTCAATGTCAAAGCAATGAGAGCATGTCGCAAAACAGTTACCTTCAAATTGAAACGATTTTATTCGACGTTGGGTAAGCTATGATGAAAGCTTCTGAACATTTTTATCTCCGAGCGTAATAACGTTGTGGAAAGAATGAGGCGTGATGCCTCGGTCATTCAATAAACCTGTTTTGTAGTAAAATGAAGCAACGTAAGTGCAGAGAGTTCGACAAAAAAGGGAACAGTGATTAATGAGATTTAAAATCATCGTCCGATGTAACACAAGAGCGTGAATGTCGTAAAAATCGTCAATTTGGCCGGAAACAAGTCCCGAGGATTGCATCAAAGACTTTCCAGTTTAGTCTGGTGAAGCGGTGCAACCAGATTGATATTCTTCGGAAATTCCATTCTGGAATAGTAAAAGGATTCATTAAGTTTGGGATATGCTGGAAAAGGCCAAGTGGTAACCTACCGAGGGTCGCCGAGCGAAAGGTGCAGCTGAACTCGGAGGAAGGGGGAGCTGGTCGGCGAGGGCCGCAAAGTCAAACTAAGGTGAAACTGGAAAGTGCTCCAGCGGGCTGCTGCTGCTGGCTCGGCGGCGCAGTGATAGTCCGGGTGACAGTTCCAGCTCTTGCATGCTCCTGTTGTTCATGGCGGCTTTTGGGTGCTGGTCCGCTCGTTTCTCGCAGGTCTTTCTGTTGCTGAAGTAGGAAGGTACCAAAAAATCTGATCATAGCATTCACCCTAACTCACGAAGGCGAGTGACGCGTTGATATGTTTTTTTTTATCGTTAGTAGGTAAAAGTTCTATTAGCCACCATTGCTGTCATGCTTAACGCGCTCTTTTGTAGTGAAATATAACAGTGTTTTCAATTTAAAGCCATGAGATATTATCGTTCTAGCATGGAGGCTAACTGCAGCTTAGTGAAGAGAAAGTTGACATTCGAAATGGAAAGCAATCGTTTGAAAACAGGCGACAGGAATTTTTTTACTATTCAATTAGAATGGCAGGAACGCTGAGCGCCAATGATGCCTGAATGGAAGCTATAAATGATGAAAAATAAAAGGAAGAAAAACTCAATATTTAACACTTAATGGTAGCGACTAATATGTAGACAAGGGTTTCACGTTTTTTAGGGTCTAGTTCTTACATTAACAGGAACTAAGTTACAAAAATCAGCTGATCAAATGTGAGGTGCATTGTAAATAAACTGTCTGGCTCGTCGAGCAGTGCTGAATGAAGCTATACATCCAGTCTTGCCCTTGCGACTCGCCCTTCGTCACTCGTTCGAAGTTTGTTTATTTATGTTTTCAGCACAAAAATAGAGCACCATCACCAGTATTTATCCTTTCACTGTATTTCTCACATAATATTAGTGCTTTCCGTTCTTGTCTGATATAATTCGCAGGACACATGCTGAATTTGAATTCTCATTTAAATTCGACTATTTGGACAATCCCACAGAAGTCTGAAAACCATATTATACCTGAAAATTTTGAATTTTATCAGCAACTCAAATGCCCATAAAAAATTGACACTTTTTTAAAAAAATTCGCGTAAAAATTGCTGTTGTTAATGTAAACATCATTGATACATATATAATGTATAATATACATATACATAATACACATCTACAGTATATGCATTATATATATAATTATATATATATATATATACATATACACCTACTTCATGGGCTGTTAGGGTACATGTTTATGCATACATGCATAATAATGTATGTATATATCTATAAAAAATATTAATAAACAATATATATACATTTGAAAAGAAACAGGTTTTTGATATCACAAAAAGAAGCTCACAGGCTGAAAATTTTCTTTTACCAGCATCTGAAAACTACGAGGAAATTCAAGATTGTTTACGAGGAAAGTACATCTCACTGAGAATTTTCTTTAGCTATGAAAAATTTAGCCAAGTTCGAAAAGTCGCTTTCGAGTTAAAGTATTTCAAATACTGACAGATTGAAGAAATTATATGTATATATATATTTAACAAAACAGGATAAGAATCATATTTTGTTAATTCTGCATTGATTTAAATTACTTTGACACGAAACCTGGGCTGCATTTCTCTAAGCCCAAATAATTTTTTCTCAGAGAGAAATACTTTCCCAAAAACAGCATTGAATTTCCTCATCGTTTTTCAGATGCTGCTGAGGGAAAGTTGTGGACCTGTAATCTTCTTTCCGTGACAAACCAAGAAACTGTATCTTTCATTCAGGGAGTTCGAGAAAGTGAAGAAAAGGGAAAAGGTTCGCTGTACTCGAAAGTTTGGCCGCCCTCTGGAGAAACTCGGCGGCAGAAAGTGCAAGCGAGTAATTGAGTAAGATGCTCTTGAACCTTCGGTCCAGTGGAGGACAACACGCAGCTAAATACATTGATGTCAAGATCCAAACAGTAACTGTGAATCATAAAAGAAGTTATGAATAATTTCTTCATAAGGAAAAAGCTAATTTAATGAAATTTCAGCCCGTAACTGCTACCCCGATTTGATAGCTGACATCTTGAGAACGATTTTGAACGGTGGCTGTAAGACTTGCGACCAATTTTATTCTTCTTTATGATGATGCGAAACGCAAACGCACTAGTTTATATTTAGATTAATTAGTCCACCTGAACACGGTGAGTTCGCGAAGTGATTTTTAATGGTCAAATATGAAGTGCTTTAATGACAGATTAAAAGCCGAACTATGAAAGTCAGGAGATACCAAAATTATGTAACTTATAACAAACAAGCACGCAGAACATTGTATATTTATACATGCAAAAGATTTTTTTTATGAAATTTTCCAAGAATATTTTATGAGATAATTTGTGTTAGTGTGTACTCGTGAAGTCAAACTATATATCCAAAACAATTAAAATAGAAGATGAATTCAGTATTTCCCGAAAATACCGATTAAGACAACACAACAACGAATTATAAACCTTGAATTAAATGCTGTGCTCATTCAAAGCGATAAGCTTTAATCATCAATGAGAAGAACATTAGAATACCATAAATAACTCGCGAGCTAACATGGGGCACTCAATGTGTGCCAACTTACAGCCGGCGCAGAAGTGAGGACCGTAGCGTCCACGGGTTCAAACATAACCGGAAGACCGGACCGACATAAGCTAAAGGGTGGACCAACATAAGCTAAAGGGTGGACCAACGTAAGCTAAAGCTAGGAACGAAATAAGCTTAAGACTGGACAGGCATAAGCTAATGGGTGTGAACCGACACAAGCTAAAGGGAGGTAGACATAAGGTAAAGTGAGGACCGACATAAGCTAAGCCGAGGAACGACATAGGCTTGCGACCGGGCAGGCATAAGATAAAAAGCGGATCGACATTTGCTAAAGAGCGGATCGACATAACCTAGTGAACGGACCAACAGATCCTAGAGCTCTAACCAACAATAGTTTAGAACCGTACCAATATAATCCTAAAAACCAGACCGACAAATGTTCCCGAATGTTGACGATCAGACTAAGATCGTCATCACTCCAATGAAATTGTAAGGATTTTCTTGATCCTCTACTAACATATGGACTCGATAGCCTATTTGTATTGTTTTCACTATTCCTGTTGCTGCATTGGTTTTCGAAATCAGGAAATGTTTGCACCCAGGGATCATTCATATATCGTATTGTGATTTATTTATTTTTTTAATTTTGTTTTAAGCCTCCAAAGCTTAGGATAAATAAAAATGATATTAGAGTAGTGCTTCTAAAAGGAAGATATGGAAACGAGATCTTATGGTTTGGTAAGCTTCTCTTTGGTTGAAATGAATAATTTTTCTATGTTACGAAGCACCTTTTCATAGTCTTTTGTTCACTTATTTCAGTGCTATTATCGTCTTTTCAACTTGTCTCTTGTCCTCCAAACTTCTTTTAATCTAGCTGTTTCAATGCGCAGGGTCTGGGTACACACTTGGTGTATAAATTCCCTCTTCTCTGTATTCTAAATACGATGGTGTCTCCTTCCTTTCTTTCTCAAGCACACCTTTGTTGTGGTTAGGGAAACTTACTTACAACCCAATCTTCAAAGGAAACAATATAAGAACAATCGTGTGCATGTATCCACAAACTACTTCATGTGAGTAAAATTGAGGTTTTTATTCATTGTTCTAATTAAGTACATCAAAATACCGATTCCAAGTCATTTGAGCAGTGCAAAATTTCTCATAATTCTAAAATAATGTATGCATGCTAATGGCGTTGCAAACACTGGTTTTCAAACACTTACGTTCTGCAGAATTTCCCAAGCCAATTTTTACCATATTGCCGTCAAAATTGTAAATGGAAAAGCAAGAATTAGATGCATAAGAAAAATATTCAGAAGACCACTCGTGTAAAAGCCATCTCCACTATTGTAAAGAAATGCTTATAAAATAAATAATAAAAAGACTTATGCTAGTTATGAAAACGTAACCTGTGCTGGAAGTAAACTTAGTATAACTTCCGTACAACTGAAATGACTTGCAAAGGTATCATAGAAACGATATTCAATAAACATCAGACATAGCAACAGGTTTCGAGAAGAACTTCAGTAAATAAGTTATACAGAAATCAATAAGGTTTTCACCTAGAATAGTTATTTTGTTTTATCGACGCTGAATCTTCTATGCTCTTTCAGTTCTAAAATAACGTAACGCTATTTTGACAGAGACGCATTTTATGTTTATAACTTGATCTACAGTAAAAAAATATACCTCCAATAATCAGATAGTCCAACGGTCTGTAATAATATCACAAAAGGTATTTTTTACTAGTATTATAAAGGTAAACTCAAGCAGAAGTAAAGTCGTGCCTGTATTATAAGTATTCCATGAAGTTCTATTCGACAGTACTCAGACAGCGCGCGGGCTTGGATTGCAGATAACATAGCTACGTTGCTGACCGTAATAAAGAGCCGGAAATGTTCGACGTGAGATCCGCTCTTAAGGAGGTAGACTACACGCTCGCCGTTCAGTGCAGACCACAACCAGGAGTTGAAGTGCTCTCCACATTTGTGCATGTATATGGATGAGCACGCTATATGAGGCGGCAAGTACGCTCTATTGATGGCTGGAAGCACGCTGTAAAATGCAACTGTGGTGATAAGTGCAATGTATGCGTACTGTATTCGGTAGTTTATAAGGCTGATATTATGATAAATTGCATCTCAAGCAGTAGCGAGTCTGAGGCTTAAACTTAGCGTCAGGTAGCGTCTTTATCTTTGCATCCTCATGCGAAAGTTAGGCACAAATGATCAAGCCTCAATGATCGTAAAGCTTAAATGGAGGTAAATTTGTTCTGCTCCTGCAACTAAACTGGAATCCATGCACATAAAATCAAACGTAAACGAATTTTCCCCTAATACACAACCTATGTTACGAATCAATATTCAGGAAGGCTCGGTGAAAACACATTGAGATAGACGACGAAAGTTACCACAACCTGTCAGAAAAGCGTCTGTCACTCAACTAGATTCAAACACAAGTTTAACCAAGAAATGCGCGAGCAGCAATTTTCATATTGATTTCGAAATATGAAGGATACTCCTAGACAAGATGATTCTGTGCATCTCACAGCATTCGAGCGCACATAAGAGGAACGCGATTAGCAGACGGTCTCGGTCGCTAGCCCTGGAAGGACAAGGTTTGGTCGGGCCAGGACTGAGCGCGGGAGCAACACCCCGAGAAGGTGACTTGCGGGTGTAACGGTGAAAGCATTCAACCAGCTCTTGATGGTGGTGCACGAGAAGCGCGGTGTGCTGCACTCTGCGGAGCAGCAGGAAATAAATTACGACCCGTAAACTCTAAAATTCTCAGCCATTCAGACGATCGCAGGTATCACGATGATAAGCTTCGCTTTTAACATCATAATACAACCAAGCAGGCCAGCTACCCTGTATTCCAGGAAAACAGTGTCACTTCAGTTGTGCAGATGTTGAAACGATGAGTGCAGGTAAAAGTTCTTTTTCTACGAACTATGAGTCATGCTGTAAAAATAGGGGGCTTCATTTTGAATTCTGCCAATGAGGAAAAAGATTTTGCTACTACTTTGTACGTTTTAATTCACACTAATATTTACCCAAGCGTAATTTAAAAAATCAATGAGGACTGTTTATTATTCATGCTATTTTCAAAATGTTGCAAGTGAATCACGCACAAAGTTTTCTCGCATAATTCTTACTAGAATAACGACTTGTAACTCATGCGCAACGAAAAGAAATTGACATCAACATATGAGCTGGTACAAGTGAGAGAGACAAAGCAAACAAAAAATCATCGGGGCATAGAACGGTCGTGAAAATTTTTGAACGTCAAAAGGGGATTTCAACCTCGTCACTGATAGGAAAAATTCATAACTAAGCAGTAGTATCCACCGGAGGTATTGGTGTGTCCTAAACATCAGTATTCAGTGATGTCTTCGGTATTACAAAGCATCAGTATAAACTGTATCTGTATGTGCTAAGCATCACTATCAAGTCTGAAATAAATTGAAAGGGTGCGTATATTTTTTGCACGGTTATTAACAATTCTAGCATTAATGTGATCAGCGAAGTGTAATTAATGCATCGTGTTAATTCGAACTTTATTTAAATCCATGAACACACTATTGAAAAGATATGTCCATTCATGAATTTGGGCACAAGAAACTGCTCAGTACATGACCACTCAAGTATTTAGACACCCCAAACTGCTCAGTACATATCCACTCAAGTATTTAGACACCACAAACTACTCAGTACATGTCCACTCAAGTATTTGGACACCCCAAACCGCTCAGTACATATCCACTCAAGTATTTGGTCACCCCAAACTGCTCAGTAAATGTCCACTCAAGTATTTGCACAGCACAAACTGCTCAGTACATGACCACTCAAGTATTTGAACACCACAAACTGCTCAGTAGATGACCACTCAAGTATTTGAATACCACGAACTGCTCAGTACATGACCACTCAAGTATTTGAACACCGCAAACTGCTCAGTACATGTCCACTCAAGTATTTGCACAGCACCGCGAAATAGTTCCTAAGAAAGTTGACTCCATCGCTCAGCGGCGAAAGTCAGACAAAGAGAGTGGGAGAACAAGCGTTGCACAGACCTAATTAGTATAATGAGCTATAGGCTTCGTTCTTCGCATGATCGGAACATAATGTTACTTTCTCCATGCTGTTGCATATCAATCGTGTCGTGATCTCATAAGTCCATTCACAAACACGCGTTGTTCTCAGATCAATCTCGTCTATCTCGTATCTCCGTAAGACTATGCTTCTTACTTTCTCTGACTTTCATGTGATCATCTCTATTCTTTGCTGTTTTTGACACGTTTGATTAATGTCAATCGTAAGAGCTGTTTGCTTCAGAAAACGAGACGTTTTAAACTGGGTAAATAGGTTATTCATTGTTAATGAGGAACTTAATTGGCGAATGAGGAAACTTAATTTGCATTCGAAACCGACTGGTTTATAATGCAAAATTGTGACCGGCGACCTTTGGTTCATAGCAGAATCGTAATAATAAACTTGTTTGAAACATCGGTTGTCATAGGCGCTGCGGTGAGAAGAGAGTAAAACGATTTAGGTCTTTGAGTACGATTAAATACTGGCCCTAGGAATTATCCACATGAGCTTCGAAAAATACATGAGGATTCCACACATATTATAATGTAGCATGTAAATATTATTATGATGTATATACGGATTGTTATGAATTATATATGCACATATTCTGAAGCGATACATAATGAATACTTATGAACTTCAAAATCACAAATTTGACTTTTGTTGACTTCCCAATAATAAATTTACTATATAATAATATGATCACTGTATTAAAATTACTATGTCCATAATATAAATTTTCCACCACGGGGAATACGAAAAATGTGTAAAATGATCCGTCCATGAACGAATATCTAAAGTTTAAATTTCACTATACTACGAATGACGAACGACAGCATAACCTTACGGATTTTTAAATTAATCTTCATGAATACACAACGTCATTCTCAACCCCAACCAAGCGGGAATAAAGATGCAAAAACGGAGAAAACAAAGGTGGTTTCGTACTTTCGATAGAAAACAATAGAACTGCACGACTGACTTTTACCTTAGAGCATGGCAGTCAGGTTCAAACATTCATAAATAAATAATCTTGGATCTTAATAGGCCATTTTCGTGTAATATTAATCCTGTATCGAACCAAATCATTGCTTAAACGATTTTTGCAAGTAATATCAAGTACAAGAAAATCAAACAGGGCTTTACCAAAATTTTTGAAACTGAACGAGGCTTTCCACGTTTATTGTTGGTCTTTCAACAAGATTGTAATGATTATTTAAAAATTACAACAACGCTGTATACTCTCTGGGTGGCATGGCCGCTGTAAAAGATCACATGAATCAGATAGGAAACGATGTTCATAGACGCCCATTTTTGTGGTTTCGACCGGTTGGTCAAAGTTGATTTTTTTGGACCGGTTGATCAAAGCGCTTGTCCGTATTTGTGATGCACGAATTATGGAAAGTCTATATTCAGCTAAAAATTGACCATTTAGCGGTACTATTCCTGCAGCTATCATTCAAGAAAACGAGTCCTAGACCCAATATCATTTGTGCCAGAACAACCTCAGTTTCACAGCGAGAATACCAATTTCGAACTCGATATGGCCAGTGGGAAAGCTGCCAATTGCATTCACCATAGTCGTTTTCAAGCTATTTACATTTCTTCTTTTGAAATATCAAGTGCATATCGTTTGATTTTGCAAAAGGCAGTTTTCACCTCCCTTAGGTTAGAGAGAACAAGGATTCCACAGATATAATTTGGAATCATTCAATAAGTTGGACTTCCACATATGGGTGATGTGCATAATCGGTGTTTGCTAAAGAAATTGTAGTTATCAGCAAAAATTATAATTTTGAGGAATCCCAAACGATTTTTTCTTCAAGCTTTAGGTAACCTAGAAGCTACCTCAAATAATATTTTGAGCATCGTAGTTGAACGAAGTTATAAAGCCTTTGGTACAGAAGACTGGGCAGTCCAAGATGGAAAACTCGTAGGAATCGAGTTGAGTGTTCCGAGAACATTGCGAGTGGGGCAGTCGGAGCACTGCACAAGCCCATCAATAGGGGTTGTTACCGTGCGACGCAGAGCGAGCGAGGTATGTACGTGGCAGGCATGCGCCACGCAACAGCCAGCCCAGCAGCGTTCTCGCAGGCGCTGGAAAGATCATGGACGATGCGAGCGGCGTCCCTCTACTTCCACGATTCAGGTCAGTGTACTAGGAGTCACTCACACTAACCCCTTTGCCAGCCCGCATCGCAAGCGCGCTGCGGCGCTGCAACTGGTCCTTCTAGGGGTAAGTTCAAGTGTAGGGACGAGGGAGCGATGGTGGTTTAACTGGCTGCCACTATGTCTCCCTGAGAGGAAGCTTATTGCAGGTGTTTCGGAAATGTTTGCAAGTTCGACCTCTGGAAGGTACTTAGCCAGTCTGGAATTCTTCAGTGCAACTTCAGGATGAAAAATAAAATGTCTAAAGGTGCTCTCAGAATTATAAAAAGCAACGAATAATCCGATTTACAGTTCGAAAATTCATAACATGATCCTTTGACCCACCACTGACTTTCATAAGCTCCAATCTGTGATACACTCGCTAAACGTACTGTTTAAACTGAGTATCTTTTAAAGAATAAAGCAGAGAAGCTGTCATTAATTATGGCTCTTTCTTATTGCTGAGTAAGGCTTATTAAATTTGACATAATTACATTACAACTGCATGGTTTACATGTATCTCTGCAAAATAAGTCATGCGCACAAAATACAAATGTGCTTGAGTGATGGATGGTTCGTGCAGGAACAAGTAGCGCTGAGCAAATTGGCGTGCCTTGGCCGCTTTGTTACCTAGGGTTTGCAGCGCGTAAGAACCGCATTTCAAGGTTTAACAGACTCCGATATCAGCAAATCAATCCTTCTCTGAAAAGTACGAAACTTTTGCGCATTCAGTTCAGAGCTATTTAGTGATAATTTCAAAGTAATGATATTCCACGTCAACTAATCATTAAAATTAATATAATGAACATCTTATTGCGTGGGTTAATTTCAATGCAGAAATTAAGCTATTTTGAAACGTATCGAAACTCTACACGCGGATCAGAAAAATTTTTTGCTATTCGTTCTTGGAAGTACTGACCAATGTTAATACTTTCCATGCTTTTCAGTTGGCGGCAAAAGTTTCAAAATGACTTTGTAGCCGCCAAAGATATCTTGTATGAAGTATTAGAGTAAAAATTTTCCCGTCGTGCGTCAACACCCGCTGACAGAGTAATGTCAGTACGTCAAACAATAAATGAATGTTTAGCAAGACTACCTCAAGACTGTTATATATTCATTAGCTATCAGGACCTTAGTTATATCAGTGCTTGACTTATTAGTTGCATAAGTATTTTGTTTTTAGAACTAGAAAACTCTATTACAGAATAAAATCAATTTAATTCGGACATTTCCGTCAATTTGTGCATGGACGTTCCTCATGGGAATGGATTTGCTGAGGAAATGAGGATCCAGCAGCTTGACATGCATCCCATTCATATTGTAGGTTAGTGTCGTGATAAATATAAATTCTTTTATCAGTGTGAATATTATAGATGCGCTAAAATAAACTTCAAAGTACACAACAAATATTTCTGCCATGTCGAGCTTCTCAAGGCTACAATTTTTTCCCTTCTATTCGGCCTCACGCGACGGGCTGCTTCTCGGCGAAAATTGGAGAATTTGGTCTCAGTTCTCATTTAGAGTTTACGGGAATTAAAAACCAACTAATCTATAATCTGAGGTTACCTAAAATCTTACGTTGAAAGTCTCTGCATGACGCATAGCTGGTAGATGCAACCAACAACATTTAGTCAAGACCAATACTTCAAGTCGTACTAACACTATATTAAAAAATCATAGTTATCATTTATGAACATTTACACTCACTTTAGCAGTAGTTTTTACGTACACATATAAGTTCAAGAAGGGCTAGATTTCCATCACAATTGACTAGTAAAACGTGTAGTCACTGCTATCATCGTTCTAAATTCAGTGTCTTCATCATTATCATCATCCCAAGTAAATTATCAATATAAGCCTCACAGTATTATCATCATCTCACAGTATCACCATCTTTTGAAGACCAACTGACCAGAAAGCTCTATCACAGCACGCACCCTCAGCGTGCACTACACTACGCACCCCCAGCGTGCATTACAGCACGCACCCCCAGCGCGCACCACACCACGCACCCCCAGCGTGCATCACAGCACGCACCCCAGCGCGCACCACAGCACTCACCAGCTGGCAGGGTAAACGTCCTCAAGACGATGATCTCTCGCTGTTGGAGTAGCAGCTCTGAACAAGCGCTCCAGCATAAAATTACAGTGGCGAGCTTCGTGTAGGAGTCCTTGGTGCACCTTCATAACGGGTTTTAGTTTGCACTGAAGCTACACGAAAAAAATACTTCAAATGTTTCGCTCAATGGTGAATGACTTCCACTGGGAATGTACGGTTTTATGGCCAGAGTTGGAAAGGTACTCGTATTTAACCTTTCCTCTTAGAAATGTCTCACACGAACTTGGAATCTAATCGCAATTTTAAGCTTTTGTTGAGTATAGAATGATCATGGAGATTTGATATTTTTTACCCACCGTGGGAAGGAGGAAGTGAATGGTTTGTTTTTGCTTTTATTTAGACTGTATTTCGTACCTTAAAAATAACATTCAAACACAAAGCAATCTATAAGAAACTTGTGAACACGTTAGGTTTCTCAGGAAGAATTAAACAGTGCTAATATGCATGCATTATATGGGAAAAAGAAAGTTATTTTGATTACAAATTCCAAAGAGAGAGAATGAAAATATTGATTAACATAAGAAATTGCTTTCCAAGAATTGGAACTCGTGATTAGTAAACAAATAGACCATTGCTCGCCGTATTTGTATCTTCTCTTGACGTAAAACTGGGAGTCCTAAAGGTGTATCTGTGTTCTGTGTTACATAAAAAACGTTTCATGTTCGTTGTAAAATAGGATTCGTTTTTGTTGCGTATAAAGTAAAACATGTCTTTTTTCTGTGTAAAATATAGTTATTTTTTGTGCCTATCATGACTAGAATGAATTCATTGGGACACGCTCGGAAAATAAATCTCGTGTTTTAACTTGAAGACTCCATCATTCGGAAAATACTGCTCCTTCATTGGATACTTTCAATCTCGAACCCTCACTGGATTCAGTAACAAAAGTTCCTGCTAAAGACATAAGGTACATTAAAATTAAGTTCGAATATAGGTTTTAAAGACATTTTCAACGATACTTTAAACCTACTTTATATCCATGACAAGTTAATTGGATCTAAAGTTTTATTGATTATCTTCACGACATCTATGAGAGCGACAATGTGAATGTGGTGAATTCTTTAAACCTTTTTCCATTCTAAATGAAGAGTCTTTATTATAGAGAACAATGTCAAGGGTTGAAGTTCTTTTATTTGTATCAGTATATATTAATACCAGCTGTTCCTCTTCCAATTTTTAAACTTAGAGAAATTTTTTACAGTTTATTACGTGTTAAAAATCGAAGAAAATTGTTTATCATCATTACCGAAGCGCTGTCAGTTCTGTAAAATTCTAAATTACTGTTTATGAAAAAGCAGCGTTTCAATGTTTTGAACATCATTCACAGGCTGAAAAGATGATGTTTTTTAGCTTGAGGATGATGTCTGAAACATCAAAACTTTGCTTTTTATAGACAATAATTTGCAATTTTATAGAATTGGCAGTGTTTCAGTTATGATTAATAACTTTCTTCGCTTTTTAACACTCATTGAAGTGAAAAAACAGCTGTTTCTGCTCATATTTAAATGATAAGCAGTTATTAATAAAGGCCACGTTAAGCAATAAATATATCTTAGATGGAAGAGAATTTCATGATGAATCTTTACAATTAAATTTAACATTAATTCCAGCTGTTCTTGTTCACATATAAACTTTTTTTCATAGCGGTGCATGAAAACCACAAAGGCGGTTCAACTGGCAGAATTTTTTTCTGCGATCAGTCTTGCGGTGCAGAGACACCAAGCTTAACTTCATACATGTCCCTCAATGATTATTATGGCTAAAATGAACTTAGGAAATCAGTGTAACTTGAATTTTTCAAAAATATCTGAATAGGTTGTCTGGACGTTCTGGCAACAGATATATATATTAGTACTTGGTTACGAAGCATAATATTAAAGTATATTCAACAGTGACGTCACATGATATATATAAAATAAAGAGTATTTCTATATAAACCGAATATTTTGCACTTTTTATTGAGAAATTACTACCTAGTAAAGTTTGACGTCTTTTTCTCCCCTTTGAATTCCCAAAGAGTAGTTGAAAGCTGAAAAGTGAGCAATCTAATAAAAAGGAAAATAGTTTCCTAATATTTAATTTTCTTGCTATCAGTTTGACATCAATTTTCCGTAGTCGCGATCTAAACATGCTACATAATTGATTAGGCAGAATAAATGGAAATTGCAAGTAAATATTGATAATAGGTGAGCTGTACCCGACTATGCGAGGCAAGGACCGCACTATTGCTGAAACAAGTAGGCTTTTCTGCTGATCTCCGTCTGCTTGAAGGCTTCAAGTGCGAGAAGCTAACACAGGGGTTGAGTGAGCAAATCACGTCGGGCTGAACAAATTTGAACTTGGCGAATACTGGCTAGTGCGTGAGAGCAGTTGGAACGCTTTTGCAGTTCTGAAGTTTTCAGTTGACGGTTTCAGTGTCAATTGTGATGTCGAAATGATCAAAATCTGAACGAACCCTCATCTGTAGTTATTTTTTTTTAATACAGCTGTGGCTTTCTCT
Source organism: Morinoia aosen (assembly GCA_030386875.1). Classification (NCBI taxonomy): domain Eukaryota; kingdom Metazoa; phylum Arthropoda; class Malacostraca; order Amphipoda; family Talitridae; genus Morinoia; species Morinoia aosen. The sequence goes on along the minus strand of CM059561.1, from coordinate 58,402,078 downwards.
TCTCAATACTGACTAAGCCCTTCTAAGATAAAATCGCTGAAGCTGATGGAAAGTCGAGCATTTTAAAGTGCTCTGAAATACTGAAAATGAACGTAAGTTCGAGTTTATTAAGGACTCTCTAAAATCTCATATTTATTTTGAAATTATAAAATTTTAGATTCTTTTCACAATTTTATGCATTGAATTTTATAGGGAGTATGGGGTGCACAAGCAGGGTAAGCTATGGTAACATTAATTATGCTTCGAAATTTTGAAACCTCTATTGTCAACTCTTCATCCATGAGTTGCACAAGTGGAGATAAAAGGAGGTAATAGTTTTGATGGATATACATGAAATAGAAACGTAATACATGTTCCTTTCCTTTTAAACTCGGGCAACTATTGAGATTGTTTACGTCAAATATACATATATGAGTTTTCTCATTTATGTACATTATACATAATGAAATATTATATGTATGGATGTGTTACACAAATTATGAAGCATACTCGAATTCACATGTAACGAGTATTCTGTTATTAATTTGAAATTTAAAAAGTTTTCTTCAAAATACGTGATTTATATCTTTCGTGTTTTCGCTTTGCCACAAATTTTCGACCGTGAATATTTTTCCCGACAGACATTGAAAACAAGCTTCGATCTTCACACTACGTCTGATCGTATGCCCGTGTCTATGGTAACAAAAGCGAGGCCACAACTGAGGAAATTTGTTGTGCTACAACCTTATTCATGTAAGACCAGGATACCAGTTTAAAATTGAATTATTTTGAGTTGTTACTTGGAAGTTATTAGTAATTAATATGTGAACTTCAAATTGCAACGAACTACTCATAACGCTGCAAGTAATTTCCCTAACCAGTCATTAAAATGTAGTTCAGCTAAACTATGTACGGAAAAGTCAGAACTTATAACTTTTTGCTTGTTCAACGTTATTAAATAAAACACAACTGTTCGCAACTGTCAAAAGAGACAAACTGCTGGTGGTATGTGATATTTGCATCCGGTATTATGTATGAATACAAGCACGAGTCTCATGTCATCAACCCCTCCATCATGTACTTATCGTAACGCTTGGAGAATGCAGGCTGTCAGATGCACCAATGACATGATTGAATAAATAGTAGATTTCAATCGTCTCGATTACAGCTTACAGTTCCCTTGAAAAATAAAAAAAACATACCTAAACAAAGTGCTGCTCATTTGAGAAAAGAAAAATTATCTCATTAAAATGGGTCATGGAGACATGTTATGAAGCTATTTTTAAAAGTAACTTAAACAAATTGTACATATTAGTGAACGATTAATGTAGGCATCCATTTATGATGAGCAAATAAGATCTCCGAAATTAGGCAGAAGAATGAATGCTGAATTAAATTAAGATATGAAATCGAGTATTTGTAAATAATTAGAATCCTATGTTACCCCAGGACGCAAAGTTTATTAATACTTTTTAATGTGAATGAATGAAGGAAGCAGAAAGAGATGCATTTGGGACCCTATCGAATTTGAAAAACAGCAAATCGAATACCAACATGGAAACAGGGAGGAAAATCAAGACGTTAAGGGCTTTTAAAATCCAGCCATAAATAAAGGAATCTTTCCCAACCGCTGTTTGTTATGGTAGACATAGCGTAGCATCACAATATCCACAAGAATCACAATAGCGGAACGACTCCCACTTTACAGCCTCAAGTGTTCAACGTTGGAATAGCAGAAGGAAGAAATGGAAGGAATATCAGTTCTAAAATGCACGATATTGGCAGGGGCGGAAGCACTGCGTCAGCGTCCGCGTGTAATTTTTGTGGCTTCTAAAACTATTCACTGCTTAGAGAAAACAAGATCATGAACTTTGATACGGGGAAAATTATTCAAATTACTACGCTGCAACACGCATCACTGAAGAAAGATTTGAGTTCTTTGTTTGTTGTTCAAACAAAAATTGTATTCATAGTTGACACACTGCTGGAGCCAGAATTTAATTTATAGTCAGCACACTGCTGGAGCCAGAATTTAATTCATAGTCAGCACAATGCTGAAGCAGGAATTGAATACCAAGTCAGCGCACTGCTGAATCAAGAATTTAATAAAAAGTCAGCAAACTGCCGAAGGAAGAATCTAATACGAAGTCAGCACACTGCTGGAGCGAGTTTGATACAAAATCAGCCCACTGTTATATCAAAAATTTAATACGAAGTTAAGTTAGCACACTGCTCGAGCGAGAATTATACAAAGTCAGCCCAATGCTGAAGTGAAAATTAGACACAAAGTCAGCACACTGCTGGAGCTAGAATTAGATACAAAGTCAGCCCAATGCTGAAGTGAGAATTAGACGCAAAGTCAGCACACTGCTGGAGCGAGAATTAGATAAAAAGTCAGCACACTGCTGGAGCGAGAATTAGATACAAAGTCAGCCCAATGCTGAAGTGAGAATTAGACGCAAAGTCAGCACACTGCTGGAGCGAGAATTAGATAAAAAGTCAGCACACTGCTGGAGCGAGAATTAGATACAAAGTCAGCACAATGCTGAAGTGAGAATTAAACACAAAGTCAGCACACTGCTGAAACAAGAATTTAATACGAAGTTAGCGCTCTGCTCGAGCGAGAATTAAACACAAAGTCAGCACACCGAAGAATTCGGTGCTGCGCCCGACGTACAAAGCCTTCGTTCGTACCAGCGGTCGCAGTCGCATCGCTGGCCGTCCTTGAAGGTCAAACTGTTCCTTCGTTGCAACTTTCTGTGTTCTTCCCTTCTCCAAGATGGCGTCTTGCTTGGATTTACTTTACTGCGCATTTGGAGTTTTTAACTTTTGCTCCGTCATTTTCAATTCAAAACCAGGAACCGTGAAACAGCGGTATAAATGCTGTGGAATCAAATATTCAAGTGATATATTGATAGAAATATATGGCACTCTTCTCTATGGTTCTTGAATATAAAACAAGAATTATGGATGATGCGTTGAGTCCGAAGCAGCCTTAAAAATGTCAGAATATTAACGGGTAGAAAACTGAGTGTAATTTAATGATAAAAATAAGTTATTCAAGTAATAACTGTCGCATGTTACGAATCACAAAAGTCATTGCGTAAACTACTAATTCCGCAGCAAATAATATTTTTGATGCTTCGATTTTTAAACTTCTGATCAATTGTCTTACTCCTGGTTGGCACAGAGTTCTAGGAGGAATAAGAAAGCAATTGTTCAAAGACCTGAGATAGTTTGGTATTTTCATCAGGTTGCCTCACAAGAAATGTATTTAGAATAGTTTTCTTCGTCAACTATCTAGAAACCTGATCATTTCTTCGCATATAGTCAATATTAAGGAGCTTTTATTCCAGATAAAAGTTGTGTATAAAATCGCTATTTCTAATCTTACGGATATGTTGAAGACCGAGCAACATCGAGTCATTTTCTCATCCGAATACAAGCAGGGTCACTCATCCACAAAAGCCTTACGAAACATCAAGCGAGCTTTTGGTAACGATGTTGATACAAGAACTGATCAGAGATAGTTGCAAAGGTTTTGTTCAGGTACTCTTGAGCTACGGTCGAAAAGCTGCAAAGTCTGAATTATGAAATTTTGTATTTTGAAGATGCACAATGAATATGCAACCTAAAATGTGACGAACGCTGCTCCAGCTTCTCTTGCCACGGAAATACTCTAAACAACAAAAATGCTCTCCTATTGACTTCTCGTTCAAGAATGGCTCGAACGAAAAGTGAGAAACACAACATATTCTACGCAAGTGGTTGTATGTATTTAGTGTGAAAAATAAGTGACTCCTATGATAATTTGGCTACGAATTAAATTTTTCGAACATTCGGTGCAACTTGCGCGTTTAAACAAATCAAAAATACGTGGTCTGCGAGTTGCAATGGCAGATCATACACAACAAACGTGTATGGTTGTTACGAGAACATTATTTTGTCAAACAGGCACTGAAAACAGCAATCACTCACTGAAAGTACAAAGTTATTGAGTGGGAAAACAAGCTAACATCACGCCGAGAACGAATATTCCAAGAACGATTTCGAAAATAACAACAACTACTGGCAAAAATTAAAGTACATAGAGTCCTAGCAGAACCAAGCATTATAGAGAAAAATTTGCTGAACGCTGTGTACGTAGACGAGATCAGAGGAGGCAGGATGAACGAAGACCCCGGAACAACTCGAGTGAAGCGCCACCGCAGAGCAGTAAAGTGCGGTTGTGGTGAATGACCGTGAAAAAGAGCGCGTTATGACACAGCCATGCGTGGCCTTCGTAAAACCTGTACCCGCCGAGACTATCCATCAGATGAGCAAGGAACACCGTGCTATATTCGCTCATTAGCGGTTCAATGGATGGGGATGATGACTTCTATCCCTAGAACCGGCACAGCGCAGACTCAGTTTGGCAACTTGCGCTATGTAGTTTCATCTATGTAGTGGACTGCTAACGTGTGCCGTTGAAGTTTTAGGACCTTGTGCAAAAATTGAGACTTGTGTCACAATCGTGTTCCCTCCAAATTCTAATTCATTGCTTCGAAGACGATTATGTGCAATTAAACGTTCGTTTAGACGCAAAATTCATACTTTTTTGTTTTCATCGTCTTCTTGAGGTTAATTGAACGATGTGGTACCGCTCACGGAATAACCAAGCCAAATTAATGAACTTGTATCGTAATTGCCAGGCGCAAAAAGCCCACGTTTAAACCAGTTCCGAGCGCACATGGCGGAAGAAGTATGCGCGTTGTGAGGCAATAGGCTAAGATCATTACTTTATGTGGAAGAGTTATTCTAAGTTTCAGCATACGACTTTTCCACGCAAAACCTTGCAACAAATATTAATCAACCTAATTCGAGCAAAGTTATTCAATTGCAGGAAATTACAAGGCTCCTCATGACCAGGATATACGCTCAACTTTGATTCGAATTTTTTCATAAAACAATTGAACTATTGAACTAACTAACAAACTATTGAACTAACTATTCATCCTTCAAAACAATAAACAAGTAATTTCTCAAATACCCGAATTTTTCCGAAAATTTCATTGAAAAATAAGTGTTTAAGCGGCCATTTTCTACCTGGTGTGTAATTTTGTACTGATTTTTTTGTTTTTCTGAAACACCCTGTATATTCCTATACTATATACGTGTAAATTTATACAATTATGCGTGTAAGCCTTATATCTATGTAGATATATAGATGTATAGGTAGAGACACGAAAATACATTTCATGAAGAAAAATATTGACTCGATTGTCAAATTATTCTTTCTCTCAGTTTGAAATAAGCATACCATGCTAAACATGTTAAAAACATAAGCGCACTAAGTTATTTCCCATACTCTAAAACACTTTTCTCCATCCCGAAAGAATTTTCAGACAATGATGGTACCAGAACTGAAGCTACCATGTAGAGCATGACCGACAGATTATCATAACGGAACAGATTTCAGTTGGAAGACCTAGCAAGACTAATCGAACAATCTCCTGCATGATCGATCATCTGCAAGACACACGAGCGTCGGTATGGCAGACACCCGCGTGCTGCCGAGTGTCTGCGCAACAGAGCTCGGCAGTGGGGCATTGTGTGGAGGGTATTGAATGCCATTCTAGGTTAATGGGCATGCATATGAGTCGACCGTAGGGCAGTGAAAAGTAATTAGGCATAAAATATGTCCCATATTACTGGAACTTAACTTGATGACGAAACTATTTAATGAAAACATATGAAAGAAAGCGCAAACTCTTAATGGGAGTACTGTGACAATTTTGTGATGTATTTTATGTTAATTAATGGGCGTTGGTTAACCAGAGTTAAAGGGTGTCATTAAAATCATGGTGAACTAGCAAAGCTTTCGATAAGGAATAATTCAGTCACATGACATACTATGTTCAGAGTACAATCTCTCACAATTGCAGTAAATCGTAATAAGTAAAATAAAGTAAATGAATAAATTAACACACGTTACGTTCGCTAGAAGTCATGCATCGTAAAAAGCAGTCAAAACGAATAGTTTCTTACCATCTTGAAATCGATGAAATCACAGACATCAATACTCTAACTGTAAATAATAAGTAGATTATATTTTGAACGTTTCTTTTAACGCAAGCGAAGAGAAAGAAAGAATGTGAGCCGCAAGTACTGCAAATTTGCGCCCCAATATGGCGATCTCATAAAATTGCTCCCCGTCACACCCCTATTCGCCCCCTTTCTCCACCTCCTCTCACAAATAGAGGAGAAAAATTCGACCAGATCTTCGCATCAGATTGGTCACATAGGCCGTCCTAAGCTGTGGCATGGAAAATTTAATGGATGCGGAAATAATTACAGGGTCATCAGTACTAGTCCGAAATGACTCTCCTCACAGACCTGTCGCAAAACCGCAGTCCCTCCAAGAGGTTGAACTGCACCAACCTGTTTAGCACAGACTTCGTTCTTCCAACCGGTGATGCTTGGAGGAACTCTGATGCACGAAGATTCTCTGAAGGAGATGCTTGCAGTTATTAGCGAAATTAAACCAGTGCACTGAGCTTGCTAATGTGATCAGCCGAGTTTCATGTGCTGGTTGCATTGTAAGCGCAATATTACGTTTCCTCTTGTATTATACTTTCTCAATTCCTGATTTCAATGCTCCACTCTCGGAGCTCTGCGTAAAGGGACGTTAGCACGTAATGAGAGCTCGCACTTTTTTTGAGTACTTCTCATTCAAGTGTTTATTTTGAAAAATTACTGAGCGAAGAAATCAAAAGCAAAACTACCCAGTCTAACTTTTTCACGGGTGTATGCATGTTTTTTCGCTGCCTAAGCGATTGAATTACTTGGGCGGAGAAAAACATGCATGCAGGCGGCGAAAAAGTTAAACTGGGTATGGCCAAAAGCGAGTAATGAGATTGGTGATTGTCATCGCCCAAAAACTTGATTTGTGAATTTTTTAAACATTTTTAGCGTGTAGGTTTATGTGTGGCACCATCCACGAACATTTTTATCGCTCGAAAAGTACACGTTAATTCCTGGTAGAATATTTGTTTCAAAGCAAATGAACACAGGCTGAAGATGTCAGTTTACACTTCCTTTCTGACCTTAAGAAAACCGAGTTGAGTGAATGCAAACGTGATTAGTTGATACAAGATATAAGGAGTCAACAATATCTCCGCTGCAGAATGATATCACTTCAATGATACCAACATGAATGCATTGGTACCAAGCATTTGAAGGGACAGCAGTGTGTTTGCCAGAAGCCTCTGTTTGCTCCACAATTCGATGCGGAAAAATGACTCAAAAGAGCGTGCGTAGAAATTTGTCCTACGATGCGTATACTTAGTTAGGTAAAAATGTCGTGTGCTCTTGGCGTTTGGAAGACGTTCTCAAGTCAGACGCATTTTCTGGTGCTAACAGGAACTTTTTAGTTGCCATTATACTGTACAAGAAGTCTTCGCCATTTACGATTGAAACGACTTCGTTCCGTGTTTTCATAATCGTCTCAATAATTACTTGCATAATTGAAGACCTAAAACGATTGTTAGCTCACGGGAAATAAAAGATTCGTAATGGGATTAAAATGATATGTGTTTGTAAATTTTCTTCACGGAAGTCGTTTCTATATTCAATCACAAAAATTTAAGGATGTTATACAAAGGTTAACAATATTTTCATATGAGCAATAGTTTAGAATACTTATTCAATGTATTGCATTAACATCATTGACGACAGTGTCACTCTTTAGCTTATTTTTGCCAATAACTTAACAGCTGTCAGGTAAGAAGACACAGGATGAAACCTTACCTAATCACTAAAAAGTAAGGAATTATTAAACAACTGTAATTTAAAATTAGTTGTAAGTAATGATATGAGCTAAGTATTCCCTGGAAAAGTTTGCTTGTAGAGCTTAAGGAATAATAAATGATATAACTACAAAAGTATACGAGTATTCAACGTAAGATAGTGAGCAACTGTGTTACGTGAAGAAGATGAACATTGCATTAAGATTGTATAGATCTGCCAAATTATTTCGTTCTTAAAGTGAAACTAAATGGCAAGGTAAAATTACTATCAATACTACAAGTACTGCACGCAACTCTTCAAAAAGGATACCTCTAAGGAGTTACGAATGAGAAGACTTATCAAGACATCTACTAACAAATAGTTCAAGTTAAGAACAACATAATAGTTTGGGCGATTAAACTTTTCAAAGCTAAATGTTGCCTGCTCAACCTCGTCGATTTAAACTCGGAATCCATGCATATTTGAAATCATGCATCCTACTATAAAATAATGTCAACATTGAGACAGGCGAGAGAAACATCGCTTAACATGGATCACAGTTCGTCATTAGAGTGACCCATGTAGTGTTTGGCGGTGTCCTCTGATGCTCGGAACACTTTAAGTGAAGCGAGATCAATGAGCGATAACATCGCAATGGAGGCTACCGATGGCATGCATGACCTCAGAAAAATACAGATCCTTCTGCTCAAGAATAGGCCAGTAAATAATGGTACCATGATTAGCCATTCATGCTCCAGATGTCAAGCAGGACAGAGTCTGCTGAGTGTACACATTTTTTACTACAACTGAAGTATCTCAGTGTTTAATACAAATTGAAACAAATTTGCATGTATTGTTTATGTAGTTGAGTATAATGTTTGCGAGACAATTTTGGAGAAGGGACTCGCAGAGTAATTTAACTCTGAAAGAAAATAAAATGAAATTTTCTCATATTCTAAGGTCGGGTTTTTCAACGACAAAATATTCACATCATTTTAATGAATTTATGAGAGTTGCTAATTTCATTTCTACTCAACGAACTTTGTCGAAGCAGATATTGGATCACAAGCATCATAGGAATTTAAAAAGAAACGAAATAAATGTTCAGAAAAATCTTCTTGTTAACAACCTCAGTAATCAACCGCTGTTGAGACTACGGTTATCAAGAAAGTAATGAAAATTTAACAACCAGTATCAATTCACAGCAAAAATGACAAAGACAATTTTCGAAGATGCAAAACAGCAAAACCAGTCTCACGTCTGTTGTACAAGAAATGACGAAGTGACGTACAAGTTGTAGTGACGAAGAAAACGATGAACTCGCCGTTGAAAGATGCAAAACGAAAGACACGTCTGTTTTGCAAGATGTGTGGAAATGACCAGCGCGCCAAAGTGACGAAGAAAAAGACAAACAAGGCGTTAAAAGGTGAAAAACGAGAGACACTTCTGCTGTACAAGATTTGACGAAGTCACGAACACGGCGAAATGACGAAGAAAAAGTCAAAAAGCAAGATGTGGCGAACTCGGCGAAGTGAAGTAGAAAAAGGCAATGAAGGATGCAAAACGAGAGACACGTCTGCTATGCAAGATGAACTCCAGTGGGCTCGGCCACAGCAATTTAGTCCCGTTCAGTTCCAAGAAAAGGCTCCGGCTGCCCTGCCTGATGGTCAAGGTCGGAGACGGTCATGTGAGCGGAGCCGCGGGGCAACCGCATGCACCGCACAGCCTCTTCCTTCTTTTTCTCTTTCTTGTTCTCCGCCTCCAGCCTCCTCTTCCATCGCTGGTATAAAGGGCCATGAAATTAATGAAAAAATTCTTCTTTGATTTTCTAAGAATTGCTGCATCACCTAATGGCCTACGATCAAAAACGATCAAGTGAACATAGTGCAAATTTCTTTTTAGAAAAAACGAAAATGAACTGATGGTACATTTTGGCAAGCCTGCCAGCTGACTGATCCAGTCATCAACTATAAAACGGAGGTAAATAACTGGAAAATTTCCATTACATATTACATGCAAAACCTTCAAAATATTTAAGATGCAAATAAGTTGATTGAGATATTAACGAAATTGAAGTTTATTTGTTGATGATCATCAAGAATTTCCAGAGCTGTGTTTGATGTAGAGCAGTCAATTGTTGTACAGGAAGACGAAATCACAGCCATGAACGTGGAACGTTTTTTGGGTGATATGAAATGGGACTCGATAATCAGGATTTCTTTCCATTGAATTAGATCGGCGCGACGTCAGAAAATGACAAAAGCTGAATGACCAGGCAGGTTTATGCGATCACAGCTCAAGATGGACGCACAACTAGGAAGAAATTAGCTTGCGGTTAGGAAGACCACACGCATAGCAAATATTATATTGAATTAGATACAATGAACTATGAGGAAGTCACGCTTTAACATGAAACCTTACCAGAACAAATGAATTGGCCCACCAACCGACATTTTCAAGCTAATAACAAGCGTGCAGTACCAGATTACGTATCTCAGAAAACACTTCACGAAGTTAGCCTTGAATTTCCTAGTTGGACTGAGTTTTTGTGCTGTATACTTGATCAGCTAAACTGAGTTTCTAGAGAAAAATTTCAACGGCTTAGCAACTTAGCAACTTTTGTAAAAACGGTGTCATAGACTTAAGAACCATTGTACCTCTGTATCACCTGTGGTAAATAAATTGTTTAAAATTGTTTAAAATTTTAGCAACTTATAAAATATACTTGTGAAACATAACAATTTAATTCACAGAGTGCGAATGTTGTACTTATTTATAACCCAGATCCATGCAAGTTGTAGTATGATCGCTTCCCCGAAAAAAATTGTTAGAGCATTAACAAGAGAAAGAAAATTGAAGCATGACCTTCAAGAGCAGTGCATATTCATACCAAATTTATTTTTTAGCTGCAGCTTTTAATTCAAAGCTCTGATGCTACACAATTATGAAAACTTTTCTCGAGCGTCCATCGCTGAAAATCGCTGTTATCTTCGCATGAACTCAAATATTTCTGAGTGACAGTCAAGTTAGGGATTAGAATGACCCTGACCTTGTGGCAGCATTAGAAGAACGGCCTTGAAGTGAAGCCTTCATTAAAGCATAGGTAGTCGTCCGAGGTCTTCTTCCGGAGCAACGAAGCTACAATTTATACACTGATAATTCTTTGCAACTTGAGAAACGTCCAACGTCCACACGACACATGAGTTCATGGTCTGCGAGCTGCAGTAACTTGCTGCATTTTATGCGCTGATAACGCCTTGTCACGCGGTGGCATTGGTCTAGAGACACATCTGATACGGCATGGTATATAAAATGCACTAGGCGATCAAATACTCCACAGTAAATCCGTTTAATGAGCTGGAAGCCTCAAAAAAAATTTATGCGATCAATCAACTTTGATGTATGAGATAATGCTTAAAGGCTCTGTCTTTATGATTGCTCAGCATATATGTAATTATGAGATGAATTGGATTTATTTTGCAGTTGGATTTATGAGCATGTTCTAGTGGGACATGACAACTTATGAGGGCATTTGCTTGAATCGTAAATAAAAATAGTTTTCGAAGTAGGTTAACTCAGACAAACTGTAATTTTTCAACCGTTTGTTTGTTGCGTTTTTAATGCGAGTTCTTCAATTCTATTTTGCATAAGATGCACAAGGCAGATTTAACAATTTCTGATGAGCGGAATAGAAGTGCAACGAGGCAATCACATTTACTGCAAAATTCTTGCCACAAAAAAATATTCATTTGACCTACGCCAGAAATACGCAATTTTATGCTAATAACAACGTAGACCACTCAATTCTAAGACTTTTTTTAGATCTCGCAACCAGGGCTAGAAAATTGTGGAACAAAGCCCACAATCATAAAGTATTTTTCAAGCTACTCGACATTCAGCCTCAACTCAATATCTCAGTAGTCGGATAATTATGAGCATCTTTTCAGTACAAATTTATTGAAAAAAATCAAGGCCACATCGGCCATGACCGCACAGTACCTCACCTTCAACGCGATCGGGGTGGTGCGTTGGTGAGCACCATAAGTAAACACATGCGTAACCACGCATTGCGGACTGCGTTAACCGATTTCGAGGTCACGCGTTGTCTACCCTCGCACCCAAGGCCACTCACAGAAGCCTTACTACAAGGTTGTAAGGGCTTAAGTGTCAGGAAGTGGCAAGCTGCAGACGCGTACAAGAAAGAAGATTGTAAGTTCAATATCATCTTGGATACAGAGATACAGAGGTGGCGCAGCCTTCAAATAACGATAACAAACTTATGGTCCGCGAAAATTAGTTTCGGATCATTCTTTCGAACCTCAGAACAATTTCCATCGTACGATGGTGATAAGTTGCATTGTATTGTGATGAATACTAAAAAGTGAGCAGCCTGTTTCTTTCACAATACGAGTATTTGACTTAAAAACACATCTCAGGACTGAAAATTATCACCAAACTACCCTTCGACATGGTGAAGAAATTCGCAACCGTCAACGTACAATATACAAACTACAGTACCAATCTCGATACGTGCAAAATTACTGCACCAAAAAGTCAGGGATTTTTATTAATGGGAATTATACACAACAAACTCAATGGGATCTCATAAATTACATGAGTTACACTAACAAGACCATAGTTCGGGGACAGAATGGTGTAAGATTATAACTTAACTTCTTGATGGTGAAAGGAATTAGCGTTGCCTTTTTTCATCAGGAACGCCTCCGCACGTTCCGTAATTGTGTTCGCTCGAATTGTCTCTCACGTCAGCCGTCTTACTGGTTCTTGTGTGATTGATTCAGCCGGCGATTTGCGAGAACTATAAGCTTCCTGTACCATCATGGACAGCTTGAACATTCAACAGATACTGCCTTTTTAAACACCGTATAGTATGACGTCATTCTGTAGCTTAGCAAAAGTGTCTAAAGGCCGCGACTCACTGGCCAAATTTCCTCAGCGTGCTCTCAAAATGACCAAATTTCGCCAGAATGCTGACGTTTTCAAGCTCGGAGGTTGTCCGACAGTACGCTTATGCATACACTTGTGCATTTTCAATGCTGCATAGGAAGTTAAGGAAGGTACACTGCCATGTCGAGCTCCAATGTAGAATGGAAAAGAGCGCAAACATTGCGATTCATAGACGCTTTTCAAGAACACAATTGTTAAGAGAACACAATTGCGGTGCTTTTAGGTGTCACCGGTAAGTTTCGTAAGCAGATTAATTTGAACTAATTTTTGTCACTACCGAATATATATTGTTAAGCGTTGAAGTGAGCATTCATTTAATTCCCAATTCATTGAATAGAAATGTGCCGTTGTTGTAAGACTAGTGATAGGGAAGTTACGCCATAAAAAGTAAGAAACTATGTGCGTTAAAGTACTCTAAGTTAGAACATTAGTAAGAACACATCTGCTGCGTAATAAATCTCAAATACAAGTATGAACTGGTGTGAATGACCGCTTGTGAAATCCTCAGCTGACAAAGGAGTAGCCTTGGCAAACTTTTATTTACTTAGCAGGCATTACACGAACATAGAAAAAAATTAAAAATTATTTTCCGAAAAACGTTTCTTAAATTCAGTAACAGGTATATCGCATGATATTTTTCATAAAAATTTCTGAATCTCTTCCACGTGATCTTCAACATGATACTTCAGAGCGTTGTCCTCCATCGTTAACATGATCAGCATTATAACCTTTAATACAAGAATGCTAGTTGTTAGAAATCTGTGGGAAAATATGCGGCAAGGGTCACGTGTCTGTGATTTTTCGTTGCTGCCCAGAGGTGATAAAAGCTGAGGTGCCGGTACTGCGCTTTATTCCTTCTTGCCGGCATCATTTATATGTATTCCTTTTGGCCTACAATTCTTCGTGTGAAAACTGAGTCGCGCTCAACCATTTTTTCTGCACCCCCAGAACTGGCGAAGAACTGCTAATTATTTTCCAAATATTACGCAAAGAAAATGAAACTGTTATTTTGAAATTTTAACAATAAATTTTTTATTGAGATGTATTTCCCATGGCAAGAGGGGGAAATCAAGTTATAAAAACTGAGCAAAAGCTTTTCAATTCAAAGCCTTTCACCAGCACACTGTTGCTACTAGACTGTAAGTCTTCGCTGTTATGATGCTGTCTAGCTACTTTCTCGTTTCAAAATACTTAAAATGTTTTCAGAACCTTATTCCTATTGTAGAGTGAATGAGGGATGGTTTTCAGCCATGGGAATTTTGTAATCTATGCTATAAGTTCACAATTTTACGAGTCCAGTTTATCTTAAATGATAGCAGATAGCATCGAGCTTTAACATAGGTACGTCAGCGATTTAACCAAAGAGCATAAAAAACATCAAAGCTAGAGGCTCCAACAGTTTCGATGTATTTGGTATATTACCAAGTCTCAAAACCGCAATCTATTAAAAATTAAACCTAAATTAGACAGTAAATACAACTTTCTTCTACAATTTTTTGCTTAGGTTAGGAATTTTTTTAGTGCATATTCCCCGAAAAGATTCGGTAAGGATAACACCTCATCAGTCGAGCTTGCAGAGATGCCGAACATCTGTTAACATTGTCAGAGCACTACAGAAATCACCCTCTGGTGCGCGGTACGAGGGAGGACAGCAAAGCCGAGCACGTGGCACACCAAGCGCGTGAGCACTATACTCAACCCGCGTTTTTTGGGCCATTGTAGTTGGCAGCAAAGCGGTATGATGTTATGCCAACACATCAAAGCGTTGTATTGTAAATAGATGGACTATTTGAGGCACAAAAAGACGTGAGAATTATTTCGAAGAACTTTGCTCCTTAAACGAATAAAATTAATTTCCAGGAATGGCATAACCTGAATGAAAGACCACAGTTTCATCAACTGAAAACATTATAGCCGCAAGAAGTTCAACAATCGCAGTCGAAAAATAATCAGTTGAAATCAAGGATGAATCAGGCAAAAAAATTTTGAACAGTGCAGCGGGGCTTTGTTAGATATTTTTCGCTCTAACTATATATAGGGCTTAAAAATTGTTTTGCGCGCGTAAAGCGAGTAAAAGTTATGGCTACCATGAGTCCGTGCGCAAAAGAAAATTATATTTTATCACGATGGATTTATCATGGGCTTTCATTGTCCGTTGAGGCCCAAATTAGAATATTATTTTGTAGGTTACAAACATAAGATGAAACATGAGAAATGAGATAGAATAAAATAAGTTAAATTCAATCCTTCGAAGTTGAGGTCTACTAGACTCTTCATAGCTTGCTAAAATAAATCACCAGTGCCGATTTTAGTTTCGCTCGATGGCTGAACATCATTTCTAGTCAGTTTCAGTCACTGTAGTGCGCATTCCGAATCATTTAATTTATGGTATTCACTATCGCAAAAATTTGATCTCAAACAGAATATATTCATAAATTAGCTGTGCCATTAAATTTTTCACTATACTAACGTTCTGAATATTAAGGCGTTAAATTTTCCTGGAATTTATTTCAAGGATTTGATGGTGGTATGAATGGTTAAAATGTAAGACAAATAGCCCATTACATAATAAATCTCCAGAAGTTTTATCGGTGCCTGGAACTCGCATGCCAACACGTCGAAAAATGAAAAAAGTTCAAAATTACTTTTCCTAAAGCCCAAAACACCTTAAATTCTTCTTCAAGCAAAATTACGTTGAAGAAGCATGAAAAACCTAACGACGTACACGTTTGTGCTCGCATCGAATTATATTAAATGTACACTACAACCCAGTGCCATTCCCTGCAAAAGTTAGCTGTGTATTTTTACGCAAGGTATAATTTATGTCTGGGAAGGGGAACGCGTTCAAGTTTTATCCTGCACGCTGTTGCCAAGTACGGCTGGTGTTTGCCAGGTACGGCTGCCAGTGCCAGGTACGGCTGCTGTTGCCAGGTAAGGCTGTCAGTGCCAGGTACGGCTGCTGTTACCAGGAAAGGCTGCTAGTGCCATGTACGGCTGCCAGTGCCAGGTACGGCTGCGAGAGCTCAGCCAGAACGCAGTTCCCAAAATAGTGAAGGTGGATAGCGTGCAGGCACGGACTGCCGAGAGCCACGCGCAAGCACTCCACCAGCAAATGTTGCCGGGGTCTCTGCCGCCTTCCCCTCGATCAATACACAGAAAGACTCGACCATCATATAGGCCTCCCCTCCTGCTACTTTCGATGCTTCCAGGAAGCGGAAGCACGCCCTAGCAGCTGTGTGGTAGAGCACAGTTTTGTAATCAAGAGCTACCTTGTGCTTTCATTAAGAGACTTCATGGAATTTAATAAGCAACAGGATTACACATCATCAGTGGTTGCATGGTAATAGTAAACGCTTTTGAAGGCTTGTATTCTTCATGCGATTGGCTCATTTTTTTTAATGTTCCCGACTCACTGAGAGGAAGAGCAAAAGGGACTTAAGCTGAATGTTTAGGGAAATTAAAAGTATCATTTTATGGTTGAAATTGACGTATACTTGCAAGGGAAGTATTTGTTAATGAGATACTTTGAAAGAATGAAAAATTAGCCTTTCTCATTAGCCAGTCAACTTTGGCTACATCAAATGATCAAAGATATCCTCAAATTTTACACACTAAATTAACTAACAGTTTTGACAAGTCAGGAACCGAAGAACATATTTTTAGAAACTATCGAGTTTCCAGTGAGCACAGACTAATGAAATTAACCGAGGACATCGTCTTCATTTCTAAAGAAACGTAAAATAGGAATCAATGGGTTTCTTTTAAGAAAACTGGCTAAATTTCAGCCTCGTACCTAATGTGCTAAGCTGATGATGAGCGCTCAACCTCCGTAAAATCACACGCTTGCGTGAGTGATACCTTAATATTTACAAGGCCGAATTGGACGGACTTTAGTCTAGACTTTGCATGAGTACATGCGATAGAAAAGGAATACCAATGGATCACTCTTTTGCAAATTATAGGCATTGCTCAGTGGCAAAGACTGGGTCCATGAAACAGCGGCCAATAAGGCGGCAGAAGTATAAGCATTCATTTTTTGAACAAAATTCTAATACACAGGCTAGGGGAACCAATTTTGAAATCAAATACTTTGAGTCATGATAAAAAAATTGAGTCATTGGTAAATAATTAATATTCGGTTCAACACGACAGTTCAACTTTCCTATTTCTACTGTTCATTATCAACCGTAAGTGCCCCATAACGTAAAAGTGTCTGAAGTAATTTCAATATGCATCTTCGATATGACATCTCGTTGTTCTGGAAAGAGTAGCAATTTGATCGGCATTTCGTTTTTTTTACGATCATATTTGCATTTATACAAGATAAACCTTTTACCGATCTGAAATATTTTCAAAAGAATTGCCATTAGTTTACATAACTATTAACGGTACCAGATTAAAGGAAGGGTCTACGCGCAAACAATTAATCAAAGATTTCCCCATTGCTAACTCGCGTGACGGCATGAGCAAAGCTGACTACAAAGATGATTCTTTATCGATTTGCGATAGGGGGGAAAAATTACTGCACGCGACACCGTCTCAAAACTCCGTAAACCTCAACTCCTTACTTTTAGAGCGTATTTGAACGCAGCGAATGTTGGCGAAGACACCTGCTTCCCATGTTCACAGCCCTGAAGAGTGCGACATCGCTGTTTAAATAATGTAATCAAATGATCATTTTCTTCCCGTTGAAACATTTAAAACAAAGGTATAAGTTACCGTAATCTCGTAGCGTTTGTTCGTCTCACAGGGAGCTGTGAAGTGAAATTTAAAAAAAAAATTGCTATGGTTGTCGGTACTTACAACTCGCGCTCTCCGAACAGTGGGATGCGGTATCTTGCTACACTCTTTTCTCTACGCTTAACTGAACGTGAGGGCCTTACCTGTGGAGAAAAATATCAAGTGTTACATAAGCTTCTCTCAGAAAACTTAGAACCTTGTTAATTAATCTTTTTGTAGCTTACTGAATTCATCCACAGGTCAAATGTCATGTCACTTAATCTTTGGATCGAAATTGAAGTTTTACGCTGAAGTGAATAAACTTTAACGCTTTGAGTCAGTCACTTAATTTGATTTTTGGTCAGCACATGTTCATAGAAAGCAGAAATTTGTATTTTCATATCCATTCAACATAACAACCTGAAACCGTAATCGTAAAAAGCGAGAACATTTCACACGAGTTCGCCTACGAAATTCCTTATAGACAATAATATACCTCAAAATTACAATTCGAGGTCGAGATATATTCTAATTTAAACACAACTGCAATAACGACACAAACCGAAAATCGAAAACAAACTTGGTTTATCACTTTATTAATTTTTCTAGCTGAAATGTAGATTAATACGCCGTATTGACACAAACACCGCAGCTGTTTCGTTTCCTCTTTTCGCGCCGTACACAACGGCGGCGTCGGTGCAACGTACCCTATGACCCGAGCTCTCAGCGATGTGGCCCGCCCTGCAACCACCTCGCCTGGCTGGTCTACGTAGAGCGTAGAAGAGAGCTCTCCCTCCCTCTCTCTGTCTCTCTGCGCACCGTAGACGACAACATCTACTGGTGATAATTTGAGGGAAACTCACAATATTGATTTAATTGTACTTTCGTTCTTCAATAAAAAATGATTCGTAGCGTGAGCGGAAAAATGAACTGTCGTTGATCCTTTCTTCCGCAGTGAGGTCAAATATTTTTGTAGGTTACTCCAGTAACTTGATAAAGGGACCGTCATGTGCGACACTATTTGGGCTACTGTAAGTGTAATTCATACACAGCTCCTGAATGCTTAAATAAGATACTCGATTTAAGGACAGACGCAGATATATTCTGCGTTAAATTTACGCAACAAATCTGGAACAGTCAAATTTGCTGAATGTAAAATGCTTTTCTTGGCGTAAGGCATCTATTGTTTGTGATATGTAAATTGCGCCTGGTTCTAAGGAGCAATGAAGCACACTGAAAAAATGAATTTATTTCCTGCAAGCTGAATCCAAACGCCCTCCAAAACAGGAAATAACTTCAAACAAGAGAAGAAATTCAGATACAGAATTTTGGGAAAACGCGCTTTGAATGAAAAACCTTCAAAATACAGATCAACACAGCCTGCTTAGCAGAGAAAAAAAGAGAAAGCCTTCGAGAAATGATACGGTGGCACACCTAACGTGTGAAGGTCAAAACATGGCATTTAAGTCACAGCTTCTAATCTTAAAAAATTACTACTTCCAGTCTAAAGATTGAAATCTCCTTTTTCGGTCTTAGAGGCGACAACTTCTCCTATAACTTCTGCTCTTCAAGAAGACTTCAAAGCCTAACGCATTTTCTGAGTTCCAGTTGAGGTTGCAGTGAAGGTAGTCCTCTCGGCAACAGGTTTCTTAGGAACTACGTACCTCATGACCTTCCTCAATCGTCGCAGTAGCGAGAGGCGTTTACTTGGCAACAAGAATCCTACGAGCTACTCTTCAGCCGCCTCTCATTTTTGTCCCAGCCGCTCTTTCTCTCCATACAGCTACACGAGATCTTTTTTGACTGAAATGTAGGTTTCGATAGATGACTGCTTTCGTCACCTTATAAAACCGCAACGTCAACTAACCTTTGAGAAATAGAAAAGGTCAAACGTGCCGTCTTCCAAATGCTGGCTTGCACCCTAAAATTCCCGTACATGAGGTACTCTCTCTTTCGAACGTTTCTTTGGCTCTAGGGTCACAGAGGACGTTGGCGTAACACTGCCCTCAAACTCTCTCCCTCTCGTTCCGAGTTCCCCTCACTCTGCTCGGCGAGGGACCTTCAGATCAAACCGTAGTGGCACTCCCTCGCTGCTTTTTGCCTCAGGCCTACGCCAGCGCTGCCATATCGATTGCAAACCTCATTCTTTTACTAATTCAACGTTCTGTTACTTAATAGGATTTGTACACAATTCAATATATATTTGATAATGAATGAGTTCAGAATGTTAACATAATCAATATCTGCACCTTCTTGCAACGATGGTGATTAATTTCAAAAGCACTGAGTCCTCATATTTGAGCGTTTTGATGGCTATAACGATGTATTGTGCCTTGCTAATATGCTTTGAAAGTATTCATGTGTATTTGAGTCAGTAATTTACAAAGTTTTACGTCAAGTTAAGAGCTTACTTTTACTGCTGTTGAACGATTTCTTTTCACGAAAATCGTCCGTGATTTATTATGCTTTTCTGTGCAGGCAAGGAATATCCCTCATCTAACTGTACTATAGGTCGTCACCCGCTTTACCCCGAACGCTAGTATTTCTAGGAAAGCTTACGCAATCAAATGTAACTTCAGGTATGCTATTTGATATCATTTCTACTCTCAAATTGAAACTGGCGTTGAAGAAGAAAATACAGCCCCCTGCAAAACCTGTATGCACGGCCGAGTTTAATTCAGAAGTTAAGTGGCTTGGTAAAGAGAAACTTAAAATAGCTTCTCGTAGAATCGACGAAGTCCAAGTCGGCCGGAAAAAGAGGCCGGAGGGAGAGAGCGAGGTAGGCTGCTCTAGATCTGGCTAACCCTCACCTACATCTCCACTGCCACACTAAACCCACGTCCCTTGCCTCAATAAGGACGCTCTCCCTCTCACTCACTCTCTTTTCGTTCCCTCGAGAACAACGATGGCTTCTTGGCCTCTCATGTCCCTCAGGTCTCCCTTAATGCTACATTATAATAACATAATAATGCATTATCTGATCGCAATTAGTTATGAAAAGACGATATAAGTTCTCTATTTTACTGCAAGACTTCCTGTTTAATCGATACGTACGTAATATATTCGTATTGCATCACTGCTTGGGGGCATTTTTTTACCATTTGGCTTCCATTATTGGAGAGAAATTCAACGGATGAAATGTGTATAACTCTGGCTTGGAAGTATTGAAAGTGCAGTGCATTTCTTTTTTTAAATGAAATTTATTCGCCAGATGATAGAATAAATAAGTTTAACTCAAAGTTTCTTTTATGTTATTGGCCCCAAAAGCGGAAATAATGTGTTGAGAAATCAATAACCATTAAAATAATCTTTACAACTGTAATGATTTTCTGAACGGTCGTACACGCGAGGCTGGCCCACGTTTTTTCTCCTCTGTGCAACATAAGTGACGTGATAAAATTTCATGAAATTTTTCAGGAGCTACAGTTAGGTAAATAGAGTTGGTATACCTGCAGCAAAGCTAAGGTGACGTTTGCCAGTTTTAATGCTTTCATTCGAGTTTTTTCAAAGGCATAAAAATGAAATGTATTCAAGCCAATTCTTCTATCAATGAGGAAATATTTCACAATCTGGAGTATAAATTCAAGTCTTTTGTTTGCTATTTATGTAGAGTGTCTTTTGGTGCAGAAGTTGACGCGCTTGGTTACGATTTTGCTGTCTCGCTGGTGATGATAAGAGATGTTGTTGTCAGGCGATATTGACAGGCGCAACGAGCCGTAACTGACGGTCAATTAGGATAGGGAAGGCAGGTCATTTTCAAACACAATCAACATCGTCTAATCTTCTCTTTTTACTCCAAACTTTGTAATATCCCTACACTACATGCCTACAAAGTCTAATGAGATCATTTTCAAAACGGCACTTTGTACGTATGAGTTTTTATTTCATTTATCAAATTTTAGAGAGTTATTTCATTACCAAAATTAATTCAGACATGCCCTCGTGAAGTATCAATAATGCTAATGCTCACATTACAATGACACACGGCAATGAATAAAAAAGAAAATTACTGAACCAAAGGATACAAATCTACGCAGAAAACAATTAAAATTCCGATCAATTAAGTGCTGAAATTTGAGCAGCCCCTCAACCCAGACAGCCCCCTCAGTTTGTCCCCCGAGAAATCCCCACTCAGTCTGGCTGTAGAAGGGGAAGGTGGAGGAGAGCTTGAAAAGACCACTCGTGATGTCTGACACTAGGAGGGACGGTGGCCCAGAGGGGGCCTAACAGGGGACAATTTGCGAGAGGTAAAGAGCGGAAGAGAGCTAAAAGCAGCCGTCGTAGAATAAATTTTTCAAGGAGTGTTGAAAAGGAAAATGATGTTATGAAACAGAAGTTCCGCACGGACCATTGCTTCCGAAATTTCTCTACTCGCACTTAGTTTAAAAATCGCTGGCACCGAGGGCGGTGTATGAGAGTATTGATCAGACCGAGTGAAGAGGTGAGCAAACACAACGAACGAAAACAGTTCCATGCGACAACCACTTGTTAACATCACTCGAAAGCAAACGGAGCACAACTCTGGTGTGAAAAATGAACGAATGGTTCTTCAATAAGGACTACAATGATCACGTTCTCTGTTAAGAAATTAGTCGTAGAATTGAGTGCATTAAAGATAGAAAATTATTGATACCGGATAGAACTTTGACAATTGAAGATTAAAAGTGTCCTCACCATGAAAGCACGTGCTTATCGTGCGCTTTGACCCATGGTGGCATCTTTATTCGTTTGTTAGTTATGATGTTCATTGTGACTTCTAGCTTAGAGGAACATTGTTGCAACAGTCAAATGTCGTGACGGTGAGCGCACAAACAAACATTGCAAAGGGATACCATGCAAGAGCAATTTCTGTGAAATGAACTAAAACCCATCATTTGAGACATTTGTAGAATATTAGTTTTCCTCGAACAATCACACACTTTAACGTTCAAAATCTCTGTGATACACCTCGCAAAAGAGGAAATGGAAAAACATACCTAGAAAACATACACGATTTAGAAAAGGAGCGCAGAGAGCAGGACTGGGAGATTTACAAGCGTCTTCTCCCTCCTCGGCACTCAGCAAGCAGACGAAGGGAACGAGTGGCGAGCAGCTAAGCATTTTACATTTGATTCCTTTGCAATTGCTAAGTAAAGTGAATGTGAGAATAGCCAAGAAATAAGAGATATGAATTATTGCTAGCGGCTACGCTACGCTTTATTTGTGCAAATAAGTTTATAAATTTATATAAGGATGCACAAGGAATCACAAGGGATGTAGTTTAAGAAATAATTTCTATCACACTGCACATTTAATTGTTCAATTCCCTTTCACTAATATTCAGTTCCCCACCTAGTGTTGCTTGTCATATTAGTTTCGGGTAACCATTATATCCTAAAGTAACAGCAAGATCCAGGATCAGCCTCCAATCGAAGCTAAATCTGACATTTAATAATGGTTGAACTATGTACATTTGTCCATCTTAACGGTCTCCAGGCCACAATATCAAGTCTTATCTTATCTCTCCCAGTCAGTCCACGCACATGTAGCTTTATCTACTCTTCCCTGTTTTGACCTACCTTAAGCACTCTTTTTCTCACCAGCGATTTTTGATTTTCAACGAGAGCAAGCCCATTAACATCATCTTTACATGCGAACCCTTTTGCTGATCTACCGTCAAATCTGACAGCTTTTCATACGCTAACTCAAATGTTTCTTGACACTGTGTTATTTTTGAATCCAGAGAACGATGTCAAACCATGTAAGGTAAAATGTCAAGTACCATATTTTCTTCGTCAGTATTTGACCTCCCGCAGGTTCCTTGTTTTCAATGCTATCACACAAGCACTATTCTGCGGCGAAGGAAGCGTTCTGATAAATCATATTCTGCTAAAAATTTCTATGTACACACATTTTCCAATGCTATTGCACTGCATTTTATATTTAAATTAATATGAAGAGTACAAAAATCAGAGCGTACCAGCTACAAAAGCAATTTTACTAGCTCCAAAAGCAATTTTGACCAGTATCATCTACCATGGTCTAACGCACTAACCATCTTTTCCGTGTAACATTTCGATGTGCAGCCATCCATCTCACATGCCTTCCTAGATTGCATTTCTGCCGGATTATTTGTTATTGTAGTTCTTTAATTGATTTAATGTCTTGGAAATTATTTGGAATGAAAGCATGAAGGTTGTAAACTAGGAAGCATTGAGATTGAACCGAAAGCGATCTAATTGACTTCTTACTGCATGCACATTTATTATTGCATGTATCATTGAGCACACGGACATAAACGCATACACTCATGCTTAAAGGACCATAAAAAACAATGTAATACATGTTTTTACCATTATCATTATTCATTGATAAAAATGGCTCAAAACGAGCACTTTGTTCTGTGAGTTATTTGTGTTTTAGACTGTATTATATTTAGATTTCTCCAGTTAATGAAGCTATTTCTCAGCAAGTTTTACCGTAAGAACAAAATTTAAAATAATATCACGAATATACTAGCATTGTACAGAAAAAAGAGAGGAAGCTCGACAATAACGCCACCACTTACTATTGAATAGAACGTTCGAAAGGCTTAAAATTAAGTGGAAGGGATTAAGCATTAGTTGTGCATACATAGAATGATATGATTATTTTCGCTGGCATTTTGGGTTTGTGTCATATCTGCTCGATAAATGTGAAATATCAAAAATAATATTTCATATAATTAATGATTGATAATTAGACAATGCTTTTGTAGAGTAAAGTACTCTCAATGTGACTTTCAAGGGTTGATGACGGACCTAGGTGTCCTAAGTTCTTGTCGATATATTGATTTAGGGAACAGCTGCAACACTGATAGCCGTAGCATCCATTGTACCTCTGTTTCAGCAACAGTAAAGTATGTAATTAATTTTCTGGAAATGTAATTAATTTTCTGGACGCCAACCCGAATTCGTACGCGCTGTGATGTGTAAATTGGAAAATAAAGCATCGCGGTTCCCGACAAAGTTTATTCAACATCATAAAAGCGAAAAAAACTTCATATCGTGAAAAACAACCAATAAACTTACATAAATGAAGCATGCATGTTTTAGTTAATTCAATAATTTTCCTGAGCGACATTCACAAGAGAATTGCTCCCACTTCATTCAATACGATGGAGTATTGGGTGGACGGATTTACGAGTCCATATACATGCGAACAAAAACAGAACCGACGCCCGCCAAGTCAAAGAGTGACACAGGTGTATGTATCCTCAGAGGATAACGACGCCTCGATCGATAAGTTCACCTCCACCAGCCCGCTCGTGCCACGGCGACTGCGATCGATTCCAGTACTTCCTTCGACCACCCCCGAGTACACACCTTGAGTCTTCACGATCACAGAGGGCGTTTGAACAACAGACGAGTCAGCACGGGCCTACACTTGTCTGGTTTGTCTTCATACAGACGACACGCGTGAATTTAGTTTTAGATGGAGGGTAAATCAATAATATAGATCACTCGAACATAAATGTCTTTTTCTTGTTTAGCAAATGATGTAGTAGCTACAATTACCTGCAATTATAGACATCGGATTAAAGTACATTCTTTATACTTTGGAGTCAGGACACACGGGATTATGAGAACTAAGTCGTCTGGTTTTTGTGTTAAATAAGTCTTATCTACTTGGATTTTCAAACCGAAAGTTTGAAGGAAGCGAGGTAAACATGGAGGTTCAAATGTTACATACGTTATGACGGCAACGCGGTTGAAGGTTTTGGGTCAGATTTTGAAGGATGATAAAGTATAAGAAAAAATCTTGAATTCACGAAAACCGCAAGATTTTCAAGAAAACTATACTACAGTTGGTAATAAATGTTTTTGATCTCGAGTGTTTTGTTCAAGTTATACTTAAATAAAAAACAAATACACATGAATCTAAAGACGCATGTACAGTAGCTTTATGCAATCAAAAAACGCACAGGAAGACCAACAGGATGATGAAGTGACAAGCTTAAGTAAAGCAGCCGCAGGTGCAAACGTCAACACAATAAAGAAACAGTGGAATCTTATCCTAAGAAATAGAAAAATTCAACCGGTTAGTGTATCAGTGTTTGTCTAGTGAGATCTCTGGCAGACGTTCTGTCTAACAATTGAGTGTGCCGTCAACTCCACGACGGTCAACGATCTTAATCAGATTCTAAACACGTACCTTGTACATGAACTAGTTTGAAACACATCAGATGATATCCGTTGTTTAAAACTTTGCATATTCGTACCCTTCTTCAAGTACGTTTGGCTACATCTCCATTTGTTCGCTAATCTTGCACCAAAGTGAGATTCAACCAGAATTTGATTCTACGCGCCGCTGCATGATAGAACTCGTGTAAAATGTCTACACATAAGAAACAAGCCAACTGAGAAGTCCCCGACCATACAGTCTATGCAAAAAATGTAAAATACTTTACCACCTTATTATAAAGTTTTATTAGTGGCAACTATAAGTCTTAGACGGCAGAAAATTATAGGATGTGAGTCAGCTACCAGTCTAAAAGACGCCTTTATGTACAGAACAGCGGTCTCCACCACGAGAAAGATTAAAATGGAGGATGATAATGAAGTTTAAATTCTATTTGCCTCGTTCCGTCGTGACATTCCTGCTGAAAATAGAGGGTGGTTATGGTTGACAATTTGAAAAATTTAATCCTTACTTCCTGCCGACGAGAAGGGCACTTTATAAAATAAATTTTGAAAAATGTAAAAGAAATTTTTTGGGTTGTCGAAAAACACTAATGCTTCAATACCAACGAAAAGCCCTTCAAGACATCCCTGTGCTTGTGCAAAAACAGCCAAATTTTTATCGGATCACGTCTATACTTAATGTAAAGCAAAATTCGATCGAAAATCAGTACATGATCTTGCAACACCTGAATTTCACTCAGCGAAATTTCACTCACCAACTATTTTTTGTCATCCTGAGTTGAAATTTGAAAAAGCGTCGTCTTTCCGACGAAATGTGCTGATTTCCCGCAGAGTTTTGGCAACTTTTCACTCCAGCCAAATACCACGTACCAGAGTTTGAGGCAAACGGGCGTAAGCAAGAGGGAGATTTCAAGCAGCCGTGATTCCACCGTAACATTTTGTCTCAATACACGACTATTCAAAGTTAATTTTGAAAATGTCAATTTATTTCGAAGAAAAACGGCATTATGAAATTGTCAACACCAAGTGGATAGTTCCATCTAATGTATTTCATGAGATATTCATTTTACAATTCTTTAAAGTGACTAAGTATAATAGCTTGTTTTCTGATCTCAGACATCTCTGTGTTAATTTATTGCAGGGGAGCAGAACGAAGAGGTGGGGAAGAAATTTATTTTCACAAGATACTAAAAATAGATATTTTTTCCTATAAGCTGTATTCAAATCTTCGAGCATATTTAGTCTGAAAACCTGTTTAATCCTGAATTCAACAGTTATCCCTTTTCATACAAGTAGATTATAGTCATTTAATTGTTGATGAAGGCTTGTTTGATGAAAATCTTAAAGTTAGCAGTTTCCAATCGTCACTATTTTATGTCTATGTTAAATAAATATTACCATGTACGTATTAACGGTGGAGACAAAAAGGTCAGAGTTAGAGCTGATCAGAAAATCCTGTGATAGTTCTAATGCAGAAGCTGTATTCTGATCTGTGATCTGTGGAGTAGCAAACTATGTATTTACTATCCATTCCCGTTACTTTTCAAGAACCCTTAATTTTAAGTTAATTAGTTGACATTTGCGAGTGAAGAAGAATTTGTAGGTATGTTGTCTTGTGCACACATCTAAAATATTCATGTCATCTAATACTCCGCAATAAGTTTGACCTACAATCACATCATATTGACCTGCAATTCACCCTACTATCATGCAGTTGAAATAATACTAATTCATCGGATCTGGACGTTTACCCGGCGATATTATATAATTTGGTTGTGGAAATAATCTAAAAACTTCTATTAACCTGAAAAGTTTTGAAAAAAAACGTTCCGATAAATTATTAAGATTTCGACTAAAGTGGGTTTCGACGCTACAAAAACAAAAAAAAACTGATTCACACCTGAGATGCACTTCCTTATCACGGCCGTAAAACCTTTTTTGCCAGACAACATCCAACTATTCTCGCACAGAGTACGAGTGCACATATGCGCGTGAACGGAGTCATCAAGAGTAGGCAGTCAACAGCTGGGGTGCAATAAGAGTCGTTCGAAGACTGGAGACTCGAGGAGAATGCGCAGATCTGCTCTAGCAGCAGTCGGTGCTTGGGAACTAACACGGTCACCCTGCTGCTGCAAGAAGCAGCATCATCGTCTACTAACTTTCTCTAAGAACGTCGAGTGGAGAGCAACGAAACTGAAAGCACCATCGCAAAGCGTCAATGAAATCTGCGCTGAGTGAGCCAATGCCTGGCTGCCTGTCTGCTGGAGGTTGTAGGGCGAGCGAAAGCAAGCGCCGACGACGTGTAGTGAAAACAGTGAAAGCTCGAAGAGACCCAGCTAGATGAGGCCCTGTAGAATAGTCTATTAGAGCGAGAGTGTCTTTCTTCACTTACGTCTGCCAGCTTAAACCCTGAAAGTGGCTTTTGCCTAAATTGTTCAACACATTGCTTTTTAGAAAATGTTTTCGCATAAATTTGGATGAATTACGGGATGTTATCTCTCGTAAACATGTAGTTGAGAGTGTTCAAATGAACAAATATTGTCAACAATTACACAGGTGTGCCAGTGATTGAAAAAATGCACAAAATAATCGCAAAAGCTCACTGATTTCATGCTATCAGTTTTTGACCAGCATGAACACTTTCTAAAATGCAAGGTAAGATATTTTAGTGAATCACGTGAGTTTTTGACAGCACCAACAACCACCATAGTAAAAACACGTACACATTGTTGAGCACGCACAAAATACAGACCAGATTTGTGAAATTATGAAATAGAAGTTCGTTATGATGGGTATTTTATGACAATGTAATTTTTATTCATCGAAAAACTGGGACAATTTAAAACAACTGTAGGAATAATTATGAAAAATCAATGGAAGGCGCTACGAAATGTATACGAGCCCAAAATACCTAATTATTCTTTGTTTATCGTCATTGTCCAGATTGAAAAGAGTACAAGAATTCAACTTATGTGTCGCTCATATAAATTGGGCCACAGTTAAGTGAGTTCTAATTGAAAAACCGCTGACCTCAGCACTGAGGCACGTAATGAATCTTCGGTCTCAATGACAATGTAGAAACCACTTCTGGGCTTTAGGAGTTGTGAAATACATCTACGTGATGAGTTTATAAGGTACAAAATTTTCAAATGATTTCATTTAATGCTGCAAGCTCGTCTTCTGATTGATTTTCAATTGGCATACATAACAAAAACACAATCAATTTTATATAACTTTTTCATGGTAACACAGCTATACGTAGCTATAGATTGATCGGAAAAAATAATCAAAACTGATTATAACTAATCACTAACAGTTGAAATTAAATGCATAAAATTTATGAAGCCGGAAGAATTAATTTAATTCACGTGAAAAAAAAATCGTGTCAGGCGAAGCCATGATGTGGCACTATCGGAATGCGTAACTTTCAGCGAGTGCGTATCACTGTCACTCGGCCAGTTTGACATTGAAGTGACATTGAGCTGGCACTTTCCAGCTCGCCTAACCGCCGCCGCCAGCAGCAGGCGCACGGCCGCTCTCCGGCAGCATCACGCCACCGCAGCCACAGCGTCACGGTCGCTACGGCGAACTCCCGATCCATTTCGTTGACACACAAAAATCCATAGCCTCATGACAATGTCAGTGGCACCCGCTGTTCACAATGACGCCCGTTCGGATAAAGCAGACACAAGTGAGATAGAAAAGAAAATTGAGCGATGCCGTTGCGTAAGAGTCAACGACTGTGTTCTAATGATGACCTTTCTAGTTCGTGCAGTCGCTTGCAGTCGTTACAGTACGCACAAAGGTTACCCTCTACCTCGTTATAATCAAGGTTTTACTTGTTTACTTTCTTAACTAGTTATTTTTACATTGTCTTCGATGTATGGTTCGATATTATTATAAAAACTAGTTACCGTATGCAAGAAATACGTGAAATAGGGCTGCGAGATTGCAACAAATACATCAAAACATGCGATGCTTCAGGAAACAGCGAGACCGAACCAGAGCCAATGCAAGAGATGCGCAGCACCCGAGAATATGATCGTGATCTCACGGAGAGCTTTCGTTTTCTGCCTTGGGAAATTCGCTTTAAAATCTTGGAGGAAAAGTCGGCATAAAACATGAAACAGACGTCGAGCAGAAGCGCTCTCTGAGAAATTCATAATGTATATGCTATTTCACAGCTCCTCAAATGAAAATGATTTCAATATGTAACTTTAAGAGCTTCAAATACTGGTTAAAATTCATCATTTCATTCATGCTAGCATCTTAGTGAATCTTAGTGAAACATGTAATTTATTATTATTCAGAGAGAGCAGCCTTTAAATTAGTTCACACTATTCGAACATCTGATGAAATTATAGTTGTTGAAAGAACACAATTTTAAAGTTTTGTTCAAAAATAATATCATTTCAGCTCACTATTTCGAGGAACCGAAATTTAATGAGGGCTTTCGATAAACGACAAAACTCCCACAGGAATTCATCCCTTTATCGAAGGTTCTTTGTCTGTATCTTTTGAGTTCGTAGAATATGCATTTTTTCGATGAACTGTTCTCTCACATGCAATGTTGTGTACAGGGAACATAGGAGAGAGTAATAAGAACGTAAGCACATCTTCTACGACTTTGTGGTGGTAATACGATTATTGACGCTTTAGTTTAAGCTGTGTATTAGATCAGTGAGAGGATCATACTTAAAAAGGGGAAACTGCGTCAGTTCAAGTCGATTCAATTTTTCTGGACTCTTTTTTGAAGATCAGTAACTCATTTTGGTTCATTTTTCATAGAATAATATATCAGTTTTGAAGAGGCACAATTAATTTAAATAAAATTATGAACCCGTGCTGTTGAATTCTAAGCATTATTAACATTCATATTATTTCCTGTCCAGCGTTTTGAATTGAATTATTTCTAAAAACTAGGTTTTGAATGATTCGCCTTGAAATGAGACCTTACACTCACCCTCCTAATCGTCGGATATGTTTCCTATCAAAACACGAACAACATTTTTTAATTTAGCGTAGGATTTTTATTCATTTTAGTCATTATAACCATCGTGGTTTACAGCCCTATTTACTGGAGAACGCTAAATGTGAACCAAAGAAGATTGATTACTACAGGTAAAAAAAATGACGTGTTTTTATTTCTGTACACAGAACGCAGCTACATCCGTAAGCGAATTCAGGTTGAGAAGAGGGTATTTTTTGTGCTTTATTTTCAAGCGACTCGAGAATGACACAACTCGGTACTTCCGTTAGATGATAATCGTGAATGACTGGGAGAAGAAAACAAACCCGTTTCTTGTTCACCATTGAATAAAGACGCGTCATTTTTTGAACTGAAGTACTCACAGCAGCATAATATCACCCAAAGAAAGATTTGGTTCGTGCTGATGTGGACTCTCCAGTATATTGTGTAAATGAAAAAAACAATGAGTGAAAATCGAGTCATAGTTATAACTTAACGTTTTTATATATTTAAAATTACAGGAATACCTTCGAACCACGGAATTTTTTCATGCTTACAATTTATTGTCGACAATTTTAAAAATATTGGAGAGTAAAAATACGTTTAGGTAGGAATATTGGAAAGTATAACACACTTACTTCTAAAAAAAGTTAACGGAGATCTTAAAGATATAAGGAAACTCCAAGACGCAGAACTACCCTAGCAACAAATTATTCGAGTTTTCATTTTACGAACCATTTCATTGATTTAATTATTCAAATAAAATATTTTCTAGCAAACTTCGGTAGTGTTGAAGTATACCTTTAATGGCGATATTCTTTTAAAACCGGAAGCACACTTTTTTCAAAATATTCGAGAGTAAAAATACCGTCACAAAAATACTCTCATTCATATTAAGAGGGATAATTCGTTGGCATCCCTATTTTAGTGGACAAACTTTTTTCTTGTATTTGACACCTCGAGTAATGTGCATGGTAACGGTCGTGATAGAAAAACACCGTATCGCTAAACACACAAAGAAATCGAAAAAAATTATCCATGACCTGTACTTTGTTTCAAGTTCAATATACTTCTTTTGTTTCCAGCTGTAAACAGATGATGTGAAATGCATATTTAACACAATGTTTGCGCCCTATTTTGTCTGCGACGGAAACTAAAAAACGACAGCAATCACTCATGGACTTCAATGTGCATATGATAATCTCCTAGTGCGTCGTAGGAAATGCTTATCTTCCACGGTTATTCTGGCAGAAAATCCCTATAAATAAGTAATCGCGATATTTTCGTAGATCAATGTACAAATGCTTTGAGTAGAAACTAAATTCATTGAGAACACATGTGTACTCTACGGACTACGCATAAATGGTCAAGGTTTTGGATGGGCGGAGGGGTTATTTCTGTTTAAACAGCACCCAGCGGCTGATCAACCCGAGTAGGTGAGTTATTACTCATCAGAAATGGGATCAAGTCGAGAATGTTCGCTGTTTAGAATATTCTACCTAATCTCTTTTGCAATGACTTTATTTTACGCACTTGCTGTGGATGTGACAGATATTCAGCTTTAAAACGTATTTCGTTTGAAAGACCATCTTGAGATGGCTTCATGCATGGAAAGAAGCTTCTCTATTGGATCCCTTGTCTAAAAATTTCGCCAGCAGCAAGAAATATTTCCAAAGACTTCGCAGAATTTTTTTGCGAACGCGTCTCTTAGACTCTCAGGAAAATCTGTAGCATGGAGACATTTTAACAACGACAAATATTCCGCGAATTTCTACCATGCACATTGTTTTTCAGCAGTACAGAGTACACATGAAGTGTTGCACTCTACTTGCATCCAACTGTGTGTTACTTTCCTCAATAATCATGCAATCAACAGCACGTAGAGTAGAGACTGATAATTTAACATAGCTTGTCAGTGATATACCTCAGTTCACGAGAACAAGCAGGTTAGAAAAATGCAGTAACGAAGTCAGCAAAGCAACCTAAAAAACAAATTCAATGATACGCCGCGCGATAAAAACTGCGTTGTTATGCAAAAAATAAAACTGGAATCTAGGAGAGACGAAACTCAGACCTCAGAGAGAGCCAATAAGAGAGAGACAGATAGAAGGGAGGGAGACAGAAGGGGCAGGGAGGGGAGAGCAGTGGGGACGAGGGGTCCGCCAGCGTGGTTCAGTGACCTGCTAGCTTACTTATATTGCAGCACGGGCCACAGCTGCTGCAGCTGCAACCAGCTGCTCCCCACAGCTGCTCCGACTGCTGTGCACACTCATCAGCTCAACCGCCTCCCGTCACCTCGAAAATTACGGCTTCTTGTTCAGAGTAGCTATAATAATAACGTTACCAACGAACAAGGTTTGTTTATTGCGGTCGAACACACTGTCAACGTATTGACAAAATTTGTGAACAAGCAAGCTTTGTTTGCAACGAAACGAATAGAATGAAAAATTAACCCTAATGGTTACAAGCAGCAAGAAATGGCCCATGAAAGTGCTTCTACAGATGTTCAAAAATTGCTGTGATTAACTACATACATCGAGACATGCATCTATTTCAAAATCAAGGGCACCGAAGTTCATTTATCATATGCTTATAATTCAAAACCTTGTGTATTTCTCATTCGTTATTTAAAAGTATCTCGGCACGGAGGTATTTGTTTTTAAATAGATCAAATTTATGCTCACTCACGATCTGTGTACATGTACCAGGACGATGCAAGCGGTGTTGTAATTGAAGAGAAATCAACTTATATTCTACGTTGAAATAAATATAAAATCCGGGTAACAGATACATTATGAGGCATACGTATGAAAACATTCAAGCAAAATTTTTACAGACGCATTCGAAAAAATATAACTTTAATAACTATTGTTATAAGCCCTGCAAAAAATAAACAATTAGCTTCTCAATTAAAGCGAGGAAAGGCTACTTTGGTCACTTGAACAGGTTTTGCAACTCATCTGCAATCGCTTGCGCGTCCCACTCCATCTCCACAATCAAATACCGGTTTTGGACTTACATACAAACCTTTTTTAACGGAGTGTATGTAATGCCACCTCTGTGAAAAGTATGGAGTAACTTATAGAAGGAAATAGTTTGGATTAAATAATCCTGGCGAACCACTTTGTTTAGAATGAAGTACTACATGAATTTCGATGATACCTATTTTTTGGAATTTTGGACTTAAAAATAGTAAAATTACGCCGTTACAAGAACAGACGAAAACAAAAAATGTGCTTAAAAACAGTCATTGGTCCTCTCGCTACTAGATGAGAGGTAGTCTTTAAAGACGAGTTGCCCAAACCTGTTCAACGCAATGGCCACCATGTTATGGCTCTCGTGACCGGAAAAAATGGACTGTCGCGATTCCTGAATACATAGAGCTTGAATTTCAGTCAAAATTTAACATTGTTGGCGAATTTTGTTAAATATTTAACATTTATTCCGCCAAGGAATATATAAATCTGAATAATTCTTAGTGTAGGATCTTAGGAATAAATCTTAGTGTAGGATCTTAGAACTACCAAATCAAATCATCTAAAATATTTTTAATCACACAAACATTACTTCTCGCTATTCAGAAATAATCAAAAATTTTCAATATATTTTTAAAGTTCAATGCAACATCATTAAATTAAGTATAACTAAGCTTAAACTAAATGTAGCCTTGTAGAAAAAAGGCAAGTTTAATCAAATACAACATATTTCACCAAAACCCTGATGGTTTTGAAGTTCTTAATTTTGTGATGTTCGTACAGTTGAGACGTATTATTTAAATGAACAGATTATAACAGCAAATATGTAATTAAATAGCATAATGAGACAATGCCATGCAGGATAATTTACCCCATCATTTGTGAATTCCCGTGTGAATTGCAGCATTAACATTCTGCTATCTAAGGCTGTCTTGGGAGTATGGGGATTAAACTTGTAGGAATATATATATATATAGGTAAAAAGGTGGTCAGTTCTTCATATTCATACACGAGTTGTTGAGAAAATGTGAAATGCAGAAAGCTAAACATTTCAAATAAAAACTGCTCAAAATAAAAAGGAATTATGAAAGATTGGTTTTGACATTGAACAACTCACGAAGATTTTTCTTTGCAGTTTTCAAGGCCTCTTGAATATTCAGACTCTGCATGAAGTGTTTTAAAAATGTTGCGGGAACAATCATTTCCAACCACCTCGTTAGGTTAATATTTGCAAGATCTTTATTGAATTAGCATAACATATGAGACGAACTCAAAAGTGTGGGGGAGATGCAGTTATGAGCCAGGCACATGCGACGCTGGTCTGTGTGTGATGAGAGCGTTGCACTCTTCAGAACTTTAGCTCTTTCTTAGTGCACATGTGTGCAACTACCGAAGAATACCTTTTTTATTTTGCTTACAACTTGCCAAGCGTATTTAATGATCTGAACAATAAAATGTACTACTGTTGACAGCAATGGTGTACTCATATTTTTCGGAATAGATTTATTTCAAAGATGAAGTTAATCCCACACATTTTTGGGAATCAGGAATGTTAAATGCAAAGGTTATGTGGGAAAGGTTATCAAGTATCAAGCTCAGTTACACTACAGACAAGCTCGTGGAACCATTTCGTAGTTTCGACATCGATGGTGAAAGGAGAAAGTGTTTCAGGACGGAATGAAATCACTTTCCTCAGTTGTGAAATTCGCACTTCAACAAGCACTAGTTCTAAATGAAAATAAATTAAATAAAACCGATTTTTTGTGACACAGTAACTCAAAGAAATCTCTTTTAATTAAAAAAACATTTCAGCAAAGGTAAAAACAACATACCAGGACTACATCACGCAGTATTCGTGGCAACAGAATAAACAGAATATAATTTTCTGGTACTCAGCAGAGCAGGTTTTGTTATGCCTTCAATTTGTAAATGTCAGCTATTTCTTATGCAGCCTGCACAGTCGGAAATGAGTGAAGAGAAGAGTTTGATAGGGAGAAGGGATGGAAAGTAAGAAAGTGGAGAGAGGGGGCAAGAGGGGGCTCTTCGTACGGGGCAACAGCCCTTCAAGGGCAAACTAAAGTCAAGCGGTGCTGTCGCCTGCTGCAGCTGACGGAGAGCTGCTGCTGCTGGTCGACTTGCTATCTATATACCTATTCAGTATTTTATCGGGTCAAACTAGAGCTGATACAGCTTGTGCAAGTCGCTGCAGATGGCCACGTTGCTGTCTTCATAGACTTGGTTTTGACTCAGGCTTCTTGCAAGTTATTGCAGAAGTATGCTTGACAGAAGTATATCGTGTTGGTAGAGTGATGAGTTAGGGAGCAGTTTCAGTTACAGCTCACTGTCTTGCACTCAGCCACTATTGATAATGTTTATGATACTCTATCTCACGCTGTGGATGAACTTTGAACGTTATTATACTAACAGCTGCACCAAGGCTTCAAAATCTTCTCTTCAAGCCCTAAAAAAAATTACAGTTGAGAATGGCATCACACACAGATAGGGTACAGCATGAACTGAGCATCCTATGTTTTGCAAATATGATCTGACCTAAAAATGTTGCGATTTACCGCATTCGTGCATAGACAAAGACATTTTAATTACCAAAAAAAAACATTCTAGTCTGCGAATAAGAAACTATTGTTACTGTGTCCTCATTGTATAATAAAATTAGACCGTAAGATTGTTTTACATTACGTAGATTGTCATGACTAGCAGAGTGTGAAAAGCCTTAATGATTGAAATTTGTAAACATATTCTCTGAAATATTTGGTGCAACCCTTTATCGAAGGAATCAAGCACACTGAGTGCGGAGTTTTTTATGAGAAGCCTCTGCTGTCACGAGACGCCGATCAGAGGTTTTCATTTCTTTGCACTCCCCAACAGAGCCAAATCTCCATTAAAATACAAATACATCTGTATTGGAACTATTCTATGACGAAAACTGAAAGGGAGAATAGGCTGTCATGCTGATTTTGTAGAAAATTGAACTAACTTTATGAAAGTAATGCGCCAGATACTTCTACACTTCGTTGAATTTCAAATGATGCACACGTGCTGATCGTAAAACAAGGACGTCCGACATTTTGATGCACCTTTAGAATACTTTGAATTAAAATTGCAGCATTGATTAGAGAAAATTTTTTCTTTATCGGCTCACGAAAAATACTAAAATACTATCACATGACTAACTTCGAAAAACTACCAGAAAAATTGAAATGAAAGTACTTAAAATAAATCAAATCAATTTTGATAGCTCAAACTTCAAATGCTAGTTTAGTACACATCGTGTGAATGCAACTAATGAAAGTACAGTTCACCTATTTCTTACTTGCCAAAATTCCCATTACTGAAAATGTGAAATTTTTCATCAATGTACATTTGCCTCCAATTAAATGACGAAGATAATTTTTATAAATATTTAAAGTAAGCTTGGAATAGGAAATTGGGAAGTAACCACTTGGTTTTATTCATGTTCATTGAAAAAAATAATGGTGTGAGCCGAAGTAATTGAAATTTACGACCTAAAACCCGTAGACTTTTTCAACACAATTCCAGTGTAGTGTTAGATGCAGCTAAGCACAACAAGAAAAATATCATTTGCTTGAAGGAGAGATTTAGTAATTAATGCAAAATTTCAATTTTAAAACAGTATAACACATCGAATTTTGTATATTTTAAACTAAGCCAAAATTTCTTTTTGAGCCAGTTCAACAAGACCAACAACCACATTCTCACAGTAGAGGAGAGAAACCAGCATGTAGATCACGCAGGTCGATGAGAGCTGATATGAATCACTCAGAAGCAGAAGCCAAATACGGAGAGGCGAGGCAGAGATCATGCGCCGTCTGCCCGAGTTCGGGGAAGTTGAAGGCAGGAAGTACATAGGAACGAACTCCTTGATTCAGGGATGTGTTCTTCGCTAAATATAGCAAAGCTCTTCGAAATACGAAATAATGTTTTTACTACAATAACAAATGCATTCAGTGGGTAGGACCACGTTGCATGTAGC
Organism: Morinoia aosen; assembly: GCA_030386875.1. Classification (NCBI taxonomy): domain Eukaryota; kingdom Metazoa; phylum Arthropoda; class Malacostraca; order Amphipoda; family Talitridae; genus Morinoia; species Morinoia aosen. Next base: position 58,364,527 of record CM059561.1, on the reverse strand, counting down.
TTTAATATCAGAATACTTTTCTAAAAGATAGAAGGTGCTAGAGAGTAGAGAAGTAGTCGCCAGTGGCATTTGGCGGTTACCGAGAAATTGAGGGAACCAGCTCACGTTGGCTTTATTTTATAGTTATTTTTGCTGTTTCAAGCTCTTTTTGAATTTATGGAAAAAATGTTAATAGTGGTTCTGAAGTGTACATGAAATTCAATATCAGCGTAGCATTAATATTAAAATTCGTGAAGAGTTATCGTTCTCTACGTAAATTACAACGCAAAGTAGAAAAGAGGGAAAATTTAGAGCTAAAACAACTGAAAAAAAGTTCAAATACATCAATAAAGAACTAAACCGTGTTTTTCTAGGATCATCTAGTAAATCATCGGGTGGGTTGAGGCAAATTGAACTTCACAGGGTAGAATATTTACCCTCATTCAACAATTGAAAGACTAAGTAAAATGAAAACAATATTTAAAATAATGACAAGGAGAGATATGAGACCGTTCCTGACTCTCACGGAAAATTAGTTTCCGTCCAATAACGGGATGTTAAGTGACACATATTAATGCAAAATAATGTGAGACTGTTGGTTGAAAAGCATAGTGCCATATTTATCGAAGAGTAGAAAGGCGTACTGTAAAAAAAATACTTGTACTGTTTTCAAAAATTTGATCTCGAAGCCACTAATTTCAACCATTTATTTGTACTCTCCCCGTTTTAACATGCATCAAAATGTAAAGAATGGAGGCCACTTAATTAATGAAAAAGTGTATGTTTCACAACATATGTTTATTGGCAAACATATACTCAAAGTTTTATTGCTGAATATAATACACAAAGTTACAAAGCGCGGATAACGAAAAGGTTGTAACTCTTATATACGAAAGGCATAAGCGAACTGTTGATGCGATTAAGAAATAAGAGAATTATCTACCTGATATTAAAATTCAGATGTTCACACTTTCTAAAACTCAACGAATTCTGTTATATTTTATGTAAGCTGTATAAGTCTTCGCACTTTTATTGACGAATCAATACTGAGATGCAAAGAGCGTAAACAACGACGAAAAACGACATTAAAACGTAACAACAACAAAATTTTTAGGCATCACTTTTGAAATTTAAGTCATCAGAAAGCTTCGATGCTGCAAGCACTAACTCTTAAGAAAAAAGGTAAACACAAAAGGATCAAACGTGTGTTTGTGCACCAGTTTCAAGTGCTTTATGACTTGCTATCACATAGCCAGTCGAGTAAAGTTGTGGACACTATAATGGCTTATAAAACATTTACATTAGTAGCGTCATTCACAATTGCAACGGCGATCGTTCACGTGCATAATACTCAGCAGGTACTAGTCATGCAATATTTACAGTCGATACAAGAAAATACGATTTGAAAAGTGAAGTGGATAATGCTCGTTTTCCAAAAATTCGATACAATTACTTGCAAACGATTGGGTTGCAGACTTCATCATTCTTCAATATTGTTCAACGCTAAACAATTCATTTGTGTAAAGGTAGAGAAATAGTTAATCAAAGACAAGGAAGTGCATTGAAACAGAGTTTATATGATCCATATTCGATAGGTCGACGACCCCAGTCAAAAGAAGAGAATTTACTGTTGACGAAATTAAATTCAAAAGAATCGATTCACGATACCACCACATGTGGTTCCCCGTAGCAGCCAAGACAAGTGTTCGTGACTTTTCCTGATGGGCGATAACAATGAAGAGTTGCTCGCTACCGTTACTTTATGTCAGTTTAATGTTATCAACATTTTCGTGCAGCCGGCCGTACAAAACTAACAGCACATATCTACACAAAGCCTGCTCATAGGGTGGAATTCAAAGTACTTGATCAATAACTGTTTTCCTTGAAACTCTTGGTTGAGTGTAGACAGTTTTGATCCAAGTTCAATATTAATTTTCATCGAGAGAGTGGAAACCTTATCGTTCAAGCGCTCATAAATACTAACCAAGAATTGCAGCAACGGAGCTTCCTTTCTTAGAAGACGAGTACTCGTTTCAGTCTGTCAATTCATTAACCCAATTTCAACTTCCCGTTACCATAATCCACCGCGTTGAAGATACGTTGAAAGTTACAAACTAATTCTGGTTAAGCTGTATAAACAATGGCAATTCACATCGTGTGGGATAAAAGTTCGAATTTGAAGTTGATAATGAATACTGTCACACCGAAATGCTAGAAAAAGTTGCCTTTACTAAAATTTAACTTATAAGCACATCATTTTTTGATTGAATAACTATGATCTTACTTCGGACCAGACGATCAGTTAGAAAAGATCTCCAACTGCAACTGCTTAATCAGTCCCGCAAATTTAGCAGAACCCTTGAGAACAGCGCATTTTTTTGTGCTGCACCGTACGTACAATAGAGTCTCGGCTTACGATTAAATTTCCTTTAACAGCATTCAGAGGTACTCGTAAACACGCTCTTCCGCAAAAGAAAGCCAAATCGCAATTCGATGGGGAATATCTTTTGCCTTTTTAAATCCATTAACTTGTTTTTATTACCTCTGCACCAATCCAACACCATGTCAGTAAAAGTGAAGTATAATTTCATGACAAAAGTTTTTTTTTCAAAATATCCCACTTTAAGAACACAGTTCAAGTTTTAGTAACGACGATTAATGCATGTGATGATTTAATAACTTTAAACCTGGCGCGGTTATAGTTGCTTCATTACTGTACGTTAGTATTCGCATTTTTTGCTTAACGTAGAATTTATCTAACAGTTCTCTATTTTGGATGAAAATTCACAATGCATAAAGTTCTGCGTGGGTCAGGAACATAAGATAGCTCTTGCACAATTAAGAAACACAGTTGCTGTGCGCAGGCACGAGAAAAGCCTTTTCTATCAATCCATTTTTAAAAATAATCTAGTCAGTCTATTTGGTATATTTTTATCGAGTTCTACTCGAGCATATAGGAAACGTATACAAATAATTTTCACCAATTCTCTTACAACCCTTGTATGACGTTAAAAAGAATCTACTCTAATTAATTATTAGACGGACATGCATAAATAACCGTAGCTATGTAAAAAAATTCAAAATCCATTTACGGTACGAATGATTTAATGCTAAATTGAAAAGTATAAGGAATATCAAAATTTTTCAGGGTAATAAATTCAATGAATGATAGATGGACGATTGACACTTAGGATCGATACTTTGAGGAGTTTATTTTTATTTTATGAGGTAGTTATAGACTCCCTAGCCGCAAAAAAAGCAATCTCGACAGACCGAAGAGAAGAGACCATTTGAAACATGAGGTAGAAACTGAGGAATCTTTGCACGTGCGTTACCACACAGGATAACCTGTGCATAGTAACAGGAAGAAGAAAAAATAAGAGACAGAGTGGGAAGTGCAAGAAACTAAAAAAGCAAAATGGGCGCGAAGGATAGAAACACCGAAGGCCTACTATAGCTGAGGTAACTCAACAGTAACCCCTCGGGAAGCCACCCCCCATACCCTCAGGTAGACAAACCTTGTTAGTCTTAATTTATTGCGTGGTGTTGTACCTCCCGAGGGGTGTTGTAGTGTGCACCATTATTTCTATGTATACCGAGCACGTGTATGAGCAGGATCGAATATATTTGTCTATAGAATATGTATCAGCACGGCCGAATATATTTGTCTGAAGAACGTGGTGTAGATGAACTGAAGATGAAGAAAATACAGAAATTTTCGAAAGTCATTTGGTGCCTGTGAAAACCTAAAACTTAGCAAGCGTTGTTTTTCTACTGTGTCGTGTTTGGCATTCTAGTTTACAAGGTACCTCTTCCGTGAATGGACGAACTTCGAGAAAAACTAAGCAATTTAGGAAGAAAATAGAGTGCAACAGAAGCGAGTAATTCCGTTCCATAAAGTAAACATAAAAGACTTTTATTTTTGAAAAGGTTTTCAAAAATCTTTCATTTCTTTCCATTTTTTGCGAGTCATATGTAGTCATTCTTTTGATTTTTAGGGACCTTTCGTTTGCTAATGAATCAAATAACAACTAATAATTTTTTCAAAAATCTTTCAAGCTTAATTAAAAATTGAATACATCAATAATTAATAAAACGCAAAGAGTTCTCGCGAAAAGGTCGCCGTCAAAGTAACATCCCAAAGAGGCAAGATACGAACACGATCAATCACTTGACCTGTGATAAAAGACACGAATACGAGAAGTCGGCTAGTTTGATGAGCTCAGTAACACGCGAGAGATCGTTGGATAGAAACATTCTCAACCCAAATCCGAGGGCATCCCAGTTGTCCTATGCTAAATCGCTTTTAATTGCAATTCGCAGCGAGTAGCCTGCAACTATCATGAGAAGCAGGTCTTGATCCTACCTAAGCCCAGCCAAATTCAATTTCATTTCGGTTGAAGCCAGGGGTACTCAAGAAATACAGTGACTCACCTCTGTTTTCCGACTGCGAGCAAGTTGAGCGGGTTCATGGAAAAGCTGGTGCGCACAAAGCAACGTCGGTGTTCAATGTAGAAAATTTTCAAATTTATACCGAATAAACGGGTGCTACTATAGCGTGAGGTTTACCGCCATAGCTCAACTACCTAGATGTAGTTTGAGATGCACAAATTAAGTATTTATCGCGAAATTAAATGTATGGAAATAAGTAATATCCTTTAGTAACCTAACCTAGCTTCACGCTGTAGTACAAGCTAGAGGTAGATCTCATGCTATAGTGTGGTAGACCTCACGCTATAGCAGCACCAAATAAACGTTTAGGTATCATTTCATAAAACTGTAACTTCAATTATCTGTACGATAGATATTTGAGTTTTAATAACCTGTGAACGTAACATCGCTAGTTTTAAAATTGATCATTAAACCTTCTTCGTAAAACGATTCACTGTCATTAGCACAAATCAAGAGAATACAATTTCCTGAATTTAGGCAAAGTTCAGCGAGCACTGAAATTAGGAAACAGTAAATACGTAGCAAAATCCAAAACCAAAAGGCAACTCGTTTCCCTTGGGGTTAAATACCACTTCTTAATTCTCAACCCGTAAACTGAACAAAGACATACGGTTCGCGTTTTGAATGAATTATTTGATGTGAATAGACGACAGCTTTGTTGCTACAGTGCAAAAATACTTTGAAAATAACTATTTCTGAAACAGATACGTGAGCTTGAAAATTGCATAGGACAGTGCTCATACGGCGAAAGCATTGGTTGCATTTTCAAAACACAACCGTCACACAGAGATGAAGTGATCGACTGCATGGCAACGAAGTAAATACGTATTACACAGGGATTAGATGATTATTTGATTTTATGGAAAATATCACTCAAAGATCAAGTAATTGTTTACCTATAAAGAACTCACATAAAATGCATCCAAAGAGTACTAAACACTGTAAGTGGGCACACAAGCAGCAGTATTATTTACGGATGCTCAATAAGAATCAAAACAGTTGTTTGTTTTCTCTGCATAAGGACTACTATCCAAGACTGCCTTGGTGTATTGAGCTAGCTCTGGAGACCTGAAAAACGGGGAAACATATTGTAACATACCGTGTTCTGATTAACATCAATAAAATGCTACTGTACATGCATCTCATTTGATTATTCTTTTCAGAACCACAAGGCTAGGCGGAAGCCTTTTGGTCATTTTGCGTTCAGGAAGTGACCACGAAAGGGATGTTTTATTTGAGCACAGCTTATCAGAACGATGTTTTAAAATGAGCGATGCTCACGGAAAGAAATCCTCGTACAAAGAAGGAGAAAGTGCTGCGCAGAAATAGAGTGGAGCAGCGGCAGCGGTAGCAGCAGCAGCTGCACGTTCACCTTCACGTGCCCTGGCATCGCGGTGTGGACACGCAAGTCAGAACCTGAACCTTGGCAGCACATGTACGCTCTGATCGATATTGCTGCGGCTGCTGTTGCTGCAATTGTAGTATAGCTACCAGCACTCGTCACGCTTATCCATTGTAAGAAGCAACGTATGTTTAATAATGTGTAAAAGACGTGTAGTGGTGTTGGTTTGCTTCGTCAAACTGCTTACAGACGGTTTTGATCCGTTTGCGGGCATCTCGAGTGAAGTGAGTGACAGTACATTAAATTTCTACGAGATGAAAAACGCCAGAGGAATATAAATTGTCATTAGGACTCGTAACTATACGGGAAGGTAACAAGCGATTATCCAATTTTATTATGACAACTTTATTTTAATGAGATATATACAATAACATAACAGAAAATATAAAAATAAGATACACGCTACCTTACGTTAAAAACATTATATTAACATGAAAAGATTTTAGTTAATAAACTAATACAACGGTGGTATACTATTAAACAATATTATAAGATATTAGATAGTACTGAAATTTTTTTACATCAAACACGAAATTGCATTATCGAGAACGTATGATAGGCTACTTAATTCTAACGAGCACACCTAAACCATTGGTTCTAACACAACTGATCAATAAAAGTTTATTGAACATTAAAAATATCTAAAATAAACAACTAAGATAAGCTCTTCAATTGCTACCAAATAACGTTCTTAAAACAACAATATTGAATTTTTTAACCGCATGCTAGACAAAGGGAAATGATTAAATGTACTTCCCTCTTGAATTCCTCGCACATTTTGATTGATTTGCTCTGAAAAGAAAATGGTGCGCTGTAAAATTTCACTATGGGTAAAATAGAAAATCTTTAGTAAACTAATCTTCGATAAATTAACCAATTTTACTTGGTTAAAAAAAACAATACGAACACCCTTCTCCAGAGAGCTAAAATCCAAAGTTCTACTCTATTGAGGACTCTGCAATAAAATTAGGAAAGAATAATTTATGCTATGATAGCATTTTGTTTCGCAACTGCAGTCATTGTTAATAATGATATTGTATCTTAATTGAATATTCAAATGAATAACTGGTCAGATCCCCGTAATGAAGTTGTTTGCCCTCAAATTTATTTTCTATAAAAGTAGTAGTTTTCTTTGACACTTGAAGGAAAACACTTTTAAAAACGTTCAGCAAACTCAAAAATTTTGTTCAACAATTAATGAGCAAAATTATGATCAAATCTAAAATAACCTGAAAATAAAAATTAGGAATATCTCCAAAAATTAAAGAGTAAATTTTGATATACATAGAGCAGGCTTTGGATTTTTTTACTGCATGAGAAAGGTAAACTTCAAAATTTGGAATATGCTTGAAATTAATTGTTAGAATATTTTCAGGAAGTTAAGTCAGCTGATAGGTTGTCAGCCATCAAATATTTACTTCAGATATTTGAAAAAATCATAGTTGAAGATATGATATCAACCATTCATCAAATTTGTGACCTCTTGATTGGAAAATTTAGCCTGTTCAACTCATTTTAACAATAAAGTCTTCGTTTTTATCTAAAATTTAAATTGAACATAAAAAATTTAACATCATTTCGGGATGCATCGATATTAAAGAAATGGCAAATTGAGGATAGGGCGCATTGTTGTCTCAGTTTTTGTATATTTCGATTCCATTAGTTTATACGAAAACAAATAGCTGAAAATCGGATCAAAATATTACTGTTTGAAACTGACTGAGACGCCATTATTTTCATGACACAACAGCGAACAGTTTGGATCAATTGTATTTCGTTTTAAATGCACAAGTTCATATGCGTCGCATCTTTATTATTTGCAACCCATATTGTTTGATAATAAAAGTCTACATGAAAAACAACCAAGCATTTTTACGCAGAACCAGATATAAAAAATGAAATACTGTATTCTACTCAGTACAAAATTTCAAAATTGTAGTGTTGATAAAAAATTCAGTAGTAAGATAAATTACACTTACAGGTCCTATAAGTAAGGTAAAACATATTTTTGGATGAAAGGTAAATGTAGTCTTCACTGTGAATAGAGGGATTTAGAAGAAGAAAGAAATTCACTCTTTTCAAATCCCATTAATTTGTTTACATTTTTTTCTATCTTCTCACTCTAAAGAGAAAGTGAGTGAGGGAGTAAGTGGAATGCAAGCGCTATAAGAAGAAAAGTCCCCGTTTTAACCTTTGCTTCTCGTTTTCTTTATTTGCTAAAATCACTAAAGTGAATGCACATGTTCTGGTGAAATTAACGCTAGGGTAGAATTAGGATCGAACTAAGGTCTTTCTGGTCCTAGGTGTGATGCTGAGCCCACAGCAACAGTGAGAAGACAAAGAATGGTAGTGCAGCAGCGCAGAGAGATACGATGCCTCCGTCTTGCCTTCACCTTTGCGAGACAGACGTCAGCACTGATAGATAGCAGCATAGCAACACTGGACTACCGGATAAAAAAATCAGTTCGTATCTACGGCCCAGAGGATGAGCAGGAAGTCATAGATTCTCACGCAATGTGATTCGTATGTACCTTGTATCATTTAAGCGTTTCTCGTTCATTAAGGGGCTTAATGTAAGAACTACAGACGGAATGTAACTGATTTAATTTCTCTCTATTCGTGAATAACTTGAAATTATTTCAAGCATTGTGATTCCTAATTTGAACCATACTAGCGAAATTCATTTTCGTATATCACTTACAAACCCCTCATTCTTTTCTTTCTCGAAGTAATGTGTCATAGTTATTTCACTTATGTGCGTCGTAGCACCCCATGACACACAAAAGTGTGTCACATCACCTTGACTAATATTTTATATTGATGGCACACTTTTATGGCTAGTGGACGCACTAAAGCGTGTTGTGTTGTGTGCCAACCTGTCGCAATACAGACTCAAAAAAGTACGTCATCAATATATGAACATCAGTCAAAATATTGTGACACACTTTAGTGTGTCATGTGCTGATTCGACACACAGAAGTGTGCCAACCATGACTCATTTAGCTCACGTCAGCACTATTTCACATTAAGGTGTTTCTATCAGACTAGCCTTGAATGCGCATATTGACTGGCGATATCAAACAATTTGAAAGAAAACAACAAAAAATTTAAAGTTTATGTTTTTTTCGTTCACAAATTGCAAACACTGTTTTTTTACTAGAAATTTTTTGCCAAATGGAATGTGAATATGAAATTTGACTTTTTTGATTGCTTGCACATGCGGTCAAAGGTAATTCCGTCAGATGTCTCAGAATTTTACTAAATAGCTGTTTAACACCCAAAAGTGTACCAAAAATTATCTGAGTATATTTATGGATAGGGAATCGCCGGGAACCGATAGTCAGGCTCGCAGTAGCAAAATTTGCGGTAGGAACTGTTGTCCATTGAAACTTAAAATGAAAACAGCTATGATGTAGCGAGGAATCAGTTCATGGGACGGGACCTTTTCGTGGAACGACGAAACTCCAAGAACTCATAGAATTAAAGAGGCAATTAAAGGTGGCAAATATGCCAAAGTTCGGGCTACGTTATTAATTCAGAAGCATAGCAAAACACCGGCTCTCCAGGGCCAACGGTACGAAGCACGGCGCAAGCAAATATAACACGATTAATCTTACAAGAAAATTTCATCGGCGAAAATTAACGCGGATCAAGCTTCAAGAATCTTGTACTGAACGTTGCGCAATTATTCATTTTCCAGGATGCTGCACTAATTGTTCTAAACAATCTAACAAAATCCTGTGCTTTGATAAGCGAGCGAATAGCACGTTCTTTCATTTAGATGTTTATTTGCAGGTCACCCGGTATCTAGAGCAACTCAGACTTTATTTTTCTCATTTCCTATCTTTTACGTCAGAACGCTCTCATGTTCTGAGTCAGTTTTCAGCAAAAAAATTCGAATGTAGTTTCAGAGTGTTTTTCAGTTTCCTATTTTGTATTTTTTCTTTGGAGGTTCAAATTCCTCTTAGAATAACTTGCATCCTCTGCACTAAATCGTGTTACCTGTACTGGTCATATCACTTCACTGATTTTCACTTCAATGAACATAGCTTGAAAGCATAATAATATTGCAGATTCTGTTGCAGAAAACGTGTTTTTTCTTCATATCTATTTCAATTTTTTTTTCCGTATCAAGAATATTCCATGATTCTTGGGAAATTTCGATCAGAAGTTGCGATCACAAATTGTTATTTTATAAAATTTTTTCTCGTCGGTAATCGCTAGTCAAGAATCAGCAGACTCGAGTACTTTTGAGGCGATGATCGACGCTTGTTCCTTAAGAAACGCTACAAATTCCCTCAGATCTTCCTAGCAATCACCAACCATTAGTTGCTGTAAGGAGGTTAGGAAATAAATATTAATTGCATCCACATGCTGCTTAATAAATTATATCGGTAAGAAGCGAAAAAAATTTCCTTCGACATTATTATTTGAAAACGAAACGAGCTCGCCTGACATACAATATTAAGTTGTCTATCGGACAAGAATGTTTGACCCGCATTCATATTATACAAGTTTGATTTATTATTCGAACAAAATATAGACTCATGGGTCGTGGGAAGGTATCAATAAGGTGTGTACTTCAGAATAGAAAGAAAAAATCTTGAGTGAAGACATCATTATAGAAGGCAAGCCCATTAAGAGGCAAAGGCGCTGGAGTGCGTAAAAGGCACTGAAGTACGTCAAAGGCGCTGGAGTGCGTAAAAGGCACTGAAGTGGGTCAAAGGCACTGAAATGCGTCAAAGACGCTGGAGTGCGCCAAAGGTACTGGTGCGTCAAATGCGCTGGAGTGCGTCAAATGTACTGGTGCATCAAAAGCACAGGAGGTCGTCAAATGTACTGGTGCGTCAAAAGCAAAGAAGTGCGTCAAATGTACTGGTGCATCAAAGACACAGGAGTGCGCCAAAGGCGCTGGAGTGCGTCAAAGGCCCAGAAGTGCGTCGCCATAGGCCCTACAAAATGAGTGTCAAGGCAGACCTATAAAGCAGGTGAACGCCCGGCTCCACGGACACGCGCGTGCATGCGTGCATGCGAGCTGCAGTCATAACGAACGTTGTTTGGAACTGAACTTCCGCAACACTCAAAACATCTGTCCAAGATACTCAAAAATATTCTGAATCAGTTATCCATTCACAAACAAATGCCGTACACACTGTGTAGAAATGAGGTGTTAGCATTAATATTTGTGAATTTTTTGAGGAATCTAGCTAACAATTTTGGCTAACAACTCCTTATTTAATAAGATGAGTAAAGCACGAGATATTTTTTTTTACAGTTTGAGAAAAGTTTCACTATGATTGCGGATAAATTGTCTTAAATTTCAAGACGGTTGAAGTTCAAGCGTTGTTCAGTTTTCCAACTATGCTGCTCAGTCAATTTAGAGCCGTAGGCCACCAGCTATTTTTTTACGGTATTAAACGCGCCATTAAATTTAGCTACTTTTTCTACGGGGCTCAAAATCTAGCACTGGATCAGTTTATCAACTGGTACAAAATGATTGCTCAACTAGCATTTGAGCGTCGCAACTCTGTGTACCAATCCAATTTATTAAGCTCTTCTTAAAAGAGGTCAAATTCGATCAAGAATTCTTCATCAATCTCGGCCATTCTGTTCCGCAATGTCAGCAGAAAAGTGCATTCATTGGTTATTGCTAGAAAATAGAACAGGAGTTTCAGGCTGAGAGTCCAAATATTTTAGATTCAGTTTAATCTGGACAGATCCTGGTATGAACATCTGAATTAAAACGATAAACATTTCCCTACTTTCCTTCATTTCCCTTTCTGAAATATGCGAATTGCAAACATCTGGTTGGTGAACAAATGAATGAGTTATCAGTAAAGTTGAAGCTAAAACTAAGTAATGTTCCGAAAGATCACCTTCCAAAGAGATGAAATTTCTCTCTTATAATTTCTTTAAACAAGTGCATTGTCCACAAGTGTTGTTATAAATTTTTTCCAATCCCTAATACAGGCACAGAAGCATAACTGAAGCTAAAAAATCCTTCTTTTCATTGTAAAATGTTGGCTAGCTTTTTCTAAGGCACTTGATTCTTTATCACCACCTTTGAGTGAAAGTTAAATTTGCGCGTGAGTGAGTACTGAGGTAGGCTAGATGACGTTAAGCCTCGGTAGAGAACTCAAAATGAGAAAAGGAAGGTTGAAAAGATAAAAAACGAACCCTAAAATGGTCGCAACTACACACTGGCTCGAGAAGGCAGAAGTCAACCTTCGCTTTTTGTTCCTTCCAGCGCATTAATAAGTGCATAACTGAAGCAAGAGTACCTCTGATAAAAGAACGTGATTATATATAAATTAAACAGAATAATTTTGTTCACATAAACTATACGCTACGATACAAAAATGTCCAATGCGATTCGAAGTATTGCACTGAGAAATAGCATCAACATTTACATGTTTAATGAGACATTTTTGACTGAAACCATATTTGTAAGCCATTTTCCTTATAATAAATTTTTTCGTGCTTTTTATATACATATTTCAAACAGTATTACGCTCAATAATTTATCAATAAACTATTTTATCACAGCAGAACATAATAAAACCGATGCGGGCAACTCATTTTTCAACACTCTTCGTGCGAAACGCTGAGGACGAACACATTTTCTAATACAACTGTATCATAAATGATCCAATTCCACAATATTATTATTCCGCGGTCTACCTCGTTGAAAGATAAATCCAACTCATCAATCCGAGGAAACTAAAGCTCGTGAACGCTGTTAATTTCTGCATAGCGTTGCTATCGCCTAAAATTCTCGCTCATCAATTTTCGAGTGGACTTCTCCGCCGTAGCACAAGGCAGTTGTACTTTATTTCGCACCCTTTTTGAAACAGCTCCAGTAGACCATGCAATTCAAGCAGAGTCTTGAAGTGTAGCTTTTCATTAACCAGGACAATGATCTGAATTTATGAGTCCACAGTGGTGGAGAACATGTGTTGGAGAATGAAATGTGATACTTATGGCGATTTAGCATAGCTAATAAGTGCAAAAGTTGGCATCATGAACATCCGAAAGACTTGATGTTGTCTGATATAACAAACAGTAGCGGAAAAGGAAAAAACTCAAATCCATACACTTCTACGAGCAACTTTCAAATGTCTTCGTGAAGAGGAACCTGCTCAAGATTATAACCTAAATTGGAAAACAATACGGGAGAAAATGGTTTTAAGTGCAACAAAAACTACAGTAAACACGTGCAGTGGGAGTGAGTAATGGTACTCACGTAATTATTCAAGAGCACTCAGACGCGAGAGCTACGGCATTGATCCAGTCATCAGCAGCACAAGCGAGCAACTGTTTCTGGTAACTGCATTTCCATGACAGTAATACTTATGTAGTTGCACCAGCAACTGATCAGCAACAGTAGAACAGTAACCCAAGTAGAACAGTAACCCAAGTGACATTTCAGAAACGCAGCACCTTTGTGGAAACATGGCAAACAGCAACATGAAACTCGACACTTCCTGGATAGTAGTCCTATCTCACCAGCAAGAGCACTTGCGTACCAGGAGCACTAAGTAATTCCGTAATACCTGTACAAGAGAAGCTGTATCTGCTGCACAGCAGAGGCGGCGGCTGCACAAGGTCAGCTGGGCAGGGGTCAACATCGGTCGGCGACACACATACAGAGCTGCAGCTGCTGCTGCTCTAAGCTGGGGCTGTTCGCTTGCTTTGTGCACTGCACATCGCGTGCCTCAGATGCTGCTCCTAGTTTTCATGCCTTTATCGTTATGCAAATTAACGAGCACCGACAGCTACAGATGATTACCTGCACTTTGCGATACATGTGACATGCGATACTTCAGGTACACCGAAAAATAGACATCCGGAGAAAATTATTTTCGGACAGGGAAATGGTTTTCAAAAATGCATGACGCCTATTTTGTTCTTAGGTGCTGTTGAAACTATGGTAGGTCAATCAAATCGAATCTAGAAAAAGAATTGTGATTCTTTCAGTCCACCCTGTAATTTTTAGAAAAGAAAACTTAAGCGATTGAAATGTAATGTACAAACTTTTCACACTAATCAGGTGTCTGTAGTCGTCTCATATAATTCCTGTATTAAAAGAACATACGTTTATAATATCAATCTTTTATTATATCAACAATTAATGCTTGTACCAGCGATCCAAGTTTCACTCACATTAATCACGGAGTTGTTTGTAGCCTCCACCAGCCAGAGCTCACGTCACCGGGTCCTAGAAAGCGAAAGTTGCGAGCAGTGAAGGCGCATACGCGCTATTTCCGTGCGGCGATCTAAGTGAAATTCAACGACCAACTTTTGCTAGACTTCTTTGGAATAATTAACAGCCTTAGCTCGCTGAGATTTCGTCAATAGACGGCATGAGCGAATGTGTGTGAGTGCTTTGATTTCAGTGCAGCTGATTAGGTTTATATTAGATATGATCGATTGACTCTGAAGTTTCAAGTTTAGATAAGCAAATCAAGCTCTTTCTTAATTCTAGCTAGAAATCAGTCTCACTTAAAGTTGCTGTCTCTGTTACAAATCAGCCATCGCCATTTGGAGTCATGTCAAGCTTAATTTTGAATCACGAACAGTCAGAAAGAAATTTAACAAATTCGAAATAGTCTCAGCTCATGAATGAACACGTATTCAGACTAAAATAGCCTAAGCCTGTGCATGAAAAGCGACTTTTATAACGCAATGCAGGTTAACACCTTAGGTAGGACGGAGTGCCAAGTGTGTGAAGCAACTGCAGCCGCTGCTGCTGTCCCTGATCTCGATAGAAGTTTATTCACCTCGTCTGACTGCCTCGATGCACCACGTCTACCATCGGCAACATCACCAATGCTCAAATGTCTGTGAATATATGCGCTCTAAGTATATTCTGACATGAAAAAATTCGATAAAACCATGCTACTACTCTACTTTGGAATTATTTATTTTGATAAAGGTAACCCCGAGCTGTACAAGTACACTGATTTGTACACTGATTCATCGGTCTGGAAATTGTGGCAAGAAGTATATACCTCTTCAAGAATACGTAGGAAGGGAGAGCATGTGTAACTTTCTTAGAATATTGCATGCTCGAGTAGCAGCACTAAGAGCTGACAAACAAACTCAACGCTGAAGAGTTGCGGCATTATGAATACTTGGACTAATTTATCATTAACAGAAACAGTAAAAATCACGACAGTGTAAGATTTTCATAAAAGAAACTTCCTCTTATAGTATAAGAGGGATGCCAATAAAAATTACAGCTTATTGATTTTCGTTTCGGGAAACGTAATCTACATAAAAAACAGAATAATCAAGGAGGGTGAAAACATCATTCATGAAGTCTTCTTTATAAAAATAGAGCTTTCGAGTAAAAAATATATTCATCTTCAGTATCTGGTACAAAAATAAATATTCACAAATTATAGCAGTAGGGTATATAAACACTGAAAAATTGATACAAGATTAAATGGGAGTCCTAATTTAAAATATACAGAGGTGCAGACGTGTTACAGCTGTAAAATCCCGCACCGGATGAAATTGTATAATTTTAAAATGGTTTAACATAGTTAAGAGCTAAAGAATGGTATGTTATTTTGGAGTCGTAATAGTAACATGATGAACTAATATTTAGTTCACACAACACCCTTTCACACAATTTTCCCTTTCTAATTTCTCGTTGCAAACGTGGACTCAGACTTTTTCATCAAGCCTCGCTACTCAGCTATTTAGCGCTGTCGTCTAGGTTGATTTAGGTTTCTACATCTGACGACGGTAACGACGTAAATATTGTATTTTGGTCACGAAGTATCTTTAAACAATAAAGTTTAGAGAGCCGTAATGGTTGTCATAGTTCACTGCATTTCAAACCCTCATTCGAGAACATAATAAATTGTACATTGGAACAGTTTTGAGTGTGTTAAATTACAGTTACATATTAGCAACAACGAAACAAATACCATACAAATGTTCGGCAAGAGTAGCCTTAGCGGTCGAGGAACAAGTGTTGAGGCCGAACTTTATTGTCATTGATAAGGGATATTTCTAGAAGTTAATATCTATGCATAATTTTAGCATGAATTGATATTTCTATCTTTAGAAACTGCATTCTAAAGTAGAATAACCTATACTCTGAATAATTTATTATGTAATAACGTACCACTTTATAGAATTTCGACACACAAAATTAAATAAGCAATTCTGAAATGTTTCCAGAGTTTTCCAAAATACGGGTGAGCGTTATATGCTCTTGATATTATCCACGCAAAGATATTTTAAGGTTCTGATAACGTTTAGAACAAAATGAAGCAGTTGCAGATATTTGTGGCCATCTCAGTGACGCAATTTTGAAGCGTCTTTTGTGATTTTTTGTGTGTGACTCCCGCAGAGCGTCGCTTGAACGAAATGTAGAGTGACGTTCTTTTCCCAAGTCTGGACCAAGCTTGTTTTTTTATTCTTTTTTAAGGCGTTATTTTTCATTCATGTTAGTTAAATGAAAGCAGGCTAACTGAAAGAAAAACACACGAGAATAGAACTCGATGGACCCTCTGTACCATGAAATAACTTTGCAAAAATTTCTAATAAACGGTAGCTTGCAAGGGTAGATACACCAGTGCAGTGTGCAACATGCAACGAGTAGTGAGCTCACGTAGTCCAACAGATAAAGGCGTGGCTAGTATCCAACTATTTAGTTGAATGGTTCACAAATCTACGCAAAGCTCAATTCATTTTATCTGACTCATGAACAAACTACTTCAAGGAGCGCAAATATTGACTAAATTGTGCTAAAGTCAGATTTTACTCCAATATATTCTCTCCCTTCCTGAAATGTAACCTTAAGACGACTTGAACGAGAGGATGTTTTTACTTAACTGCGTCAGAGTCCCTCAGATTCTGTTACAATATGTTCCCTCTCTTCTTGAAGTTCAACATTGCGACAACTTGAACGAGAGGAAATTTTTACCAAACTGTGTGTGTGAGAATCTCTCCGAGCCTGCTCCATGAGATGTTCCCTCTCTTCCTGAAATCCAACCTTGAGTGGGTATGGCTCATCCCTGGCGATCTCTCTTTTTCAAGCAAGGTAACGCAAGCGCTCCTCCGTATAGCGCGACCCTGGAGCCCTCGGAGGTTATTGCCCGGACCAGTGAGAGTGGCTGATGGGAGGGCGCATGACCTCAATACTCTTCTGTTCACACTCCTTCTTTCTGGTCCACTTCCACCAAGGCTCGTGGCATTCTAGAACTTCCCGTCCATTCTTGAACTGTGTTGTATCTATCGCAGTTTACTCCTCATTCACTTCCACGAAATACTATCATAATATCATATTGTTTTGGTGAATTTCTAAAGAATACTGTGCAGACGCGCTGGTAGAAAACTTTGTTGAGGTAGGACATATATATTTCAGCAGGGATTTATCAGCGCTCTTATAATTAGGAAAAGGGTTCAAGTTTTCAGTGCTATGGAGTTCTCAATCAATACTCGAATAAATGAAGGAGAAAAGAGTTGGCTTGAAAATTTACGGGTTAGATTACGCTTCAAATGTAGAATGACTCAAATGCAATAGTT
Organism: Morinoia aosen; assembly: GCA_030386875.1. Lineage (NCBI taxonomy): Eukaryota > Metazoa > Arthropoda > Malacostraca > Amphipoda > Talitridae > Morinoia > Morinoia aosen. Next base: position 58,347,150 of record CM059561.1, on the reverse strand, counting down.
AACTGAACACGGCCACCACGAAAATATGTAGATAATGAATTAACGCAGTGTTATTTAAGATATCAATCGATTAGTTTGAGTTCAAACACGAAGCGAGTTTTCCAATTTGAAGAACAGGTCATTGCATCCCTAGATTGAAACATTTAAAAACATATACAAAGCATCTTTGTCAAGACATTGATGTATAATTCTCTATTTCAACATCTGTTTTTCGTCAACGAAAAAGTCGAAAGCAAAGTCGGTGCTCGACAAAAAAAATAGCGGGGTAAAATAAAGAATGGTCTTTTCTAACTCATCAGTTAATTGATTTACCTTTTTAATTCAGTTCTCACTCTGAAAGTATGTAAAATAGTTATTTTGATGTTATAGTTCATTTATTATTAATTAATTTTTGAGATGTAAAGGCTCTAAAATATTTGTCAGAATTTTTGAAGTAATTCTTGGTCTGGAGGGGATTCTTATACAAACAAGTCGTTTACACAAATGACTTTTGTCACTTTGCACCAAGTTCCATCACTCAGTCAAGAAAACGAGTTTTAGCGAGGGAAAATAGAAAAGAATTGTGTTTATTTCAGCTTATAATGAAAAACATGGATGCTTTTAGTCATCAAATAATACATATTAAATAAGTTATCATCAATGTTTAATGGCCAGCTAATCAGCTTTGTAATACAGTTTTATGCGTTATAGTTGCTCTACCTAAAAATCAGCACACCATAAAGATTTTATTTCCATTAAAAGTAGGACGATAAAATAGTTGTAGAATCCGAAAAATTTACGAGTCGTGTTTCATGAAATATCAGGACGATATTAAATGGTTATTATTCGCAACGACACTTTAAGTCTGGAATTAACTCTAAAGAATAATTTTGGAAATGTTATTAAGGGTGTTATAAGTAATTTGAATACGTAAACTATATTTCAGCGTACAACCTACGCTGATCCTCATCGACATAGGACTGTTGCAGAGTTGATGAGAAAAATCAAATGAGCATAAGGAAAACGAAGTTACTTCGAGCTTTAGAGAATATTAAGAACAGTTCGCACATTGACCCAAGCAATGAAAAGAATTAAGTAGAATATTAAATCAAAATCCACATACAAAAATTTTAGAACATATACAATAATTTAGAGAGGAATACAATAATTTTTACAAATTTTTAGCTTCACTCGAAAGTTTATTAACATACGAATGACAATTTCTAAGAATTATGTTTTTTCTGCGCGTCAAGGCCTCCCAGGAATTCATGACGTGTATGTATGATAAACAACGGGATGCACATTCTAAAAAATATAGTGTGTATAAACTATAGCTGTTGGCAACTATTTCTATTTAATACGTCAGGGTAAAGCCGCTCGATATGCAAAAGTTCTGAAAATAGTTTTCTGACGAAAAAAGGAATGCATCATTATTGATACTTGATTCTTGTCTGAACATAAATGAGGGTTTTTACGTTGGAAAAATTCCATAACTCTATAATCTTCTTTCAAGTTTAGCGATGTGCTCACGAAAGATTAATGTTTTATCAAGTATGACAATCACCCCTTAAAGTTTTTCTCCTTAATCACTCGAGCGCACGTGTGGAACTTTGAACGCAGTCATTACAGCAAACACTGTGCAGATACGAGTACTTCATTGGCATGATGTACGCGGCACTTTCAAACGAAAAAGGACAACCATATACGAATAAAGTGCAATCAACTATAAATTTGTTGTAGTCAAACCTTTTATTACATGAAAAAGTACAAGTGGTCAACCGACGATGTAGTTCCGGAGAGCGCCAAACCCAAGTCTTGCACTTATTTATACAACGAAACATACAGCGTTCTCGCCTTGACCCGGCTGGAGCTAACACTACTACCTGCATTGGACCAGCCGAGCTGCGAGTTGAATGCAGTGTTCCTCGCATAATGACGCACATCAATACATCATAAGCCTCATTTCACTCTAGATTTTATTTTAGCCGCTTGAATTAGAGTGTGTAAAATTATGCACATAGTTATGTAGTGCTAACTTTTCGTAATTCTCTTAAGAAATGACGGAAACTCTTAACGCTTTTATAACAACTTCTGGTTGAAACTCAGTTATAAAATTCTGGAAGCATAACTAAGCGCTCAAAAATCAATGGTCATCTACTAAAATTGTTAATAAATCGTAGCAAGCGTCTTAACGTTTGAGACAAGAATTAGGAAATGAGAGTTTACAGTTTTTATTCACCAGTCATCCGTTGAAAAAGATTTGCTGTTAGGCTAAATTCCTCACTCGATATTTCCACTCTTGGTTGCAAGCGCAATTGCCGCTGAACACAGCGAGCGAATCTGTACGACGCATTAGTGAACGATGGCTCAACAGCATAAACGATTGTGCGCTAACTCTGAAAGAGAGTGAAGAGCATGGGAGGCTCATCGTGGAAATTAAAAAAATTAGAGAAAATTTTCAATTCGAAGATGATTGAATTTGTGGTCGTCTTTTGAGAAAATGAATACGCATGATCAGAATTTGAACATTGGAGGGAATTTAACCGTATCTAAATGGTCGGTTTAAATTTCTATAATGAAAGAAATTCATCTTCGCAGGAGCATGTAGCATTGGATCAAATTCAGTTTGAATGGTACTCGAAAGCGGCAGTTCTCAAGAAGCCTTATAGTGTTTGATTATGAAAATTGATGGAATGTTTTATGGGTATTCATTTTGTTCACACCCGAATTTATTCCTGTTCAACAAAATAGAGTGAGACGATCGTCATATTCAACATCAGAGAAATGAGGGCGGAACTAAAGTTACCATGTGTTGAGCGTGATTACATTTTCTGATTTCGTCAAATTCTGTCCGTTTCTCAATTCAAGAAATTTGGATTCATGCCATGAATAGAATTCTGGTTAAGGTATGTATACGACTTTGTAAAAGTCATGCATTTTGTAGCCTACTCTTTGTTTACTTTAAAAAAAGAAGCTTCACTAAGTAGATTTTCTGGTGAACGTGAATTCATAATTTTATGACTTTTTTTCGGATAAATAGAAAATGTGGTTCACAATACACACTTCTCGAATTTCAATTACTGCGATACCCAACTCACGCTGATTGAGTTTTATGCCAGTGTCTTAAAAGCAAGAATTTTGTGCTCAAACATTCTTATGAAGGTCGCCATCAGAATTTTCAGGTTCTCTCAGGTGATCGTTATTGCACACAGGGACTTGAAGTTTATGCTCAAAATTATTGTTATCATTATCATTTCTCGAGTATTTACATGAGCATAGTATTGGAAGTTCACACTTCAATTTTTTGCAATTCAATTAGTAGAAATTGAATTACCTTACTATACCTTACTTTCTGAGCACGATTTCTACTCATTGTTTTCTCAAAGTTCGACATCGAATTACCGCTGATAAATAGAAGATATTGAATTGGAAGGCAAGCTATGTCAGACGCAGTCAGTACTCGAGGTTGTTTACATTTACCAGGTACCTAAGTTCATTCCCTACGCGTGACTTCGTCTTCTTTCCCCTCGACAGATACAGGAAGATAAAAAATTCCTATCAGAACGCATGCATGAATTGCAACGAGGTTATAGCCCTACTGTCTGTGAAACTCACAATCTTCTCCACCGGTCTTTATTTAGTTTCTGAAGGCATAGTCATGTCGAGAGCACGTGGCTGCTGTTGAAGCGCATTGCGCGTAGTTGTTAATTTTGTGTACTTATTGATTGAGATGATGATATTCGCTAGAGTCGCCTCCGTCTCTGTTCTATGTGCAAGTCTATCAAAAACACGTATAACTCTCCTTATGATTTGGCATGTGCATCTCCTCCCCCATGCGTACATATTTTACCCAGTGAGTTATTTCCGATTGAATGTCATTGCTTTACTTTGAGGCTACAGGTACGCGGCGCTTTCTTTTTCCTTATTAACGATAACATGAATATTTGAAAAGGATAGCAATGGAATGAGTTAAAATGAAGCTGACCATATTCTATCTTTTTGGTGGTTTCGGTTTAGAAAAACTTTTGGAATTTATGCCTGCCAGTTTTGGCTCTTTTGATGGCTTAGAAGGTACAATTAAGAAGCAGTTTTTGTGGCTTCGATGCTGATTGTTCACGGAGGATGTATGTATATTAGTGTCGGCTTCAGAATTAGCGTCGGTACGCCCCTTTTTCTGATGAAACTATTGCAATCCGTTTGCTCTCACTTTCGCATACCTGTCATATTCACTGAGACCAAAAATAACTGTCAACATTTTAAAACCCCGTTATGTAGGTCTCCCGTTCCCGTTATGTAACCTGTTTCCAGTTTTGTAACCCGGTATGTAACCCGTTATGTAGGTCTCACTCATTCGTTCCAGTGGAAAAAAGTGGATTTTTTAAAATCTAATCTGTTGCTTAATTCATTGAAAAAATATAATTGCAACTGCAGTTTGAGTGCTGAAAAATACCTGAAAAATTATAGCCCGCACTCGGAAATGTTTTCGAAAATGTTGTACGTCATCCAGATTTTCCGTAAACTAGATACTGAGCCAGAGACTAGCGAGTGTTGGATCGAAGTCAATTGCCCTAAATCATGTTTTCTCAGCGAGCGACTGGTGAACGTCAAAATACGATTGTTGTGCTTATCGCATAGCGGGCACATTCGCCAACTGAATTACTCCAGCGATGAGCTTCTTCCTAAATTCGTTTCTAAAATTGAATGTACTGAAACATTTTTCCTTCTTACGATGATTTATTAAATTTCATGCCTCACAATTGTTTGGACTGATATTTTGCATACAGTGAGCATGCTTTGCAGCATTACATGTAAAATTTGGAAACGCGAGTACAAGTAGGAGATTATTCGACATCCATTCGTCGAATATACCATATTTATCTCATTATTTCAAAAACAGTAGATGATATTTGTTTAGAAAAAATTTCGTCCCAGTGTTCAAAGTTCATGATCTGTGTATCGAAAATGAGCTGCCACTTTTCTGAGGAGCTGATGTGGAACATGGAAAATAAGTTTATCCCAGCACTAATAATTCTAAAGATTATTAGTTATTTACCCAGCCAGCAAATTATTAGTTGAGCCATAGCTAGTTCGTTCCTTCATAAGCACTAAACCCTTTTTTTGGCTGGTGAACTCTTAAAAGTTTGAATAAATTTCAATCGTGTATACTAAAGGATCAAAATCTCGAATATTTCCGCCAAAGTTACAGCATCATACGACCGACTAGGTCAGTGTTCGTGGAGGAGGCTCCTATCTTATCTCAAAGAAGGAGAGCACATGCAAAAAACAATAGGGTTCAACGTCTGCAAGTACCGTCATGCCCGAGAAATGTTCCTGAATTGATTATACCGGAGAGTCAAGCAAATTTGCTTTGAATATTCAATTCTTAGCTCATTTTTTTCGCTTGAGAATTAATTATAGCATTTTTACCCTGAAAAGGGAACTAAAATAAATATGTTCAGGAGACTGATTATTACAGGTGATAAATCAATATTTAATTTGGTTTGGAGTTTCGAAAAATGATCAGACAGTTTTAACTCCTCGTATAATAATGATTTATTATTGACACTTCAAAAATAATAGTACATAAAGATTTTATTAATTAGAATTATTAAAGGCATAATTAAATGTTCGGATCGATTTCAAGAAATATGAATCCCGCGCTGCAATAAGTAGCAATTTTACCACAAAAAAATGCATCGCTACCGCCATTTTTGACAGCAAGGAGGACATTCCATGCACATTTTGGGATATAGAAAAATCCTTCAAGTTTTTCAAAGGATACATTTTTCCACGGTATCCGAAGTGAGAAAAGCACGCTTCTATTCGCTGAAGTATTGAAGACAACTTGCTAAGCCTTCCTTGTTAAGAATAGAAATGACTCCAATTTGAGCGGCAGTCATTTCTGGAAGCTTCCAGAAAGGTAGGAGAAGGAAAGAAGTGATTGTATCCCCCTGGCAGCAGCAGCAGCAGCAGCAGCTAGCGCTGCGCTCGCGGTCGATGGCCTCAGAGTCTCGCCCGTGTTCGGTCAATGACCTCCCAGACGCGAGGCGGGCGGCACTCAGCCACCGAAAACTCGCCTCTTGCAAAGATTTCATCACTCCACGTGATCAACTTGCCAGTCTCATTCTCCTGCGTGTGAGCAGTTAATGCTCTCTCTATTTCGAGTTTCTTTACCTCTTTCTCGACGATCGCTAGCGTTCGCTTATTTTCTCCAGACACATTCTTTGCTTGCGTTACGCATTCGAGCTTGAGAGCCGGCAGACAGCGTCTTGTGGTCTAGCGTAGGGAGACCACTCCGTGCGATCAATCATGTTTAGTCACATTAAAATTTATGGTGAAAGAAAATCCGTCGACCTCTAACTCCATGGTTACAGAATTTGCTGACGATATAATATTTGCAATCAATGGTTTATCTCGTCATAAAAGAACTAAAACCTCGTATTTCATGTAAATTGAAGTTTGTTACACCTATAGTAAAAGTGAATGGCTTCATTTTGCGTAACGCCACCTGTGGCATATTTAGTCACCGTATTCAAGTGTGATGAAAAAATGGTCTATGAGGGTAAAACTTTGAAAATGTCGTATGACCTATAAAACTGTACCATATTTTAACAAATTTCTTTCGGTAACTTCAAAACTTCCGGTATCATATTAAAATATAACCTATTTTAAGAGCTTTACATTGACATAGATTAGAGCAGTTAAATTAAATATTCGATAATATGATGAAGATAATTCTTTAGAAGCACTTTCATATAATTTTCAATCACATGTGTGCGCGCCGGCCCTTTAAGATGAAAATGAACAAGCTAAACATAGTCCTAACGATTTTTTATGAAAACTGAAAAAAATCTAAACGAAATGAGATATGCTATCGGAATATTCACCGTCTTGTCTTTTAACTGGATTTTTCAAGTGAATACTACAATTATTAAAAATGCGCTGTATACAATAAAATGCGACTTTGTTGCGCATTTCATTTGGCGTTATTCGCCATTATGATGCAAAAATTACAAATCCTTCGCGGAAAAGAAAGAAGAAACATTCACCTTCAAAGGAGCGGAAACACAAAATATATCACCACCAAATGGATTTTGAACATTTGTTTATATAAAGATCTTAAACTGAAAGACGAGTCGTAAGAAGTAGACAACAGCCATTTTAATGGCCAAATGAAATCAAAATCATGAATAGAAAATAAGTAAAATGTTTATTCTTTCTCCCATTTTACTCCATGTTTTAAAAGACTCATAAATACAGGGAAAAGTTGACGAAGAATGCCATGGAAAAGTAATATCTATAGTATATACGGTATATACCAAGCCTTTTCCTCTTTTCACGTAGAGGGTGGCTAGCATCATTTACATGATACTTTACAGGGAATGTACATGATAGGGGTTCCCCAGGCCCCTAGTCACGCCCGAGCTTTAGGCCTCATTTTTTTCTCGTTTAGTGCTCAGGTAACATTCCTTGAGGACAGTGACCATACTGCAGGCAACGACCCTGATTTGCCGCATCAGCGTTTTTCACGCCAACTGCCGCTCACAGGGATCGAACCTGGGCATGAAGCATAGAACGCAAGCGCTCTATACACTCGGCCACTGCGAGGCCAATGAAAAGTAATATCTACGATATCTAAAAGTTCTTACATGGTCATATTCACAGTACTAAAAATTTATTACTTAGTCATATCCACATTATCAAAAAGTATTTACATATTTAACTATGATAATCTACTCCAGTTCACGAGCAGTTTTCAATTGTCTCACCCATGGAAATGCGGTGTTCCTCGACACCTCAGGCAAATTCAACAGCTGTCGGTCGTTTCTCTACCAGCTGAAATAAATGCTTTTAGTTACTTCTATTTCTGAAGTAAAAAAATAGCACAGCAAAAGTTGAAGTTTAATTTCTACATAAAAAGTAGAAACGCTTCAAATTATTCGTTTAGTGACATTAATTTAGGCGACGTAAACATGCGTTTAGTTAGTTAATGCATCTTCCTTAATAACTGAATTTAGGTAAATCAATTATATTGCCGTTTGTTCCTTCAAGTATTCCACCTTATAAACAATAAACAAAGGGATAAGAGCGTCTCATTGTATTCATTAGCATCACAATAGCTAGCCATAACTTTTGAGAAACATGCAATAAATTCAACACAATTAATGAACACAATTAATAAACACAATTGATAATAAATAATAAATAATTCAACACATCTGAGGTGACTGTGCCCAGGCCAAAATCTGAGTTCTGAGCTTTTCAAGCATAGACGAAAAAAAGCGTTTACAATGGTTTAACGCATTGATCTATTCATTGGGTTATAACAAACATTGATGCGATAATTAAAAGTGTTCATCACACTCGTATTTATCGAGAAATTGATGTATATGGTTACTAGGGTCTTCTTACGAGTAAATATTTCCAAAGTGTTTCCTAAGTAATTCGTTCGTATACACCGCCGAACAGGTGTAGGCAAAAACTTAGCACTCTCTAAACAGTTAAATTGAGGAAACTAAAATTTCAACTCTTACTCACCTGTATTTCTGAGTTTCTTATACGTAAGTCCAAAATTGGACGGGTTCGTACTTGAATTTACGCTTATTCTTCGCCCTGTTTTGACCAAGTTGCCATGCTAACAATGGTGCGATAGCCGGTCTGCCATGATATGTAATGTGGTGTACTATGTAATCTGCCTACTGTACTCTGGTGCAAGTGCTGATTTTTGAATACATAAAATTGCAAACATTTTTGAAACACGGGCTGAACCGATTGGAAATAAAAAAACATCCTAAACTTAAGTTTGGGACCTCTTTCTCACCTGACGAAAATAATTCAAAGATTTTTCGCAGTACAAACATGCCCAAAGTCAACCTTTAACTCAGGGCAGGTCATCCAAACCGAACAAATTATAGCAAATTATACTCAAGAAGCTCAAATTCTCACCTAGTTTGAGATGCTCGTTGAGCAGCAAATTCCATCGAAGTGTCCTTTCATTGTCGGTTGGAGAGGCATTTGTTGAGTTGTCTTGGCTGCTGAACACATTGTTGCACTCCAAATCGAGAGACTGATCATGGTCGTTTCCCATGTGCCTTGTTTCATCCCTCCCACAAGTAAACGGGTTGTCCGTGTCGTCTCGATTTTGCGGAGCCATCGAACAAATTTGTGATTAACTTTTGGGTCACTAACTTGAAACAATTTTTCACTGATTGGACATTAATAAATTGAGTTATTGCCAGATTTTTTTTGCCAATTTTATTTAAGACGAACACATTTTAGGTTAAAGATAGGACTGCCGAACATCTCTAGGAGGGTAATCAGGATTGGTGCCATCGCCAGCAGACGACGGTGTTATCTGCGACCTCGCTGGCGGTTCACTATCCCCTCACAAGCGCACGTATCATGTCGAATTCTGCCAAATATTTCTCGTCTTTTCCTCTTCCGCCCGTACTTGAAAACAACTGCATTCAATTGTAAAGAATAATTTCCTGTAAGACTTTCCACCGGTCTCCGATCAACGCAGCGTAAGACAGGCACGATGGTGAACGAAGGCGTTTCAACTTTTCTGATAGTCCTGACTTGAAATAACAAACTGAATATTTCCTGAGACAATAGCTTTGCATCTACTGTTCGTCTAAGCCACCGGTTAGCTCCAACAATATTACTAAGCCTACTGTGATCTGGTGGCGGTACAGCACTTCGGGCCACTCTAAGATTGCATCTTTGATGCCGAAAGTTTTTTTCGAGTAACACTATGCCCGTCTTCTCGGGACTAGGGATTTCACCTAATAGTTCCATTTATACGACACATGCTGCCTTCAAAGAAATTTTTAAAAGAGGGTTAACAATTGAAGTCACGAGGGACTGATAAATTCTATCACAGACACTCTCAATTTTCTTCAAATGTACTGATTAAAAATGCAGCGGCAATCACTTCACGAGGCGTCGCGGGGGGGGGGGGGGGGGGGGCGGTGGAAGAGACTCGTAACAAGCAAGGCAGCAGGCAGAAGCAGCAGCGGCAACGGATATGCTCCCTCAACGACGACTGAAGCTACACTGAGTGAGGCCGCCGAGGGGAGCGTGCTGGGATGAGCGGTCATGTGCACTTGGAATCAGTTATAAGAATCTTGTCAAAAAAAAATATTGAATCACAACGCCGGAAGTTTCCGATGTCTCGCTCTCTCAAAAGAAGGTTCTTGACGTAGAGGTAGAAAATTTGTTATTTGCTCGACAACATGTCCTCGTAAAGTAGCGATTCTATCATGTTTCGTTTTGCGCAGTTCAAATGAACATGAAAATAAATCAGCATAGTAATCATCATTTAAAATAATCCGCAGTTTATTTCATTGATCGTTGTTTTTTATGTGTCTTAATTTCCATCATTTTTCATACGTTGGCAAATTATCTCGAAAAAATAACCTGAAATTTCTCCGGACGGCCATAATTCGACGTATGAAAAACTCCCGCACTGTGTGTTGAAAAGAGTTGACAATATAATCTATGGATGGTCATGAATAATTTACTCGCAATTCCTTTGAAAATCGCTGATTTAATTTCCATGGAAAAATTTTTTCCGTGCCTAAACGTTTCTACTGAGGGCATGGCATGGCCAAAATTGCTGGAACATTCAAATTTCGCGTCATCATAAGTTGTGTGCCAAATTTTTACTTGTACTTCTACGTGCCGTTAATTAAATCGTCCACGTGCTGTTCTCTCGGCAAACATAGCGCTTAGACAGACAGTAAATTGCAGCTACTTGAAAAGAACTAAAATCCTGAAAAATTGTTTTAAATGCCATGACGTTCCTATACAAGTAAAATATTTTCAGCAAACTGAGGGTCTCTAACCGAATTCTTTAGAAACACCAAATGGGATGAATGATAAACCCAAATAAGTTTGAAATTTTAAACAAGCATTACTTTTTTTATCATACAGTAGCTGCTAGTTAGAACATTTCAAAACATCCATACGGTCGAAATGTTTACTACGAAACCCGATTTCTCCCGATTTGTCTGACATTTTCTAATTTCCATATTCCTTGGACGCAAGCAGTATTTGTTTTTTTATATGTTATTCCTAAATTTGAAGCGTACTCGATACGCTTTGACACACGCAATTATTGCTCCATCAGTTTGCTAACACATTTTTAGGAAGGTATAGGGAGTGACTTGCATGAAGCTTAGATACGTGTCACAATTGCATATGTTTTATGTTTCGCGTTATTCCCTGATTTGCATTTTTGCGTTCGTGTATGCCGAACGAAAAGGCTTCAAAACAACTTCTGTTCCTAAACATCCGTATTCCACATAGATTCTGACAATTTCTGCCGTATTTATCATACGCATGGAAGGAAATTATGCTGATAGAGTGTAGGTAAATCTAATTTCTAGCTAATTAACACGTGAAGCCATATTCATTGTGAGCCTGCAATTCATCAAAATGACTTAAACGACAACTCTTCAAATCTGTGATGAGGATGCAACTTACGGAAATCACAATGTCATTTTCAAAGCCATAGACAAAAATGTAATACATGTATACAGAAAACACGTTTCCAAAGCTTTTAAAGTAACCATCATTGTAAGCCTACACGGTACTCGGGACTTGAGCACTCGCGCATGCGCAGTGAGGGCACGTGGAGCGGAGGAGGGGCGCCGCTCATGAGGGAATGCTGAGGGCAGAAGCGGCACGACGGCGAGACACGTGCGTGTTAGCCTTCGGATGCGCCGCCCAGCGGCTGCTGCCGGTACTCCAGAAAGGAAGGCGGAGGTGGACTGAGATGTTGCGGTCTCACGTGTTACAGTAAGCAAGTGACTCCGAGCCCCTGTTTCGTCGCTCGATATTATTTGTTGCTTGAAGAAAACCGGCGTAACAAAGAGATTTTCTTCGGATCGCAGAATAATGGGAGTTATTGGAATGAAAATTATCATGACTATACATTCAAATAAACATCAAGACAACATGATGCAAAAGTTGTCAACCACATATAACAAACTTTCAGGTGAGAACTTCATGAAATAAAACAGCAAAATACAAGAAACTTAAAACAAACGCTTGATTCTTCCAATTAAATGGTACAAGATTTTCTATCGATGATGGTGAAGATTCGCAATGAATGTACCGGTCATTCTCACCCTATCCCATCATTATACTTTCACGTGGGCGCATAGTATCTACGTGTCTTGAACATTCCTTCTTTGCTACATCGCCTTGAACTTTTCAAACAGATGGACTTTCAAGCGAAGTATTAGTGTATCTTCAAGAAATACATAGTATCGTGTTTCACATTGTTTGAATGTATTAGTAAATATGTTAAAAACAAGAAAGTTGGAGTTATCCAATCAATTAGTCTTATATGTCAGTCAAGACCACGAGGAATAAATATACCAAAAAAATATTAGGATGAATCAGCAACCCATAAATGTTCACGCATTACCCTTTTTATATCATGTCTATTTTTTTTTCTCATACCGATACATAATTTTCTCTTTCTTTCGACATGCTAGTTGGCTGCTTAAATTCATCTTTGGCCCGGAAAGACAGAGCAACATGGATCTCACTCGTCCCTTGACGACAGGAAAACACAGATAAACTCTGAGTTAAGCTGCTCGCAAAACTCAGATCACCCAAACAAAACATTTGTTGTCTCCGCGGTGATGGAGCCCGGAGGATATAATCTTCCATGCTAATTAGGAAACACAGTTATTCACTGCATGTACGCCTGCAAACGTGATCAACATGCGATCTTACTGTAACAACCGTTGGTTCTTAAGTTGGCATTGAAGGACGTACTGCCTTGATATTCTGAGTTAATTGAAGGACGTACGGGGAACTTTACAGCGGCATGTTCATGTAGAGAGAAGGCGGGCAACGTTTATGGTTTGAGGACTCGCACGAAAAATAAAATGATTATTATCAGTAATTTTCGCGAAGATCACTTACGCTGATCTCCCTAGTTAAGTCAAACCTGGGAATTAACTGCTATGAAAAGGAAATTTTCTGCGTCCTCCGTTGAGAAAGGGAACCAACATTTTGTCAGTTTTCGTATACTATGCTGAATGAATTGCCTAAAGAAATGGCGGGCAACTCTCTGAGGGATAACCGGTTTCATGTTCTTATTTATTTGGCATTCCCAGAAGTATTTCGTAAGGTAAATAATGTCTTTAGACGCGTGTCAAAAATAATCAAGGTTAATAAATACTTGGATTTTCTATTTTTCCAGACTTGATGGTAGAGTTTTTGAGTCTCTCATACCGTCAATACATACAAAAGATTCTACCGTAAAACTTTAAGATACCGTAAAAATCACCTATTCAAACGCACTTTAGCTAGCCTTTAAACTCAATTTTTTACTCATATCTATGAATAAGTTGCACAAGCACATACGTATCTGATTCCATTGCCACAGCATTCGAAATGTTCAGATCTTTTTGAGCTTCTCCCTATTTCGCTGATGCTTTCTCTCTTTCTATGTTCGAGTTCATAGAGAGAGAGAAAGAGAGGCCCTCACGGCTCTTTTCTCTTTGCTTCATAACGCATTTCATTTATTTCAAGTTTCGTAGTCGACTTCTCGCAATTCAAGTTGAATAAGACTTCTATGTGGTTGGCTGTGGTTCTGAGTTAATCATATGCGACCGAGTCTCACGTACACTGTTTTTTTCTTACGACGATAAATCGATGATACGAAGCATTCAATACGATTTATATGAAACAATAGGCATTTGAATACAACTGGTAGGACGCTGAACAATGGACCCTGCTGATTTTATCGATTTCTATACTGTACAACCCAGCTAGCCAGAGCGATGGGCATAAGGAAGCTATGTAATGATGCTGCGGCGCACATCACGGACGCCCATACAAGTGACTGGAACATAGGCCTCGGTCGTCATGCAGACCGGAGGAGCAAATAAATACACGTCCTTGTGGTGGTGATTACACAGAGGTGTCAGAATAACTGTGCATCCCTCTAACACCAAAAACTTTCACAGTTTTATAGTAAGTTATGGGGATAGCCGGTTACGGTTCATGCCGAGGGCAAAGCAACATTGAATACCTTGATTAGATACCGAGTTATCATCTTCCTGTTCAGAGAGGCGAGCAAGCTTGAAGAAGAAAGACCTCATACCTGAACTCTTGGTCTTTCAGCTCAACATGAAACTAATGTTCGGTAGCACGTCAAATAATAGGACGAAGGTGTTCATATGGAATTCTAGCTTACAAGAATGTGCTTTGACGTTTAAAATGTTTTATGGATACATTACTCCTAAAACTCACATTGAATCTGAGAGCATCAGCATGCGTATTTAGTCTGTACTCTGCCAAAAGAAACCACTCAACATGAAGTATAATTTCGCTACGCGTGACGTCAAAACAGCCGTGGAAGAACCCAAGTCTCAACAAGCACAACGCCGACGTCAAATTAATAGCACAGTCTAGAATACCCACGTAATGGCATTGATCAGAGCACTTGATGATTTGTAGACGCAGAATAAAACAGGATATAATTGATTAGTACTCTCGTTGCTGTATCCTGTTATTCATTAGATGCAAAAGATCACGGAGGCGTTCATTCCAAAATCTTTATTTGCAGCAAAAACATGTCGATCTCTTTCATCAAGTAAAAACTGAAGAGCCAATTAATCCGCTTTCAGAAGAGAAAGTGAGCGTAAGGGAAGTTGAACATTTTAGGCCATTTGAAATATTACATGTCTAATGATATCATGTTTACAGAGTATAAAGAACTATATCAAAAATGTTTAAGAGTTCGTGGGAAATGTTACCTAACTTAAAATCAGAGTTTAGACTTGCCATTTATAATTTTTATACATGATATGTATGTTTCCCTAGGCTTATTTTCTTTCTTTGTCACGTCACCGTTCTCCACTAAGACCAAAGAAGCGCCCAATGGTAGCAGAAGGACCCAACGGTAATTAAAAGAGAACACTTCGATTTCTACTCCCTAATAGGAACAGCATCTCTAATAATTATTCATTATTCTTCATCAATTAGAAGCAGTAATCTCAGTCAGTTGGGTGCATCAGGTCGAAGAACTGTTTGTTTTGCATGTATCTATGGACGAAAATAGCGGCGCATTGGAACAGTCTGGCGTACATCGGCACGGAAGTTCTAGAAAGATAACAACAATATTCCTTGAGGACGATATTTTTAGCTCTATTTTGAGAGATCACTTATAGTTTAGAGATGCCTGTTGCTTCACATTCAAAGAAGCGTTCCTGTTTTTTTGCACATGCACACATGGTAGACTGGTAAACGTGAGTCTATGTTTGAATTATTTGAGTGGTGAGCATTGGAGACTTTATTTAACTACAACGAATGCAGAGTTCCTGCGGAATAATATTGTCAAAACATTGAAAATATTAAATACTAAATATTGAGGAAGGTGCGAGTGCATTTTATAGAATTAAAGGAAAATGACAAACTTGATTGCAGTACTATGATGTGGAAGCGCCTCACTTTCTGAGCAATAACATTAGTCGATTCATTGAAATAGCGCATTATGAATACACTTTCCAATTTTGCATTTTCACAGAGGAGTTCTATGTTCTCCCAATTTACTTGCAAAGTTACGTAATTATTTAAACAACTTTGCAGCCTAGGCATGAAGGATATATTACATGGTTCAAATCTGACGTTTAGTCATGTACTCATAGATATCTGTGCTCAAAATGAGAGATAATCCTTACAATTCAGTAAGAGGACTGAATGACGAATAGAAATAAAAAAAAGTCCCCAATTGCACTCAATAAGCCAAGAAATTAGATCTTCTCTACCGCACTCATAAGTGCCGCACAAAAAGCGAACAGTGGCTACATTAATGCCTTTTAGGATTATAGGCCATTTGGAAATCCGGATTGAATGGTAAGAATAAAAATCAGCAAAGTGGATCAAGCTCTCGGAGTTGATTGTGTAGCCTTATTCTATTATATTACATAAATATTAAAAAAGAATAAGAGCATTACCTCATAATGGATACTGTTAATGTCGTATGTTGAAGAGCATGAGCACTCTATCTCCATAATGCGTGTGTCATATATGCCGTATAAGGTAAAGAACGTGGTGAGTAACGTTTTTTAAATAGGCCCGCTGCGAACAATTCCTTCTGAAAAACAGCTTTACGAAAGCTAACTAGACCAGGGTCAACGTATAGGTATCCTCTCTGCGGCTGCTTTTAAAAAATGGTTTCGTACGACTTCTACTATGATGTACCAGAACGAAAAATAAGGGTGCTTAGTGCAGCTTCGTATGAAAAACAACTTTGTTTGTACAATGATTCCATAGATTTTTCTAGGATTGATAGAAACAATTAAAACGAGTGACGCAAACAGCGCAGAAGTATACTGCTATTAGTATCTGCAACGTTACGTCGACACACCTCAATTAGAATCTGCTCCAAATAAATCTTCACTTTGAGAGGCTGACTAACCAGGTCTTCCAGGTGTGGCCTTGATTACGTGCTCAAACTTTGAAATTTGCTTAGGTAGAATAAAGTAAAAAAATGGAATCAAGAACGAGCTACGTTGCTCGTTCCTTTGGCTGCTATCAAAGCTCATTCTACTAATGTGATATATCTTCAGAGAGTCATGTTTGACTAAAGTTGAATTGTAGCTCTAGCTTCACGTGGCATATAATATATAATTTTAAAGAGTCATACAATAGAAAAGGGTTGTTGGAAGGATTTCTTGCTATAATCCCTTCTGGAATTTTTTGAGCTTACCATACCTCCTTTCCAAACACTCTACAGCAACGCTTGTGTGGCACAGCGTGCATTCTTGTTTGCTTTGCAAACCAATAGGAACAAAGATAGACGTTGAGATGGGAGCTAGATAAATGGCAGGGTCTTAGGCCAAAAGTTTCATTTCTCTGTAATGCACTAATTTATGTCATTGAGGTATGATAGAGCAAAACTCCGTTCTATAAAACTCTATATGTATTGATGAACAAGCTCTGAAATTCATTTTTGGGTGTATCTCTGCTTAAATTTTCAAGATGTGAGCGTTGTGCTATGCTTTTTATAAATTACTTTTGGTTAACCTTGTCTCACTACTTTGAAATCATTTACGACGGTGTTTCACTCGGCTTTGGTAAAGCATTTTTTGACTTTCCTTATTTCGTTTCAACTAATAATTAAGGAATTCCGATGGATTCTCTTGTAGTAATTGAATTATTTATAAGTTGTCATCCCTTTTTTTATGTATAAAATATCTTAGAGATGATATTTGGATTGTTTCTCTCAGTAACATAATTACCTCTTGACACGGCTGTAGTACGCCGCGTACGGTTGTTTATCAATTAAGGACTATCACATGTTTCAATTTTTTTGGGAAATTAAACGGCTTTCGTTCTTTCTCTAACTTGTCCCTCGCATTGATTTCGTGATAGCCGTGTGGTTTAAGGACCTGCCTCCGTGCGGGCAACGAGGGTTTGAATCCCAGCGCTGGGTGGCGATTTTCTCCGTTGGGTATAGGGGAAAAAATTCTAAGCACAATACCCCCACTCTACCCAGGTGTCTGAAATGGGTACCGGTCTTGATCGGGGGAAAGCGTCATGACATCCTGGTGTTAGTTATATGGCATTTGAAAAACCAATGTACAAGGTGATATGTATCAGGCTTTATTGGAAATGAAGCATCCGTAGATGCCGATGTTGGTTTGTTTTTTGTTTGTTTAATCGCCTTTTAAGAAGAAGAGATCTAAAAGTAACACTTCCATCTAATATGATGGTATTCAAAATACTTTTTCATGACTTCTAAATATTTAAAATAACGATTTGTCATTGTATCGGGAAAGCCTTGGCAACAAAATGAGCCCACTCAAACGGTGAAATCCAAAGCAAAATTCATCTTCTAAAACAGTACTTCAAATACGAATGACCATTTCGAGTGTTCATTGTCCACGAATGTGTGTTACTAATTATGAATGTTCATTGTCTACGAATGTGTGTTACTAATTACGAATGTTCATTGTCTACGAATGTGTGTTACTCATTACGAATGGTCATTGTCCACGAATGTGAGTTACTGAATACGAATTTTCATTGTCTACGAATGTGTGTTACTCATTACGAATATTCATTTTCTACGAATGTGTGTTACTCATTATAAATGTTCATTGTCTACGAATGTGTGTTACTAATTACGAATGTCCGTGGCGTGTTGTCCAAAATCTGGCTCAAATTTATCACTCAAATACAGGTCAACTTATTATGTATATTCCTTGATTTTCCTTAGTTTTCTTGATTCGTCTGTGAAAGAAAATTTCGTCTGCAGGCATGACGATAAAATTTTTTTCAAAATTTAAGAACCAGGTAGCACAGAACTTTTTTATACAGTTAGCCCAAAACTACAAGACTTGGCACAGAAAACAATTTTTGAACCAAAGAAAACTGAAAATTTGATTGGTTAACAAAATCAAAATACATACCTCCGAAATTGTGCTTATCATCAAATATATAATGAACGACAATAAATGAAAGAATGATTTGTAATTTTTATTACCTGCTTATGGGAAAATATATTACAATTGATGTATTGAAATATGTATATTTGATGGCAATCTTTTCAGGTTTCCCGTTCATTTTAGATTAGTCCATGGTTTCAAAACGGAACTCAAACCTATATAATCTCATTCTTGTTACATAGGAGCGACTACGTATTTGTGAACAACCTAAATGTATTCCAAGAAAAATTTAAGAAGTAAGAAAATAATGATGAGAGAACAATTCTGGCAATGAATCGAACTTGATATAGGTAAATACTAGACATTTATTAGTTGGATCCAAATTGTAATTTTCTTTCCAAAAAATTGACAGCATTTGACTTTTAATATACGTATCCTGAACCATTTCTACTCTTCCCAAGGGGTGGACTAGTTCCGTAGGTTTCTCATGCGTGGCCATATATCACAAGAAGCTATTGGCCTTGTTTTTGCGGACAGGCACGTGAGTTCGTGTGTCACCTTTGTTAAATTTTTACTTTTCCCTTTACCAAGTTTTACTGTTATTAGACAAGTCTGGTACACAGGCGCTGAACTGTTTTGTGTGATTATTGTGAGCATTGAGGAGGGAATATCAGGCAGTTACATAGGCACCGACACTGTCGGCCCTCAACTTCAAGTTCACGTTAGGAGAAATGGCATCAACGTCTACGAAAACGCACACGTGTCATGGAAAAAAGCAAAAATTGTGAGGAAAGTGAGATCAAACTTACCCAAACGTTGAGGGAAATAATAACAACGTCGAATGAAATTGCACTAGCCTCCAGATAAGTGGCATCAACGACTACGAAACAGCAGCTTCGAGAGCAAAATAATACGAAAGTCGACGGATATAGATGGCTGCTGCGTCGACAGAAGTGGGTTTAGCTCAAAGTTGGATTGATGTAGCAGTAGTCTCCTGAGGAGGATAGCATTAGAAATATCACAACGTTCATCCCTGATGTTCGTAATGCAGATTTCCAACATTCTGCTCTGCTGGATGCTAACTCCGAAAAACTGTCGGCACCACAAAAAAAGCAATGGATAATTATTTAATGACAATAGTATAACGGTACTCGTAGTCTGAGCACCTTCAACGAACAAAGATTTATACTCTTGGCGCAAGGACTACTAAAGAAAAGATATACTCAGCTGTTCTCCTGGTAGTGCTCGGAGAGGTGGGGTGGGAGTGGCTCTGCATCTCGTCAAAGTAATGCTTTCATTTTCGCCAAAAATACGACTGAATAAATCCTTAATGCTATGAAACAGAGTATTCAAGTCAAAGAATATCTCAATATAGAGCAAATTTGTTCAAAACGAGTACTGAAGTATTCTTTGAAATTCCTTTGAAATTTTGAACAATAATGTAAAGGCCTGCAATATCATAATTAGGGCTCTGCCTGTCAGCGACTTCCAACGTGTTACTTGTGTGTTAAAAAATTCTTTCTATGTAGGCGTATGATAATTAATACTGGTGTAATGAATTATAGTTGTACGGCAAACCATCAATTTTTTCCCATCTGTGAGCCTAGAACTATATTTCATTGTCCAATAGCTACTGATCGAATTGAAAGTTTTTGTTTCTGCCAGGGGATATTGGTCGAATTTCATGCATCATTCCATAATTTTGTTGTATGGTATGGTTAAATTGGTTCTTTTTTTTAAATATTCTGCAGTACAAGTGATACATTTTGCTCTGTAATTAATCAATTAATTGATTTTTCGAGCAAAATACATATTTTTCGTTCGAAGTAGCCGGAGTTATTATCAGAGTCGGAATTAAAATACTTAGCACAGATTCAGTAGTGTTATACGTTACAGAAACATGTTGCTACGCTTTTCATAAAACTCTTCGTACAAAATATATATTTTTGACCTTCCTGTCTGTATAAAAACCCTTACACTATAGTATTACTATGTAAAATTTAATCTTTCCCAAAATTAAAGAACAGAAAGAGCTTGTTCCCTAATTTTATACTATGCAATTTTATTTCCTAATGGGCAGACATTTGCTTTGAACTTTTTATTCATTAGGAAATTAACTGTATAAGAGAGTTTCTTCATGCTTGGTTTGAGTATTCAATAGGCAAGTGAACTGTGAACTGTCAGAAACATTCTTTGTTGGCTAGTTATCCTTATACCATGAGGAATGTTGTTGATGGAAAGTCATTTTTCGTAGCGTTAAACAGCCAATTGCGGATCAGAGTTCAAAACATTCAATTCTACAGTAAAACTTTACAGTTTAGTTGTAAGATGCACCCAAGACTAAGCGAAAACAAAGGTGGATTAGAAAATAACTGCAGGTTATCAGTAAGAATCCGAATCATTTGAGTTTGATCAAAAATAATTTTCCCTTTATTCTGAACAATTAGGAAAAACAGAAGAATAATATTTTCAGTCATGTGTAGAAGGATAATTTTCTGCATCGGTAAACACAATTTAGATGCGAGTTTGAAACCATTCAAAAGTGTTCAATAACATGAGTAAGCCTTTTAATTTTACGTGTAATTGATGTTATTGTGCAAACACAAACAGCTAATTACTTTTAAGCAATTACTGGTTTTCACAAAGGCTTGTCAGGAGCGGAATCATCGAAATTTATCTCATTCCAGTGGTAAGCAAATGTACGAAGGATGTGTAATCAATACTGTGTGTGTAAGAATATTACACACTGGAGAAATTAATGCATACAGAAACAAACATTACGGTTGTTCATGAGCTGAAATATGTTGGAAGAAATTTCATTTCACAAATGTTTAGTATCTGCTCATGATTGTTTAAATTCAAACCGATAATTAATGAGAAAATAATGTGATGTCGAACTTTAAGGTGCAAGCTTGACATCTTTGGCGATTGCTGTGTGAAAGTCCGATTGTACTTGCGAATTTGAACATCGTTAATATGTCGTGTGAGAGTGAGACACGACTGTATAATAACCAATAGTTTCTTTGCATTGTATTTCGTTACTGGAGTCCCCATGCAAAATTATATCGTTGTATCATTCGCCATTTAAAAATTTATCTTCATTTCACAATGAAGCGGAGGTAATTTCCGGTTTTTCTTTGTTATGAGTCCTGAGTTTGAATGACTTTTACTTTTCCCTACATTTACAAAGTGCTTAAAAGTTGCCTAATGTTGAGAACACTTACTGGCAGTGAAACAACTTTCCCCCTAAAAGTTTTATTATTTTACGAAACCTGCGCACTCAATGGACGAATGAAGGACATCTAGCAACCCCGTTATGTTCTACACAAAGCGACCGAGAAACGTCTTCGATTATCGAATACTCTAGAGAAGGCGCCTTGTTAGAGTTGCTCAAAATAAAGGGTAACCAACAGCATTCGTACAATATAGGGAATTAATTTCAGTTTTAGCAGTTGTATATTATAGAAAATAAAGTTTAGCAGTCGAGCTAGCTAAATACAAGTACTGATATTCAGTACTAACGGCTTACACTTCTAAAAACGGATGTCACATTCTTTCTTCCTAAGTTTAAAGGCGAACGGCAAGGCCGGCAGTGTTTATGAATTTCCACGAGGCCAAAAAACGCGACGCAACACTTTTTTCTAAGACATTTGGTCTAATCGTATTTTATGATGGGATAAAGAACGCGTACGAA
This sequence comes from Morinoia aosen, assembly GCA_030386875.1. Lineage (NCBI taxonomy): Eukaryota > Metazoa > Arthropoda > Malacostraca > Amphipoda > Talitridae > Morinoia > Morinoia aosen. The sequence goes on along the minus strand of CM059561.1, from coordinate 58,325,058 downwards.
AAGGTTTGTTTTTTTTTACCGAGCACCGACAGGTATGTATTTAGGTGTCAAGTAGAGGCGCCAATTAATTTTAGAAATATTCCTCTCATGAAAGATTTTGGCTCAAATATTTGCGCTTAGCCTACCTAAATTTTATTATGACAAAAAATGTTCTGTTGTTTTGTGTAGAGGAAGCTGTCGATCTTGCTCGTGCCGGGAATAATTTCCTCAAAATGAGTCACACCACTTCAGACGGAGAAGATCCGTAGATTTAATGCATCGTACACTAAATTATTGCACCCACATCTCACCCAAAGATAAGAAGTTGAGTTACAGCAGCAGCAGCTCGGTACGTGCGGTCGCTTAGCCTGAATCTTATCTCCTGCAACAGATGGTTCAAGCAACTCTTTCCCCTCTTGAATGCGTGCCCTTGGGTTGCAGAGGTCGTCTGCTGTGAAATGAATTGCGGTAGATTTTAAAAAGTTTCATGTCGTTAGTATCAATGGAATTACGCTCTGAAAATACGCTCAGAAAAATTAACTTATCGCAGTTCTTTTGCTTTCATTGTTAAATTGAAAATTTTGTAAATGAAAACGAATCACGTTTAATAAGGAATACTAAAGATATTTTTTCCAAGAATAAATACATTACAAAATTTTATATAATAAAAGCCATTATTTTGATAAAAATACAACGGCTTGTGTATTTAAAATTGCTGTTAATGCGTTTCGAGTGAATCATATTTGTATTTCAAATTACATACAAATGAACTATCGAATACATTTGATTTTTTATTGTTCTTCGGACAACCTTTTAACGCTTCCAACGATGAAGCCCAGTTACATGAAACCGCGAGGGAAAAAGGGACATGTATAGAGCGTGAAGGCACCAAGAAGGAGCAATGTTAAGGGCTTCTAAATTTAGCCACTGAAGGTCAGACCTCAGATGCGGCGGGGTAGTGGCAGGGAGAGGTGCGTGCGTGGTGGAGTTCGGGGTCATCAGCGGACAAGGCCACACGGGGCCTCTGTTTCAAGGTTGCTTGCCTCTCTGAGCTGCTGGTGCGCGCTCTGCAGCTGCTGGTGCGCGCTCTGCAGCTGCTGGTGCGCGCTCTGCAGCTGCTGGTGCGCGCTCTGCAGCTGCTGGTGCGCGCTCTGCAGCTGCTGGTGCGCGCTCTGCAGCTGCTGGTGCGCGCTCTGCAGCTGCTGGTGCGCGCTCTGCAGCTGCTGGTGCGCGCTCTGCAGCTGCTGTTGCACGCTCTGCAGCTGCTGTTGCACGCTCTGCAGCTGCTGTTGCAAGCTCTGCAGCTGCTGGTGCTCGCTCTGCTGCTGCTGTTGCAAGCTCTGCAGCTGCTGGTGCTCGCTCTGCTGCTGCTGTTGCAAGCTCTGCAGCTGCTGGTGCGCGCTCTGCAGCTGCTGGTGCTCGCTCTGCTGCTGCTGTTGCAAGCTCTGCAGCTGCTGTTGCAAGCTCTGCAGCTGCTGTTGCAAGCTCTGCAGCTGCTGTTGCAAGCTCTGCAGCTGCTGGTGCGTGCTCTGCAGCTGCTGGTGCTCGCTCTGCTGCTGCTGGTGCGCGCTCTGCAGCTGCTGGTGCGCGCTCTGCAGCTGCTGGTGCGCGCTCTGCAGCTGCTGGTGCGCGCTCTGAAGCTGCTGTTGCAAGCTCTGCAGCTGCTGGTGCGCGCTCTGCAGCTGCTGGTGCTCGCGCTGCTGCTGCTGGTGCGCGCTCTGCAGCTGCTGGTGCGCGCTCTGCAGCTGCTGGTGCGCGCTCTGCAGCTGCTGGTGCGCGCTCTGCAGCTGCTGGTGCGCGCTCTGCAGCTGCTGTTGCAAGCTCTGCAGCTGCTGTTGCAAGCTCTGCAGCTGCTGGTGCGCGCTCTGCAGCTGCTGGTGCTCGCGCTGCTGCTGCTGGTGCGCGCTCTGCAGCTGCTGGTGCGCGCTCTGCAGCTGCTGGTGCGCGCTCTGCAGCTGCTGGTGCGCGCTCTGCAGCTGCTGGTGCGCGCTCTGCAGCTGCTGGTGCGCGCTCTGCAGCTGCTGGTGCGCGCTCTGCAGCTGCTGGTGCGCGCTCTGCAGCTGCTGGTGCGCGCTCTGCAGCTGCTGGTGCGCGCTCTGCAGCTGCTGGTGCGCGCTCTGCAGCTGCTGGTGCGCGCTCTGCAGCTGCTGGTGCGCGCTCTGCAGCTGCTGGTGTGCGCTCTGCAGCTGCTGGTGCGCGCTCTGCAGCTGCTTCTGTACTCTCTGCGGCTGTTTTTGAACACTGCACAAGAGCTGTTGCACTCAACGTAGCCATTCTCGCCCTCTTCTTAACTGATGTTGCGCTGTAACCTGCCATTGGGGCACTCTATACAGCTGATGTGCTCTACTCATCTGCTGCTGCGTTTATTTACCTCGATTGCTGTAACTACTACTGATGCTACTGTAACTGATTTTACAGCGATACACAGTTGAAGTTGATGTTTGAAGGAACAGCTGTGTAGTACGGGTTTGCAGGTGGTGGTAGAGCGTGTGTGTGGTACAGCGCCACTGGTCCGGGTACACCAAGCCTGCACACCAGCACGTGGCTTCACACCAAGCCTGCACACCAACAAGTAGTTTCACACCAAGCCTGCACACCAGCAAGTTGCTTCACAACAAGCCTGCACACCAGCAAGTTTCTTCACACCAAGCCTGCACACCAGCAAGTAGCTTCACACCAAGCCTGCACACCCGCAGGTTCCGAGCACACGTGTGCTGGTAGCTCAAATGCCAATGTATACCAAAATTTCATGTGGTTTGTTTAGTTTATCCGATGAATATATATCATAGAAGCTGACAAATATTCCTCTCATTTTCTTCCAGTTATCACGGTTTATATATTAATTTTAAACTTAAATATACTTCTAACTTCGTGATATCGCGCTAAGATGAGTTATTTAAACACGATACGGACAAATTCTCAGACATGAGGGTGCACTCACTGACATTAGGACGTGTTATGGGAAACCTTCTCTCTCAGGGTCATGGGAAGCGAGGAGTAAACTTCGCTCAGAGCTAAAAGAAATAGAGATGTAGCCTCAAGGTCAGAAGAAGCAAATCCCTTGCCCGTCCATCATCACAGGGCACCGAGTTTTGGGTGTTGGCAACATTCTAAAAAAGGCAAAATGTGGTAGTGGTCTTTGGTACACAAAGTATATTTCATGTCGGGGAGGTTTAAGCTTTCATGCACCTAGAGTTCAACCGCTATACTAGAATTGTTTCTATGTTTTAGTTTCGGCAAACTTGTTTAGGCATGGCGCATATCAATGCGTGGTTTCTCATTCGTTGAAGATATGGGCTGCGTAGTTTTTAGGACCCACCCAGAAAATTTAATATCGAGAAAGGAACGAGAAACTGTGAATCCTTAATTGATAAGGATTTCGAATGCCCATGCACATTAATGTTTCAGGATTTTTCGCATTAATTTTAACATTTGGTTGAAGAATATTGCAACTTATAAAAAAAAACTTTACAGTTATTCAAGACTGTGACTCTCTGATGTGTATTGAACGCATTTCATGATAAAATTGTTTTCGGTGACGTTTCATTTTGTACTCGTAAGTACCTAAGTTAAAGCACGTCTTTTTTATGCCTGGCGACGATGAACATCAATTCGAAGCTTCCGTTATCAGATATCAAATGAATTACTGAAATTTAAGCATTCCGACGACATTAATTTACCGAGCTTTTTAATTTACCGAGCGTTGTAGTATGAAATAAAAAGGCCTGTTTTAAGTGAGCTTTTATTATTGTATAGAACAGGTTTAAACTACAATGCGAGTACGATACGTTGTTCAAATATTCTCCAAAAATCTCGAGCCAACTTATAAAAAAGTTCCCAAATGTTAAAAATACTTTCAAAACTGGTAGTCGTGAGCAGGCAGTGAAACTATTAACATAGCCCATAAAATTGAACAACATTAGTTAAACAAGAAAAGCCATTTCCTGTCGTATGAATTAATTTGCATAACACGAAAATGTTCAACTTGAATGGTGTTCTTATTAGGTTTATCCAATGAAACTTTTAAAACTGTTTTCTATCAGTGTGATTAGAAAAAACGTAGATATTAGGTTGTTACAAAAATAATGGCCGCTCGAAGGTCTGAAGTTTGAAAAGTAATTTTAACACAACTTTTTAGTTTTTTTCGATGAACCTTGGCATGCATAACAATTAATGTGTGCTCATTAGTATTTTGTAACTTCTTTTCAGACAGAACATAATTTTGAAGGATAGAATCCCTCCATGATGAACATGGCAAAACATGACCTTCGCCAACTTATGTTGCACGAGTTCAAACTTGGGCATAACGCCTCCGAAGCATGTGCCAATATCAACCGAGCATGGGGAGAGGAGTCCACAATGGATCGGACAGTACGAAGGTGGTTCAGGAAATTCCGTAGTGGTGATGAGAGCCTTAAAGATGAAGAGGGTAGAGGACGTTTGGGTAGTCTCGAGAACGAGCAAATGAATGTGGTTGTTGAGCAAAATCCACGTCAAAGTGTTAGAGAAATATCTCCGATACTTGGTGTCAGCATGACAATAGTCTCGCGCCATTTGAAGATTTTTGGAAAGGGGAAAAAGTTCGATAAATGGGTTCCTCATGAGCTCAATGAAAATCAAGCTTATGCGTTTTGAAGTGTGCTCGATGCTCTCTCTGCGCAACACCAACGATGCCTTTCATGACCGAATTGTCACTTGCGACTTAAAGTGGGTCCTTCATGATAACCGATCAGGTCAATGGCTCGATCGTGATGAGCCCCCAAACACTTCCCAAATCCAGTGTTGCACCAAAAAAAGATTATGGTAACTATATTTAGATGATTTATTTATTAGATGATGAGGATAACATCTATTTGCAATAGATGTTATCTATTACAATAGGTGTTTTTGGGGAGTCACTGAGACCATTAATGCAGAGAGATACTGCAATGATCTCGCTGTTATGCTTGCTCGATTGAGCGAAAGGAGACCGGCGTTAGTGAATCGACGTGGTCCAGTTCTGCTCCACGATAACGTGCGATACGGGACTTTACCACATCCTCCTTATTCTCCAGATCTTTCACCTACTGATTATCATTTATTCAAGCACTTATGCACATTTTTAGATGGTAAAACTTTTAGGTCTAAACATGAGGTGGAAACGACCTTCAAAGATTTTGTTGCATAACAGCCATTAACTTTTTATCAACAAAAGATAAATAATCTCGTAGTCCGATGGCAGAGATGCATAGCTGCTCAGGGTTCATATTTTGACTAAGTTAAACATCTTTATTGTTCTTTTACCAAAGATTACATGCATGCTTCTGAAATCGGTTATTATTTTCGTAACAATATGTGAAAATCATATACAATTGGTATTCATCAACATCGTACGAGCATAAAAATCGCGACCTAAAATTGAAGATATAAAATACGGTTGAGTTCATCTATATACACTACGATGAAAACAATCTCGTGCGGAAAATTATTTCGTGATCGTTAAAAACTGCAGTCCCCATTTCAATCCTCAATTAAAAACAATTTTTAGTTCAAAGGAATGAGCAGAGGAGTGCAAGGTACTACAACAAGTGTGGTTACTGTTTAAGAGCATCATAGATGATATTTCTTCCAAGTATTTTATATCTGGCACGAGCTGTTCTACAATAGTTTTTTCTACTTTCTCTGAGTCTAGATCGGAGAATTTATTCTTCTTAGTGTGATAGCAAGGGATATTGAGTCTATGAGAATTACAATAATTTTCCCTAAATTCTATCAGGTCTTGGGCAGCTCTGGACGATATGCATACGAACGATTGCGTGGCACTTTCTCCCTGGAACTAAATGGAAAAATAAAAAACCATCCAGAACCGGAGGAATTGCACGAAGCTTTTTGAGTGCTGATTTAAGTGTACATCTTTCCGGTGGTCCACATGATAAACTTCAAGGAAAATTACTTATCATTTTGGCTAAAACGCTGCCAATCTATTAAATGCCTAATCACTCTCAGAGTGCTAAATACGACGTTTTGCTGCTACATCGTCAGGCTGAAAATAAAGTATTATGTCAGGTATTGTACTTTGTACATGCTCATCGGAATGCCTGCATGGCGTTGAGTGCTCATCAATTTAAAATACATAAAAAAACACAAAAAGCCTGTCATTGTCAAAAAACTTTGTGCGAACGGCGAGTGTTCAACTTGCAAACTTTCATAATTGAAGTTTTCGTTCATTTCCATAAGAATCATTTTGCTCACTTGCGTTTCAAAGCAAGCACAATTGTTTTATTCTAAATTTCTACTCGATTTAAAAAACTTTTAATGACGGTTTTCCATCTCAATCATTGAAAAGATAGTGCTTTGAACTATGTAATTAACACGCGTGTACTATGGCATTCAAAAATTGAAGAATCATAAAAAAATAAAAATGTTACGTATGAGACCTCATCAAATTTTCGTTTTCACATACCTGTTAACCTCTTCTATCAAATGATTTAAAATTCTACGCGTTGAATATTTTGTACCCAAATTACCCGTAATTCTACTCCTACTTTTGAGGAACACATAGTTGCCGATAATGTGTTAGAGAACGAAAGACAATGTTCTTGCTCTTCAAAAGTGAGTGAAAAAATGCGTTTTGCCGCGATAATAGTTGCCTATCAACATGTCGCGTGGCTTTGCTAAGTAATGCGTAAAGTTGCTAGTGTCAAACATTGCCACTAATGATCTTTCTGTTCTAACCTTCAAAAATCGATTTTTAAAGACGCTAAAAGCTTGAACACAGCACAGAGTGTGCTGCATAAGAACGAAGGTAATTTAATTTTCCACGGAAAAATGGTAGACTACAATGCAGCTTTCTCGCTTGCGACATCACAAATAGGTGAAAATCACAGCGAAAGATATGAAAATTTTGAGCAAAACCGTACGAGTTCGTCAAACTGGATGACCCTGGCCTTTGCCAGCCTCGAGGAGTCTATTGAGGTCAAGGCCAGAGCGGATCAAAAATTCCCTCCAGCTCACGAACAGGTTACTATCGTGGAAGAAATCAAAGAGTTTGGAGTCGTCAACCTTGAGATTCCAAAGGTATTGGTTGATGAAAAATTCACAGTGTCTGACTGCGAGGCATTTCACTCACAAAACGAATGACGATAACTTCCCTGTGTCTGGGAGACAAATGTTGTGTCATTAAGCCAAAGATTTCAAGAATGTGCGAATCTTCGGAGAAACTCATCTCTCTGTAAATATGATACACAACAGTGTGAAAATTTATGCTAAATTGTTCCACTTTTGTCATAAACTGACATAATGCTCAAAATTAATGTTTACAGATCTATTCTTGATTTATCATGTAAAGTATACATCCCACAGAACAAATCATTGTGTGAAAAACAAGGTCTCTTACAAAAAATAGATGAATTTTCACTGTAAATATTATTGAATGTGGTAGTTTCGAAAAATTTTGCAATTGCTTTTGCAGTAAAGCATTTCAGTTGCGATACAAATTTGACGACAACGTCGACACGAGAGATGCACAGTCGGGGAAGTATAATGCAATACAACAGTACTTCACTCTAGTAAAAACAGAATCCTCTGACTTTAAGAATAAGGGTAGGAAGAAATCCCCAATCAGCGCCAGAGCAAATTCAATTGCTTACCAAAATCGTACAAATAATTTGCCTTAAAAGCTTTAAGGAGAGAAGAGCGCGGGTCATCAACATCCAAGAAAGAGCAACACTGGAGGCAACCCGTATGCTCCTTCTCGTTCATAATGCTCCATAATCTAATGAGCTACAGTTACGCATGGCTAACGCGTGCCGAACTTTACGAGCACCTAAAAAAAGTTCTCATTTGTCTGTGTTGATATAGTTAGTAAAATTGGCTGCACTTAGCGGAATACCTGAGCAGCAATTCGAATAAATATTTATGAGTGTTATCAACGCCTGATCACGACAAACAGGTGAACGGCTTCATTATTTGTTTACTTTAAACTCATTCATATAAATGGTTCGTAGAAATTCTGACTCTTTTTTTAGATCAGGAAGAAAACATTTGACGTTGACACCTAAACAGCTCGGTGACCCACAGGAGGTCAATGAGGCCAAGGGGGTTTCTATGATGCAAGAGACTCAATAGTGGTCACAAACTTAATTTGTTTCACTTTGAATGTTGAATTTCACTTTCACTCACTACAGTTATCATGTTAAAACAATATTTCAAACTTATTAAAAACGTTTTTTTGCAAGTAATAAAAATTGTTGAAGCACTACAGATTGGTGAGCCAGTCAGATGCTCTAACTAATGCTGTAAAAACTGAGCAAGTATATCTTATAAATCGATAATTTTTCGCAGTTGCTGAGCAATGGCGATGAGACCTTGGGAGAGCTTCCTTTCATGATTAGAATTCAAACTCGGATTGTGAACGAGCAGTAAAACAAAATACAATTCGAACCCCCTTTGCAGTTCAATGTTGTTAACGATGAGAAGAGATAAAACGCATGAGTTTCATTTATAAGTATTAAGAAGTGCTTTCGAATATGATCTTATGCTCACAAAACGAGGAATGTTTTTGAACGCATGCACGTAATTAAGCCTATGTGCCATTCAAGAAAAAAGTTCTCTGCGTTCACACACGTAAGTATTCACATATCATAAGGGATCTATAAGTCTGATGATGGCATTAAAATCGCGAAATCGACTCCGAACTTTACTTTTACAGCGTAAAAAACATGGATGAAAAATCAACGCCAAATTATACATGCACTGTGGCTGAAAAATAAAGGAAATTTCCGTGGTCAGAGAGATCCCATGTTAGAAACTTTGAGCTTAAAAATGTCACCACAAAGAGTAAAATCTTTGACCTTATGGTGTTCTATTGCTCTCTACTGAGCACAACCGAACGAGTCGTGATTTGCACGAGGTGCAATATCAGAGATTGCAGGGCGCTCAGCAGCTGCAGAAGTGCCGCATTACAAAGTCGGAGGTGATAGCGGCCGACGCCCTTGCTCACGAGTATCTCTTCTCAAGGACTCTGCTGACTTCATTGACTCAGTCGTTTTCACTGCCCATGTTTGTTCCAGAGAGAAGAGAAAGAAGAGATATCCGGACTCTCTTGCTTCTACGCGGTCACCATGGAAACCTCTCAGTTCACCTTCACAGCTTCAAAGCGTAGCATTCATGAAATGCCTGTATCTGAAGTACTATTCTGCAAATTAAGATCGTAGCTAGGACAATGTGCTTAGAGGAGGAAAACAACGAGAAGTGTGGAGTAGGTGTCAGAGAAATTGAGGGTAAGAGGCTTGATCCTGAGCGAGGATAGAGAGCCAAGCGAGGAAGGATTGCGGTGCGTGAATGCATCGAAACCTCAGGGCAAAGACCTTGGCCGAGTGACCTTGAAAGTTCGTGCAAGAATAAAGGGAGCAGAGAACGGGAGACTGTAGAGCAGAGTTCATGTATTATACACCTGAGAGCAGGCAGGATATGAGGCGGCCGTTCAAGTGCAGGATACGAGTCACTGGGAGCTGATGGGTGTGTGAGTGTCGGCCGCAAGATAGCTGCGACGTGAGCATTTGCCGTCCAAAATGGGCTACGTGGACACACTCTCGTGGCCACTTTAATCGCTTATTGCCTGCTGAGCAGGAACAAAGCACCACCCGCGCTACAGAATAGCGCCACTCCAAGCACTAGACGATTCAATCCGCATATTTGGCTTTTACCTGGAAAAATTCATGAAATTCAAAGGACTTCACTTGAGTAGAGCAAAGGAATAAAAATTATACTTTCACAGTAATGCACACACTTGAATATTTTCGGCTCATATTTGAAATTCTAGAGAATAAGGGTACCTGCTTTTTGAAAACCTGAATGAAGCGAGGTAGTTAAATATTGGTAGTAACTTCCGTAGACTAAAACTAAAACCGGACTGAATCCAAAGCATGGGTCATGTTTGCATGAATTTCGAAAAGCTACGATTGTAAAATATATCAAAGCATGGCCAAGATAGAATGGAAGTATTGTTAGAAAAAAGTTTCAAAGTGAGTTATGATAGCGTCAACTAGTGTGGTCGGGTTATACTTTACTTGAGAAATTACAGAGGCATTTTAGAGAGCGTTATATACCTCAAAAGAACTAGATGACAGAAGTGTATATTAGTGGGCATTATTTACCCCAGCGAAAATAAAACTCGGGCGAGCCAATCAAACTTGATCCCTACGATATTTATATTACATTGGGATTTTGTACACGTGGAATTAAAATTTTTTCCTCATAATATAAAAAATAAAAAGTTTTCATATAATATAAAATTGTTCCTAGTAAAATTCAAAATTTGTGTCCTCACGAGATTCATATTATATTGTGATTTTGTGCACGTGGAAGTAAAATTATAATCATAAATTCTCAAATAGTGGTTGAATAAAGAGTAGTTCCATTTTTTCAACTAAAAAGTTTGATGTTATAGGTGATTTCTATCGTCTTATTATGTTTTCACTCATGGTAAATCCCTCAATATAGCTTTATTATTCAAGACTATTTTTTGCAAATACTGAAGCTCTGAAAAAGAGCCTGGTATTCCATTTTAATTGAAAAAACTTTACGGAAGAAATAAATTTCATAGAATATTGCATGAATTCCCGTGCATTACCAAACTGAGATCCAATCATTTGAGCAAAAATATACAATCAGCTCAGTAGAATTCCGAGTGCTTTTTTGCAGAAAGTCTGGAGAAATTAATAAAATTGAAGCCTTAGTACATTATGTGTGTAAAGCGTGTACTTTTTGCAGTAAAATGTAAAGTATGTACCACAAAAACCCGAACCGAGTATTTATTTTCTCGTATCAGTAATACCATCATAATCAGTAATACCTTTTCTATAGGTTAATTTGGAGGATAATTTTGCTAGAAATGAAATGCTTATGAAATTCTTATGATGGTATTACCGATACGGGAAAGTAAATACTCGATTCGGGTTTTTGTGGGGCATATTGTGTATAGTGTGTTGTCTTTCTGGGACTGAGACGAGCTGATCTAAAATAAACCATTTGATGTTTAATCGAAGTCTGTGTCACCTGCTTGCTAAAGTTTAGAAAATTCCTGAGCTGGAAAACCAATATTAAGAATCAAAATAGCTGTGAAATATCACAAAATTACTTGTAAAGTCTAATTTTTTTTGTCGGTTGTTAAAACGAGACCTTATGAATTTTTTTGTAGAAAATAGTATGATACAAAATCTTTTTCAAATGTATCAGCTTTGTTCAAATATAAGCGAGGCATTAACTTCAAATTTCAAAACGGTATTGTAAAAAGAAGGAGCAGCAATTTGTGAAGAGAGAATGCCATTTCTATTATGTCCCACAGTAAGACATCCTGTGTTTAACTTTCACTTCCTTTGAAGGTGTCGCAAAAACTCAAATCGTAGGAGAGCATATTATTTTAGATGATGTTAGTTTAAATTTATGAAGCTGAAACGCAAAAATCTTTAAGACTGACTCAGTAAGAGTTACTTTAAACAATATTAATAAAACAAAACTCACAAAAAGTATTCCTAATATTTTCAACTGGAAGTGAAAAAGCGACATATCATCGCCAATACAGTAAAAAGGTTTTACTCTTGATGAATAATTCGTTCTCCAATCATGAAAAAATTCCTAGTACTTTCACTAAGGAAAATTTGTAAAAGAATATGTCTTTCAGGTTAAACAATGCCATAAATTGAAATAAAACATACCGTTTGGTTCGTGTGCAGAAATGAAATAGTTTTTCTTACGTTACACGACGAACTCTCCTGCACAAACATTCGCGCAGTGCTGCTGCGGAATTGATTTATTATCGATAACGTGACGCAACATTGGCTGAGCAGCGTCGCTGATTAGCAACATGCATTCCACAACATTTTTATTGATTTTTGGCAGCGGCTTACTCAATGAGCTACTTAACTGAGCTGCTCGTCCTGCTAGCGGTCACAGTTTGCCAGAAATAGGTTCAGGCAATATGTAGTGCAGAAGCGCCCAGTGTCATTATTTCTGCACAGAACTGCTAGCGGTCACAGCTTGCCAGAAGTAGGTTCAGGCAATATGTAGTACAGAAGCGCCCAGTGTCGTTTTTTCTGCACAGAACTGCTAGCGGTCACGATCGATTGGTCGCAACCACAACATCCGGAGCAAAACGGCTATAAAATGACCCTAAACTCCACTTTCTGTGTTGAACTGTAGAAAACTACAGGAGACACTGCGTCAACGCTTAATTGGGTTAGGCTTCCAGATGTAAACAAAGAATGAAGAAACAGCATTCAAAAATTTGAGCTGAAGCATGAAACGAAAAAAGAAAGATTTCCTCACGTTTATTTTCTGAACCAAGTAAATGCAGTAAAATATTTATATAAAGAATGGCTTCTCACTTCTATCGCTCCTTTGTTCTAGGTGTCTGAATCACATATAAACCTTACCTCGACCTATCTTACAGTTTTTGAAGCACTCTTAACGCAGCAAAACAGAATCAAAACCGATATGAGAATGGCATGGCCAATGTCACTCTGACTTTCGAAACCAAATAATAATAATAATAATAATAATTTCGAAACCAAGGCTCCGCAAAGACGAGGAATGCCGTTTACGACAGCAAATTTTCATTGTTCACTTCAAACTCTGACCATTTAGCGTATTCAGTTATGCGAGAGTATGAAAGAACGTAATTTCATAAGAGGAAACTGCAACTGGAAATGGAGACAGAAATGAATACCCTACCTCTGGTCGAAGTTCAGTTCAGGTGGCAGGAGCATAAATTTGCTATTTAACATTCTCTTGAAAGACGCGCATATTAGCCGAAAAAAAAACACAACAAACGTCCTTACCTTTATTCGGACTGCCTTACCGAGTAGTAGAAATTGCAGCCTCTTACCTGAAAAGAAAACAAATTCATTGAAGTTTTAGATGATTTCCAAGATAAGAGAAAAGCATTGCAGCTTTATTTGAAATACTTTTCAGTATCAGTCCTTATTTTACTCGTATGTCAGTAATTATTCAATAGAGTAATATCACATATTAGTCATCCAGGAAATAAATGGGTTACTGGACGATTATTGAAGTGAAAATTTTTCAAATAGAGATTTTGACTCTGTTCTGTTTTCTATCCTCTGGAATTAAAATTTATGCTTATATATTTTTTAAATAAAATTTAAAAATACCCTTATTCACTATTAAATATGCGTCAATGACTTTAGATAAGATTTGTATAATAACTGAAAACGATAAGGTCAATCGACATCTAACAAGTAATGCTTATAATTTTATTTTGCTTTTGGAATCTTTATAGATTTCATATAAATAAAACCTGAAAAGTTAATCTTCGCACTAATGTTTTACTCATTGCAAGCATGCCAAAGTTAGAATACCTGAAGTCGATCTCATTTTGAACCAATCGACCTCCGAACGTGCAGCCATTCAGTGGCACAATCATTGCTGTGAAGCTTTACCAAAATAGGGTCATGAGGAAGGCTTCCTTGTGAGCAGCCTTACTTCATAAATTTCACAGAGACACCACAGTTAATAATATGTCGGATGGAAGAGTCCATTGGGTTAATGGCTAGTCTTCATTCGAAGACATATACATTTTTGTAGTAATATCGAATGGCTCTTTGCACTACTTGTGCGCCTTAATGAATGTCTGAACGAGAGAGCAGCAGTGAGTCAACACAGCTGGCCTGGGTTGATATTGTTAGGTCGCACTTATATATTTTCTTCCCTGCCACCTGCTTTCGACGTAACTCGTTTAAAATCGTTCGAGGAACTTCAATTGATTTCTACACTAAGACGTCAGAAAATTAGTTGAAATGTCAGGGAGAAAGACAATATTGTTGCTCTTCACAAATGGTTTGAGGTGGAGGAAGTTTTAGTTCGACAGAAGTATCTATTTAAATCGATGCGTCGGTAAGATATACGAGCATAGGCGATGTATTCTATTGGTTTTAAATTTTGTATTCGCTACCTGCTGTCTCATTCTGAGCAATTTTATCATACTTGAGCTCACACAACGAGTTCGATACGTAAAATGGAAAAGGACGGCTTATGTATTTTTTTCATTCACAGGTTAGACGCAGATCATAACTTCCTGGTGGAAATATTGACGAGCAAGCTTACTACACCTCAGTGTGACCTTTGGTTTCATACTGCAGCTCAACAACACGTCTTCGTTCCGTGCGCAGCCTGAGTAATTAAATTGTAGTCGGCTACCTTACGCTGTTAATAGCTATTCATATTTTGATTAAAACCAAATTTCAATCTCTTAGAATCAATTCAATTTCATATAAACAAAACATAAATTTAACGCAAACAGATGTTCTGATTAAGTTTCATTGGAAACTGATATGTGTTCCTACTTTCAAGCTCATTTCTCTGAAAAATAATTGCGAGTTTGAAATCAATAACGTGAATAGAGAGCTAGAGAGCCTAAAAAAAGGCAAAGGCTCATGCATTCACTGAAATGGGGGCTCACAACTGTTAGAAGACCCACAATCAAATGAGAATTTAATTTAGATTAATTTAACTAAGAACAAAATTTAACATGAGATATCATATCTGTAATTCAGAGCTGCTAAACAAAGGAAGTATTTGATGTGATGTCGTTGAGCCTAGATGTCTAATACTTTATTCCGTAAATTCGAGATTTGGAAAGTGGAACGAATCTTTCGTAATGACACGAAAAAATAAATGCTACAAATTCAAGGTTTACTCTGTGGATTTTTCTAGAATAAATTGATACTCATTCGTTGGTATAATATTTTAACATCAGAGACATTTTATTGTGAAAATAATTGCAAATTGCGCGAAGGCTGTCTCTATTTTGCTGTATAACTCGTTTGTAGGATTGCTGTTATCTCAAAGTTAACGAACTATAAAGTTTTTGACCGTACAATGCAGAGCAATTTGATGGTAAGTTTAGAAAAATCAAATGCGATTATTCAAAATCATGAATTGAAACTAGGCTAGAAGTGGATCATGCGAATTGTATGTGCTGAAAAGATAACTACTGTAAGCTCAGCGTCCTCCTACGTGGGAGGAAATTTCATCTCAACGAAGGTTCACTACAAAATGTCAAAGGGCATCGGTGAGAAACTGGACAGAAGAGGAAGAAGCGGACAATCAATAAGAAAAAAATATCACTTCAGACTACTTCGTTTCCAAAAACATTCCATTTTAGATTACATTGAACAAATGGAACGCTCAGTTTTCATTGAGGTTTCATACGTCGTAATCATCATTAGGTTGAAATTGAGGTTTTGAGGTCCGTTCCAGAGAGAGAGAGAGGAGATGATCATGATGCAGCTGCCGCCAGAGGCGCCACCGTTCCAGACGTAAACAAGGCATAGAGTTAGTGCTTGGAAACAGGCGGGGAGGGATGGATATAGTGGCGAGTACTTGCGGGGGCTGTACGCACCCCGCTGTGTAGTTAGGGGATACGCTGTGGGGGTGCGCTGGGAGTGTTTCTGCTCTAAGTAAATGAAAGACAGAGTTATGAAAAATATTTCGAGGAAAAATACTGCACCTGAAAAGGAAGTTGATGTTCCATTAGTTTTAGCTTTATAAAGTATCAGCCGCAACGTACAAGATCGAAAATAAGCCTGTGGTATATTATTTTGGTGGTGTAAACCTTTGCTAATGAGGTGAAAACCTTTGCGCTATAGAATTACTGGAGTATAGATACAACTAGATGTACAAACGCCTGTCAAACATAAGCCTTTCAGTAAATCCTTTTATGTTTCAAAATAAATCGATTTCATTTATACACTTGTTAGGTTAGTTTGCAATGTTTCAAAAGACATGACTCGTGGGTACTAAGAATGCGTGTCTCGTGACATACAACCATTTAGGTGTTGGATGCAATTTTTACAAGATGGCTCTGTGTATGTAAAAAACTAACTCCAGATTTTTATTCATCGAAATCACTGGAATACAAATTTTTATTTATTCAAAGGTATTTCCACGCTCTGAGTACGCAGAATAGCTGAGCACGCAAAAACCTTGATATTTTTTGTAGTCTTTTTCCATAGCACTTCTGCGGTCACGTTATTGTCGGACGCGGAATTTAATCATTCGAAAACAACTGTGAGAAAACAACTGGGGCAGTTTAATGAGAATTTTCCAATGAAACCCCATAGCCACTTATTTTATCCGGCTACGTAGAAGGGGACTTTGGAGATGTATGTACAGTACTCAAATTGGAGTAAGTCTGCCACAAGTTTGAACTCCAACACACAGAGTGCGTTGCATACGGAGCAATTCACCATATATGTCAGTATTAACCTATCCCACAATTAGATGATCTATGAACGCGAAGCAGCAGACCATTCAGAGCAGAACTTATACTAGCAAGGCCAGTGCAAGACTCACAAGTACGTATGTATACACTCGTACGCCCCTTTGATGTGGAGAAAACTCGGGATGGTGCCATGCCTCCTACATCTCCAGGCTTGGTCCTTGATTAGGAAGCATCTGTTGACGTAAATGATCTACAACGAGAGCCACTTTCTTCTCTGATATATGGTATTCAATTTCAATTGATGAATTTCTGAGGCGATCCGACCCACAGTTAAATATAAAATTCATAGGCGTAGTCCACGCTAAGCATGCAAATTATCCTCTTCCGAGCCAAAAGTGCAATGTATCATGCCTTTTAAGGAAATATCAAATGGATGTTACTTCACCGAACCAAAGCCTCTCGGAGGTTTGATTCCATACTAGAACTGCGACATAGTTGCATCCTCCAGTCTGGTGTAATTAATGATAACTCGCATTGCTTTGGGGGAAATTTGATTACATGTCCCACCTCCCCCAAAAGTTGGGAGCCAGTCTAGTCAGAGGGGGAGGCGGCAATGGTAGGCTCAGACACCCCAGTAGTTGGAGGACATTGGGGGTCTGTGATGCCCCTATCGGCCCTCCCCCGTCTTGTGCCTCCGCTCCTCTTCAACTGCTGTGAATGCCTGTCGGTACTTTTTCTGCACTGGTGAATATATGCAATTTGTATATCAAAAACGAAGGACCCAATGAAAGTTAGTGTTTGCAATAATCTATAATCCTCATATGTAATCGACTTCAACCCTCTGGTGCATTGGAATGTTTTGCGTATTACGGACCGATTCAGAGCTTCTCCTTTACCCTCAATGCAATGAGAACTGCATGCGTAAGTAAGGGGGACTGAGAGGTAAGGGCGAGACGAGCAGAGGGGCTGGAGGGGGAGGGAATCCAACGACGGAATACAGACTGAAGAGCTTGTTGTTATGGAGGGTGACGACGAAGACGATGGTAACGTACATTGGAACATGACTTTAAAAGCTGCTTGGCATTTCGTAGTTTTATGCATGAAGTAGATTACACATTTTAAATTTTAGGTGTGTGTTCGTCAATGAAGAGATGAACTATCGAAGTATCATAAAATTGTAGGATCAAGCTTACGATGTAGTGGTGATTGACTTCTGATGGAACTTTGTATCGCGTTCATCTGGAATGCACAGAGTGTAGCGTCCCTGGCAAGTTGCTTAATTCAAATATAAAACAAAATGCAAATTTGTGTTGTTATAAACCTCAGAAGTTGTGATTACAAAATAAAAACTACATGCATAATTATTCCAAATCAAAATTCTGCAACTTTTTGAGGCGACTATAGTGTTGCCTTTTTTATAGTCTTGTGAAACCCTCCGATTATCAGACATAATTGGAATATATGCTAGTTTATGCGTCCCTCTTCATCAGAGAATAAATCCGCCTTGAGTTTGATTTTTTGAAAATATTTCTAAGAAATTCATTGACTTGACTCGAGCAAGTGTGCGAGCTACGCAAAAGAGCAAACTATGTAATCGAGGAAATTTGTGGACATTGTTTCAAGGCGTGTACTATAATTCACACATGCAACCACCAATCTTGGTAACCGTTAGACACATTCATAAGCTGATACTTTTTATACATAACGGTATTTTTTCATGGTATCTGAGACTCTTGTCAGCGTATACTCATAACACTTTAATACTCACAAAACACTTTGGCTGCTCGGTGACACACCGTTGGTCAATGAGGGGGTCTCCATAATGCGAGTGACTTTGACTCCCTTATGGTGACCGACCTGCATTTTTATTCATACTTAACACAAACCATATTATGACATTTTTCAATAGGCTTCTCGTCCTTTTAAAGTTTGAATGTTGAAATTGAGTGCAATCAGAACTAAAACTCGAATATTTATTTAACTCGCTGCTGGTTACTGCTAATCAAACTAATCTGTAGGCAGGTGAATAAAATGGTTTTTAAATGAAATCTTTGTACATATCTTTTCTGTGCATAAGTAAAGAATAGGCTTCAAGTAGCTACAATTTCAAAAACTGAGTGAAAATTTACGCTTTAGTATCAAAGTTATTAAAAAACACAGTGCGTCGTAGTCAGAGAGCGTACGTACGTAGTGTTTATAATAAGTTGAAAATTCTGGAAAGTGCTTATCGTAAAATGATTCACACTGGCCCCGAAGCCGCACCTGCCGGTCATCAATTCAAGCCATGAGATAAAAAAGAGAGAATCATACGTCTGGAGCGCAGGCTCTCCTAAGAAGCTCCTCCCTCACGGTGTCCTGCCATGCTAAGGCGTTGAGACGCTCCAGTCGAGAGACCGGCGCGTCAGTCGCGCAGACGCTGCTTCGTTTGGCCGCGGCACGCGGGAAGAGCTACCAACACCACCGCGCACGCGTTCTAGTTTTCCCGCCACAGCGCTCAACTCTATCACCTTTAGTTGCTACTCGCTCTACTGTAACCTCTGACCGTGACTCCCCCTTCTCGCGCTGCCTTCCCTCTTCTCCCGCCCGTCCCGCTAACTGCCCACGTCGCGTGTGCGGTACTGCAGGAACAGACGACAACCAAGTCGTTTAGTGCGCTGTCTCTAGCCTCTACACACACTCACATGGAGGAGTAAAAATCTAAAATGTAATTTCTTTAAGTTTCATGCATGATACCGTTCAAAATGACTCATCCAAAAAACTGAAGGCATGTTGGTTTCGAATATGATGTTGTTAGACGTTGTCCCAGCGCATCATCGGCAGCACTTGACGACATGAGACAAGCTCGGCTGACGACAGCTCGCTCGTAAGCGGCGCGCCGCGCTGGTAACTCAAGTTCAGTGATATTAAAACGCGTCTGCTTACTTCAAGTAAGAGCTGAATTGAAAATATCAGGTATGATTTGATTGGTTTCCTCTTTAGCAAGGTTTACTGGTAAAAGACACGGATCGCAAGCTCTTGTTTATTATGTACTGACTGAATTTGATGTTGAAAATTTATTTCTATCAGTAGGTGGGATGAGGGTAGATATGTACCGGCTGGTCGTTAAGTTGCATGGCATACCCTCGTATGTTCCTGTTGATAGTAGCACGGTAGCTTGTTGGTACAAGCACCTTAGTTGTAATTCCCAAAAGAATGCAACTTCATGCTTTTAGGAGAGCAGTAGACGACTTTTGTTAATTTAGTTCAGCCATCCTCGAAGATCATTTGAGCCACTTTTCCAGGAAGAAGATTTTCTGTTTTAAGGATATACCAAAAACTGTTTCACAACAATCCAATGTGAAATTTTACGAACAATATTCTGTTAGGTCATATAAGCGTACGTAAACTGTTTTGTAGAATTGTGGTAACAAACCTGTGAGCTGAATGAAAGTTAAAAAGTGCTGACGTTCATTTGAATTGAAAACATGGTCCAAATCGGAGACGCAAGCAAATTTCAACTGCTGTCGTTTCAAGATGGGATACGTCTTCTTTTAAAAACGATAACGAAGTTTGATTTGGTACTCTTGAACGATTACTTAATTCACGTCAACTCTAATGCACATCATCAGTTTCATGGTTGAGCGAATAACAAAACCTTTCAGAATTAAATTTACGAAGATCTCGCCTATAATTGGAAGTTAATTGTCCTAATTACTAGTTAATGAAGGATAAAATGTTGATCTGTATGGTCAGGTTACAATGCCATGTTGGATGGATACAGGTGTAGGTGAGCATTTAATAGCAACAAAATTTTACAGACGATTTTGTAGAGCATAATTTTATAATGAAGATTATTTTCGATATCCTACGATAACAAATGTTTACAAACCAAGAGCAAAATTCATCACACTCTCTTCAAATTGTGGAAACACAAAATTAAATATTCAAGATAGTTCAGAGCATTCGGCTCTCCCTGAGTGTTCGTTCTGAAGCTTACTTCAAACGGTTGCTTTTTCCCTTATGTAAGTAGAAATTAAGTATAAACAAGGTTATTCAGATTAAACGATGCTTCAGGTACATACATTCACTGCATGTATAGCGCATAATTCTGAAAAAATAAATAAAAAACTCTGAAAGTAAAAATAATAACCGTGGATCTCCAATGAAATTGAGACAAAATACAGTATACATAAAAGTGTCACGAGACGACTTCAGTCCTGTCCCTCATTAGTTTGCACTAACAAGGAGACCGAACGCTCGTTTGAGGAATTGGCTCACCTCCATGACATGCACAAAAAACACAAGAAAACTCATGGGCAAGCCCAAAAACAAATGATCAACATTACAGTATATACTAAAACAAAACGTTACTCACTGATGATTGACGACTCAACTTACACAGCGCATTTTCTGAGCGCACCAGTGATGTGGCGAGCTGTCGCTTCTAATGTTGGGGGGCATAATACACCAGGTGAAATTCGCTTAATATTTATGATTTTCGGCCATACGTCATACAAACATCAACAAGCGTACGTACAATGAATGTTATTAGGAATGATACAAATTAAGTAATGGAATCTAGAAACTGCACACGCCAAATGTTTACATCACAGAACTATCCTGAATGATTCGATTCGGCTGGCCAGCCACCCCTAAGTTTACAAGAGCTACACATGAGACATAGTCTATTCTGGTCTATTCTATCTCAGCTATTCCAGCAGCACAGTAGGCGATAGTCACTTCAACCCACAAAATCATTCGTCCACGACTCGCTTCAGTTCAAATTCCAGTCTTATGCACTGTTCAGAAAATGTCTATTGACGACGTTATACTGTTCATTTCGCTTCAGTATATTTACACGTCGATCTCCTTTCATCCGAGCAGATCAATCCTTCAGATAAATCCTTCCCGCCTGTTAAGACAAAAATTTAACTTGTTACTTTTTAATCGCGCCAATGACGTTTCCTCAAAATATCTCAATTTTTACTTCACTGAATGCCATTGAATTTTCCCAATATTTATTTCAAAAATATCTTTTCCAAAAGGAAACTACATCTCTCTTACCCTCCCATCTAATGTGGCATCTCGATGTTCCATTAAATGACTCCTACGATTTGGTTGGGTTTGAAGTTTTCCCTCTGCACAGAAAAACGGAGAATATTTACTCTATTGCAAAAGAAGAGAAATTTTGATAAGTTCAACTTCCTTTATTTGAAATACACTGCCACATTATTTCAGATTGGTATTTTTCTTTTAGAGTGACCTTATCTCCACCACCTCCTATTTATACCACGTACTTTCTTCGACGATCCTCGGCTATAAACTGAAATTATTTCATTAGCTTCTACCAGAGTGTCTGGGAGGGAGTGATTTTCTACTTTTCATACAGCCAATTAACTGTTTCGCAGTCCGTACGTAATGTTCGAAGCTCCGCCTGTGCGTTGCTTTTGCTATATTATTCGTGGCTTCAGCCCTTTGAATTTCCCTTTCCTGGTTTCACTGTTCCTTATTGGCTAAAGCTCTTTTGCCGAGAACGCATCAAGTCCCGCCCTATCCAAGTCTTGAAATATCCGAAACCGTTGCTATGTTCACCCTCGTAGCTTAAGTGTAGCGATCTGTCTCTGTCAAATCCTGCGGCGAATAGTTGTTTCCCACAGCATCGGCACTTTCGAACGTCTCAAGTATCCAAGGGTTCGCCCGAGGCCTCTTGAAATTGCTAACACCACAAAATTCTTGCTGACCAATATACACAGACATCGCTAGAACCAACTCAGCTTATCGCTACACATGACATTTGTTGAGCCCAAACAAACAGGCATGTAACATCCATGTTGAAGCGACCCATCTGTACTGTTGGAATTTACTAAGATATTTCCACGAACAAATTTTTAAGTAAGCACAAAATTTATTACACACAATTAAAATTTTATCACACACAATTAAAATTCTTCCTAAATTCTCAGCTTTAATTCGCAAAATTAATCATTCTTAACAAAAGTTTTAAAAAAATTTTAAACATTAATATCGCCAGTTAGTAGATAACTAGTTTTACGTAGGTAACATAACAGTCCTGTCAAGGGTTTAAAATTTGAGAAAAGTGTTGAAATGTATTCACTTTGTTAGTCTACTTGAAGTTTTATCACGTGCGACAATACTTGTGACAAAAAAGAAAATAGTAGTTAAGGAGACATTGATGACGAACGTCTCGAAGGACGCATTCTATTTTCACGAAACATAAACATTTGAAACTTACAATTATACTATAGAAACCAGTGTTATTGAAAACTTGATGGGTGAAAGTAAAGGATGCTGCGCGTAGAAAAAAATCGACTGCTCAGTATTCTGAAAATTAACCCTGCGTATACTGTTTTGAAGTTACGAGGCTAGATATGTAAATCTCCAAAAGCAAACTCAACGTAACGAACCAGCAAAACAGCTTGTAACCTGTACGGAAAGGAAGTTATCATCGAAAATACGAGTACTTCAATTTCATATCCAAAATACGCCGATTCTCATTGATAACTTGAATGTGAACGCCTGAATTGTGAAACTCTTCGCTACTGTAAGTTTCAAGTCAATATGATGTAAATTACATCTATGTATAAAATCCTTGAAGTGTATGGCATCACACAACAAAACTCGAGCTTGAATCTAAAAATACAGTAGCTATGGGACTGTATCTAGCAGTTTTCAATCTGATCACAGTGACAATTTACGGCATTTTTCCATCATCAATGCATAAAATTAGTCAACTTGTGCACCGCAAATTGCGTGTTTTCCTGAGGTGCGAACGGAACTTTCCTGAAAGCAGTCTGAGCCATGCATGTTTTGCTCTGTTCATATGGCAAAATACTAAAAGTATCACTCGTTCTGCACTGAAAATATTGAATTAATTCGATGCTTTTGGTAAAATTCAGCTGAAAATTACTTGTTATCTAATACAACAAATATGTTCCTGGTATGAGTATGTATCATGCACTTGAACTCAAATTGTTATGTTTTACTTTAGCAGTGTCATTAGTAATCTAAACTGCAACATGCTTTTGTTAGTATTAACATAGTCATCAATATTACAATAACGGCTGTTATTTACTTATTTACTCACAAAAAACTAAAAAATTATGAAACAAACTCGTTTGACACAAATAAAGAACAAACATCGGGAGAAGCAGCTAGTCTTTAAATCTTATTTACTACCCAACTGGTAAACTTGTGCTAACATGGGAAAACGCAGTACACTTGAAAATTGGCCACGAAGTACTGCAAAGTCATTTTAACCCCTCGTGAAAATTATCCAGAATTTTATGGAAGTTTATCAATTTTTCTCCAAGGTCTGATATTTCTACCTCGTCCATCTTGCGAATTGATGTCCTAGAAAATACTGCGAAACATTGATCTACGAAACATAAGCTGAACTCTTGCTTTCTAGTCTGTGAATTTTTTTAGAAAGAGTTGTCGGAACGATATTTCATCAGAAAATACCAGTAGCTTTTCCAATTAATGACAAACATATATGAAATGAGTGCATAATCAACCTGTAGTGTGAATTTTTTCATCATCCTAAGTACCCAGGATTGTACAGCACTTGTTTAATCATTTTGGGGTTTGGGTTTGGGACGCGGTAGTTTTTTTATCACTTGGGCAGTCATTCTTGATAATGGTATGAAAATTTACTCAAAAATCATGGCGTCTTTAAATATTATGGAATCAGCAGGTAGGTATAGGAGAATTTGAAAGCTTCTGTTAACTAGAAGTACTCTCGCTGATGCATTTTAATGACGCTCAGTAACAAGGTTTTGTCTGATATTGATCATAATGTCTCTCGTTAATGAACAAGACAAATGTCAAGTAAACATGAAAAAATACTCACGTTGTAGCATTATTTTTGAAATCCATGTTTCCCTTTTTCCAGCCTCATTGCTCAAAATCAATTTTCTCTACGTAGAAAAATCTTCAGAACGATTCCCTTAAAAGTGAAGCAATTTGCCTACTCCAAGGTCGTGGGATAACAAATTCTTTAAAGAAAAGATCGAGTTATTTATTACTCAAAGAGCTAGAAAAAGAGGTTCATCATTGAAGTTGCGAGACAAAATGTAAAAACGGACTGTAAAGCTGGAACAGATATTGCAAGCTCTCATCTCGAAGGTTTACTTTGAGCTCTTTGACAATTTTTTTAGAGAAATTTAACTCGTAGCAAACCCGTGCTAAATTTGGTGGATATGCCAATGAAATTTTTGAAGTGAATAATAGTAAACATGATGCCATTATATTAAATAAAATGCTCAATTATTTACAATTTTTATCATGATAATAATTGACCATCAAACACAATAAACCTGGAGAGTTAGTTAGGATTGAGTGAAATACATCTTTACTTGGATGATAACAGTCTAAATGAGTACTCTGATGCAAAGTTACTGGGAAACGAATGAAGAAATTAGACTCACAGAAAAACAAATAAATTTTTTATGGTACACTCGGAAAATTTCTGCGAATTCTAAGCGCTTTTCTCTTGATGCGGGAAAACAAAAAATTAAAATGCGCAGAAAGAACTCGTACTCTTTCCCATCAAAACTGAAGTGAAAATTGTAGTTTCATGACAAAATCATTTAGTGTGGTTACAAAATGAGATCATATTCTGAAAAGAAGTAACTTAAGTTCAGACGTAACTTGAGTAGTTTTAGGACTAAGCTATTGAAAACTGAAGAAATTTTGACTTTTCTTGCTCGTTTGGTGGAATTAATAATGAATGATTCAAAGCAACACTGATGCACACTACTCAAGAAATAGGCTTTTACAATGAAATTATCTTGTATCTCATAACTCCATGCCTCATTACAACCACATCAGAGAAGAGTTTCTTTCCTGATACCCCAATATTTCAACTTTTTTGCGTGTTAAAATTCCTAACAAGTTATTTTTCGTTTAACGGGAAAAAGAATTATCGGATAAAAAGCAATGTTTCGATACCACTGACATCTCTATCAAACTGAAAAGATTTAAAACTAACAGTTACGCTCTAGAAATGCAAAAAATAAATCCCAAAAAGCTGAAAGTTTTTAAAGAGAAATTCGCGCACGAATGCGCAACAAATTTTTAATGAAAGAATTCTAAGCTGTGTTGCATGCTCATCTAGTCAAATAACGAAATGAATGAAATAAATAATGTAATATGAATTTATAAATAAAAAATAATATAAATAAGTATTTGAATTCATGTTCATCTAGTCAAATAACGACAAGAAATGGTGGACTACAATCCACGTTACAACATTTCAAGAAGGAGGAGTGGTTCTTGGAAGTCTTTCAAATAGTATGAAAGAGGAAAACTCATTTTTATGTTCTTTGAGAGTGTGAATGTGGCTTCTAATATTTGACTGCTTTTTTCAATGACATTAGATGAAATTTTTATCTTGGAAAATGAACGGTTAGAATGTTTTGAGCAATGGTGTATCCAAAAATGATTAACAATGGGGCCTTGATACTAATGAGAATATAATCATTGCTTCCCAGTCTAACTTTTTCAAAGCCTGCATGCATGTTTTTCGCTGCCCAAGCGATTCAATCGCTTAAATCGCCTAGGTGGCGAAAAACTTGCATGCATGCGGCGAAAAAGTTAGACTGGTTTTAAAGCCGACTTAGTTATGCCAATGGGACAATTTTAGAGAAACATAAATTCTCCTGAGCTACATTTCAGCTGGTAAATCCCTTTTGTTCTTTTTAGATCACTGGCCGCAGACCTCATAATTTTTCCCAAGAGGCCACTGATTTTTCCATTTTTGTAGTAACTGCAAATTTGGATTCCTGGATCATCGGCAACTGGCTCATCAAAGTTTTTTTTATCGTTCTTAAGACTCTATCATCTACTCTATAATTAGGATGGATTTGATTCTAATAAACTGTATTGATGTGTCGGGCTTCACGACTGATAGGATTGTCATTAATCAAAACTCGGCTCAAAAGTAAACTGTTGTTATGTTTTTTATGGGGTTTTATAGGTGTTGCTTTATTTTTTAAATTCACACTGATATTAGTTCATTGTTCGCAGTCATACGCGTGTCAGAGTTACGTATGAGGCGTTTTTTTTTAATTATGATAAAAGTTCTTACATCTCTGACATTGCGGAAATAATCCCTTTCATTTTATGATATGGCACTTGACCCCTTCATCCAAATTTCTAGGTGATGAATATACAGAGGGAAATAAAGACAAAACTATGAATTCCTTCATCAGAGCCGAGGTACGAAATTCATAACGCTTTGTAAACACAACTTACTTTTTAACGAATTAAACTGTCCTTGCGTATCCTTGTTGAACAGAAGAAAAAACACTCACCGCTTCTTGGAAACCCAGCTGCGAGAGGATTGCAAACATAAGAAATTAGGCTCGTTCTAGGTTTTGTCTGGACATGGGATATCAAGAACTCAAAAACTGTGGAAGACCACATGCTCATTACCATTAGTAATGAAAGGAAAATTATGGTTTCGATACCAAATAACATTCTTAAATTGAAAAATAAGATCATTTATTAAATATGAGACAGTGTGATATGCAAATTTCAACTCCTGTATTCGAAAAAGAACATAATAACACTATTTACAAGCCCCTTACAAAGTGGTTCGTTGAAGATAAAACCTGCTCGCTATTTCTGACTTACTTCCATGCTTGTATTATATGTAGGTAAGGCTAGCACAGAGTGACTCGTTCTCGGAAAAGCCATACTTGTCAGGTTGTGGTGTGCAGTGAGAGCAATGAGCAGCAGTTCGTTTAAGCAATCATCATTCGTTGGTCCATTGTTCAGTTGTCGTAGTCACTGCGCAATAGCTTTGATTTCAAAATTGTTATTCAACACTTGAGATTTGGCAATTGCAGCTGTTCAATAATATCCGGCAGCTTGAAATCTTGACGACGCACTGTTTCTTCAGAAATGGATTGGCTAAGTCGTTCAATCGGCGTACATCGTTGTTTAATTGGGGTTCATGTGCCCTTTGGTTGCTATATGCTAGCCATATTGTAAACACCTGAAGAGCTGTATTCCTACTGATGAGGTTTATGAAACAGTGGAGATCAAACAAAAAAGAATTACGGTTTAATTGAACGGAGACTGTTGGGAATTTTTGTTGGCGAAAAGTGGGGAGAAACGAGGGAAACGAATGAAAACATGAGGTTCTCAGCAGTAGAAGAAAATCGATCGAATCTGTAAAACATGACATTAAAATCATACCGCTGAATACGGCAAGATGTCAATACCTAAAGACAATTACAAAACTTTCACAAACAGCAGAGTATTAGTACTGACATTACTAAAGGTTTCTTAGAAAGAGTGAAGTTTCAACTATTTCGCATTCATGAGCTAATATAAAGTTCCGCAAGTTGCACTGGGAAGTAAACTAGATACGCATATCGCCTTCAGCCGCAGCTTGGAGATTCTTCAGTCGTTCAATTCTGCCTTGCGCGAGAGGCAAAGGAGTCCAACAACCACACAGCCACCAGCCTTAACTTAAGTACGCTTATTTTGACTCAAATTTGTTTACGAGACCAACGTGTTTGTAAACCACACCGATTTTCGAGTTTAAGCCGTTGTGTTTAATGAAAATTTTATATTAGATTTCAAAATGACCATTTGAGTTTTGACTTCTAGCCACGGTTAATGAATCAAATAACATAAATGAATAGATGAGCTATGTTCTGTATTTTTTTCTTTGTTGATCAAGTCATTAAAAATAATTTAACTTCCAGTTTAGTTTTGCACTTTTTCATGCCGTAACGCTTACTATCGTGTCTTGGTGCTGTTTTTGAATGCTGTGTCAATCATTAACACACTTAAAGTAATGGATCATCTAGAATAAATTAAAATGGCTATAATTTCAATTGAAAATATGATCATCTGCATTTTAATATTCTAACATGCATTTAAACACACCCGAGTTTAAAAATTGTTTTGCTTATCGCGCGTTTTTCATAATTTTCTCCAGCCAGTTGATTTTTCACGCGGTTATCACTTCAGAATGAGTTATCCTCAGAACAAACTGAAAGGAAACTGAAACGAACAAACAAGCGTTATTTCAACGTGAAATTGAAATTTCCTCTGTGCTGAAGACAACAGTGACTTGTGCCATATGGCAAATTATGGGAAGTGAAAGCGACTTAAATTAGAGATCATAAGCAAAGATGGCCAAAATCACGTATCAAACTTACAACGCAGTTTTGGGCGTCCTCTTTATCATTTTTTTCATAAAATTAAAATTTATAGATAAACTACAAATTTTTCAATTATGGGTCATCTACACAAACGATGAAAACACTCATCTACAAATCATTCTATTTTTCTAAGGTTTCCTTTTTTCATGCTTTGACCCGGTCCAGCCTCCTTTGTCGCTCCTTTAAAATAACTCGAAGCATAAAATGCATGCTCCTGCTGCCGATTGCTTCGTTGGAGCGAAAAGTACCATAACAGTGCATGTATATTTTCAAATATTGCAATCGCAAGCTACAATCTCTCAAAATAAAAACTTTGGCTCTTATTGCATTTTAGAGACCTATTTATGGCAGCAAGAACACTTGAAAAAGGAAATGAATCTCTCAGCCTATTGTACCTAGTACCGAATTTATCAATCCCGACAAAATTCATGCTAAGCTGTCGCTGGATTCTTCAGAATCATGAGCAAAGCTTTAAAAAGGTTAAACTTTCAAGCTTAAATTGCATTATTTATTAAAAACCTTTCTAGAAACATTCTTCCATTTATTCAGGATTTGCAAGATGATGAGAAAAAGTATGAAACAATCTAGTTTTGAAGCGTTCTCAAAATCTTCGGCATAAGGGTGGGTGTACTTATACTTCAGTAAATAAACGTAAAACAGAACTTAAAATGGCTTCCATGTCCACGCATTTGGCGTCACTGTCTCATGCACCAAAAGTAGACGCATTTGACGTTGACCGTAATTTATCGCAAAGCTGACTGGA
This sequence comes from Morinoia aosen, assembly GCA_030386875.1. NCBI lineage: Eukaryota > Metazoa > Arthropoda > Malacostraca > Amphipoda > Talitridae > Morinoia > Morinoia aosen. The sequence continues at coordinate 58,295,915 of CM059561.1, read as the reverse complement.
AATGAACAAAACGGAATAACAGACTTCAAATAAACGCGTCGCACGCTTAGCGCAGAAGACGAAGTGAGCTGCCACGGTGCATTTGATCGTCAATTAGGAAACATTTGAGACAACGACCCTCACTTGCTGCGAGCGTCCAATGAGGATCGCTGTATGGGGCCGAAGGTGAGGGCGCTAGCGAGGGTAGAGCGAGAGAGAGGAGGAGCGCAGCTACGAGGGCTCGTGGAGATGCGCAGCTCGAGGGCAGGTCAGCGCCGCTACGCAAATTGTGCGCCCAGCAACAGACTGCCGCCAGCAACAGCGGCACTCCCATCCCGAGAGGGTGAGTGACTCCAGCCCCACTGTTCCGGTGGGGGCTCCTCTACGTACGCTTTTACGGCCACCTCAAACAACTTGATAATACGAGTAGTTCGGTTTTATCGAGACCTCCAGCGACCTAATAACACGACCACCTCGATTGAGCTATTGTCTCTCATGCCGATACTTTGGTGAGCATGTGTGACCTTAGTTAGTTTATTGACAAACCTAACGTTGCGTTTAAATGAGAACTGTTGAGCTGATAGAATAAGAGTGGTGTATTTGAGCTGTCGTCACTTTCACACGAATTGGTGTACGCAAAGTAACCATACGTCATAGCGTACGTCATCATTGAATATACAATATCTGTGATACTGTCGCACCTTTCGATAATATCTTCGAAAATTTTAGCATTATAGCTGTGAGTAAAATATTCGTCGCTGTTGTAGCTGGTGTCGAGTTCCAGGTATAGTTTAGAACAGAAACAACTGATACTTAGCAGTCCGTTGAGATATAATGTTGGTGCCCGGTTGTCATTGGTTTTTATAAAGTAAGGCATGCGACATAATACATGTTTGATTTTTTTTCCAGTTACATACTCCACTGGGTCGAAAACGTGCGGTTTTCGCGAGTTGCGAGGCGGAGTCATTCGTGAAGGAAAAATTCACTGATCCTATTTTTAAAGTTTCAGTTCCTTCTCTGTTTTTACCTACTCCATAATACAACATATGAATTGGAAATTTAAAACACCCATCACCGTAATCTGGTTGACTGACTTCAGTAAGGTGGAGTCACCAGCGTTCTTTATGAAAGCAGATTCCAAGAATAAAGTAAAATATAAATTCAGTGTAAATTTTCAAGTACAGTTATGCAGTTATTTCAGTTTTCATTACTGAGACAGTTCATACTTCATTACTACTTTAATGAATAGCCAGCTAAGGCTCAACTCCTCAACACGCTGTCCGTGTGTATTTAGCATCATAATACCATATTGTGTCAATCGGTTCAGAATAGAAGTTAAGAGCGGTTTTCTCCTATGGATCCGTCTATATTTCCACCAGTCACAAAACTTCTGTAAGAATATAGAAAACGAAGGGACTGCGAAATTTCTCTCTCATTCAGGTTATCACCGCTTAAGCAATAGTACCTACTTTTCTGAAGGGAGCATTTAGTAAATAAATATTCTTAGTACTATAACAGATTTATCCTACATTCATTTTCTTTTCACAAATGTTATTCTGCTGGTCTAAATGTTCTGTAACTCGAATTTTAGTGTAAGTCGGAACTCATCTAAATACAGTACGTGCATGCGTACATAAGCACCGAAGTCACTCACCTATACTAATGCAGTACAATGTGTATATTAAAGTTATATTCTAGGCCATAATAAGACACTTCAATGACATGAAAACACCACTAGGGATAGAAAAACACATGTAATACATTAATATGGAATTCAGGTTTTTTACTGATTCACTGATTTATGGGAGATTAATTGCGTCGTCTCCACGAAACGCAGCAGGTCGCTACCGAGGACTGTAGTGGATAGCGCTTAATTTAAACAAGACAATGCTCGACCACACGAGCCTTGTCTATCCGTGCAAGGTTACGTGAGCTTCGCTGGAAACTCTTTCCTCATCCCCCTTATTCAGCTGATGTTGTGTCATATGCTGCTCCTTTTTTTTTACTGCAGAACTCATTGTGAATAAAAACACTAAGCAATTGAAGAAGACATGACATACAAATGAATGAGATTTTGGGAGGAATTTTTTGTTGTAGTAGTACTCTGACTTGAAAATAATTCGAACCTGACCTAGGAAATTGAAACACATAATGCTGGCAGATGACAAAGAAGATGTTCGTCCAAATTTACCTTGATATGTGGCATTTATCTATCCTCACATTGCAGAATTGTGTGGACAATTAACCACACGTAAATTAACCTTAAGAGTTAAATTACACAGAGCTGACCGACAGCAATCAATTTTTACTCCTTTTTAAAGCTACCAAAATTTTTCAATAATAAATGACATACATGCAAGTTACCTGATAGGTGGGATGACATATATGCAAGTTACCTGATAGGTGGGATGACATATATGCGAGTTACTTGATAGATGGGCAAAGGTCATTTACAGCAACGGAATTTTTATCGTTGATTAGGCTTTTTAAATAATGTTACTTCCTCTCTTGATTTACTGATGAAAAATAGAACGTTCAGAGTAGGCTAACAATTTTGTGAAAAATTATAGCAAAATAAGTAGTTTACCGAGATTGTATTCTCTACACAGCATGCAGAAATTGCAAATTTTATTTCATGTTATAACCAAGAGCAAGATGTTGAATGTTGCCCTTTGTTGTCACTGCATGGCAGCAGCTCGAGATCGGTGACTACCATGCACCTATTGAGCAAGGAAGTAAACCAACGCAATTATTGGAGTTTAATAAGTTTTATACTGTGCCCCCCTTAACTCGTCGGGTCAGGCTGCCTTCGTAACTAATTTTGAAGAAACATGCTTCCTAAATAGATATTTTTAATAAATCGAATCTACAATGTAGTATGTGGGAGTATTAAATTTGATCCTCTACTTCACTGAAAGCATGGTCGTAAACTTTGCCTTATCTTGATTCCGATTGCAGAGATTGGAAGAGTAGACAGCCAATCAAGCATGCCAACAAGAACACTGCTTATTATTCCTGTTGCTCAGTGCTCACACCCTCATTTCCAAACTGTTTCTGTGCCTGTTGATGAACAGCGCTTTTCTATTGTTTTTTTTCACGCACTTAGCCTCAGGTAAATTTTCATGCAACAAGTTAATATTAAGTAGGTATTTAATCGAATATTCGATTATTACCATAAGACAGAGGAAGAGCTCAATAAATAACTGTCATGTTTACCAATCAAGGTTTCAGGCACACCACTGAAATTTTTTATATGAACCGTGTTTTTAAAATAAATATATTTCTGCAGAAATCATTGTATTTCTATCTGTCCAGAGTTGAATTTTTATTTTCATTCGTTATGAAAACAGGCATGTTTAGAAATGGTTTAAAGATATAAAGTTAAAGCGTTCATATTTTTCCAGTCCAACTCGAAATAGCGCTTGAATTTTTACATTTAACTTCACTCATTGAACTTGAAATTTTGAGTCATCGCCATGGTTGTGCGTGTCTTAAATAATGTATTTCATGAATATACTTGCTTGCGTAGACCGCCGTACCTACGGGACTTGACTGCCTGCTCATCTTGATTAAGAGATGGAGAAATAAACGAGCTCTGCTAAAATAATTCAAAGCGGGACATGCTATCAATTCATACGATCAGTGTAATTATACTCTACAAATGCAAAAATCATGCAGCCCCGAAAAAAAAAAATCCTCAACAATATTTAGCAATGATTTTGAATTCCGGAAAAGTTACTTTGGTAGATAGAAGCCTCGAGTTAGTGGCAAAGTTGACCAACCAAACCAGGAAGCATGCGGTGGGCAGGTTGCAGCGGAGTTGCTCAACACAGCTAGAGCACCTCCACCTCCTCCTGCTTACGTCATCAAAACAAGGCTGCCGAAGCACTGCCGTGACGGCTAAAGCTGTTATTATGACTCAAGAAATGGTTGTCAACATCCAACAAGAAATGCTCAACTACAAACAAGGAAATGATGAAACTGGATCTGTGCTAAGCTCTGTATTTATCTAGCTAGAAGTAGCTATTTAAGGATTAGAAAATCTTCATCGCAAAGTAGAATTAAAGTAATAGTAAATGGTTATTCAAGTCTAGCCATTAATGTAGTGACAAGCATGGAAAATAACCCGAAGAAATCACTAAAAACCAAACTATTTTATGGCAGACTGTTCCCCACAACTGATTATTAAATCAAAACTTTAGCAGGAAAACACATTCAAAGAGATAGGTTATAGGGAAATTAGGGATCATCTTAGTGTAGAACCTGTTTAACTTTATCGCCGCCTGCATGCATGTTTTTTGCTGCCTAAGCGATTTAAACGAATTAATCGCTTAGGCGGCGAAAAACATTCATGCAGGCAGCGAAAAAGTTAGACTGGGGTGAGGCTCGATTTACATGAAACAGGGCTTACTCCTGTCGAGGGCAGCATCCAAGAACCACTAAAGAGTTAATAATATTATATTACTCCGCTATTGAACAAAAGCACCGCGAAAAAAAACTTTATTTATACCGAATTTATATACACTGCTTACAACATATAATCTCCTATTTTTGTTTTCTTTTTAATTAAACATGAGGTATGGTGCTGAAAAATATGAATACAAGCATTTGTTTATTAGGTTGCGAATGAACACTGATTCTAAATTGTACGTAATTTGGGTACACTTTACTCAGCTTTCATCAGTGACAGTTTTTTTTACAACGGGTTGAAAAATAGCAGTTTGTTCATACGAAGAAAACGTTTTGAACATTTTTATGAATAAAAATTTAACTACTGTTTGATCGAAACACGATGCCCTGCGATCGAAGTTTAACTCGTTTAAGTGATAGAAATCATTAGTAGATTGTTAATTCAGTGAAAAATATTCATACACTCAAAAGCCCTTGGTGAGGAGTACGCACAGTGATAGAGGATACTGTTGTGAAAGGGTAAAAGTTTTCCAACATCAACGATACTAAGGGAGCTACTGACCCCCTTGGAATCACAGGCAGCTCAGCATCAACAATACAAAGGGAGCTACTGACCTACTTGGAATCACCGGCAGCTCAGCATCAACAATACAAAGGGAGCTACTGACCTACTGGGAATCACAGGCAGCTCAGCATCAACAATACAAAGGGAGCTACTGACCTACTTGGAATCACCAGCAGCTCAGCATCAACAATACAAAGGGAGCTACTGACCTACTGGGAATCACAGGCAGCTCAGCATCAACAATACAAAGGGAGCTACTGACCCACTTGGAATCACAGGCAGCTCAGCATCAACAATACAAAGGGAGCTATTGACCCACTTGGAATCACAGGCAGCTCAGCATCAACAATACAAAGGGAGCTACTGACCCACTTGGAATCACAGGCAGCTCAGCATCAACGATACAAAGGGAGCTACTGACCCCCTTGGAATCACAGGAAGCTCAGCATCAACAATACAAAGGGAGCTACTGACCCACTTGGAATCACAGGCAGCTCGGTATCAACTATGTATGGAGAAGGCGTCACTGACCCACTTCGATTGCATCAGGAAGTTACCCCACTCCAGCCAGACGTAGCATCGTCTCGGTCGGCAGCGTTTAAGCTGATCAAGGCCGTGTCATCGACTTCTAGGGAGGACCAAGGTTATCGTGAGGCGAAGAATGCTGGCTCATCGGTAATGAATTGTGATTGTGCTATTGCTGTTTAAGTAGTTGTTGTTGGACCGAATCGTAGAGTCAGCAATTTCATCACTCTAAATTTAATCTTCACAACTTCAACTATCGATGAGGTATCATGCTGATGTTGCACCGTGTTTTCAGATCTAAATCATTTTCTCCAAGTATCATTCAAGTTGCCTTATGATGTACTTATCAATCTTCAGTATAAGTCAGTGCCTGGTTGTTCATCGCGTTCGGGAGACATGTGGTTGTTCATCGCACTTGAAAGATTACTTGAAAATTCGTATTGTGTCTTCTTAATTAATTTAGATTATACTGAATCAGCGAATTAGAGTAATTCTCTGAAATACTAGCATGGAGATAGAATAGCACGATGGACATGAACTTCCATAAAATGTTAATACCGAAAGATTTATATACTTAAAGCATGGTATCTTGACTCTGGAATGTACTATTAGTATTTCACAATCCGCGATTGCTCTATAACTGAACAGTATATCTGCGACATCTAAATTAAACTCTGAAAATCTGCAAAGAGAACCTTGAGCCCTTATTAGGCCTTCACCAGGTTGTAACGCGAGTTCTGCTCGTTTTCATGTCACTCTTAGGTCGACATGATCAATCTGTAGAACGCATAGACTCATTAGCCAACAAGCAGCGTTGATCTCTTGGATGAATATGCGAAGGGCTTACACAGCGGTAATAAAAAACCATCAAGCTCGCTTCTATTTGCAAAATTTTAAATTTAATCATTTATCGAGGCAACGCACTTCCACACGTAGCGTAAATGACTTTTTGCCCCATTCGCTGTGCTAAAAACACTCCTTCACCCCAACCCCCCCACCCTACCCCGACCCCACTAATATTATATTGCTTCTTCGATTTTCGCTTTCCACCAGTCTAGGCAATTATCACAACGAAAACATTCTGCATTCATCCATTCTTCTCATCAGGTTGATAATAAGCTGAATTTCCTCTTTAAGATATAAAAATTATATCATTTATAGATGCAGCAGGCAACTGATCGAAAGATGTTCAGAGATCGCTACCAAAGGAAAGGATAATGAAGAAGATCTTAAATTTCAACTAATTCAGCGTTCAAATTAACCTTACCGTAAGAATTGAAAACACAAAAGTTCAGAACTTATGTTGGAACTTGTCAGTGTTAGCGCTAGTGTTAACTGTCTGTTATTTTGCATGAAGACTCGTCAAAATGAACAGAGCAGTAGTGATAGCAGCAAATCTAAATTGAAAGTCGCATTCCAATGGTAAGATTGAAAAATGAGTACTCAACTGTTTGAATACAGAGTAAGAATGGTAGACCTCTTGCTATAAAAATATACAATAAATAATGAAACAAGAATAGGCCTGCAGCATTACTTGTACAGAGGCTAAAAATTTACATGATATTTGGCCGTTTCTATGGCATTTTAATGGATTCGATTACATTAGGTATTTTTTCTCTGCGTGGCCTTGCACCACGCTCACGAAGAAGAGCAGTGAGAAAAAAAAGAAAAAAGGAGGGAAGGATTAACGAAGAAGTACCCACAGCACTCTTAAGCAATAGAAATCATACAGGCTCTAACGCACGAGCGAAAGGTCGCCATTTCCGTCAAAAGACACTTTCAAGACGCGAGAAGGATTCAAAGAGCTTTTTAAATAATAGTTTTTTTTAAATAACAATGCTAATAGTTTTTTTAAACTTGAACCGTCAGGTCAACTGTATTGACTCCTGAGTGAAAATTTTTACGAGTTTGATAGAAACTTTCACAAGATGAGGTGATAGCGAAAAATACTGTTTTAAAAAAATTGCAGGCTTTTAGACAATGGAGGTTGGAAAAGAAATTAATAAGAGCTCTAAATGCTTGTTGAACAATAATCATATCATTATGGTAAGATAAGCCTTCTGATATGATCATATCATTACTAACGTACTCATAAAGTTTTATTTGCACCTATTAATAAAAATATCCTCGTATGAATTTGTGTGTAAAGTTAAGATTTTTAGTATATGAACTTTGGTTATTTGACAGTAGTAACTTCGATTTCTAACGGCTATAGTTACGGAAAATGTGAAAAATATTGGTTAAATGCGATAAATTATTAGTTATTTCCCACGTTCTAAACGCCTGATCATAATCATAAATGAATAGTTTCATATTTCTCCAAAAACTCATCAGTACTGTCGCGAATGCTCACGCAGCTCGTTCCTAAAAATATAAGATTAGTTAAGTTGAATGAACAATATTCATATTAGTCCCTTGTTTAGATTAGTTAGATTATAAGATTAGTTAGGTTGAATGAACTATATTCATATTAGTCCCTTGAAACCGTTCAGCGTTTCCTTCCCTACCTGACGACAACGGTAGCTTCAGTATCGGGGCTTACACTTTATCAAGGGTGAAGGAGTTTACATAATGGTGTAGTTGCTTGATGTTTCTTGTATTATATTACATATACATTATGCATTTGTCTTAACTTGATATGCCTAATTTTCCCCAGTAATCCATTACAACATCTACGTATGCATTTAATCAGTAGAGGAATTTTATCTTAAAATGTTCAAGATACATCTCTAATTTGTTTTACGTATCAATTTCGAACGATTGTTTATTTACGGTTTGAAAAAAGGATACATTTGTCTTTCCCTACAAGTCACAAGCGATAGGTTATTTACGATGGGGCCAAAAGTGGCGCATGTGTAAGGAAAACCAGAGGAACAATTGAAACAGCGAACATTAAACAGATGAGAGCAAAACTATACCTGACGCAAGTCAAATCTCCTAAGCTCTTCCTAGTCAGGGAAGTGAACATGTTGCCCAAAAAACTAATTCATTTAAAAGCAATCAGCTAACTTCTCCAAATTCACGTGAGCTGAACGCATCAATCTACAGAGCATGTTTATGATCGCAAGAACCGGAAAAGCGCACGCATCAGGACGAAGTTGAGCTTGGTAGCAGCTAAAAACATTCCCGACTGTAAAGTCTTATATTCGTCACATTTGTGCAGGCACAGACTTTCCATAACTGACTAGAGACGAAATTCAATACATGTTCAGTGCTAAGCTCCAGCAGCACTAATGACGATTTTGTGAACTGGATAAAATAATCCGAAGAAGAAGAGCAATTATTTTGTGAGCGGCCTTGACCGAGCTACGGTGCAAAAGGACACGGTATCATCGATCGCTGACGCATTCCATACTTACGCGAAGGTCAATGCACGGCGCCCTGCGACTGCGTCGTGCTTAGTAGCGAGTTAATGTTGGTGTCTCTACCACACACGGTAATGCAGAAAAATAGTTATTCTATTTTTTTGAGGAAATATCATAGTGGATTTCAGTAAAGAGTTTCTTGGAGTTGAAACTTGTGGAAAATTTTCAAACCCGCGACTTCGTACTCAGGAGTTTGTTGAATTTTTCTTGAAAAAAATGAGGTGCAAGCAAGGTTTTGAGTCTTAATACTTTCAGGTTTAAATAGCGTGTCCTACTCTCACTTGTACTTTGCTTTTACCCACTCTCACAAGTCACAACAGTGGAATCAATTATACTAGCAATTTAAATTATTTCTGCTCTTTTCATCAACAATCGAGGATGTTTCGTTGCCTGGTAGAATCTTTATTTTTACTTGAAGAGAACTAAATAGTTCTTGGTGCACAAGCTATGATTTCTAAGTTTTTACAAAGGGACTTTTCGTAACTTATCCTGTCTCCTGAGTGGTTCATCAGCTTCGTACATTATTTTCTAATTCAAACACCATTCAAATTTTAATTCCATTTTTTTAATTCTAATTCTAACACGGCGCGATGCTAAAATAATTTCGCAAAAGTAGCAAACCTTTTGATACTAACTAAATTTTGCATTCGCCTTTTTGTTGACATTTTTTTAACAATGTTTGGTAAAATTCAGTGAAATAGTAGGGATAGTTAAGTCCTGTAGTACTAAGAGCAAAAAGGAAGTACAAGCAGGACCTTTTACCGTAGAGATGAAAAATAGTTCGGCAATTAAATAGAACAGCGTACTGTCAACCAGAGTACTGAGTATAGTATACCTGCCGTCTCATCGCATTTGATTTTGGGATGAAAAAGACGGAATGAGATCCATGTAGCAGGCGTAAAAAAATTCCATCTTAGCTAAAAGCCACTCGTTCTTGTATAACACTAATTTCCCTTTCTTAAGACAGGCTCCTACCTTTGACGAGCCTCTCGAAACGAGCCACTTCAATTTTTAACGCCACTTCTGCGAAATGTTGTGAATACAAACCAATGTTTTTGAAGTTAAAGTTCATATTAGGCTACTTTAAAATGTCCAAGTCTTCTACTTTCCTTATTAACACTTTGACCGCAACGTGAGCCACTGGTGGCAACGATAGGGATTTTGAAAACACTGCTGACTGACTAGTAACCACTAATTATATTCTCAGAAAAACTTCATTAAAGCTAAATGAAGGCACGATCCAGTTAATGTTTACTATTTTCAAGATCCCTTACTACATTTGGTTTTCAATTTGAATTGAATGTTGAACTTCAGTTTAACTGATGCGGTCAAAGTCTCGAACGCATAAGGGTAAGTTGAAAGTAACCAAAAATAGAATCAAACGTCTAATTGGAGAGCGTAGAGGGAGTGTTAAGGCAGAGAAGGCAGACCAGCCTATAAATCGCACATAATCGACCACCACGTCCTTAATCCACTGGCGATACGTCCTTGATTTTCAATTGGGAATACTTAATGATTTTGAAAAATAACAGACCAAACCCTGATTCAATTACATGGCCGAAAATGAGGTATCCATATTTTAATTTTTTTATTCATCTCTATTACAAATACCATAGTCATACTCATGTCTGCACTATGTTTACAAGAAACGAATCACCTACTTTCCTATTTGTTATTTTTTTGTTTGGAAACACTCATGACTCTATTGCCAGTAGAGTGAAGAGGTAATTATGATATCTACACCAGCGAATTTATTGGATATGCCCAAGTTAGAATGCACAGTTCGATAGTAACCAATTTTTATAACACAGCTGCCGCGATTTTTTCCTCGAAGCACAACGCAAAATTTCAATTCTGTAATGTGGAACGAGTTTTAACACAAAAATGATGAGCCCTGAAATACAGATCTTACCGAAGTTCCTTCGAGCATAATGAAGGCCACCTTCCCACGAGGAGAAGTGAGGACATGACAGCATGAAATATTAGATTCTATTTTACCAAGAGACGCCGCACTTTTCGGTAAGTTCATGGGTCCGACAGATTTTTTTCTGACAGTACAGGTTTAGTAATAAATATCGACAGCAAGAGGCGGATTTTAACAGTATTGACTCCACAGATTTGAAATTGAGTCAAATGAAAAATGTAAAAAAAATTTCGACGCGCAATCATTTACAATCATGCTACGGAGCGACTCATGTCAATAGTGAATATCTGAAAGTGTACAGAAATCAACATGTACAGTTTTCCTTTGTGAATATCTCTGTAATATAGCGATCGACAAGCTAATCCCCAGAAGCTAAAGGTTTTACATGGAAAAATATTTTCGAATTCACAAAAAAAAACATCAATTTTTAACGAGTCTAGCTTCTTCTAAATATTTGAATATTTTATGACATTTTTCTAATATTCCTTGAGCATTGACAGCTCTAATTGTCTTACAATTGGCTGCAAATAATCTCTGAAATTTCGTTTTCTCTCTATTGAGATTAAGACGTCATTAAACTGCACTGCAATGCAACAACACCATCTAGCGCCTCGGGAATGGTGTTGCCTCTCTGTAGAGCACAATAGCGGGTCTCTGAAGAGATCATTCATTCTTCCATGATTAGCTTCCTTTGTGTGCTTGTAAGTATTTATTGGACCATTTTGTGAACGTCTTATGAAGAAAAGTCAAAAAGATGAGCTGAAACGTTATTCATTGACCTCCAAATCGATATGGGCGTAAAATTTTCAGAAATGCGCTTCTATTTTAAATACATTTTCTGGGTGAACGAATTTCATTCCATAGATAAACTGAAGTCCAAGAAAACGGTCGGAACGTACCGTATCTTGAACTCTAAGAGCACAGCAGACAACTGCAATCTAATTGCATACAAATTTTGTCACAAAAACTGCATGTTGAAGCCTCTGACTGTGAGATTGGCAGGCATGCCTCACAAAAGAGACGCCGGCCTTGAGTGTTACATTGCTTGAAGCTAACCAGCAGGTTATTTTCTCACAAAATCAGTTTCATATTCATGCGCAATTGTGCACAATGTCTAATTCCCGAATTGATTAGGCCGGTGACGAAACATTCAAGCGATCAAGAAGTGATACATAATGAAAAAACTTAAAATAAATTGTGCTCGATTGTTTTTCAAGAAAAGTAATATTCAAGATGGTCAAATGATCCTTCTAAATGAAAAATTTCAGTTTGAACATTTATGACGCTAATTTAATCATGAAGAGTGATACAAAATGACGTAGCATTCTGCTTAGGAGGGTATCGTAGGTGTCTGGACGAGAGAGTAATTGCGCATAAAATTAAAACGCTTCTCTGTTATAACATGCGCTACAGACAATTGCGGTTATCGCCTTCGTACGCACATACACATTATTGTGTACTCGCACATATATAATATCAATTTATAATACGCACACACAGATATATACGTATATATATACTAACGTCTAAATGTCCTTAGACAAAAATCATTATCATTGAAGATACACATCATTATGACCACTTGAACAAACCGTTGCCATCGCGGAAAACAGCGCCATCATCACAGACACAAATCGTAATGACACCCCGATGCAAGACATTGCAATCTTCTCAGCATATCGTCTCCTCAGTCCCACGGCTGGTCACTGCAGAGGTAGATGGTCTTCACACAATGAGTTCCCACAGCATTCCATTCTTGATTGAGAAGCAGCTATGAATTTTTGATACCCTGAGCTCCAGTTGCAGATTGTTTCTGCTTCAACTGAAGCTGTAATTAGTCTATGCTTGAGGCAGAGTTACAGATCAGTGATACTTGAATTACATCTACTGATTTTTTTATTATTTAGCTTCAGCTTTAGAGCGTTAATGCTTGAGCTTCCTCTACAAAATAATTTCTTGAACGTTAAGTACAGATCTTCGTTATTTGAGCTGTGGATCTCTGTTACTTGACCAGCGGATCTTCTTTATTTGAGCAGCAGATTGTTATGATTCTATACTTACCGAAGTTATACTACGTAAGAATAACGCTGCTGAAGGAGAAACTTGGTCTGCCATCATTAAGTTTTTATATTTATATCGATCCAAGAAGTTCTGCGCTGAACTATAAAAGAAATATCCTCGTTGAAAAAGACCAAAGCATGTGTACACCTTGTACTGAGAACTTTTCACCTCTGTGGAGTTTTCATTTGTATAGTGAAAAACGACACAGAGATTTGGTCCAAAACGTTCACCACGAAATGACCCTAACACGCAATTTCGTACAGAGTAAGTGTTTAAAAGTGTCTACACGCCTGTTCTGTTAAGGAAAATGTTAAGGTGTGGTATGGAGGTTGCACATCTTCTCTGAGGAATTCATTTTAATGTCTCTGTGTTTCCCTGCTGGGCTGATGAAATTGTCGTTTAGAAAAATTATACGTAGAATTCATTTTATATGTTAACTGGCCTTGATTATAGGCTTCACTATTAGTTAATGGATACGTATTTGATTCTCACGTAGGAAGTAGTTCTAAACGTTTTTGCTGTAAGTACTCATAAGAAGCATAACCACATAGAAGACATCGATGGAAATCGACCCCGACGACATGCTTACCGAATGATATAATACATAAAGATTATATTTATTACCCAGTGAATTATTTCAAATAACGCAATCGATAATCCTCAACTCCACAGGTGATCGAAGCGAAAAATGCCTAGTGGAAATGATTACATAAAAGAACGTCGTAATCTTTATATTAAAATACCGAAATGAAATATACACAAATCGAAAGTATTTTTTTCATGAAAAAATTCTGAAAAAAATGCACACAAATTGAACAAAAGAAATGTAGATGCAGCACTGAGATAATGAAACACAACAACATGGAGCACCATAACGAGGAGCAAATTTATGTCTTTTGAGCTGCGGCTGTAGACTGGTGTAACTTGATCTGCAGCTGTAGACTGGTGTACCCTGAGCTGCAGCTGCAGACCGTCGTTACTTGAGCTGCAGCTGTAGACCGTCGTTACTTGAACTGCAGCTGTAGACCGTCGTTACTTGAGCTGCAGCTGTAGACTGGTGTACCTTGAACTGCAGCTGTAGACCGTCGTTCCTTGATCTGCAGCTGTAGAATGATGTACCTTGAGCTGCAGCTGCAGACCGTTGCTACTTGAACTGCAGCTGTAGACCGTCGCTACTTGAACTGCAGCTGTAGACCGTCGTTACTTGAGCTGCAGCTGTAGACTGGCGTAACTTCAGATGCAGCTGTAGACTGGTGTACCTTAAGCTGCAGCTGTAGACCGTCGTTACTTGAGCTGCAGCTGTAGACCGTCGTTACTTGAGCTGCTGCTGTAGACCGTCGTAACTTGAGCTGCTGCTGTAGACCGTCGTTACTTGAGCTGCTGCTGTAGACCGTCGTTACTTGAGCTGCTGCTGTAGACCGTCGTTACTTGAGCTGCTGCTGTAGACCGTCGTTACTTGAGCTGCTGCTGTAGACCGTCGTTACTTGAGCTGCAGCTGTAGACCGTCGTTACTTGAACTGCAGCTGTAGACCGTCGTTACTTGAGCTGCAGCTGTAGACTGGAGTAACTTCAGATGCAGCTGTAGACTGGTGTACCTTGAGCTGCAGCTGTAGCGGCTGCAGTCTGGCTCTCCGTAGCCTTGAGGGCGTCCGGTGACCTTCGTGTCTGTGTGCTGTGGTGCTGTGCTGTTGTGCAGGTCTGTGGTGCAGGGCTGTAGTGCTGTGCAGTGGTGCAGGGCTGTGGTGCTGTGCTGTGGTGCTGTGCTGTGACGTGCAGGGCTGTGGTGCAGGGCTGTGGTGCAGGGCTGTGGTGCTGTGCTTTGGTGCAGGGCTGTGGTGCAGGGCTGTGGTGCAGGGCTGTGGTGCAGGGCTGTGGTGCAGGGCTGTGGTGCAGGGCTGTGGTGCAGGGCTGTGGTGCAGGGCTGTGGTGCAGGACTGTGGTGCAGGGCTGTGGTGCAGGGCTGTGGTGCAGGACTGTGGTGCAGGGCTGTGGTGCAAGGATGTGGTGCAGGGCTGTGGTGCAGGGCTGTGGTGCAGGGCTGTGGTGCAGGGCTGTGGTGCAGGACTGTGGTGCAGGGCTGTGGTGCAGGGCTGTGGTGCAGGGCTGTGGTGCAGGGCTGTGGTGCAGGGCTGTGGTGCAGGACTGTGGTGCAGGGCTGTGGTGCAGGGCTGTGGTGCAAGGCTGTGGTGCAGGGCTGTGGTGCAGGGCTGTGGTGCAGGGCTGTGGTGCAGGACTGTGGTGCAGGGCTGTGGTGCAGGGCTGTGGTGCAGGGCTGTGGTGCAGGGCTGTGGTGCAGGGCTGTGGTGCAGGGCTGTGGTGCAGGGCTGTGGTGCAGGGCTGTGGTGCAGGGCTGTGGTGCAGGGCTGTGGTGCAGGGCTGTGGTGCAGGGCTGTGGTGCAGGGCTGTGGTGCAGGGCTGGTGCAAAGGTACTCATACCTTCTTCCGTACCTGAATTTTCCTGCCTAGTTTTTGAATTCCACACAATTTGAATTGAATATTTTGTAAAGGTGAACATGTACGGTCACTGTAAATATTTTGTCTACATTCTGTGTGTACGGACACTAAATACTAAAATTCTCTCCGTTTCACCCTTTAAACATAAAAATTAAAATTACCCGTGAAATCTTAATTGTAAGAGATATTAATTAAATAATTATTAATGCAAAGACGTAGACAGTCATCTTTTGAAGGAAAGAAAAAAAGGAAGAAAATTGTCGGAGCACACATTTATCTAATATGTACAGATAGTCACAACTTTCTAAAAGCATGGATGCAGGGTAAAATCATCATCCCTCTTGCTGCTGAAACTGTTAAGTTTAAGCGTTGTATAGAATTAAATAGCTATAAGGTTTAAACGAAAAAATATATCTTGGTGAAACTTGCCGAAATGATAAACCAAAAGTTTAATAGAATATCGTAGTCATCCGCGTACTATCTTCGTGTGAATATTCGACAGTTTACAGTATTGTAGATGCATTCTTCAAACCACCGATAAATCAATCAACAGTCATTACAATTCCCCTTCAGAAAATATATATCATATTTGTTTGAAAGTCACGCTCAATTTTAAGCTTATTATGAAGCAAACTCAAAAGTTTGACCAAGTGACAGCGTGGACGAGTGGTGCGCGAAAAATTCTCAAAGTTTTTTCCTGGGTTTTGGTAAGTACAGGACCAAGACGAAGACTGGAAGCTCAGGATTTTCACTTATTCCAATAATACCAAAACTTCCAGTTGAAGCCAAAATTGAACATTCCACACATTCAGTTAGCTTGAACACCTGGTGACACATTTTCCATTTCAAATCTTAAAAATAAAGAACCATATTTTAGGTACATTCTAAAAAACAAAATACTTCGCACTTTAACCATTTCAAACACTGTTGGAACGTAAGAGAAAGAAAGAGCTGCTCTGTCACAGACGCAGCGGCATTACATGAACATGTTCAGCTGGTTTCCAGCTTACGAACGTCCTCCCACAGTGTGCTGTGGCTTGATTAATAGAGCCGTGACGTAGGTAGCACTTGTACAGCAGAGATGTGCACTCGGGCTGAAGCTGTGTGTAAGCACGTCTGCTCACTCTTACCTCGTAGGGATGTGACCAGCCCGCTACTGGGTTGTTTCTCAATCCGAACAACGCTTAGCTGATAAGCTGACAATATCATGAATGATTTACTTATCCAATATGCTGTAATTATTCTCGAATGCATGATGAACACGCTACTTTGCTGTCAGAAAAGTAAATGGTACATGCTTTTGGTTGAGGTTCTAGACTTCTGTGAGAATAGAAATACTGAAGGTGTATTTCTATTCTATTTCAATTTCTATTTACATGTGAAGTAGTTTGAGGAGAGGAAGAAAATTTGCTATTTTAGTTGAAGTGATAAAAATATACAGTACGAGTCAATAACACGTCAAGATAAACAATAGCGAACAATGAGGCATTGAATGGAGACACAATAAAAATATACGTCTACTGAAAACTAGGTCTGAAGAGCGGCGCAAACAAATGTCAGAGATAGGATGAGCATGAAACAGAAAAGATGTTCTCAGGGTCCCGAAACGCTCTTGTGCTGCGTGAGCTCAAAAAGAGTTCCCCGAAGACTGAGAATATTGATGTGCGAGAGTCAGACTGAAGTGCGAGTGGGAGAATACGAAAATAGATGCAGGGATGGAGTTGAGTAGTGGTGGAAGGGACACACGTCAATGGAGAAAATATCACAGAATGCTGGAGACCATTAGGTGCGGAAAACTTTTGTTGCACCACGTGTGTTTAATGAGGAAGAGATTAATTCTATTATAAATGAGAAGTTTTTGGCTGAGTAACCCTCTATTTATGGCCGTACAATTTGGCTTGTTTTAGAGCTTACGATCCTCAGTAATAAACCTGCCACACATTTTAGCAGAGGTTCCCGCTGACTGCGATGAAGTGAAAATGGCAGAGCTGCAAAGTTCAAGCAGTCGCTCGCTTGCGTGGTGAGTTGCATTGAACATGAATAACTCCGAAGTCAAACTCAGCACCTAGGGTGCAACTAATCAATTTAGTTCGTTTAAAGGTACTGAGGTATTTTTGCGATCAACATTTCATCGTAACATCAAAGAACCTTGCGATCCACACACGAAATCAAAGCCCCTGGCGTTTTCATGGTCAGCAAAGTTTATGAGTATTATAAAGAAGCGGCGAAAACAATTCACCATGCACGAATGCCAAGTAAGTGACGATAATTTCTCTCCATCTTCGCCGCTTGAATCACAACGATGGTGTAAGTTGCAAAAACGAAACGATGCGCAAGAACTTTTTTTTATGTGCAAGAACTTCCGCTATTTCTTTCTGGAAGATGATGCTTTTTTGTGTGTTATAATCACTCCGTGGTTATCAGAATGCGGTTCACATGTAGTTTACAATTTCTGAGTCCAAATATTCACATCGAAATGTGACAGGCCGCTTCACCGAACGAACATTTATTGGTGGAGTTCATGTCATCTACACAGAGATTAGCGATTCGAAAACTCAATATTTAGAACCTCTGCAAAACCCGAACGCTGGTGAGCTCTGCTAATTAAGATTACTGGGTGAACACAAGTGAGTATGTAGAGAACCGGAGGCATTGCGATGGCTTCGCAGACTCTTAAAACCACTTGCTAGGAATCATGACTGTGAAAACAAACTTACGAAGCAGCGTGTGCTACTGAGCCTCCGAAAATAGGTGTGCTTCTAACCTTGACCGAGAACCCTAGAGCATCGACCGCTTGAGCAACAAGCGGCTAAGTGAGGGGAATGAGGGGCAGGAGAGCTAGGGAGCGGCTGTAGAAAGGGTGAGGGTAGAGCGGAGCAAAACAGTGGAGTGACGTACAGAGTGAGATGTTATAGATGGGAATGTTAAAATATGGGGTAAGGTTATAATGGAGAGAGAGTATATAATGTGAAGTGGAGTGGGTCTATAAGCTGAGTATGAATGAAGAGCCGCTGTGGATAAAGGGAAAATATAATAGAATGATACAGTATGATTGAAGGGGTAAAGTTGAGAAAGAGTAGACTGATGAAGTGTTGAACGGTTATAGAAGTTGGGGGATGACTGAAGAAAGGCTGAGGATGGAGAAGAAGGAGTGGGATGCAGAAAGAGTCCAGATGAAGATGAGACTGCGAACGGAGAATGATGGAATAGTTACAGTCTTTTAAGGTAGGAGTGAGGGAGCTGTTGAACTAAAGTGAAACGGACGAGGGAGCAAAAATTTTAAGTCTGTGTGAAGGTAGCTGAGAAGCAAAAATTCTGGAAAGGAAGAATTTGAGCAGACAAGGGGAGAGCGAGCTGAGAAGAAGGAAGTTGTGAATTCAGAAAATGGTTCTATTTCACAAGAGTCCCAGATTTTAATTCACCATTAATTTTCTTCGTACAGCTATACAAATACAAGAAGAATCGAGACATCTAGTATTAAGTAATTCAAAACAAGACAAAAGAAATATAATACAGAGCTTGTCACGATGTGCAGGAAGTTGTGCGCAATTCCAACTGTACGTGTACGTACACACCTCACAGGAGTAGCAACTTCCCACCAGTTACTCAAGCGCGTGAACTTAAATTTAGCATGAAGGAAACAAGATGAGCTATTTTTTCGAATACCACTTTGAGCAAATCAAGTGTGGGGCAAATTGAAACGGGTTAAATAATGATGTCCAGTTCAACGCGATTGCACAGTCCTGACTCACAGGACTGTGAGTCAGACTTGCACAGACTGTAAAGACTGTAAAGACTTGCTGTGACTGATACGTCGCGTGTGACTGTAAAGACTTGCACAGTCCTGACTCACATCCTAACTGCGCGACGTATTGCCTCTTGACGCGAATGATATGTAAATTCTGCGCATAAATGAAATAGATTGATTTATGAGAAATCTCACTTTTAGGAAAAAAAGGAAAACCAACGTGGCTAAGAATACCACGATAAAAAACAAACTTTTTGGATTATAAATAATCCATCTTCAGTGTTCTAAAATACAATAAATCGAAGAATTAAAATATTGTAACTATAAATCTTCTGAATAAACCGGATGTAAGACAATGAAATTTAAAAGACAAGATAAAACCAAAACTATACAAAATGTCAACAAACAATAGAAAGTTTCACCGCCGTATCACATTCATTTATTGACGTACGGTTTTTTAAAATGTATATCGATTCTAAAATGCGGAGATCGGACAAATTTGATGTGGTATTCAAAATTTTAAAATATGTATATATAAAAATATGGTCGTTTTTCAAACATTGTTCTCTTATAGCTGAGTTTAATTAATGTTTTGGTCAGGTTACAGCCGGTGCGAAAGGATACTCCCCACTTCTGCACATATTTTGCATTTTTCGAAGCCTCAGAAAATATTGTACTCTATATTATTTCAACGTGTGTTAAATTGATGTTCTCTCCCTCACTAATTATTTATGCTTTACACGTACTCAAGTCCCTTAAAAAAATAACGCATTTATTTATCTTTGCGCGCTCATGTCAATATTCACATCGTAAGGCCCGTGTTCGTGGCTTCTTGAAACCACAACATTTAAATAATACCAGGCCCTCGGAGTTCTTCAGAATTACGCTCTCAGGAACAGCACCGAACCCTTAAAAGCTAGGGAACTATAAATTAAATTATTTTTTCTCTGTCCATATTACACGACTGACAGAAAACAGCATTTGGAGACGTGGATGAAATTGTCAGTGTGCAAATTTCGTGAGCATGTGTCAGCTGTAGAAATGATACTTGAAGTCACTCAATACTACACGACAACCCATTAAGAATGATAGATGTATTTGTGTACACACCGTATACGCTATATGGTATTTGTACTGTATATACGCTACATTTGTATATGTCTCGTGCTCTGAGGTACCTGTGTAATGTACGCTGCTTAATTTTATTCTTTTATATTGCAAAATTTTCAATTTTTCTGATGAATATTTAATTTTTGGCCGCAGTTGGAGATGTGAAGTAGTGAACTTTACACTACAAAGTATATAAAAAATTGAGGTATGGTTATTACTCAGAAGTAATTTGAAGTAAGCAGTAATGATTTATAATCAATGTATCCTTAACATTAATGAAGAGAATTTCATTTATGATTAAACTGCAGAAATCCCGTGCCGTGAAATCGAAAAGTTTGAGTTTTTTCACCCTCTACAGTGACAAAAGTAAAGAGGGATTCGTAAAATGAAGCCACATTATAAATTCACTCCTACCTACTTTATTATTTAGATTAAGAGGCAGGTAAAAAAACTAAGCAAACTATACCGAATGTTCGCCAGGAATTTTGGAGTGAAATGCGAGCGAAAGAAGATGCCTTTGCTTCACCTTAGCGCTGGTATTGATTTATTCGCTCGAGTGACTCAGACGTAAAACCTGGCATCGCCAGAGCGTAAGCCACAATTTACAGCTTCTCGTTCTTTTTCTGCCATCGCGACGAGGGAATTGTTTCGTCCAATTAGGTGGAAAAAATTCTGAATGAGTATTGTGCATTTCAATTCGGATTATTCTTAAACGTGTGCTTGGAAAAACACTTATTAAACAAACTTTATGATTAAAGGTTGGGACTAAAAACAAACGCTCTGTGATAGACCTTAAAATTGAGGGAAACATGTTCTGAACTGCCTAGGACCACTTTAGCGCAGCCGAACAGCTGAGAACGAATTATATTTATTGAAAAGAACTGAACCAATTAGAAATTAGCGTTTGCAAACACAATGCAACAAGAGGGACAACGACGTAGATCATTTACGAATAACGCACCCATCGTCCACCGCAGAGGGACGACCAAAACAAAATAATGTACATTAGGCCCGAGGTGAACAATGAACGCTACCTAAAATATTGAACCTCCTAACTGGAACGTAACATGTGTTTTGCGTTGCAGTAAAGTCAAGGCTGAAAAACAATTGATTATATTTTATATTTCTATATTATATTATATTTTTGATTATATTTTTGATTATAAGTTTCGGTAAATCTAAACTCTGATTATTATTTTGTAAGCAAAAGCATTGATTATCGGAATATATACCCACAGTTCAAAAGAAAGACAATGTGTTAGAATTTGTTAAAGAACTCCAAAACCAATTTATCAGTTGTATAAACGAGTAAGAGTTCGACAGATTTAAGCTAGGCTTGTCAGAAGTTTTAACTTATTGCGTATTAAGACTGGTTTTATTATTTAGAACATCAGAGTATTGCTTTCGATTATGCTGAGAAGAAAGAACATTAACGTCAGTTGTAAAACAACATGCTACAGAAAATAAATTAATCTTTGAGATCGATATCCGTAGATTTATCTTACTTATTGAAATTTACATCAACTCTTCTACAAGCCGAGAATTTCTGAGTGTAAACCGAGAGTCGTCCGTTCAACGGCTGGCTCATTGTACATGAATGAAATAAAAACGATTTTTTCCTACCTTTTTCAACTTTATTAAGGGTATTGCAACAAAATTTTTTCCGTCTCTGTCATCTGAAGTTGTCGTTTGGCCCAGTTGAATGAGCACTGGACATTACAGCTACAAATACTTCTTTTATTTACAATGATTTTTTAGATGTCAACGGTTCCCATCACAGTTGTGCGACAGTTTTAATGTTCACATGAACGATCGTAATCCTCGCAATTCATATAGAACATTGATCTTAGAATTCTGAGAATCGAAACTGTAGACAAAAGAAAAAATTATTTCATTTGACATTGATCTTAGAATTCTGAAAATAGAAACTGTAGGCACAAGAAAAAATCATTTCATATGGAACATTGATCTTAGAATTCTGCAAATCAAAACTGTAGACACAGGAAAAAATCATTTCGTTTGTCATTCGTAAAATTTTTTTCACGCCTGAGCACGCAACAACCAGGGAGCAATGAGCATCGACGAGTGTGGCAAGCCAGGGTGTGGCAGGTGTTGTAGATAAGCACGGTCTAGACTTTAGCTGCGGAATTATCTTTGTCAAAATTTTTCTGCAATTCAAAAACGCCAACCTGAACGTTTTGAATTTATGATCAAATGTATTTTAAACCTCAACACCAAATGAAAGTGAGCAAATGGCCAATATTTTTACACAGCAGACAAAAGTTACCTTTCCAGGCAGATGACATGCGAAGATCCCTTTGATGTGCGTACATTTGCGAGTTCATTCAAACTTGTATGAGTATGTACATCCGTACACGCAACACCATAAAACATGACAAGAACAGGAAAACTTTCCGTGCTGTACTCGGCATATCACCTCCATGTGTAAGATCTGCTCAGTAAGCCGTAGCACAGAGGAGGCCTTTAAAGGAGACTGATGCAGTGGACGCTCTAGTGTTGCCTTCTAACCGAACGCTTTCTCACGGAAGTATGTCATTCAAATTACTTGAAGGTAGAGCTCACTCACTCGTATACGTTACTTCGATATAGACTGAAATAGATTTATCACTGAAAAATTGTCACGCAGGTCAGTTTTCTTACAACCAGTCAGCCATACAGTTCAAGTTATTCTACCTCTTTATGCAACGATTCTGTGAGGGTTACTAAAATTCAGGGTACCTCAACATTGCTCATTTTGCATCTGCTCAGAATTTGTTTTTTTTCTCGCTATATTTCACCTTGAATAAAAAGAGCATCTGTTGGTTGACGAGGCGTGCAAGTATCGTACCTCTGGCAGCAGCAGCACGCGGCCTTGACCCTGTGCACTGCCACAGAACATTCCTCGGACGAGCTTCCGACCGCGGCTTGCTTGACCTCATCATCATCATCGACATGCATTGTCGTGCTACGGAGTATTTGGAGAGTACGGCGCAGTCATTTTTCATTCCCTATGCAAGCTTGTCGGAGCAGAACTAGAGATCTGTGGTAGGTGAAGGTTTGTGGTGTTGGAATACCACAAAATGGTGCTGACATTTTCAAACTTGACTCATATTTCAAGGCGTAAAATTATCATTCTTCAGATGTTGAGCGCCGTTGAAGCTTAGAAGGAGAACATTTTTCAAGCAATATCTGGTGGGCTTCTGCATCAGTGGTCAACTATCAGAGCTGAAATTGTGTGAAACTCGTTATGTTCTTACTACACTGCGTTGAATTGCAATTTTATCACAAATAAAAGATATTACAGAAAATATTTATTAGAATTTAAAAGGGTATTTTAAGTTTCACTGAAGCACCAATGGATTGTAAAACTTTCAAGTTAAGCAGATGCTGAATATACTTGTGCAAATCTGTCAAAAAAAGAAGTTTTTCAGCACTTTTCGCAAACTACACAAAGCGTTTCCAGGAACGGCTCCTCTCAGTTTTAATGCAAAAGTGAACTCAATAAATTGAAATAAAATGCCATACACAAGTTACACAACTTTTGAATGAAAGACAATCACACTTACGCCATGTGTTCGACCTCATGTCCAATATTCCTTCTCTTCATTTTGCAAAAAATCCACCGGGGTGTGCGCAGAAACTTAAACGCTCAATTGACGAGTATCATGAATTGCAGGTAAACAGAAATGCATGAGTGCAAAGGACATTGCGTGAGCGTTTTGAAGACTGAAGTACAGCTGTTCCCTGATACTCCATCAGAAGGCAGCGCAGCAGCCACACCTGCACTCCAGTCGGTGACCTTCACCAGGCAGGTGCGCGTCCACTCTACCTGCCCTGAGCTCAGCCGATACCTTCACGGTCGCGCACTTGTAGTAGACGTGAACACACCAATTACTGGACGTGAACACACCAATAACTGGAGGTGAACACACCAATCACTCGACTGGAACACACCAATCTCTGAACGGGAACACACCAATCACTGGACGGGAACACACCAATCACTGGACGGGATCACAACAATCACTGGACGGGAACACACCGATCACTGGACGGGAACTCGCTATTTACTATGTAGACTTGAACATGCCAATTATTACCATCTTTTTCAAACCCCATGAGATTTTCACGCTATTGGCATCCGCAGCTTAATCATCCATTTTCTAAGCACTCTGTCTAGTGTCTGACCCTGAAAATTTGAGAGTGATTTTTTCTCACAAGGTCTCTCACGCACCTCAGCAAACACTCAGATTCGGACGCCATGCCTCGAAGATAGGGTGCAGTAGCGTTTACTACGGAAGCACATAAAAATGCTACGCTAGACGGCTATAATATTCAGTCATTTAACGAAGTTTCTGAAGATTGATCTGAGAGTTTTCTGCGCTGCAGAAAATACTTGAGAAAAATGACTTCTCCACCGCTTCTTAATCTTGCTTGCTGGAGTGAAATTTCGAGCAAACCTGTTTTATTTTTGTTTTTAATTGCAAGCTCACGAGGAAGTTTTCACTCATGACGTTGTACCTCACCTCTTTAGTGAGGAAATCAATGCTAAATACGGCTTCCTGAAGTACTCAATGAAAAACTTTCGGTCAGAATAAAAATTGTACTCTGCTACGCACACGGTGCAGACTTTTTAAAAAGAGGCTGCCCGAGATCAGCTTTGAATATCAATACGCTGGGGCCCAGCTTCGAGCAAGAAAATAGAATAAATGAGACGTAGCTAGTTTTAAAGTGGACGAGAATTCCTAAAATTTTGTTACTGATGTGAAATGTTTGAACTTTTATGATGCGGCGCTGCATGAGTAATGCCATCATTGAAACTTGAATAACTTTTATTCTCTCTTCTGAAGTTAGCGAATATTTTCGTATAATTATATGTGTAGCAAGTTGAAAGCGATCTTTTCTGGTGGTTTTCCAATTCTTGCGGCGGCATCGTATTTTTGGAGTCGATATTTTTACCTCAGAAATTTTATTCTCTCAGCAATCATTTTAGTAGGATAATTGTTATCCGCTGCCACAAGCCTCTAATGAGACAAACTATACTGATACAGTTACATAAATCGTTTGTTGATTACAAGATAGAACAATTCACTTCGATCTTCGTGAGCAAACGATTATATCTATGGTAAGCGTGTGTTGATGGCATCATTAAAGCCATACTTTCTAATGAATGAGCACACGCTTATGTTCGGTATCGTTTATATCACGTAGAATTTGTTTTATCTTCTCCACTCTACACTCAAACTCTTCCTAACTTACCAAGGGAATTAAAACTTGAAAGAGCACTTATTTCACAACTGAAATTGATGAACGCTGAGAACTACTAATATAAATAACACAAAAGTGTTGAGAAAGGAGCTGATTTGCCATGATGATTATAGCCAAGACTTTTTTACGAGTTCATTTCGTAATGCGTATATTGGGAGGCTGGTCATGTTTTGAATGGAAATTCATAGGCATAACCGAGGTAAGATAGATTTTTTAAATTATGCGGCGAATCACACTTTTATTGGTGTATTAATTTTTAATAAATCACTCCGAAATAACGCGGATTCAATGCAAAGACGATGAATCCTAAAAAAAAACAACCAATGTTCTTGTATGAAGGAAGCTTTCCTCTTTCTCCCATACCTGGCTGTTTCTAACCCTCAAGGCGCCTCGTTATAAACAAAAGAGTTATGAAAACGGTAAACACTTAATTTGTGTAAAAGCCCCCAATCTTAAGTGATCACTAAGAAATTGAATTCTGCATTTAATCTCTATAAAATTAATACGATCTTAAGCTGTGAAAATTACATCGAAATATATCCTTCGAAGGGAAAAGGGTAGTAGGAAGCCCGTATGACCTAGAAATCCCGTAGGGTATACGCCATGAAGGCATGGGGCGCAAAGGGTGAACATTCAAACGGCGTCTTCTTGCGTAGCACTGGCATGAGCTATGGCGGTTATTCGTGTTATTATTCGTAATAGATATTATAACAAAGTATCGTAAAATTGCACAAATGCTGAATTTATACACGAGATCACATCTCTCACTGGATGATGAATGTTGTTTCGAATCTTTTCGATGCATTTTAAGGAAATTTTGTTAGCCTTCCTCGTAGTATTGAAATAATTTATCGAATGCGATATAAGAATGCGTGTGGAACACGTTAAAGTTCATTTATTCTACCCTCACATTTCCAACGACCAGAATGAATGTTTCACCAATGAGCAAAATTATTCAAAATTTCTTTCAACTTTTCGCACAACTAGATTTACACCAGGAGTGACGATGGGATTAGCTGTGCGCATCTTTAAACTCGTTGGCGCACGACAAGTTTGAACGCTAGTATATAAGACCATTCATTGTGTGTTTTTACACTAACGAGTGAGCAGTCATAAATAAATTTCTTTGACGTGCAAAGTGTATTACCAAAAATAAATTCATTCTTGTTCACAACGCTAACAAAGAGCATATGCAATTGGAATGAACTGCAGAGAGAAAAGACTTTACGAAGTACGGCAGTAATTGCCACCAAATGATGAAGTTAAATCTAAAAGCAGGCATTTGAATAACTGAGAAAGCACAAATACAAATGAGGTTAATTATGAGAGAAAAATAGATCATTATGAGAAAATAGACACTATCTGTGAGAATTCCGACTCATGACTCACCGTAAATTTCTGATCTTATTTTCGAGGTCATTGTTTCTTCAAAAGCAATGCCGTTTATTAGCGTTACAACACAATCTGTCACGTTGGTTTACGGACAATCATGACGCACCCATTTCTTTGCATGTGTGTATGGTGTGAGTAAACTTAGATGTTACGTTTTTAAAGTTTGTGTAAAAAGATCGATGTCGATTTTCCCCTAAGCTTGGAAATTCCCCCATTGTGTTGTGTGCTGCCGAGGTGTAACTTGTTAGTCACATATTGGGACTAACAAAATTGTAGCTGCCTTTTTTCCCCTCGATGAAAAAAGGTAGAATAACTCATTGACTGTTCGACCTTCATCTACAATATGATCAATGATTGTTATTCAAACTGTTTTTCTCAAGCCAAAGTCACAGGTTTGAGTGTGTCTCGAACACTCTCCGCATCATTAATGCAAATGTTTTGAGATTCAGCAGCTGGGTATCAGGAAGCACAAGCGTCAGATAAGACACGATCCAAGCAAGAAAAATCCGTTGGGCTTATATCAGGCGACGAAGAAATCACATTGCATTGATGCAGAACATTATAAAGTGGTCTTAAAACAACTGCTGCGAGTTGTTTGATGTCAGAGGTATTACTTTTCTGTTGAAAATTGAATTCTTTTAGGCATTGTACGAATCCTATAAAAATTTGTTTAATGTTCGAATAAATGGGTACTTGTGCATCTCAGTGAACGAATATGCTAGAAGAATATTACGTTTTGGAAATGTGACACAGCGTACCATGTTGTAAAGGTATTAAGCTGTGACACAGCGTACCATTTTGTAAAGGTATTAAGCTGTGACACAGCGTACCATTTTATAACGGTATTAAGGTGAGACAGACTACAAACAATGGAGCTCGGCAGGGCAGTACGTACAAGCAAGGACGCATAGAAGGCCTTGCCGCCGTCCGGCTTCCTATAGGCGACAGTGCGCTATCTCCGAAGAACACACATAAAGGATTTCTGGTCCGAACTCCACCTGCGCGGTATCTTTTCTAATGCAAGAATAGGGGAACAAGCGGTGCCTCACAACAAACCAGCCTGTGTTCTAACTTCTTTACTGGCATCCTGGCTATAGAAGCGAATAAGAAAGCCTTGATCCGTTACTATGCCGAACACTCAACGCACTTACACTCACACACGCACAGACACACACACACATACACTCACATGCACACGTACATACACACACACATGTAATGTTATTTCCGAATATTGACGGTAAAAATGTTTCAAAAATTGCAGAGAGCTACTGTTTTTGCTTATGAGATATAGTGCTTGAATCTTGTGTTCAATAGTTTGATGAAAGGGTTGGGTCATCAGCTATATATTGTATCAGTACTAGACGCGGATAGTGTGAGACATACTGCAATGGATTGTTGGGATGTGCGATGTGCATTAGTTCATTTAAATGAATCACGTGTGCTGAAGATGGTGAGATGGATTGGTCTTTTCTCCGGTGGGCAATCCAATTTGCGACTTCTATTCTTAGAAAGTTTGTATTGTGTGCAGTGGGACTTTAGGCCATGTAGAGCAACATGTTGAGCTTTAGGTCGCGGCGACATGTGTTTGAGACGCTTCACACCTGTGGGCACGACACCAAGAATTTAGTGTTGTTCTGTATGACACAGGTAATGCTGTTAGCTTTTCATAAGTGCTTTTGCCACAAAGAGTTTAATATGGTTGACGTGCTTAATGCTAACGGACGTCTGAAGAAGTAGAGCTGGTAGTGCAATGTTCGAATGTGCTCTACTCGATGCTAGTATTGGATGACATTGTGTTGTGGTACTGTTCAATACTGGTATTAGTACATTGTTGTCTGGTAATGCAACATGGTGTTCTGTTGCACATGGCACATATTGGTATTTCGGTGTGCATGAGGTGTTAAATTTTACGTTGTGCGTGATGTTCTACACTGTGGTGCTAGTTCTGTGGGTTGCTGCGACATGATGTTCTTAAATTACTCGCAACGTGCTCCTAGTTTTGACTTCATGCTGGTAAAATTAAAGGGATAAATGAATTACTGGAGAGTGAACAGCAGCGGGCAGTGCTGTTCAAGTAAAATTTACATTTCATCTTGTACGCGTGTAAGGAAATGTACTGCATAATTCTTCAATGAGATGTTCCAGTATAGTGTGTATGCTGCACGCTACTTCTCCTTCGCTTCACTCCCATTACGCATTTATTGTACTGAAATGAAATCAAAATAGCGTTGAATTGAACAATTGTCTTCAGGACATGCGGTGTGGAGTGCGTTGATGGCAGAACATAAAGTCCCGCGTGGTGATGCCTGTAATCGAACCTCTATGCTCACACCGTGTGACGTAGAGCTACAAAGAACTGATGTACCGTGCATGTGTTCGACTCAATACACGTATCCCTGCGTACTCAGTGTTGATTCAGTAACTTGGTTTTATCTTCAACTGTGTCGATTGAATAAAATACGGGCGTGGACTGCATAGCAGCAATGTTAAGTGACGTAGATTTGAGAATGCAGGGGAAATTCAGGGAGTTTTCAAATTCTCACGTGAATGAAAATGACACACACCCATGTTTTGTTCCCCGTTAATTTTTACTTTTTATACGGATTACGATTTTGTGATGTCTATGAGAAAATTTCGCATTTATTTGTTGGTGCAATTTCAGACCTATTAATCGATAACTACACGCTTGAATTCCAAGTAAATTACTAGCATACGTTAGCCAGAATCACAGAACGTAGTAACAATGACTCACCTATAGCCGATGCATTGAATGACTCGTAGTTAACTTACCTAAGTCTGAGATGGAGGATGACACAATGTTTTCATCTCGACGCCTGGCATGAGCGGCTTTCCTGCTCCCAGACGCGCCATGCGTCTGATAGAAGTTCTCAACACTCATTGGTGGCACCTGGTTCTTCTTCACCGCAAAAATATTGGCCTCTGGCTTTGATGATGTAGGGGCCAAATGCCCGGAAGACGAAGGCTCTTGAGAATCAGGCAAGTCCTTCGTATTTTCGCTTACGGTGCTAGAGGAGGGTGACCCTTGTGCTTCACACACAACATGCTGATTTAGTGAGGTCCTCAATGAACTGACATGAGCGTGCCACATCTCCGTTGATATTGCTGGAGCAAATCGAGCGGCGTCTGCGATGTTAGAATAGCTGTGCATAAATTGGGCTCCTGGAAAGTTTCTTCGAAAATCTTGCATCTTTTGATGCTTCATTGTTTTTTGGAACCTATGGATGTTTCCAAAAGAAGATGGTGGAGGACCTTTTGGTGGTGGCATCATATCTTCATCCCTTTGCCCCTTTATCTGAGGCTCAGATTTTAAAGGTTTTTCGTCGTCATCATTTTTCCACCACCTAGCAAAGTCTTCTTTCTTTTCTTTTTTCACGTGACCTTCTTTGGAATCAAATTCTCCTTTCATCTGAAACATTGACGGTGCTTCCTGGGATGGTAGGTCGCAGTATTCGGCAGGTTCTGTTTTAATTTTCATTTTACCGTGCTCCGTATAGGCATAGGGACAATTGATCCCACCATTTTTGGAACACGTGCTTGCAGAGGCCAAAATACTCGCGGGGTTAACACCCGCTGCAGAGTTTGGCAAGTCGAACTTCCTCTCGTCGGATGAAGTTGCCCTTGAGATATCTGTTGTTTCAAGAGCATACGGAAGTCCAATATTTTGTAAAAATTCCTGTCCCGACCTGACTTTTTCTCCCAAGTGACGAACATTTGCGTTATCACCATCTTGCGTGGAAGAAATCAGGGGCACACCGGCGTCTGAAGAAGTAGAGCCCATAATTTTCAATAGAAAATACCAACAACAAAACTGAGAGCTTTCGAGAAGTCGGACTACCAACGAAAATTGGAATAATTCAGCTCGCAGAAAATAATTTCAATTTTCACAAGAGTGCAATATCGATATGTATCACAATTTTCAGGTACTTGCTATGCATTGGGATTGGTGAAAAAGTTGCTGGTTCTTGCATACACTTTGCGAATTGAAACTTTTACCATAATTATTTATTTCATATTTGACTGAAAATGTTAGTGAGAACGCACTTACGACAGCTTCAAGAGGTTAAAATGTCACTCAAACCCGACTAACACAGTTTCAATTTTATCTAATAACAATACATGATTAAATATAAAAGTTTATGGTTACTTAAATTTTTACTTGGCTCTCATTCTTTAATAATTCAGTCTACACAAGCACAGTTTTTAAAACCACGATAAAAACACTGATACCAGTTTTCTTATTTGAAGAAATTTCAGGAAAAGTGCCTCTTGTGCGTTAAATTTCCCACCATATCAGAATAAACGTTTCATTTTGTTCACACGAGTTTTAGGTATGAAGTATAGAAGGCATGTGAGATTCGGAAACCACCTCTCTTCATAAATGTTCTTATACACAAACACAATCATTCAGTCACATTACTTAAATCCCGTATTTGCACGCTGCATGCTCGACAGGTGTCGAAAAAGTTAATTCACATTCTTTTATGTTGCTCACAGCTTGAACTTCATTCATAATTTTGTCTTGAGTTACGCGTAGCGAGCAAAGGCTCATTAAATGCACCTAGCGAGTGGCGGGAAGTCGCAGCACGACGCACACATGCTCCCTTCGAAGCAGCCGACCCGGGAATGAATGGGTGGCACTCAGACAGACTGCCACGACGCTGCCTGCCGCTACTACAGCACCACGAGGCTACGTCCGTGCTTTCGGGCCCACGCCGCAGCCCCACGCTTGTTCGAATTGTCACTCCGCATTGACGCGGCGCTTTCTTGAACTGCTTCCCTGTGCGATCATTTGTGAGCGAATACGTCTTTTTACCCGCACTCGTACTTGGAAGGAATGTCGGCGCGTCCAAGCGGTATTATTTACACCTTAGTAGGAAGGAAGAACGGTGTACCTATATGATACCAATCGTACTTCTACAGTAGGTTCTAAAGGAATGGCGGCTTGCCAAAACGGTACGGATCACACTCTTACAGGAGATTCTAATTCGATATGTGTTAAAATAGTAATCTTTTCTGATTCAGGTTGCCCTTTAAACAATTTTAAATAATTTATTTACCACAAGTGATACAACAGTAGACTGTATTTTAAGTATGGTACAATGGACATATTTGTATAGCTACTTGTGGGCCCGAATAAGTTCAGAGACTTCTAGGACATCTAATCACCAAGCTATTTTTAAAGTGTACAGTTATGTTTATCTTAATTTACTTAACCTGGGGGCATACGAGACTGCTCATGTTTCTATGTTTTTTTTTAGAACAAAGAAAGAAATATTTAATATGAGCTAAATGAGAACAGTATATTCAATAAAAATAATTAGTAGCATAAGATCTATATTATTATCATTGTAGATTAACTTATCGAAAAAAGGCGGACTAAAAGAAATTATTTGCAGAGAAAATCCATAGTTGTGCCGGCAACTACGCATCATCAGCGAAGAGTCCGATTGAACTAGTTGAGCTGAAATAGTGAAGTGAAACAGATTTGGGATGCTTTGAAATGTTATTTCAGGGTAAGTGATTTAGTTCGATTACTTTAACAAAGTTACCATTTCATTAGGCTTCTGCTGATTAGGACTTGGAAATGATGTTTGAAGCAGCGTGTTGTACTTAATGATATACCAATGGCTTGATGTATTTGTACTTTTTTGCTTTTGAATTTACTGCCAACTCTAATAGTGTAGAGATACTGGGAGGAAAACTCTTAAAACTCGATTTTCAGCCAAGCCAACGACAGTTGCTCGCAAACACCTAGCGTTAGAACATTTTCCTATTAAATCAGACTTATAAATTTTAAAGTTGTAATGCTCATAAACACAAATACTAATTTCAAAGTACAAATCCCATCAGGAAAAAAATTTTAATTCTCTGTTTACGTTTAACTTCCGAACATTAATTTTGAACAAATATTTCAGAGTTTGAACGAGAAAAAGAAATTTACCGAGTTTATGGTAAACGAAATTCACGCTAAAAATGAAGACAAGCAGATTAAAACCTGGACTGAGAATTTCTTAAAAATTTGGGCAATGGATAGTTGTAAATATATTTGCACATTGAAATATTGCTCACCTATATACACATTGAATTATTGCATTTAGGATTGATCAAGTTTATATTAAATAAGTGTACATTTAATTGAACACTTACGTTTTAGTACTCGAAAAATATCAGCAAAAAGTTTTTTTAGAAGCAAGCACGCAGAGAGGATTTCTAGACACTCCACGATTTCTGATTTGCACACATCGCCCCTGGTCTAAACTTAACCGAATCAGGGAGCAGTACGCACAGAAGAAGATTTATGGCATACTCCTCAGAAATTCTAAGGTGGAAATATCTTATTGTTAGTACAAAAAAATATAATCTTTGACAAAGTGACGCCCTAGCGTGTCTTTTACCTCCTGTCTCCTCTCTGCACGATCGCTGTTGTGTATGAGATACTATACAGTACGCGTCAGACTTACAGTCTGTAGAGCTTGAAAAACGCATTCGAACTGGAATTGTTCTTCTAGCGATGTAAAGCCAAAGTAATGTTTCAGTTTAAGCCATAATTTAAATTCTTGTTATTACATGTTTCGTGCTGAACGATTAATTGGTTTGAAACTCGTATTAATTAGTATTATTCTTCAATGATTAGCTAACCAGTCTAACTTTTCGCCGCATGCATGCATGTTTTTCGCCGCCCAAGTACTCAAATTGCTTAGGCGGTGAATAAACAGGCAAACTCCAGAGAAAAAGTTTAACTGGGTAGTGCGTAAATAATATACGGTTGAGCTATTGTTGGGACTGGCTTTTGAAACAGTAAGTGTAACCCATGTAATTATTTTATGGTTTATCTAATCTGTGGAGATTACGCTTCATGAAATATTGAATCATTTGCTAATGCGTTATTAAAATTTAAATAACAGATAGCGCTAGTGCGTTTCGCTGCTACACAAATACTAAATAACTAACTTTTAATTGTTCCCATGATTGTTTTTTTATGACTCATTGAAGACTCAAGTCACACTGTGTTTTTTCTCAATTTTCTAAAGACAGCTGTGATACACAATGTCTCAACATAGTAAAATGCAACGTGATTTGAAAATTTTTCACAGTCGTAAGAAATAGGATTTTTCGTATTAAGTTTTACTAATTACAAAAAATAATGATGAGAATTTTCAGAAAAAAATTGAACAATTTGTGTTTTTGCAATCGAGGAGCAAGGCAATCTTTTCTTCTGTACGAAAAAATATTCGTTTTTTGTTTCGGTGCAGTTAGTATCGATCACGAATTTTCTCAGCCAACGGGGAATATTTTTTCAGATTTTTGTCATACCGTTAATGTTAAAAATTCATCGGGAAATGACCCTCAATGAAAACGCTGAGGAAAGTATTGATTTTAACACAGATGAAATCAGGTACACATAGAGGCGACCATCATCTTCCACAGCAACATCTACATCGCTATAGCTAGCATTCAACACTGACGCAATTCACTCACTAAGCCAAAGCAAAGTAGCGCACTTCCCATAACGAGAGATAGAGTGCTCATCAACTGAAAAGAAGAACAACGCTTCCTTAATTTCTTTAGCGGCTTTGAAGTAGTCGTAGCTAGAGAAGCTCTTCTCTGGCGCCTCCACGTAAGAAAATTTGCGAGGCTGAATCTGTAGCATGAACTGCATCGGTCTGAAAACGATGATCAAAACCTCGTGAAATAATTTTTGGGAACTTGACATAAATTTTCATTATATGTCTTGTTGTCGACCAGTCCTTCAGCAGAATATCTTACAATTCTTGTTCGATCTTCAGCCCCACTCTAAACGTACGAGTGTAAGCTGATGATACTTCTCGTAGCTAGGAAAATAGATTTCAAATTTCTCCAACATTTAGTTCATTTACTGCTGAACTTCAGTTGAAATTATGACTGCTGAAGCGCATTTTTAGAAATGAGAGGTAAAATTACTTTTATCATAGTTTCTGTAATCGATAGCTCTCACTTCATCAATGCTGTAGTTATGATACGCATCATGATTTATTCCACAATTGCATGACGTAAGCTTGACAAAACTTCGACCTCTTTTGTAAGTGCTGTACTACTGCAGCTTTCGACGTACGCGGTTCACACAGCGCTTAAAATGACCCTCTATGAAAACGCTGATAGATTAATAACAGAATGCATCCCATCTGACACACGCCAATTGAGTTAACTGTATTTTGTAGCACAACACAAGCAGAAAAAATCTTTTACGATTTGGAACGTGTTAGTTGCTAACTGTGACTGCATCTAGCAATTTTAGATATTTTTTGATGATGGATTTTCGACCTTCTAATAATGCTTTCACCGATGCATCCCTGTTTACTATATAGCTTAAAATCGAACAGATTTCGTTTTTTTTTAATTGAAAGTTTTATTTATGTCCCAAACAATTGATGTGTCATTTGTTACGAATTTTTCTTCTTAACTCTTCAGGTTTACTGAGAGTTATTGTTACTAACACAACAATATTGTTTCTTTAGGCTCGTATTCAATGCCTTAACATTGTTGGAAAGTCCATCTGGCTTGGAACATCAGTAATCTTTCGAACGAGAAAAAGAAGAAAATATTGACGAGTATTCTTCGATATGTCACACCTTTCATGCAATGAAAGAATGAGGCGATTGCATGGAGTTGAGTGTATAAATAGTAACTCAAGTTCACATCTTAAAATGAATATCTGTGCCGTCGCGGTTGCGCACTTTCTCTGTACATATGTTCGTACATATGCTGATGCAACGCCTGGGTGCGGTTTTACCGCAGTGCGGGTGCTTACTCAGCTATTTGACAGTATAAAAGAGCATGCGCGAAGTTCTAGAGTCGCATTTGGTCCGTGTTCTACCCCCTTGCAACATCGTTACCAGTAAACGTCGCCTATAACCAGCGTTATCTCTCTACCCTTCGGACTTCACACCTGCTTTTGCCTTCACACTGGTGGCGAGACAAGTGACGGACCCACGAATTCGCGAAGATATTTTGAGAAGAAAAGAAGATACAGTATTCGACGAGCAACCTAAATAAGTTTGAGAAGAAGGTCGAGTGACTTCAGCAAATCAAGACGACGGAGATAACTACAGAGAATTCGAGAGAACTCCAGGAAGATCGTCTGGTGACGAGAAGAAATATACTTTCTACGAAGATTATCTGCAGAGACTGCAGAGCAACGAGATATCGACTATAAGGACAGCATCTACAGACAGAGAGGTTCAGAGTTCTACGGAGAGGGCGACTACGGAGCTGAAAACTTCAACTACGAGGTGATTCATCCGACTACAGTTTCGTTATCTTAGTGCTGTGGACGGTGCAGTGACGGTGCATCGCCTACAACGATGACAGATATCACGACATCGTGCGACAACTCTAACTACAATTTAAGATAAGTAAAGCAGCAATTAATGGTGATAATTGTAACAGTGCCGTTGCAGCTAACTATTCATTGCACGTGAGGCAGGCAGCGTGCAGCGTGCGCGTCAGCCAGTGCCAGTACGTGCGGGCGTCAAGGTCAAACTAGCTGGGCTGTACTTGCAGTTGCAGAGAGCAGGCTGTGTGTTCAATGACCCCTAGACATGAGCTGTTTTCAAGGTGTTACGAGTCCTATTTTTTAAAGTGAGTGGCGCTATTTTCTCGAGGTGTTGCTATAACTGCTTCAAGTACTTTTGTATTGTTTTAGTTGTGTAAATTTAATCTTGAGCAACGTTAAACTCATTTGAGCAGTGATGTTATTTGTGTAATACGTAGAGACCAAACTCGTAACGTAATTATGCCTGAAATTTCAGTATCGAGTGATTTTCGAAATAGTAGAATGCCTACCACAGTTTTTTTTCTGATGTGGATATATTGGCGACAGAGAGATAAGTATACTTAAATGCCTTCTGTGGTCTGTACAACATGTAGGTCATGTGAAATTTATTTTTTTGCTGGTTGCGTCTGGTAGGATGATGGAGGGGGGAACTGCATTCCAATTTGCCCAAAGGTGATGCTGAAGACCTTTGTAAAAATCAACTTTCTAGCGTTAGAGTATAGTAAAATTAGAACAGGAATTGAAAGATAGTTTTCGACTAGTACAGAGCAGGCTGAGGATTAAGCCTAGCGAGAAATAATAACGATGAAATATGACGTAATGTTGAGAAAATAATGATGAAATATTTTGTGGCTTTTAATGTGCTGAGAAGTGTTATGTGACTTCGAGAATTAAGGATAAATATAAGTAGGAAGGAGTAAAGATACTCTTCCGAGTGAGGTAAAATATCGTGGATGATATTCTGATGATACCTGATGTGCACGGATAGCACGGTTAAAGTAAGAATGAAGTATTTTTGAATACCGTAAATAATGCAGAGTGTCTGATGACAGACGTGGTTGCCCAGAGGAGGCGTAAAGAGTAATATTTGCTACGGTAGAGAGAGCCTCGAAAATGGCGGTGCTGTGGGGCAGCGAATAACCCCGAGACAGAAATGCTGTGGGGCTATCTGGGAAAAGGCAAATTAGTACCAGGTAATTCTATCAGCGAGGTCAAAGTATTGAAGTAGAAATGAATTCGCGCAGACAATTAAGTGAGTAAGCTTTAGAGAAGCGAATGTTTGCGATGTTCCCGGTAATGCGAATCTACCCAGGGTCGACAGTGTTTGTGGTGAAAGTTTCAATGCCATCTCTGGTAAAGACGTTGGGGTAGTATCTGTAGAACCGAGGCATTGTTGTAACGATATTCGTGTTGATGAACTAGGAATTAATGCCATTGATACCATGATGATCAGAGTAGCATTGTAGATTGCGGTTGTCATTGTGCTGGCGAACAGAAGTAACATACAAGAGAAGTAATGAGAGGCGTTAGACGCCCATTAATTAACCACGCGTGGTGGTGAGGTATTAAGTTAAGAGTAACTAGTAATAGAGTGTACAGAGTGTAGAGTGTGCAGAGCTGCACGCAGCTGCACCGAGACATTGAACTCGGAGAAAAAAGAGCACTAGACGACATGCAAACGCTGACTCATAAGCCAGACAGAGAGGCGCCTTACTTCCTGTGGCTCTGTTTAGCAACAGTTGGTAGCCAAGGTACGAAGGCATGGATATGAATATGACTGGTGAATAGTCATGAATAGGATGTGTTTTGAAGAATTGACATATAATTGAATAGTGGAAACTAATTAAAAGTAAGAGCAAAATTTCATTTATCTCTTCGTTATTTTTTGAAGAGAGTGGCTGTTCTTAATTTTTTGAGGACGTTTACGATCTAGTGCGTCATACAAGTCATTTTGCAAGCCTACCCGAATTTCATACTCAGTATAGTTTTATGTTGTGTATTTTATTATTCAAACGTAAAAGAATGCAAAATTTATCGTCAAGTCTCTCAAAGTTTCTACGGGATAATTAACAACTGATTGAACGATTAAAATTTAGAGTGCTTAACGTCAATATTGATTTTTACCTTGACAACTTTTCGTGTACGTAGCGTAAAATGTGTGTTTCTTATGTATTGAATTGTGTCTTTTTGTTGTATTTGCTTATGCTTCATGTTAACCTCGTATATGCATTAGTATTTAACCTTTTTAATTAAGGCATTAACGTAACGCGATAAGTGAAACGTAAAGTACCCGTTCACAGTGTAACAGTTCAACAAGTACAGTATAATAATACGTAATTTTCTTGTGCAAAAGCAGTACGTGATTATTGATTGTGATCTGTCGTGGCAAGAAACATTGATGACCTTGCAGAAATTTATTTTTTCATTGTGCATCGAGGCTGAAAATGTCCCAGTTTTGCTCACGATAGAAACGGTTAATTATAGGTTTTCAGTTTTGAATTCCACATTTGCGAGATAAGATTACTGATGTATTTTGTTTAATGAGAAATTTGAATGTCTGTAACGAAGATTAAATGTAAATGCGAAATTTAGTCGTTTTTATTAGTTAGCAATTATGTTACGGGAAAATTCATGGATGGTAATGAGGAAGCTACTTTTGGTTGTCATTAAAATTATTGATTTAAAAGCTTTAAGGAAGTTTACCCGTCATTAACTAAATAGTTAGATTCTGTAATGGATCACTGGATCACTGTGACATTAATGGTGTTTCTCATTTTACTTTATTCAAGCATTGATGTACTAAATTCTGCGCTTTAGCCATGCTAATCTTCGTGTTTTCTCCAATTTCAGTTCGCACTGGTGCGAGCGGTAACACAACATCTGTAACACGGTAACATGGTACATGTACATGGCATCGCGTTGGTGTACGACAGCCTGGTGCCAGAGCGCTTGTCAACAAACATCGATGGCCTTGGCGGCAGCAGAGCTTTGCACGCAGCAAAGAGACTACTGAAATTTACCTTCGCGCGCAGTCAAGAGATTACTGAAAGAGATTACCTTCGCGCGCAGTGATTTGAAGAGAGTAACTCACTTTAAAGGTTTAATGTGGTGTTAATACTTTATACTTTACCGTGGACATAGTGTTGAAAACGTGGTTTAATAAGTTTAGTAACTTAAAATGTGGTAATTATAAATTCAGAGTAGTTCAAGAATTTTGGACTTTGTTCACATGTTATTACTATTGGATTAAGATAAATTGTATCGGTTTAGTGATTTTCCTTTTATTTTTGCAGAGTGCGAAACCGATTTTCATATTCATGCTTGATGTTCTAAACTAGTGTGTCTTCGATTTTGTTACGTATTATCTTATATCTTACTCCACGTGCTATACCATTATGTTACCGATAGAATTAAATTTTACGAGTCTACGGTACTCTGTTTATTCTGATTGGTTGTTTTACTAATGGTGGAAAAGTTCCGTTCTAATTTGTGCGATGTTTGGTTATAAGATTATCCAACTTCTATTTTTAAGTCTACGGTAACGAAGACGATGTTTTGAATGTTTCTTTTTGGTGAAAACTTTAATGATGCTTTATTTAATATCAACTCAACTTTTCTGTATCATTTTTCATTACCTACGAGGCAATAGTTTTGATTCTTATAAAATTTTCCGAAATTGCCTTTGCCGAAGAACTCGTGTTTTGCTCGGTGTTACTCTTTCACCAGAGATGTAAGCGGATGTTTTTATATTTACTCATGAATTAATATTAAGTTGGTATTTCCAAGCTTGTGTTTTACGTATTTCATTTTAACCATGTTCGCGAAGATGCTCGAGTCGATGCAACGTTCAGGTATATAATTATGATTTGTTTCATTTTGGTTTATCGATAACTCAATTTATGCGAATACGTTGTTCACTTAAAATTTTAACGGCATTGTGTATTTAATTTCATGCGTGTTATTATTATCCTTAACGAATGTATTGATTTATTTAAATTTTATGGCGAGAATGATTTTTTATTTGTCGAGGTATCTGCGTGCCCTATTTCTTATTTGTGTTTGATTAAAAAACTTTTTAGTTGTTGTTTCAACGATGCGATTTTCTTTTTCATTTTTACTGCGTTAGCATTTGAACTGTTTAACACAAAACAATGTTAGAGTTAATTGTGTTTTTCATGGCTGGTGTTCATGTTAGCGGATTTTTGTTTTTTTAGTACGACATCTGCCGAGGTGCATTGTTTTAAGGTTTTCTGTTGCCAGAAAATTTTTTATGTTGCAATGTTCGTGTGCCAAAAAAAAAATTTTTTTTGCGTTCTATACGTGTCTTGAGCAGCGCCTCTTCCCATGTTTTTTTGGTGATGGGGGTGTTTGCGTTTTTCTTTGCGATGCTTTTTGTTGAATTTAACTGGACGCGTTTGTTTTTCCTGTTACTGGCAGTTGTTTTTGCCACGAAAGGATTATTTTTATTTTTTTGGTTTTCCTAACCAGGATGCCTTTAGCTTACTGTGTTGCTTTTTAATTTACGATTCTTCCCTTTGATTCGTTTATTTTGTAATAAATCAGGCATGGGGGAAGGTGTGTGCCGTCGCGGTTGCGCACTTTCTCTGTACATATGTTCGTACATATGCTGATGCAACGCCTGGGTGCGGTTTTACCGCAGTGCGGGTGCTTACTCAGCTATTTGACAGTATAAAAGAGCATGCGCGAAGTTCTAGAGTCGCATTTGGTGTCCTGTCTCTACGTCAAGTACACGTTGAAGTCTACTCGTCTACTTACTACCCACCCTGAGATACGGCATATATCCGTTTCAATTAGTTCAGCGTTCAGTTCTTTTTAGAAGCTATTGGGTAAATAGTTGTTAAAGGCTTCAATGCTGCGCTTGATGTTAATGCAACTTTGATCATTAATTTTTACCTCTATAAGA
Organism: Morinoia aosen; assembly: GCA_030386875.1. NCBI lineage: Eukaryota > Metazoa > Arthropoda > Malacostraca > Amphipoda > Talitridae > Morinoia > Morinoia aosen. Next base: position 58,254,853 of record CM059561.1, on the reverse strand, counting down.
ATTTTAAATATAGCATATGTTCCGAATACAAGCGTTCATAATGAATTCAATTCATAACTGTACTGATGTACTTGATCTTTGCGGCAAAAAATGAACACGGTAACTATGTGTGATGATTATTCTAACAATCTAGACGATGGAAAAATGAGTATGTTATTCAAAAGTTTTCAACTAACTAAAAACCAAAATAACAGAAAATGGCAAAAATGTTGATGTATATTTGTGGTTATTATTAAAAGGTAAAAAACGAGTGGGGGGATAAAGATAACGCAAGAATTCAAGAATTTAAATAATTGCAGTGTCAATGCATTACGATGGTAATTAGATTACAAAGAAATGATCTTGTGATCCCCGCATAAAAGCCCGTGAGGGACTCCTCAGTGGGCACGGAGCCGGAGATCGATACACCCGACGATCTATCACGATCTATCACGTGAATAACCATAACCTATCGAAATTTTTCACGTTTAGCAGAACCAATAAATAAGTAACATACCCGTAAATAACCATCACAGGTAGTTGCGGTATTCAGCCCCAGGGTATAAGCTACTGAAGAGAAAAATAGTTTCAATATTAATACAATGTAATTTCAGATGAACAGAGCTTAAGAGTACAGTACACCTCATATGCGCATGGAGTAAGTCAAGTTTTGAATTAAAGTGATTAAGTAACAGCTCAATTTGTAGGTACGGCTCGAGTTGTGGAATCTACAGGCTTATGAAAGGCCAGCAAGATACGTTCGAAACGAGTGCACCTACTCATCATCACAACCCAACCTCACTAAACGATTTGCGGAGGTCCAGACGACGAAGGTATCAGAGAAGGCTGAGTGTAAGATTGCTCTCTTGGTACCGGCACCCACATCACGTTGGTCTCCGCAGTAGAGGAGACCGACAAGGGTCGTGGCGCGAGGCAGTCGGAGAGCTCACAGAGACGACAGTGATGCCCGCCTACCTTCTTTGATCGCCGACCCTGCTGCACGACGTCGACTGTAGGTGTCTGAGACACATGTTCCTGGTGGATTATCTAGGTTGGCACATCCTGAGAGTGGCTCGGAAACGTTAAACTTCAATGCGAGATAAATAAAATAGATGAGATTGCTTGTAGGAAGGTGTTCGTGCTGTGGAGTCTGAAGCGTGTCAGTTCTTTCGCAGCTACAACTCTTTGCGCTTGGTAATGAGGCATTTGTGTTACGGGGTTAATGGTACTGTTAACGACATGAGCAAACTGAATCGAAAGTCCACTAACAAAGTAAAAAAGTATAAAAGCCATGCAACTGAATCCCTTAAAATTAAAATTATTTAATACTAATCCCCTTCATAAGGAAAATGGTTTACATCAACGGCTGTGATTATATTTCGTTTATCATCAATTTTTTCGTCTTTTAGAAAACACACTGCAAAATTATTCTCTAGATCTCAGAGTTTAATATTTATTAACACAGTTTTATGCAAGGTAGGTTAGGCTTTCACTACCAATGAGCCTATTTTTTAAGTTCTCTCAGGGGCTACAAAGAAGACGCTTCGAAGAAATGTTGAAAAAATTATTTAAAATTATGTTTAATCCTTTGGAAATGAGACATGTTTGTTGCATTTGCACCCTTGAAATTCTGACACTGACATCAGCTATAAATTTACTACGAAATCAATCTAGCTATTTGAGATAAACAATTTCTTAAGTGGTATTGTGGCAGTGAAGTGATGAGTATGGAAGCAATTTAAACAGCAACGACTATCATTGTTTGGATTTGAGTTCCTGCACCAGATTAGTATTGAGTTTGAAAACTGTTTAAACGTTAGATGCATCGTCAATATTGAATCTACATGACTTCAATTTATTCTTCTGTGCGCCCCAATTATAGCGGTCAAACATGCGAGGCCATCGATTGTGAGACCAGTCCAGCTCGAACTTCGAGTTAATGCTGTAGTGGAATTCACATCTACAGCTGCGTGCCACCACAGCTTTAGATTATATTTTTAGTTTGGCTTTAATTACTGTGAAGATTTAAGAGATCATTATTCACTTGTTTCGAAGCAATGTATTGTGGTTGAACTTGTGGAAACGTGTAGAGTTGCATCGCAGATTCCAAGTAAACATCCATAGGACATCAAAATTCTTCCCCACAGTCCCAAGAAAAATCCCGAGAGCGTATTACCTAATGATTTTACATCAAAAAGTTACCATGCTGAGTAAAATTCTTCCTCACGTCATTTCTTCACTAACCTTTTTCCTCTGGATATGCGGTCTGTACGTCCCGAAGTCTCCGAAGCTGACCCTGACCCAGACAACTGCAGGGTGTGACAGTGGCTCTGCATCAATAAGGAAACGAATCAAGGCGATAACTTTCCCGATTTTCCATGGATTTCTCGTTCTGTGGGTATGGGTTGTCAATGTAACACACTGTGGCATGTTCCTGTACATGTTGGGTTACAATGAATATGGCTCTATGGATGGTGTCGTGGGCGTAGTTCTGAACTTTTGGACAGCATCACCAATGCTGGGTTACTCTTTGGTGAGCATCTTCTTTCATTACCATGAAAAGCATTTCAAATGCTTGCTAAAACGCTTGAAATACCTTTCAAAAAATTTCCTATCAAAAGTAGAAAACGCTTATTTTTTGGTCGAGTTTTTAGTTTTTATGTTATTGTTTGGAACCATCGCATGCCTCACGGGATTTAACATGGATGCGACCAGCGATAGACTATTCTTCATCATAGAATTGTCGGCAATGGAATTCGTCTTCTCATTATTCATATCAACTTACTGCATATGCCTCACCATGTTAAGGAAATGCTATGCTGTTTTGACTGAAAGACTACAGCTCAAAAAGCAGGAGAGTAAATCCGGGAGTATCAGTGTCGTTCATCCTCCCGTTGAAGTAAGTTCTTCATACTCATCACCTCGAGAGAAAGCGTCCAAACCCCATGATGAGTTACTTCATTTTGAGAACATTGCAATCGAAATCCAAGAATGTCTCATTCTAGTTCAAAACTGTTTCTCTTCATGCCTTCTTATCTGCAATGTCATCATCATGGCGAATGTCATTCTCGGATTTTTCATGCTGGTGGACACCATAGTTCAAACTCAGACGTCACCACGATCCTGGTTACCGGTTGGGATATCCCTTTGGTCTCTCGCTCTCCTCCTCGCGATGCACTCCACTGCTGACAGTATCAACGAAGCGGTCAGTAAATATAAAGATAAATCTCTATCTATTAGCACTTAAAAGCATTTCGTATGATTAAAGTGTCACTCGCAAGACATCACTCTTTCTCGTAATGCAGGATTTTATCCGGTAGCACCATGGCTGAGGGTCATGGGGATGGACTTCAGTGACAGTCCATAGCGTTAGTCACACCTGTGACATATGCCAAGATCTCAGATGTATATTTTTACGCACTGGTTAAAGAGAATAATTTTTAGAGTATTTGATTTTAATGTTTTGTTGATGAATAAATGCATGGAAGAGTGAAACTTTTTTGATTTACCTGTATATCTCCATAATTTTTAACAGTGACATGAATTTAGCCTGCAAAAGTGAACTCAGAGTTAAAGAATAAATATTCGCTTTAGGATAGTTGAAACTTCCAACAGAAATTTGAGTTCCAGATTATTTGAGCATAATCGTATGATCGAACGAGAAAAATCTGGTAAATAAAAACAAAGAAATATAGAACAGGTGTGCAAGACACAGACCTATTTACTCATTAGAGCACATTGGTCAACTTTTTCCCAGCCTGCTTTTTTCTTTTTTGTTGCTTAACTGCATTGTATTTGTATTTTTGCATTGTTATTGTACAGTATGGTATGGTATGTATGACAATCACATTTAGTTAAAGGGTAAGACAGCGCAGTGTAAGAGGGATATGTGTATATAAGAAACAAAATGCATAAGCGTCAAAGGTATGGAAGAGTAAGTGTTTCAGTAAGTGTTTCAGCTTTCTCTCTGTTTTACAAAGACAGCATACAGGTTGTGAACACCCTCCACTAGCGCTCGGCCACATACAGCATTATATAAATAAAAAATCATTCAGAGCTTTGAGGACACTTTCTAACATGTTCTCAGTCGTGCAGTATGTCCTCATCTCTCTTATTCCTAAATGGTAATAAGAAAACATCATTCTGAAGTTTTCGATGACAGCGCTTTCATGACTGTTCGTTTGCGTCAACCTGGTCGGGATGATTTTAGCGTTTCATAATCAAATTTCTTGCAGAACTTTTACCTTAAACATTAAAAAATGCAAAATTTATTTCTGAAGACTTTAGCGAAATTGAGAACCACTTGCCCCTGTGGCATCGATGAACACACCGAAATTTTGGCCGTCTCCCCACATTCATTAGTACACAGCATTGAACTTCTTTTACTCTCTACTTACTCTGAGAAAAATTTCTGCTTTGCTTCGAGTAATTTCTTTTGGTCTTACCTCCAATTTAAAACAAGCTTTTAACAATATATTTCTTCTCAAAAAAATTTCATTTAATTTTTAAGGGTCATTAGAGATGCAAACTGTACGTTTTACGATTGCATTTTTATTACATGGGGGGGGGGGGGGGTTAAAAGTTTTCGGCTTAATCAATTAATTACATTTCAATGGTTTTTTGATCAAATTTACTGACTTTCAGAAGGCATATGTAGTGAATATACCTAACCATAGTTTATGAAAATTATCAAAAACGTACCAGTGGGTGTCAGAAATCTTTCAACACTAACTGTTTATTTTTCATCAGCAATGCATTGACTCTGACTTCATTAACTTGGACACTAACAAATGTATTTCTTCAAATCCAGCGGCAGCAGGGAACATGGCGAGTCCGCAGGTTCCTACACGCTCACTGCCACTGCAGGGAGGTTACGGCGACGGTCAGTATAGCTGAGAAAATAATGCTCATTTTAATTGAAATGCCTCTAAACTTTGGAATTTCAAGTAAGAAAGGACGTAATGACAATTGTCCCCGATGTGGACGATGTACATTTTAACACCGGGGTTAAGAGGGGAATTTAGGGTAAGCTTTCTTTCTCATGTAGGTAACATGTTCACCTTTTGAACATAGTCAATAATATAGTCGGCTTCGAAATTTTGAGCCCCGGTCACTCTACATCGAAAACAAGTGTTGTTACAAAGCTATGGTTCCCACTGTAGTCAATACGATCAGCGAGCATGATAACATACTCAAACACGGCATATTGCCTCCATTATAAAGGAATGGTGTTAACATGTTTAACGAATTTTCCACACGCTTATGATCAAAGTTTATCTTAGCCTCGCAGAAATTTTTTTGAGAGATGCAAAGAAGAGCAACAGAGCTCAGTTGTAGTGGCTGAAATTAGGGTATTCTGTCCCTAATTTTCCTACCTTTGTTTTTCTTATTGGAATAACTGGGTAGCTGATTTGCGTTGTTTCTCTTAAGGTTCATATATATATAAGCAGCATCTATTTATAATCTACCATAACAGGCTGTCCTTGATTGTATTCGTTTCGTATGATGTTTGAGAGGATTTTTTACCGTTGTACTAAAATATGCGACAACTGAGTACTCCAACATTCGTATTTTTGTTCCATATACCACATACTTCCCCGCTTAAACCTAAAGGAATTCTCTTTGACACTTTCAAACATAACAAGCATTTCGAAATTTTTCTGCGGGATCATCAGAATTCATAATTTTAGACAATGAATTAATCGCTGTACAAAGTCACAATTTCCTACGCTTAGTTAAAGTAATTCTAATACATTCCTCGCACAACGTACCAGGTTTCAACTGCGAAACACTAGTTTTTGCGCTAATATGATTGGGTTCCTATAAATTGAAAAGGGTGTGTTCCTGGAGAATATAGCAGGAAAATCCCTTTCTCTAGGCAAAGATTATTGGGAATCCCGCATCAGCGTAGACAAACAATTACGCGATAAAATTTGTGTATCGTAAATAACTACTCAAATGATAGGGAACGGAATTATCGCAACGGAAATGTCACTATATTAAAATAAAATGAGCCCCGTACGGATCATTGAGACCTCCCCATAACATTTTATGAAGAAAATGTCCATAACATTCACGAAGAATTTCATTCACAGACAAAAAATCTTGACCTTTGAAAGGGATATCTCTTGTTCGACGTTCCTGAGCAGGGCTTGCGAGTTTTGGGTGTCATCTCTCAACCCTTTTCGTTCTCCATGGCGGGCTTCTCAGGCATCGGCCGGGGCGCTCTCACGAATGTACGTTCCTTTTGTATTTTCCTACAATTACAAATGTCACAAGTCCGTTCGCACTTATGTGAAAATTTCAAAAGAAAATTTTCATCGCCAGTTGACGGAAATTTTCGATTATTTCTGAATTTTCTGGACAGCGACATTGAAGCGCCTGTCTTGCGACCGCTTTTTCAGCCCTCAGAATTGATTTACGTGAGGGCACATTGCTCATTTTTCCATCTATTGTTTAGTTGGGTTTCGGACATTTCAATGCTGATGTTCTCTTAAAGCAACAGTTCACACTCTCTGGTCTTCATTCATCAGTTCAGATTTAACGCTACTTTAATTAACAGTATTCTCTCAGACATGACTCCCCTAAATTGCTATTTCATCTTCAAAATATAAAGAATGCTAAACTTTCATCTTAGGTTTAATTTTTATAACCCATTGGCTAGTGTATTAGGAACGATATTCGTTCAAATTTTGCGTTATATTACATAAAATGAATTTTTTTAAGCCGCAGAAATTTGATGTAGTTGCGTAGATAAAACAAACAAATTGAGCTTGTCCCATTGCTTTCTGCTGCTCACACCCACATTGAAGTCAGTCTTCGATTTGAGTAAGCCAATCTTTCAGAAACATCAGACTATTGTCATTTAGAGTTATTAGTTTATCTACCCTTTCACCCACTCGATATCAATGGCTTATTTGTAAAAATTGTGAAGGATGGTTGTCTTTATAATTCAAACTTAATACCCTTGGTCTCTATGACATCAAAAATTACCTTTAGAATTTGAACAAGTGCCACCACAATTCAATATGTTGGTACTTGTTTGTGCAAACTCTGGCCCAGATGCAACTCAGAGTAACATTTATCTTTTAAAATGAATGATATTACACTAAATGATCAATAAATTCACTCATTGTATTTTGGTATATTCAATTTATTTTGCTTAATTGTATTTCAGAGTTCGTTCGTTTCAATAAATCTGTGTGGAAGCATTTAAATGTTTATCAAGTGGTAAAATCCTGTTTTGATTATATATAAAATTCTGAACTTTTGTTTACATCGGAGAAATTATGACCTTTCAACACAGTATGCAGTCATGAATATCATCACCTGGGGAAATCAATTCAAAATATCTCTACAGTAACCCATTGAAAATTTCAAAATGATACAGAAAACAATGACACGCTGGAAATAAGATAGCAAACTTGGTTCATCTCGTGAAAAATGTGAAAGGACTAACTTACTGGATAACAAGATAGACGCTTTTTGAAGAAATAGGTAAACAAAAAGTACGTGTTCATCGATGCAAACAAATGATGGTTCGTAAAAAAATTGCGAACATCAGAGTAAGTAATGACTAGCGAATTTTGAGAAGGCCCAAAAACAATTTATCAAAATGTTGAACCTCGAGAGGGAAAATAATGAATTGAGGCTGATGCAAATTTACCAGGAAGTCATTTATTTCTGCAGCAAATCAGAAAAACCTTGCCCTTTGCTTGGGAAAGCCGAGATTGTACTGGTGAGGATTGGAAGCCTGTAATGTGGTCCGATGAGCCAAGATTCCCCTCTTTCAGAACGATAAGAATGTTAGGATGTAGCTAGCAATAGCCACATGAAGCCATGGATCCGTCTTGCGTCGTCCTAGCAGTACACGCATCTGAAAGCAGTGCAAAGCTTTGCGCTGTTTTTGTTGGGATGGACATGGATCTGCCTCCACTCATTGCAATGATAAAATGAGCTCCCAGGACTATTTGCATGCACTTTTTGACGACGTTTATTCTTCAATGAAGTTTTGTTTTCCTGATTGCAGCGGGACCTTTCAGGACTATTATACTCGCATTCTCATAGCTATAAATGTTCACAATTTATTTATTGGGAATGAAGAAACATTTGAGCACATTAATTAACTGGCCGCTACATTATCCAGATGTGAGCTTATTAAAAATAAATGGGATGAGCTAGCGAAGAACCTGCCTGATTCATCACCTCTTGTTTCAACAGTGACGGCTTTTGGGGACAGATTACCTCAATTATGACCAAATATGAAGTTACAAAACCTATAATCTTGTATAATCAATGCCAGATGAAAGAAAACTGTTATTTGAGGGAAAAGCAGCCCAATTGCTGGTTGAAAAATTTATGGGCCACGCGACTTTTTTTTGCCACTTAGTGTAATAGCGTTTTTCGTAGCGATCTTAATGCAAATAAGACCCAGTAAAGAAGTGTACTGTACTAAATGTAGAAGTACTAATTATATGTAACTCTTTTATTTAAAATAACAACTGAAAAATGCTCCTTTTGTACCGCAGACTGTCGCCTTCTCAGTTTCGTACGTGATAATCGCTCTGCAATTCCAAACCCAGAACTGCAACAACCTGCAACCTGACATCGTCTGACTCCGCTAACTGCATCAATAGTTCCCTCAACTGAGTTTCAACATCTCGGCAAACTTCTTCGCCAACAACATCAATAGTTCCCTCAACTGAGTTTCAACATCTCAGCAAACTTCTTCGCCAACAACATCAAAAGTTCCTCAACTGAGTTTCAACATCTCAGCAAACATCTCCGCTAACAGCATCAATAGTTCCCTCAACTGAGTTTCAACATCCTAGCAAACATCTCCGCTGCCAGTAACAAGAGTTCTTTCTTCTATGCTCGTCTCATCAGAATTCAACTTCGAGGCTACTCGAATTATCGTTCATTTAGTTTACATCTTCAAGCGTGTTAGCAAATTCAAAAAGATAAAAAGATAACCACATCATATCTCACAAGCCTTTTTATTCTGAAAATGTAAAGTCAAAGAGTACTTTTTCCTTTTTTATGGCATCTTTAAAAATGAAGCTAACGATTTTGTTTTATTGTCTGCAGATCAAAAGTGCAAGTAAATGTTCTATTTCGTCACTGGAGCACCTGTGCGCACCTGCAAAGTAACTGAGAGTGCGCTGCTTGTGTTGCACGAAGAGTTAGCTAATTTAATACGCGCACTCACTGGCTGGTAACAGTAAATTGTATTTAATAACTATCAAAATTTTATTGCAGAAATTTCATTAATGCATTTATTAAACACGAATGACGAAGAAAATTTTTGTGTCAGGTAATTATTAATAATAATAGGATCTAAATTTTTTTTAAAAGCAATATACGACGCAGAATCTAGAAGCTACTTATTGATAAAATATCTTTGAAAGTGTAGTGTGCTTGTGAGTATCATGAACAGAAAATAGATCTCATAATGTAGTTATTCTTGCTCCGCAACTCCCAAAATTCCTTCATCTCCCCATCAATGGAGGTTTTTGTATCTTAAAACAAACGATTGAGTAGGTAAAGATGTACTCTATTTTTAAATCATTGTTGTGGTGAGTAAATATGTACTGCAAAACCAAATCAAGCAGAAAATATGAATCCTTTTAACCTATAACAATGCAATTGCAATACTTTATACGTGGGTAGGTCAATTTATTCTATTTGGAATTATGTCAACTTTCCAAAAACTTTGTATACTTTTATTCTACCAGTTGTTTACTGAATATCTAAAAAATTTCAAATGTTTTTGAATGTGCATCTTCTACTTCTATTTACTCACTACTCATTTTATTTGCACCCATTAATCACTCACTTTTAATTACTTATCTTCGAATTAGAGGGGGAAATATATTCACGCACTGTTTTTCTGCACAGCAAAGAATATTCCATTGATTTTATCGTTATTGAGCTTCTAATACAATTCATTTTTATGAATCAGAGCTACACTATTTTACTTGGATAAACAATGAATTCAAACACTCAGATTAGATATTAAACAGAATGTGTATGGCGTACCTAACAAATAAATTCTGCACTCCATGGATATAAATTCATTCGAAGATTGTTTTATTGTTGAGTATTGAAAAGGAATCGTAAGAGCACAGGTTTTCAGCAGGTTCTTATCAAAATCTAATGTTACTGTGAGCTGTTGATATGCTTCCTGAAAATTGAAATAAAATGTCACCTAAAAATCATACTTTCACCTGTGTTCTAGTGATGATACGAGTACAATGCTACGGGAGTCACACCTGGAGCTCAGATCTGATGGAGAAAACTAAGAAAAATTGAATTACAGGAGATGTCAAAGCAGTTGTCAGAGTAGGTAATAGAGCATAAAACTTAACGGACATTTTTTTTAATTTTCGACCTATGGAATGCAGGCTGCGTCGATTTGTTCATGGCGACCCTGCACAACGTGAACGTTAAAAGATGTAGGATCCTAACCCTTTCATTTATTTAATTTTTTCGCATGAATTAGATTAATTAAGAAATAAAGAATTAGATGGGTCTAGAGCTAAAAATTACTCATGATGCATCTTATACTGTTGTCAAGGGACTGAGTTTTACTTCTAAAATGAGGTGTTCATCCACAATTTCTGGCGGACGCCAGCCTGGTAAACAAGTGTGGCGTGATGCCCTAGTGTTGTCGGCGAATTTAATATCTTCCAAAGTAAACATTTCTCAAATTAGCCTAGAGCATAGCATGAAATCAATACACAAATATAGTAGCTATCAACGTACAAAAGATCACTCCAACTCTCAATGTTTGCTTTATCTATCGTGCAGTATCGATTGTTAGATTACGGCTATGGCGAGACGGTAGAAAGAAATTATCCCCTCATCACACATTGCCCAGTCAGCGGGATACCAGGTTGCATCATCTTCCAGGTTTGAGAGCAGAAAGTATTTATCAAGCCCTTATTTCAACTTGAAACGTTGTTCTTCGCTTTGAATCAAGCCGCACAGAAGCCACGGAATCAGCTTCGTTTTTTAACTTTATCAAGCGCCACAGCAGAAAAATAAGCTTCCAGACTTCGTCACGACAACGGCATAAACTTCGACAACGTTTTTTAGAGGGAATTTCCAACATCATCTTGAGCGCAATGCGAGCCAAAGTTCTATTCTACATATCTATTTGTTTATGGTTTTCTGGTTTATATGTTCCGAGCTTAACTCATCGTGTTTCCACAGTAAAGTCATTCATTCCATGCAAAGAAACCGCACCGTCAAAAAAGCACATAAAATTAGGAAAAATTTGGACTATGATTCATCCCTTTATTATCTTGTGGGTGTGGGCCATCAATATATTTCACTTTAGCACCTTCATTTATCTTTTGATCCGTGCCATTCATAGGTCCAAAGACGATGTTCACAGCTCCTTGAAAATAATAAGGTTTTGGCTAGCTTCCCCAATGCCGTCGTATACTCTCGTTAGTATTTTTTTCCATTACCAAGCAAAACATTTCAAATGTCTCATGCACCGCATGAAAGATTTATCAAAAAAGTTTTTGAGAAAAGAAGACGACACGTATTTATTTACGCAATTTTTGCTCTTAATGTCCTTTTTTGGGGTCACTGTGTGCATTACAGGATTGAATATGTTCGCGGAAAATACGGACGTGTTTTTCGTAGTAGAGTTATCTCTGATGGAATTTTGTTACTCACTATTCATGTCGACTTTCTGCATCTGTCTATGTTTGCTTCGAAAAGTTTACGACGCACTTTGCGATCGGCTCCCACTTTCTGATCGCATAGGTGAAAACATGAACATGTTCTTCACTTACTCAAACCTGCAGAAATGTCACTCAAAAACCTGTCCACTGGAAACGCCATCCAAATCGTTTCCAGAACATCAGTTGCTCCAGTTCGAAAGGGAAACCATTTACATCCAGCAGTGTCTAAAACTACTGCAAAGAAGCTTCTCTGCGCCACTTCTGGTGGCTAACGTTATTTGTATGGCAAACGTTGTTGTCGGCTTCTTCCTACTTCTGGACGCCATCATTCTGGCGGAACCTTCCCCACGCTCATATGCCTCGGCTGCCATCTCTGTCTGGTCCCTGGCTCTCCTCCTCTGGATGCACTCCAGCGCCGATGACATCAATGATGCGGTCAGTTTATAAGCCCAAAGTGTTGGTTAGTGGCCTCATAATCCTTTTATAGAACTGAATTGAATAATCCAACCGGTACGAATAAGTGAAGTTTGATGCGGCCAGTCTTTAATTCCAAAGTGTTTGTTAGTGGCCTCGTGATCTTTTGATAGATCTGAATTGAATAATTCAACCAGTACGAATATGTAAAGTTTGATGAGGTCAGTCTTTAATTCCAAAGTGTTTGTCAATAGCCTCATGATCCTCCGTTAGAACTGAATTAAATAATCCAACCGTTACAAAGGAGCAAAATTCCTCGGACAATGTGAAAGGAAGTATTAATTTTGCTATCGGCGCAAGAAGTGTTAATATCGAAATCATTTTGCACTAGTCACCCCAAAAAGGGAATGCATGCGCTTAGAGTGGCTCGTAAAACATAGCACAAATATTTCATTAGCAAATTTATTTTCATGTCTACGACCCAACCAACTCCCACTTAGCTCGGTGGGAAGTGTCTGATGTAACCGATGCGTGCTCAAGTCGACCGTCAGTATGATAAATATTTCAAACAGTACAACACAAGCCTGTTGAACGTATTCGATTTGTTAATAATTCATTGAAAGTGATGCAGTGTGTTGATAATAATTTGCTTCCAGAGACAGCAAGTTGCGTGGCGACTTAGGATGTTTCTACACGCCCACCACGATCATCGAGGAGTGTCTATCACGGTCAGTAAGTCCTTTTTATATTCTCCTATGTAGCACGTATATAATTGGATAATCAAACTGAAAAAAAACGAAAAATTTAGAGTATAACTCAGCAGTCCTTCAATACAGTCTATTTTATTAGAAAATTCACTACTTCTCAAGTTGATCATTCCTTGCATTCGGTCTTCCTCTATTCTCAAACACTACCTGCTCAAAAATGTATCTAACATTATATCAATAACACGTTCAGTTTCAAAGTTTTATTGAAATCAGCACAGGATCTCTAAAGAGAAAAGGAACCGAGAAGTCACTCTTTTCCGATATAAATCCTTCTCTGCAATCTTGTCATGGGGATCTTACATACATTCCTAATGGATGGGAAAATGTATGGGATTATTTTGACAGACATCAATTTTGTAGGGAAGCTTTTGCTATGTTTCTTCATGCATGTATTCGGTTTGTGGGGGGACGCTCCGAGTCTTCTTTTTCTATCTTCTCTTTCATTCTCGTTACGAGTTATACTGTTGGGCCGAGGTTTATTCATGAATGTCATTACATATCAAACAACCAAGAATGAGTCAATTTTAGATTATTTGAGTTTGTCATTTCTCACTCAATAGAGCTTTCACCCATGAAAAATCATCGAAATTTCTATGGGTGTCGATATCTGCTAGACTACCGAAGAAACACTTCATATAATTTCTGACGTTGGGAAGCTGTTTTTCAGCAACTATTTAATCTATAGTTATAGTTGGCAAATGATCACGATTTATTAATAAAGATGAAGAGTACACAGAATTGGTTATGCAGAACTACGTTGCTTATCGGGTGTGCATAATGCGAGTAAAGGTTCGCGTGGGACAAACACAACTCGGTTGCCCATGCTGCCCATGCTATGAGTCTTGTTAACTACGTTCTTAATAGATAATCTGAAACGTTGTGATATTTTTTCGATTTATAAGTTTTTCAGTTCACATGTTGTCACTTATAAGGATTTAAAATGTGAATCAGATACTTTTTAAAATCAGAGTATACGCTGTAGATCGTCACGAATAGTTATTGAGTACAAATGCACAGTGGTTGACGCGATAACTTTTTTTTCAACTTGCCATAACGATAGATCGATAACTTTTTCCACAACCTGTGATAAACAATAAACGATAAAAAATTTCAAAACCCAACCGGCGGTAAGCGATAAACAGTAAAACGGTAGCGATAATTTTTTTCTACATGCGATAACAAAAGCGATAAATGATAAGTACCTTTATTTAGTTGAAATATTAAAAAAAGCATACAAACTATTTTTCCACAGTTAAAATTAATTTAACTAAACAAAAGCTGTCACTGGAACCAGTCTATGGCCTACAAGTTCTATTCCACATTAGTATCTCTTTCTGAGTCAGACTCTCCCCCCTCCTCTCCCTCCTCAAGACAGCATCCAGGAGTTTTTCAGGTCTGAAAACGTCAGGCTATTGTGACTATTGTCATTCTACTATTGTTGTGACTATTGTCACCGTGCAAATTTTTTTAATTTTTACAAAAGTCGTCTTTGAATTTATCGTTTATCGTTCCTCATTTTTTGGGACTAGCGGTAAGTGAATGAGCGATTATTTTAGAAAACTTTGCGATAAACGATAAAAGGTTTGACCTCAGCGATAATTATCATTTATCGTTTATCGCTCATTTTATCGCACGCGGCAACCACTGCAAATGCATATAGGTAGTAGATTCGCAGCACAAAGGTACTCTTCATCACGTGCTAAAGCAACAAGAGAAATTTCAAAAGAAAAAGAATAAAAGAAATATCAGTATCTCTTCCACCTGCCCATCTACCTGACCTAATATTGACAAAGATCACGCTATTGACGCTTCGGTAATCGACAAAGCGAATTCCGCTTCTCTTTCATACAGCCGTAAAGTATTATCAAATCCAAGAATCATTGCGTATCATTTGACGTCACCAAAAAGTGTGTCAAGGAACTAGAACTATTTCAAACGCTGTTTTTTACGAGTCGTTTACTTTCCACTCACTGCCGGGCAGGGCTTGCGAGTTCTGGGAATCATCTCTCAGCCCTTCCCGTTTTCCATGGCTGGCTTCTCTGGCATTGGTCGGAGTGCTCTAACGAATGTGAGTTTTATGCTTTAAATTACGTGTTTATGTGGTTTGCTGAAGAAAAATTATCAATTCCACTGCCTAAAATAAGTTTCAAATAATATCATGTAATATAGAGGGGTTTTTTAGTTACTTGGCTTGAAAAATACGAAAACGTTTTTAAATTAAACTTGGTGACCGCGGTAACTCAGCTGTGACTCAGTGAAATTAAATTGTGATCTTGGTTTGCCTAAGGAGAAGTATACCTTTGGTCAATTGACTTACTCCGATCCTCCTGTTCTGCAGTGACTGCAAGAATAAGTTTATTTTAAATTGTCCATCAGAGGAGTGCAATAGTCAGACATTCTTTGAGATGTTAAATTCCGATTTATCGGGTAGTGACATTGGTCACGAAAATCTGGATAACCAAAAGTCATGCATTCAGAAACTGGAATTTTGAGTTGCTCAAGTATTTAAAAATTTAACTTATTTATATTTCGGGAACGCATTTAGTTCATTTGAACCCCAATATCAATTGCCAGTTCCGTCTTGCAACACGTATTTGCTGCAGAAGCAATGAAAATTCAAATTATAAGCCAATAAATTACGTGCGTAGTTTTTAACATGGCTAGAAGACTTCTTCCTTGCTTTGTTTTGCTATATTTTCAATTTTGATGATACTGTGGGTACGCCACACAAAAAGAGGCCTCTGTTGTTGAACTGACGCCTGCAAACTGCCAAGAAACTTAAGTATTTCACTTCTCCGCGATGATTCCATTTTTACGAATTTATGTCATTGATTGCGATGTGATCAGGTTCTTTTCTTCACAGACCGTGGCGTTCACAGTGTCCTACCTGATCGTCGCCCTGCAGTTCCGTGGTCAGCAGTCTAGCAACCAGCATGTGGTCTTCTTCCCCTCGGCCTCTAACACTTCGCTTCTTTAATCTTCTACACGCTCACGAGAACCGACTCTACACTGTCACTAGCGTTGCCGATGAAAGTCTGTAACCATTTTCAGTACCGGGTGAAGAAATCGTGTTTCTATGTTTGATAGTCGTACAATTATAAATCATTGTATCAGTGGTGTGCACTTGAGTGAAATTCCAGTGAGACTTGTCTGTTTTTAAATATTAATTTTTAAAATCCCC
The DNA here is from genome assembly GCA_030386875.1 of Morinoia aosen. NCBI lineage: Eukaryota > Metazoa > Arthropoda > Malacostraca > Amphipoda > Talitridae > Morinoia > Morinoia aosen. Next base: position 58,238,816 of record CM059561.1, on the reverse strand, counting down.
GACAGCAAAAAAATATGGGGTAATGTCGCAGATCCATAAGTAGCGCAGATTATTAAAAGTGCTCAAGAATGTTCGCTTTGTAATATTGATCATATTTTGATGCCAAATGTGAAATCAGAACGTAAATAACGAAAAAAAATTATGGTGAAAAGAAGATAGTGCTTGTGATGAACATATTGATCGCAAACTGACATTTTACAAGCAGTTTTTATAACAAAGACGCGTATCTCATGAACTACAAAACTTTTTAAAAATCTGAATGCATGCACGCTGCATGTGCTTTTAACGCATATAATCATTAGTAGTTTGTAGTGATGAAGTTGTATATGAGAAATTGGACCAACATCCATAAGTTTACAAGTTAGTTGTACTTGATCAATGTTTCTAATAAAATGACACCCTTGGTTTCGCAATAAATATTTGCCCAATGTACGCTAATGAAAAAAGAAATTTTGAACTCAAAAGTTAATTTCAAACAACACAAAATACGCTAGTAATTTTACAATCATCTACCACAAGGACGTGTAACGCTGACTTGGTTTATACACGTACGCTTACGTTAACTATGTTAACCGCTATTATCCCGTGATACACGATTACACAAACCTGAAAATTTAAATGTGAATGTACATTCACATTGGAAAAATAGATTTAAACTTGCTCTGACAGCATTGACGACTAAGCAAATTTGAGTATGCATTTATTATATCAGCAGCATTCATGATGCGTGCGGACTCCAATGGTGGTTCGTAGCTCGCGCATGCCGCAGCCTCTGAGGCGCTCGACATCGTGTACCATGGCCGCTACCTCCTTTCGTGCACCTCGACGAGATAGGCAGTACTTCGACTCTTTTTGAACGTTGAATGATGTCTTCCTACGCTTGAGAAACGTAAGAGCAAAAAATGCTACCAACTTTAAAATAGTTGCATTTCACTGCCCCAAGACGATCGAGAAAAAGTTCTTCGAGTAAGAACTACTAAGTTACATCTCGGTAAGAAGAATCAGCGTTAATTTTTTGACAGCGAGGAACCGGCTGCCATCGAAGCAAGTTTGCACATATGACTAGAAATAGAACCTTATACTGCAGCTAGCAAAAGCGCACGGGCCTCAAAAAATACGCACAAATTTTGCACTGGCTTGTTAAACGTACGTTATTTATTTACTTTATTTATTATACTTTATTTATAAACCTACAAAAAATGTTTATTTATAAAATTTCTTACGTCTGCTATGTGTAACATAAATTATAAACAGTTTTGGAATTGTTTGACATGGTCTTCTCCTCAGCTTCCATGCAAATTTTCCTCTAATGAGAGAGAAACAGCAGCGTTGAAGGGTTACTGCGCAGTGCTGCACTCTGACATCTCTTTCTTGAGTATTGGCGGGGAAGCTGGCAGCTATAAGTCGTACACAAATTATTTGTTCAACAGGAGACGCTAAAGGATGTTTGATTCCAATCAAGCCTGATACATATCATCTTGTACATTGTTTTTTCAAATGTCTTATTACTAACAACAAGACGCAATGACTGTTACCCCCGGTCAAGCCGGTTTCCTTTCCGACACCTGGGGGGAGTGGGGAATTGTGGCTGTGTTCTCCCTTTTCCCAACGGGGAGAATCACCGGGCGGAACTGCCGGGATTTGAACTGTCGGCACCTTCCCGTGAAAGGCGCGTTAAAATGAAAATATCCAATTAAAATTTATTTTGCAAATTCTGCATTTTTCTCTGTCATTTTACATCGACAGTTATACCGTCTAAACACGTTAAATACAGTTATTAAATTTGAAGTTCGAGGTTCAACTTCAAATTAATTCAATTTCAATATTCACCTCTCAGATCGACAAAAAAAATGTCATCATCTGGCTTTGGCCGAGTACAACTAAAAATGCAGCTTGTGGCCAGCGACAAGTTACCTGCATGAAGGAAATACCCACTGTGATTACTGATGGGTTACCAAACAGTTAACAAGTAGCAAGAGGGACACATACTCGCACACCTCTATGTGTGTCAGCTTTTGCACAAGTAGCAAAGGGACACGAGCGTTGTGACCTAATGCGGGTATTGTTTTCCATGGTACAGTAGTCAATTGTGTTGTTGAGTTATGAATAGAAACAACACATAACTTAATTTTGAAAAAAAAACAGTTAAGCAGAAAATTAAACAATCAAATCGATGCCGAACTTGCACCAGATATACAGTAAACTACGTTTTAATTTCAACATGAAAAACCTTTTATCAGATGCTGTGGCCTCAATTACAACATGTGAAAACATCTCCGCAAGCTCGGGCGTACTCTAGAAGCAATTTCGAGAGTTTATCTGACGTTTATAATTATTTAAGGTTAACTTAATCATTGCTGTATACTATATTAGACATTCAGAGTTTGTACTCCTGTACTATTCAGTAATTTTACCACAATAATTATTAGTCCATCAAAGGTGCAATACCCTGTTTTGTGGCGACTTGGCTTCGCAGGTTGTCGCGAAATGATCGTTCTGGCTCCTCATGCAGCACCTCTTCAGTTATTTCTGAATTGTATACCCACGATCACATAAGACACCATGAACGCGATCGTCTGAGGGGACAACAGAAATGATATCGTTAAAATCAATTGAGGTGGATAACTGCTGTCAACCAATTCCTGCCAGGAACTAGTACAAATGGCGGTCGATTAAAACATATTTTTCTAAAAACTAAGTAAAGGATAAATTCATACATCTTCAGCTTCGAAAAAAGTTCAGAAACGTATGTTCAATTGACGCTTGCTGACGCAGAAAGGTGACTAGATGATAAGCGCTAAAATTACGAAATAGTGGTTAGTTCAAACAGGCAGACAATTAAGATAACCCGCATCAGAGGTTGAGAAAAAAATTAAGAAGCTCGCTAACAGTCAGTTATAACAACAATAGACGTTAGCAAAGTGCCCATCAAAAGAGATGAAAGACATTCGAATAGAAACATGAGATAGATAAAAAATGAGACGAAGTAAATGAGAAACGCTCAAATAGAGATGAGATAAGAAGTGAGAAAGATGAGATACATTCAGTAATTAAAAAATCAAACCTGAGATTGGACCTTCGTGAGGGACTTTCGTGTTGAAAGGAAGGAAGTAACTGAGTTGGATTTCGTTACGGGTGTGATCAAGATTAATTTATTACATGATTTGCATTATTAGTTCATTTGTTGGAATAAAAGGGAAAACCAACGTAGCTAAGAATATTATGATAAATACAAGCGCTTCGGATCGTAAAAAATCCATCCTCAGTGCTCTGTTAAACTATAAGTCGAAGTGTTAAAATCTATTTCTGAACTCTAATTTTTCCCGATAAGCCGACAGGTAAAACATTGACATCAAAACAACAATAATAAAGCAAACAAAAACTATAGAATATTTTAACAAACAATAGAGAGTTTGACCGCCGTGTCACATTCATTTATTGACGGACGGTTTTTCAAAATGTACATCGACTCTATACTGCAGAAATCCGATAAATTTGGGATGAATCCGAAATTATAAAATTTATTTTTTAAAGAAATGGTCATTATTCAAACAATTTTCTCGTATAGACGAGTTAGATGGTTTAGTCAGATTATTGCTCGTATGGAAGGAGACTCCCCTGTGTTGTGCACACCTCACAAACAATTGGAGCCTAGTGCTACCAAGGTAAGACCGCTCGTAGCGGTTACACGTATATTGATATACCATTGATGTGCGCATCGCTTCTGGAATATCCCTTTGCTCAAAGCAAGACCCAATTTTCCCATCGTTTTTGAAGTGCACACACAATGATTGATTTGCAGAAAAAACTTCATAATTATTGACAATATTTCAAGTTTCATTTCCACTGTACGGGTTTCCTATAAACGGTGTCCTAAATGTAATTAATTTCAATTGTTTGTTAAAATTATCCATAGTTTTGTTTAATTATATTCTTTTTAATGTCAATGTTTCATCTTTCGGTTCATTCAGAAAAATTAAAGGTCAGAAATAGTTTTTAACACTATGACATAGTTTTTCAGAGTACTGCGAATGGATTTTTTTATACAAAATGTTTGTTTTCACCATGATATTTTAAGCTACATTGGTTTTTCATTATATCCTAAAAATGAGATTTCCTAGGAATCGTATTATTTTATCTATTTTATTTGTTCTGCTTTTCAATTCAAAAAGTGACTCACAGTCAAGCACTGATGAGTAAAATAATCAGTAGCACGATAAGTGTGTTTGGAAAGTGGCTTGGTTGTATACGCTGCAGTACGGACAGATGTTTGAGCCATGTACTTACAGTTGCATCGGCCATGCAATGCTGCTCATAAAAATTCAAAAAGCTTATTTCTGGGATATCAGAGACCTTGAGATGCATTTTATCGAAATAATATGAACTCATTCAAAACTGTCTTTTTCAACGAGTAAGTAAATGGTTACAAAACGCAACATTTTTTTTCCTTATCGCAAAATAATTCTGGCCCAGCGATGAACTTAAATAAGCGTTTGTGAGAGTGTACAGCCATGCATTTGTGCAGATCGCAATTTTAAATGCAATTTCTAATACTTTAATACTTGCAAGAAAGCAACGCATAAGTGTTCTGGTTGAACAATTTAAACTTGAACAGATGCAGCTGGTAGAAAGTAATTTTGAATCATAATCGTACTACAGCAAAATACAAAGCTTCATTGAGAAAGAAAGACAGAAAGGAAAAAAGAAAAACAATTTATTTCCAAAAATAATGATAAAAACCATAATTGATTTTTAAACATCTCAACATAAAGATCCTTAGTTTACATGCACACGTAGGTATCGTAATACCCAATAGTTGATACAAATGATTGAGAGAAAAGCATGAAAAAATGCATTCCCTTCGTTGCGTTAATATAAATTTTAAAAAAAGTCATGAACTATTTGTCGCTGGACTTCGACGGTAACAGCGAAACAAATGAGATGGTTTTATGACACAGGTTGAACTCTTCTCTACATTAATTTAAGTAATAAAAAGTTAAGTCTTTCAGTGACTCACGTTTGTGAAAGTCTTGCGACCGACTCCTGAAAAGCCAGCCATCGAGAATTCGAAGGGATTAGATAAGATAGCCAACACCTCCGTCCCCTGAAAAGAAAGATAAATGAAAAAACGAATACTTCAAATCAAATTGGGACATCTGTACAGTCTGCCTTCGGCCCACTTACGCTCTAGGGTAGTAATTCTCAAGCGTCTTTTAATGAATGCATTCCGAAAAAATATCGCCATTGATGGAGGAAAATAAGAATCAATATCATATCAAATGCAATTCAAATATTAATGACTCGTAAACTAAAGAACACTTATCTTGATGAACGAGTAAAGAAAGAAGTTTGCACGTAAATTGTGTGTTTTTAAAGCAACATGAAATATGCATGAATGCGTGATATAATTTTCGTACGATAAAAATTAAAACTTTTAGGATACTTTACCGGAACACTCGCGTCATTTGCAACTCCGTTTGTGCCCGAAAAGAGTTTACGAAGATACAGGAGTGTGCGGAGCTGACTAGCGAGCTGCAGGCGCTGCGGAGCAATGGAGAATGATATGAGTTTACAATTTACAATTTACAATTTATTTACCACAGGTGATACAGAGGTAGAATTTTTCTTAAGTCTAGTACAATGGTCAAATTTGAGTACAGCTACCTGTGAGCCCGAACAAGTTCAGCGACTTCTAGGGCTTCTAGGGCATCCTTGAGGTAAGAACATCTTCTGTAGCCATACATCTCAACTTTTCTCATAAATCTGTGGCAAGGAATTCGTGGTTGTACTTTTTGAACCAAAATCAAAGTATTATTTGAATTCGCTGTCTATAGCAAAAATCTGCGACTTTATCAGTTTGCTGCTGAATCCCTAATTTCATTTGGGTATTATACCTAATTCGCAATAGTGCCTGAAAAAATGTTCAGGCAAGCAAATTTAAGGCTGAATGCCACTCTATACCATTCATTCCCGATTAATTTTTTCATTTTAATGTCCTCGCTTACCTGTTCGTTGATGTGATCTGCCGCACTGTGGGCCATCAGGAGCAGAATCGTGAAAGCCACTGCGATGGCCAGGGCCACCCAGCACAAGGGCTGCCACATGGTCAATCGAACGAAGCTGTCGAGCAGAATAAACAGACCCGAGCTCACACTCCCCATAAATAAAATGTTCTCAATAAATAATGGCCAAGAAAAGCAGGTTTGGATTAGCTCTAAACTCTCTTCTAAATACAGAAGATCACCTTCCAGAACAAGCAAACTATCATTTCTGAGTACGCAGCAATAACTTTCGCCTTCATCGAAAGTCAGCCTGTCACTCTCTTCTTCCGTTGACTTCGAAAGATCGGCGGCAGAAAATTTCGGCTTCTCCAAAGTTTCACAATAATCTTTAGGTGAGCGAAATTTTTGTAATTCCTCGGAGAGGTGTTTGTATTCTTTGTAAATTATCTTCAGAAATACGCTGTAGAGCACGCCGAGATTTATTATGTTGATTCCAATCGGAAGGACCTCAATCGCGACCAAGATGGAAAACTCTGTCTTGGTACTGATTATCCACATCGCATAGAAAAACAAACCTTTGATACTGATTATGATCAATGCATCGGTGGAGTCAAGATAAGCAGATTTATTTTCGTCATGCTTTTTTGACAGAGTCCTCGCTCGATCAAACAGTTTTTCTAACTGATGATTTTGTTTTCGGAAAGAAATGGTTAGTGCAATCGAAAAAATCGTTGGAGACAGAAACCACGCTGCGGTAATGACGTTGATGATATCACTGTCGAATTGCCAATTCACCAAGAGATAAGTAAAAATACACATATGGAACACATTGATAATCCATGTCCATATCGATGAGAAAATAAATAACGCTTTCTTCGGGATGTATTTTCCGTACGAATATTCGCTCAACTCATCTGGTTGGTCACACTTCCGCCAGTTTTGCGGAGTATAATATCCGCAAAACGACAGAAAAATGGCAAGAAAATTCAGGTACACGGTTTGCAGCATAGCTGTAGAAATTCTCAATATCTGAATTCTTAAAATAATTTCGAGAATGCAAGCTATAAGTAATATCACACAATGAGTTTTTCCAGGTTTTAAGGACCAAATTCCCGCGTAAAGTAGAGGACGGAATCCTATCCTTCCAGAACTGGCGATCGAGAAAGATTGCATAACGAACATAGGGTCTTTCATTGTAGACCATAGGCAACAGATTGGTTATCAGTGTAATCAATATATTCTGACAAATGATGGGCTGTTTTACAAGCCTAGTAACATGCTTAGCGATAAAGAGCTTATCGAAGCCTCTGGTAAACATTTATAAACGTTTTATTTACAATTCTTGACGTCAGCGTAGTGATCAATATAAAGGCGATTGCAAAACAACTTGACGAGGCTTGATTTTAACATGCCGCTTGAAATGAATCATTTTCGACTTCGCAACATACCTAATAGGGTAGAAGTCGTCGTGCGAACAGGCAACTGGTATAAGATCAAATAATTTTCAACGTTATTGTCGAGTTGTGGTAAAAAAGATAAACTTCAGAGCCACAATTCTTCAGTACTTATTGTTGGGTTCGAAAATCGTAAAATTAACGGCCACTCGTTCTTTTTCTTTTACGTTTATGTTGTATGAAAACCTCTGGACAACAGACAATAAACTTTCTCTTACTGAGAATGAAATTTTGGTTCTGAATACTCGAATAGGAGGCATTTTTTTCGAATAATTCTGTGATTCTGTATCATCGCTGGCACTTTTCGGTTATTTAAATTTTTATGATATTTCCCTAATTTTTCAAATAAAACTTAGAAAATTACTTGAATCAGGAACGAAACAATTTCGTACCTGATTTTGAGTTCGAAAATACGCAGCAAATGTAGAGACAACATAAGGTGACTTTTTTTGATGTTTAGTATAATTAGAAAATCTTTCAGAAACTAATACCGTTCTGCTGAAGCAATGTATATTTGATCGAACTGTATTTCCTTATATGCTTTTACCTATTGCCGCACACAGTATTTCTTTTTATGTAATCAGGTGCTAAGAAGATCTGCCACAGCGTCCGCCGACCATCTACTTGGTAGGTTCCTTAGAAGACGTCAGCTACAGATTTTTATTTGGAGATTTCACCTGGTTTCTTCTTAGACGAAACCTCCAATCCTATTTCCTTGAAGTTTCGTAAATATCACCCTATTTCACAATCGACCTATTTGATAATGTAATTATTGCGAATCCCTCGTTCCTGAAGGATCTTTTTAAATCCTTAGTTCCTCAAACATTTATAATGTTTTACGAGAGAAATTGTGAACATGGCTTCAAATAAGATATATATAGCTAAAATTACCCCTCGTAACTGCTCACCTATCTTCATGTTGTACGCTGGTTCATCCCGTCGTACTTGCATGTTTTGATACGTTTCCTGCGAGGTAACCCACCGGTGGTCCCTTAGGTGATTTTCATAGTGCTGCTGATCTACCTGCAGTCACTAACTCACTTTTTATCAACACTTAATGAAAGCTAAATGAAGGTACGATTCGGCAAATGTTTGCTATTTTCAAAATTGATTACCACAATTGACTTTAAATTTGATTTGAATATTGAACTTCAGCTTAACCTATCACAGTTAACGTGTTAAAAACTTAAAACCCACAGTCGAGTGAATAGACATGCAAATCTTAATGTATAATGGTAGGCTAAATCATTTTGTATTTCAAGGATGGTTGTGCCAGCAAATGCAACTAACAAGAATATAAAAAAATTTATTTCTAGGAAATCAATGGCCTAAAGACATATTTTATGGAGATGGTATGAGCTGTGTCGAAATGGTTTCTTTTGCGATCCACATTCGAGTGACGACCACACTAGTAGGACCCCATTCCCGGACAAAATACCTTTTCTCGATTCCTGGCACTGCGGTAAGCCATCATATCAGTATCAACTAACTGGAGCATCGACATTAGTGACCACGGCGTATCAGAAGAGATGCTCGCAATTCTTCAACTGTCCCACTGACGCAAGGAGTCTTAGGACATTTTGAATTTCATTGATAAACACGTTTAGAGAAATTAATTTGGTCCAAGATTTTAAGAAAAAGTTCCTCATAGTGAAATATCCTACAATCTATTATTGAGATAAACGGCTGTCAGTTCTGGTCTCTGATGCCGTTGTAACAAATCGCTTCGTCGGAACGGTGCTGATATTCTCATTTAAGTTTTCCTAGTCTGGAATTTCTTCCCAAGCAGAATGCAAGCTATTTTCTTGTTTAAAGAATACTTTTTTTAGCAGTAAGAAAAAACAAAAAGCATGGCTACACTTCTCTTTCATATCTGTAGGAAAATTTTTAATGCAAAACAACGGAGTCTTCGCATAATTCTTGGCGTTGGTTAGTTTTTAAAAAAAAACAGTACACAAGATTTGCATTAACTCAAGTGAGGTAAAAATTAAGTTCTGATTTTAAAAATTTAAAAACTTATTTTACTTCAAGTGATCTATGTTCACAATACATACTTCAAGTTAACGAGTAGCACAACGAAACAAACCAACATTGCATTATCACCCATCATGCATCTCGGTTGTCAGTATGATGGTTGAATCTGACTTCAAATTTATTTAATATTCATTGACTGATAACAGAACCAATATAACATCAGTCAAAGATTTAACTTCACAAAGCGCTATCGTGTTAGTTCCTTACTGTGTTGTTTGTAGACGTTATCAAATAATCAGTGCTTACACCAACACAAAGTCAGGTGGAATTGCGCCCTAGCGAGGAAGTGTACTGCAAATTTACAGTTTGACAATCATGGACGCAAAAACTGCTACCATCACACTGGTTTTTAGTTTTCTGGAAGTCTCACGAGCTATTAACTAAACGTTTACTCGCAAAGTTTATAAATTAAACGCGATACATTCACAGCACTCTAATGAGCTTCAGCGATCTCCTACAGAAGGAAGTTCAGTGTTTTTATATAGAATTTAAGTCGAACTTCATGAAGTACATCAAGCAAACTCAGAAAACAAAGAGATGTTAATACTGTAGAGATCAATGATCAAAATGAATTTATTATGGTGAATTTCGTCGCTAGTGGACTAATTTTTTTAATAACCTACGATTGCAAAAAGGAAATGAAAAAATACTAGCTCACAAGCGTTTAATCAGAGTTCACGCTGTTCCACGACCAAGAACTTCGTCATTCGTCGACCTGATTTTCTGCTTTCTGTAGAGCTTCATCAACCTTTGATATGGGCACTACGAGCACTTTTCTGAACGGCTGCCTGGCGTGCTTGTCCACCTCTTCCTCGTTCCAGGACTCTGCTGAGAACGAGTTGCAGTCCGCTACGCAGTACTCGAAGCTCAGCGACGCCACCTGAATTAAATAGCAAAATTCATAGTAAAAAATGCTCAGTCAATGCGTTTGAAAAAAGCCATCACATTGCATCACGTGGCGCATGTTTCGAGAAACTTGGTTAATAAAAGTTGACGTTAAACTCATGCCACCAATGGTCCTATTTTCGATTCGTTCGGATCACTAGACACCTGCCGCATTTTTCCTCCACCATGTTTGATTTCACTTTCGGTTAAAAAGTTATGTTCATAGTGGAGTCAGAATCAATAATCAGAAAATCGTAAATCACGAGACAAAGAGACAAAAACGGAATAAGAATACAATTATCAACAACTGGTAAGTTGGAGGTTACTTCAAGGTATGCAAAAAGTTATACGCGCATGAAAGTTCCAAAATGACTGAAATAAATTATAAAAGGTGGAATAATCCAACGAACATGCACAGCATTTCCTGCATAACTAAGTACACACAAAATCCTACCCAGAAAACCATTCTCTCCGAAAGTAATATTTTTCCTCGAGTAACCAAAAAAGTCGGGGCACCTCAAAGGCCCTGCCAGGCCTCTGTCGGTCCGATGAGCCTTTTTTTGTTGTTGCTGAAAAAGGACCCTTAGGTGGTGGACTATTCGGTCCTAATATTTTATGGCGCTACGGACACTAGATCCCCCCAGGGGGTATAAGAAGACCAAAAATCCTGAATTTTCGACCCCAAATTTTCGACTAAGGCCTGAATCGAAAAAATGAATAGAGAAATTGGGTTCCTTTTTCAAAATTATATATTTTGGTAAAATTTCATAAAAATCAGACTACAAATATAAAAGTTCATATTATTATATACAGGGTGTTTTTTTTTACTTTGAACAAACTTCGAACTTAGGTACAAAAACTCAAAATAAATCGATTTTCATGAATGACAAAATGTCCAAAACTCATTAGCTTTCGAGTTATGGCGTCGCAAAGCATGTTTAGAAGTGCATGTTATAACTGGGCCGCACACCAATTGTTATTTAAAGTTGTTAGTTTTCGAGATTGTCGAATACAATGAAAGCATTTTTTCTCATTTCATTATGGGTTATGCCACTCCTGTTGAATCGGAACAGGATCTGGTTGGACGCATTGTGGACTCAGCTGGCCGTATTACGGAAATACCTGGTGTGTTTCAATCTGTAAGGCGCTCACTGGCTGTTAGGTGTCGTAAATGTGTTGAAGTTCATGGAGGCCATTTCGAGTAACTGTTGTAATAAAACTGTATTCAAGTTTGTTCTTGCGTTAAAGTTCTTACATTAAAGTTTGTAGTGATTATGTTTTTTACCTGTGTCCTGCAATGCTTACTGATTAATGGTTAGCTAAAATGATAATAATTGATAATTACTCATTTAGGACAATTTATTCTTATTTGTACAACGTGTACACGCAAATTTCATTGTGAAATTACAAAAATACTACATTAGTGGGGCCCAAAAACCTCTTTAACTATCAAAGGTAGCGCTAAAAATGGTGCGCGCGTGCAATCCTACTTGATGTTCTAATATTCTTCAAGTAACTATAACTCGAAAACTAAAGAGTTTTGGACATTTTGTCATTCATGAAAATCGATTTATTTTGAGTTTTTGTACCTAAGTTCGAAGTTTGTTCAAAGTAAAAAAATAACACCCTGTATATAAGAAAGTTTTAGCCTCCCTTAATTGCACGACAAAGATTTTCTAAGAGAGGAAGGAGGAAGGCACTATTTAGTATGGAGTTGAGGGAACGCGGAATCTATGCACAAGGTGCACAGAAACAGTAAGCTAGGAAAGAAGTTCATGAAACAAGAAAAAAGTTGAAGAAGAAAGTAGTAGGTGCTGAAAACAGGACAGCAGTGAACCGAAAAAAGATAGTCCGTAACAAAACAAAAACCTATTCTATTTCAACAAAAAGGAAGCCTACCTAACCTTTAGCTCGGGCCCTCACATAGTCCCCCTGGGAGCGCTAATTCCCATAGATACAATACCTGTATCCCCCTGAGGGGTATAAAAGTTCATAATTTATATATATAAAGAAAAAAAATTTTCTTGTAAATCACAATTCACAGTGTGAATATGAAGTTATGCACGGAGGTTATCGAAATAAAAATGAAAACAAAATTCAATTACATAAATTGTCCATTATATTACACTTCAGATAAAATTTATTCATGCCTTATTACCAAAGACCCTTACTTTCAACATTCAAAAGAATAGAAGTCAGTGAGTTTTTATGCTCAGAAAAAAACAAAAACAATTTTAGAATCCTTGGAACATTCCTAACAAATTTACGGTCCTTTGTTTCCCAATTGTTCATATAATTTTTTTTAGCATAGCTCAAAACCCAAAATTTGTGTATATTTAGTAAGTAATCAAATATCGCACATAAAAAACCGAAAAGTTTCAAATGGAAAATTTGAGACCGTGACTTTGTTTGCAATGCTTCAAAGATTCTAAAACTGTCTTTGGTTTTGTCCTAGCATATAAACTCAATGACTTCTATTCTTTTGAAATATCCATAAAAATATACCAAAAACTAAATAAAAAAATAAGGCCTAAATCGAAAAAGTTACACGAGTAAAATATGTTTATTTTCAACAAATGCATATAGTGGCCTAATTTCAGACCAATCGGTTCCAAATTTAAAAATCGCTCGGATGATCTCCTTAACCTTACCTCAGCAAATGACTGTTCTTCAGAGTTGTCAAAAAATTCTTTCTTCTCTTGCTCAAGTTCTTCTTGAGACTCTGAAGAGCCACTTTCATTCTTAAGTTTGCGCAGCTTTTTCTTTGATTTCAATGTTTGGAATTTGTGAGTTTTTGCGATCAAAATGATGTGAGAAAATTTGAAGGGCATTCCGATGGCATTCGATTCCTCCATTTCTTTCCTGAAAATTGAGAACATTTCGCATGATAGAGCTTATACAATACAAAAAATCATGACAAAATTAACATAAAAAAACAACAAAGCAAAGAACATCAAGTTCACACAAAAGCACGAGATGCTCAGCTGTTGCTTAACAATTAACCCTAGAATGGTGACCCTCGTGGGTGAATTGCATCATCCCCGAATTCACTAGGGAGAAAATCATACATCATAAGCTGTCCAATTGTAAGCCTATAACATTCATAATCAATTTCATACTAAAGTGAGCAAGGAGCAATAAATCATCAGAATTGAACTGAAGCATCTTCGTGGAAATATCCATGAGCTCCAAACAATACTTTTGATCAAAATCCTAGTAGAAAAATAATTTGAACAACAACTCACAATAAGGTGCGGAAAGCAGGCAACGAGACCTGTGCAGGTAGATTGACGAGCCTCTCATTGATCAGGAAGCCCACATGTTCGGAGGACTTCTCGAGGAGAGCTGTGAACTGCTCCTTGACGTCATCGCTGCACTTGCTGTCTTGGCAACGCTTCAGCAGGCCCTTGCGCACACTTTTGATGCACTCTGTCTCAAGCTTCTGTGAAGTATTATACATTGCAATAAAAAGTGAGCTGCTAATTTGAGGCTGCCATGATATTTAGAACTAGTGTAACAGATACACACCATAGGGACTTAGTCATTGCTTCAGTAAAATGTGCAATATATTCACAGAGAAACACGCATGATTGGGACACATTTGAAGAATGCAGCACTCTAAAGGCCAGTAAGTATCACAGATACAACCAACATCTTGGATTTGTCATGACGTTCAGTCACTTTCAAAGTAAGTCTCACATTAAAAAAAAAACTTTTTTTTAACAACCCGACACTTGTTCTCATTCAAGTTGAACAGAACATAAATAGGATACTATCCACTGCACTGCACTAAAAATAGACTGTCCACACGACAATTCAAGTCATTTTACAGAGTGTGAGGCTTAGAAGATGAAAAAACATTGTTTATTGTCTCTATTACAAATAGAAATCGAAGCAGTCTTACTTTTTTGTGAGATATATTGAGAATTGTGTTGAGGCCAAACACGTAGTCGCTCTCAGTGTCTGGTTCTCCATCGAGCGCATCATCATCAACTTCCATGGCCTCCTTGTCATCGTCAATCACTTCCTGTCAAATAGAACAAATTAAGAAGAAGAATTTGGTTAAAGCTATAGGAAATGTCAAATTAATAGACTAAAAATATTCAGATGTAATTACAATACCACTTTTCCAGTTTAACATGTGTTAAAATACGAAGATAATCACTTAGCATCTTTACTAAAAGAACACTCAATTGTTAACATTCTAAATCTGTTAATCTCCATAGGAAACGTTTTGATGTTACTTACATCATCTTCAGGCTGTAAAACACAAAAGAAACACTCAAGTCACATTGGTAAAACTATGTCAATGCAAAACTTAAACTACATCAGACTGGATAAAAAAAATTAGTCCGATCAGTCTGAGTTTTTTATTCCTATTTTTACCAGAGTATTCCTGAATACTTCAACTAAAGATGACCACCTGTTTCCAAAGTTGAGCTCAATAATATTGAACACTCAACAATACTTTCATTTCGTAAAGCCTTTCATTCATGATACAGAAGTCTTAGAATCCTCCATGTTCATAAAACTTTAACTCTGCTAGATCTTGTGTTACTTTTGGTTGATTTCTTGGAAGCATTTTAGTTCTTCCATTGGGATTGATGCAACTTCTAGTATTCCAGAAAAATTTAAGCAATTTTCCATGTTAAATATGGTATGGCACATTATTTACAAGGAGTTATGTTTAATTGTAATTGAATAAAATCTATATTTCTCATGGATTAGATTACACGTTTAAGCATTCCAACTGCAACAAAGGTTTTCCATGGAAATGAAGGAGGTACCATTTAGTATGGAGTTGAGGGAATGAAGAATTTATGCCAAGGTGCATGGAAGCAGTTTAGAAAGAAGTTTATGAAACAAGATAAAAGTTGAAGAAGAAAGTAGTAGGTATTGAAAAACAGGACAGTAGTGAACCAAAAAAAAGATGTTTGTAACAATATAAAAAACTGTTCTATTTTGACAAAAAGTAAGCCTGCCTTCTACCTTACCTTTAGCTTGGGAGTTGGGACCTGACATATTCCTCATGGGTATTTGCCAAGAAAACTCAGTAAATTGACCAACAACTAATTTAACTATTTATTATTATTACATTGGACAAAATTTGGCCCTAAAATACTCCATTTGTGATATAAGAGCACCTCACTCAAAATATTTCAAAATGTAAAACTATGCTGACATGATTGGGCTACCATTACCTGAGCTATCCTAGTGAGGGAATGTAGAAAGAGGGAGAATTTAAATGAGATAGTACATGAATAAGAGCAAAGATTAAATTAGATTATAAGTTAGTTTAAGCCTCCCTAACCGCTACAAAAAAAGAGCGTATCGAAGAGAGGAAGGAGGAAGGCGCCATTTAGTATGGAGATGAGAGAATGGGGAATCTATGCAGAAAAGTCATAGAAACAGTAAGATGAGAAAGAAGTTCATGAAACAAGATCAAAGTTGAAGAAGAAAGTAGTAGGTGCTGAAAATACAGGACAGCAGTGAACCGAAAAAAGATGGTCCATAACAAACCAAAAACCTGTTCTATTTTAACAAAAAAGAAAGCCTACCTAACCTTCAGCTCGGGCCCTCACATTGTCCCCCTGGGAGCGCTAATTCCCATAGATACAATAATTGTATCCCCCTGAGGGGGAATAAGAGCAAATAACCAATATGCTCTAGCACCAAGAGTTACTAACAGAGAAGCTGGTAGCTCAGGCTAAATCAGAAAAATGCGGCAACAAAATTGTGCCCATGAGAACAAACAGGATTAAACAAAGTTCCTCAGTAAACCAACATTCTATTTCTTTAAATAACTAAGAGGCTACCTCAAGATAAATGAACTGATTATTTCTAAATAAATTAACAATCTCAAAATTAACTAACAAACTATCAACACATAAAACAGAAAATTTTCATGCAAATAAAATGAGTGCAATCCAGTTTAAAATTCATACTTGATATTTTTATGCATAGTTATCAATTCTGTAAATATTGTGCAATTCATCATACCATCAACAATGCATGGCAAAATAAATGCTTGAACTGTTAGAGCAAATGACTTAAACATGTGACTATAGTAGAGTATGTAAACTTTTTTATCTACTATCATAGTTTTTCCCTAAAACTTACAACATAGCAATTTCAGAGTTTATACATCTGCTTTCTCTGAGTCTCTGAGTAAATATCAACTCACAAATCAGTTAGAAACCAGCCAATAATTTTGTTTTAAGACAAAGATTTAGTTAGGCCTGCAAAATATGGTAAATCTGAAGGGTATGACAGTTATTGACTTTCCACTTTTCGGTGCCTAAACCTAATGAATTGAATCAAAATAAACAAGTTTTCTTCTATGCACTTTCCGTCTGAAATGATATTACGAGTTATAGCGGTAGGTTTAGTTTCGTCTCTCATGACGAATGCGCTAGAATAAACAGCTACTCATCGATCTTCAAATTTTTGTTGCTTGAATCATGGTAATAACATCGAAATAATCAACTTTTCATCTATACACTTTTTTTGTCAAATGAGTATTTAAAGAGGTATAGTGGTAGGTTTTGGTTTGGTCTTTGATTACGATCGCGCTGGTAGCGAGAGTGCATTGCAGTGTTGCTGTCCGACACACTCCTTGAATTACTTGCCGCTTCAAACACTGGAGTTGCTCTAAGTCATTTACCGCTATAACAATTAAAATACTCTTTTCAGACGGAAAGTGTACAGAAGAAAACTTATTTATTTCAACCTAATTAACTATGCTTAATCATCGAAATTTACAAAATCGATAACTGTCATATCCTTCAGATTTACCCAAAATATGAATGGGGATCATTCATATTTCTCAGCAGAGCAGACAAATGAAAAAACCACAGTCAATGAAAGGATGCTTAAAAAACTACTAACCTTAATCACACAGCCAACAAAGTTTTGCTGAATAATCAGGTCGACCACATCTGAAATGTTGACGCCGTCCAAGCCTCTGAAGGTCTGGGCCAGCAAACGCTGGATGCCATGGTAGTCGTCTTCTTGAGGGGTGAAGCCCTCAAAATTCACAGTTACCTAAAAAATAAAATATAATATTAAAAATCTAAAGTAGCAGTAATTATTTTCAGAAGCATAAAACACCAAAATAGAAAAATGCACATGAGAATACTAATTTTTGTTACACTTAGTAGGGCACAAGTGTCAAGCTCATCTGAATGTTTGGATTAACTGGTGTGGTAGTTTTTGAACATGTTGAGCCCCAGTTGGCAAAAAAAATCAATTTTAATACCTAACCAACTGATATAAGAATTAACCTGCTAGCTTTAGAAGATGTTGAGCCCTAGCTGACAGACTTAAATTAAGTTTGACACCTTTGTAAGCATAGTGAATCTGAAGGACTATCTTTGGTAAAAGCTGAGCAACATATTAGCCACTAACAATCAAAAGCTGTTAAAGCAAATTTTACACATTTATAATCAAACTGGACAATATAATTTTAAGAACCTAAAACCATTGAGAAGCATCTGTATATAAGATGATTAGTTAGTTTAAGCCTCCCTATCCGCAACAAAGGCTATCCAAAGAGAGGAAAGAAGAAGGCACCATTTAGTATGGAGTTAAGGAAACGCGGAATCTATGCAGAAAGGGCACAGAAACAGAAAGCTCAGAAAGAAGATCATGAAACAAGAAAAAGTTGAAGAAAGTAGTAGGTGCTGAAAAACAGGACAGCAGTGAACCAAAAAAAGATGGTCCATAACAAAACAAAAACCTATTCTATTTTAACAAAAAGAAAGCCTACCTAACCTTTAGCTCAGGCCCTTACATAGTCCCCCTGGGAGCACCAATTCCCATAGACGATAGTTCTATCCCTCAGAGGGGAGATTGAGAAGCATCTGTAATGATTTACAAATTATACTTAATATTTCCTTTGGTAAACATTGAGGATAACACACTAATCAATTTTAAAATTTCTGTTGCTTGTATAATGGTAACGTCATCAAAACAAACCGCTTATCTTCTACGCACTTTCCATTGCAAATGAGGGTAAATGTTTAGGAGAGGACCGTAATCTATTTTCAACTTTTTGGTGCCTAGAAATAGGTAATTAGATCTAAACAAACAATTTCTCTTCTATGCACTTTCCGTCGGAAATGAGTATTTAACGAGTTATGCCGGTAGGTTTAGTTTCGTCTTTAATGCCGAATGCGCTCAAATAAACAGCTACTCAACGATTTTTTAATCTTTATTGCTGGAATCATGGTAATAATATCAAAATAAACAACTTTTCTTCTATACACTTTTTTTGTCAAATGAGTATTTAACGAGGTATAGCGGTAGGTTTGGTTTCATCCTTGATGACGATCGGGCTGGAAGTGAGACTTCATTGCAGCGTTGCCATACCACGGGATTGATGAATTTCTTTTCGTTTCAAACACTAGAGTTGCGGTAACTAATTTACCGCTATAACTTGTAAAATATTCATTTCTGACGGAAAGTACATAGAAGAAAACTTGCTTATTTAGATCTAATTAACTACAATTAGACACTGAAAAGTGGAAAATCAATTACTGACCAACCCTACACATTTACCACTCCATCAAAGGGTTAAATAATAAATGGGTCAATATTTACTTTCGTGTTGTCAACGATTTTCATAATTTTGTAGCGAAGAATCAATAAAGGAACACATTTAAGAATGTTTTACATGAATGACATTCTGTTCGGTGATGCGTTATTTTCGAATTATTCAACTTTAAAGCTGGCTTGTGCGCGCCATGGAAGCGCGTGCGACTAGCATAATTTAATTAATAACGAAAGCTAACCCACTATTACAAACGTAAGAAGGTTGGGTCATGAGGGGTAGCCACAGTTTTTTTAGTGAAAATTATAAATAAAGGTTTCTAGTGACGTTTGTTTACATCAATTCCAAGGTGGCTGCCGCCATGGCGCCAACCGGTACTGAAGATGGCGGCAGCCATCTTGGAGTCGATGTAAGCAAACATCACTAGAAACCTTTTATAATTTTCACTAGAAGAACTGTGGCTACCCCTCACGACCCAACCTCTTTGCGTTTGTAATAGGGGGTTAGCTTCCGTTTCCATTGCAAAAACAATGACTGTTTTTGCGCAAAAAAGGCCATTCAGGAGCGCCGTTTGTATAACTTTAAACTTGAATAACTCAAAAACTAAGCATTTCCGGGAACATTGTCATTCGTGTAAAACGTCTTAAAATCGACTATATTACCTAACTATAGCTACGAAATTATAAAAATCGTTGACAACATTTAAGTAAATATTGACCAATAAATGTTACCATACTACTTAAAAATATAAACAATAACTAAAATGCATCATTATGCAATTTAAAAATCAATTAGTTCAGAACACATATCTGAGTAAAAATTATGCTCATTTACAAGCAACAATTAGACTTACAACTTGTCCTAAAGCTTCTTCGTCGCTGTCGGAATTTTGGTCCTCAAACTCTTGAAGAGCTTTCATTTGTTCTGTGATTTTAGCTTTCTTTGACATTCTGACAGCTATACTTTATGTGCAAATTTTTCTTTTCTTAATGCTAGTTTAAGAAGAAAGACTGTAAATTAATCTCAGTTCTCTTCACACATGAATTGACCTGTTGAAGACACTTGCGCACTAAACAGCAGCACTGTAGACAGTAGAACTTGAACTTAAGATTGAGGGCCAACAGTGTTGGGGCCTTTGTAACGGCCTACAATTCCCTTCTCAATACTCACACAAAAAGTTCAGCGCCTGTGTACCAGACTTGTCCACTAAACTACTCGGGATAGGATCCACCAATCCTTGTCACAAACTGCCAAAGACGGCATCACTTGGATAACCAGTACGTCAAGGCACCATCTTTGTGCATGGTGGGTCACTACAGCTCACTCTACATGATTGGTTCATTCCAGTCACTATCTTTTACTCCAGGCACGTAGAAGAAAAACTTTTATAGCTTCAATGATACTCAAATTACACTCTTGATCTAGTGCAACAATACAGCGCATACCACAATCATCTTCAGCACATCTGGCATACCACTCATTCTCTCCATACTGCTTAAAAACCACATTCATGAAACCCTCTCTCGCTCTCTCTTCCTCATACTTACTAGGGTAATTCATCAAATATCGAACAGAAACCACGTGTGTCTAGAAACAACCTTCATAAATCGGTAACTTTTGCTCTGAATAACTGTTGCGGGCCTCAAGATTATTCTTGAACAGTTGCTTTCTTGTTCTGTAAAGTCGCTTTAAAGACAACGTAGATTGTTGGAATTTATTTATTGTTCTAAAAATCGAATTCTTTAATAACATAATTTCATCAATATCGAACATGAATCGAACAAGAATTTTGATTTGAACAGGATGGTTTGTCAATTAGTTCTTCTCGTATGGAACATTTGTTAGACTATTAGCACACCACGTATGGTTTGTCTATTAGTACGCCTCGTATATTTTGTCCATTATTATGCCTCGTATGGTCTATCTATTTGTACACCTCTGATAGTTTGTCTATTAGTACACCTCGTATAGTTTGTCAATTATTATGCCTCATATGGCTTTTCTATTTGTACACCTCTGATGGTTTGTCAATTAGTACTCCTCGTATGGAACTTTTGTTTTAGGACGTCCTATATTAAGAAACTTTTTAAACCCAATATGTTGACATGTAGGCTATCTCATGTGGCCACTTGGAAAATAAACGTTTTTCTTTCATTCTTTTTTTTCTTTGGTGCACTGGATTTTCTTGGAAATGCTCGCGGTGGCACAGCGGTCAAGGGATCGGACTTGTATGTTGGAGTCGCGGGTTCGTATCCCAGCGCTGGCGCTGCGATTTTCCCCGTTGGGTATAAGGGAAAGCTCAAGCACAATACCCCATTCGACCCAGGTGTCGGAAATGGGTACCGGCTTTACGGGGGAACCGTCATGGTGTCCTATATATAGTGTTAGTTATAAGACATTAGAAAAACCAATGCTTAAGATCATTTGTATCAGGCTTGATTGGAAATAAAGCAGGTCAATGTGAAGTTTAATGCAACCACGGAAAATAATAATTCGGCTCCAAAGAATCACTATAGGAACACATTTAAAAATGTTTTACACGAATGACATTGTGCTCGCTGATGCTTTCTTTTCGAATTATTGAACTTTGAAGTTGGCCTTCCCGCGCCAAAGGAAGCGAGCGTAATTTAATTAAAAACGGAAGCTAACCCCCTTTTACAAACGTAAAGAGGTTGGGTCGTGAGGGGGAGGCACAGTTCTTCTAGTGAAAATTATATATAAAGCTTCTAACCCACCCATTAGGGTGACGACCGCAATCTTGTTTACATCGGGTCTAACATGGCGACCACCATGGGCGCCGCCATCTTGGACCCGATGTCAACAAGATTGCGGTCGTCACCCTAATGGGTGGGTTAGAAGCTTTATTTATAATTTTCACTAGAAGAACTGTGCCTCCCCCTCACGACCCAACCTCTTTACTTTTGTAATAGCTTCCGTTATTAATTAAATTCCGTTTCACGCGCTCGCTTCCTTTGGCGCCAAGGTCAACTTCAAAGTTTAATTATTCGAAAATAACGCATCAGCGAGCAGAATGTCATTCGTGTAAAACGTTCTTTAATGGGTTCCTATACTGATTCCTAAGATCGGAATTCTTATTTTCCGTGGTTGCATTAAACTTCACATTGACCATAAAGCATCCCAAAGATGCCGATGTTTGTTTTGTTTGTTTGTTTGAAATAACTGTCTCATTACTTATTTTCAAGATGCATTTGAATGGAGAGTTATCAAAATTTGAATATGATGTCGATGTTTCATTAGCAGTGTTTGTTAACCATCATTGTGATCATCAACCTGTGTGACCTTTTTTGGAGTAGAGTGTAAAGCACTCGTCAATGAATTATTATTGATGCTTGCATCAATTTTTTTGGCAAGGGATTGATCATCAGTAAATGTAGCCAGACGAATCATTGATGATCTTGAGGGCCTTGAAACACCAGCAGCTGATTGGTAGCCCCTCACCAGAATTCCCATCTTCAACTATTCAATGTTATTATCAAGCGTTAATACAATATTTAAATGAAATAAAACAGGCGTTCAATAGATCGATTCAGTTATTTAAAAGAATTAAGAATCGAAAAGCCTTGTTCGAGGCATAAATTCATGATTTTTAAGGAATTTAGATTTGAACACCTTTGTTCAGTATTTAATACTGACATGAAAAAGGAACTGAATGTCGAACATGGAATGATTAAGTTTTTGGTGGAAAAGAAAAAAATACAGCAGCAGAACATCATATGACAACACTACTCTCTAGTTATGAAGGGAGGTTGACGGTGACCCAACAACAATTAAACCGTCGCAATTTTCCCGAGGTGCGTAAGATTTTTCGAGTGAAAAAATTCGACCAATTTGTAAGGGTCGTACAGAAAATGCGTTCGCAACCGCTGGTAGCAGTTTGCAGCTCAAAGAAATAAGTTTTTATCACTAAAATAGGAGTTTTAGATGTAAGATCACTGGCACTGAGCAAGTTTGGATGCTTACTAAATTTATTGCGCGCATATTTCCAAAGTTGTTCGATAATCAGTTCAGTTCGATATTTGATGAATTACCCTACACTCCAGCACAAAATGCTCAATTATTGTTTCCTCCACTCCCCTATCACACTGCTGCCATAGTCTATTATTATTCTCATTCCACCTCCATGTGCGCCTATTCACGCTCAATGACTTACACCTCACAGCAAACAAGAGTTAACTTCCAAAACTACCATCATAGAACATCTATGTAGTACGAGAGTAGTAGAGTGAAATACAACTGCAGCCACGGTAGTGCGATTGTGTTTGTTTCCGTTCTGGCTGTCAGTTACACAGACCACGGAATATGATTTAGAACAGAATTTTGAATAGGCAAACTAGTTATTCTGTGGAATCTCCGTCCCGCTTGTCAGACGTAAAAAATGAAGTTGAACTATAAAATTTTGGACAAAGGTGGTAGGTAGGTTGTCAAACGTTACAAACGTTCGCAATTTTTTTATCTAATAAACCAAGAGTTACTCTCCGCTGCTTTTAGGCCCCGTTTTTTGGTTAAGTAAATCATCCCATAAATTTTTCAACTCGATTGAGCGACTGTAATTGAGCAATGTCTAATAAGAAAATTCAACAATTTAAACAATATACTGGAAGAAAACAAACTTGTTTAAATTGTTTAATTTTCTTATTAGACATAGCTTACTGATAGTCACTTAATCAAGTTGAAAAATTTATGGGATGATTTACTTTTTATGATTGGTGGGTATGGTTTGACTTTAATATTGCTACCAATTTCCAATCACAATTTTCTCGATATGTGTTTTCGAAATACGTGAAAAGAGGGGTAATGACGACAATTTGAGACTCAGCTTGGAAGATCTTTATTGGAAGAAGCCGGGAGGACCGATGCGTTTCTTGATTACTGAAGAGCTTGTGTGAGATGGTTCAGTCTGTAGCAATAGCTACAAAAATGTATAAATTCAGTGAAATTCTCATTAACATTTAAATAGCATAATTATTGGCATTAAAAATCTTACTCTAAATTATTATTAACAATTTTCTACTTATAATTAGTAATCTTAGGAGTTTTTGTGTAAAAGCACATAAATAAAATAATACCGCCGATGGACGTTCGAGTCTTTGAATCGTTAGGATGGAAACACCGCGGCTGACGCAGTTGTAGGTTCTATGAAGTTCTCCCAAAGTGGGGAAATCAAATGAATTTGGTTTTTAAAGGTTGAATATTGAGTAATTTATCAAGTGACAAGGAAGATGTTCTTCTTATTAAAAAGGGTCACCAGTGCTCCGGGTAGAGCACACTTAATTGCAAAAAGGAATGATTTAAGGCCTCTGACTCAGAAGGAGTTAGGCGGTATTCGGACGCAATATTTCAAGCGTCTACAATCAACAACAAAAATTACCACAAGCCAACACCGGAGGAAAATGAGAGAATAGTTTTACTCGCCGGTATGGGAATTTATTGAAGGGAAGGTTGCACGCTGAAGTGCGAGGCTTGATTCTTGTTCGAGAGACGATCTTGGTGAGAGTCCGAGGAGGTTGAATAACTTCAGACGATTCGTTCAGCTCAGGCTTGTGGAAGCGTGTGCTGGAGTGTGAAGTCGATGATGGTGTAAGTGTGGGAGGTTCCGACACTAAGTGAGTGGTGAATTTAGTGATGAGTATGGGGATAGCTACCGGTTGGGAAAACTCGGTAGGAAGGGACTCTCGGCCCAAAGGTAGTCACAACTAAAGGTTCAAGCGGCTTAGCTGCAGGGATGCAAGCCTTCCAGTTTCACAAGTTAAATAAGAGGGGGAAACTCGGAGAATCAACTCAGAGGCAAAACCCGGAGGATGAACCCGGAGGAGATTTGAAGGCGAAAACTTGGAGGAGGTAAGCTCCTTAAATTAAGAAGTTAGGGTTTGGTTTCATACGTGTTTGTGAGTGCATGGATGTGGTCCAGTCGATCCTGTCAGGGGACATCGTGCTGGATTATTTGAACAAACAAAAAAAACGAGTCTATTCATAACACATGTGCAAGACTGCGCAAACTGCAACATTAACAGGATAAACAATGGCAGGAGTCCAGTGATAAGAATCAGTCCGCAACTCTAGCGCCCGAGTCGCAGCCTGAATCATCTTAACACCAGAATCAGTGTTCCGGACCAACTGGTCACAAGCTCTATCCTGACATTACAAGCAGCAGCACAACTGAGTTTAAATGAACTACAGCCAAAATAACAGCTAAAGCACTGAGGTAATTAGATAATTAATGTACTAAGATATAAGTATGAGAAAAGGTGAAGTCTCTATCTCTATTATTCCGATGAGCAAGAAAGAATGATTATTTATGTGACTTGACTTGAGTGAGTGACTACAGAAGATACAACCTCTATTGGTTTAAATAACCTATTATAGCTTCATTTCTCAAGATATGAATTCAAACATTGACTAAAAATTGCAGAGGAATTCCAAAATTATTTAAACCTGACTTAGTCAAAATACAAAAATTGAGAACACAATTGATTAGAAGCTGGAACCTACAAAAGATGAGCAAACCCAAAATGATCTCTGTGGACAGCAAAGTGTCTTAACACTATGCTCAGCACTAAAAAATATCTAAGGAGCAAATGCCAACATCGGTTAATACTGACAGCACAATACGGCATCATCGGAGAATAGCAAACACGATAACAATGACAAAGATGTGGCTGTGAGCTTGAGGCTAGTGACTAACTAACACTGGCACAGAGACAACATAGTGAATATTTCTACGCCACAATAACGAGAGCTCCCTAACACGGAACAAGTTAAGACATAACACAGGAAAGTTAAGACATAATACACACTTATCGTTACACTTGATACTTACAATTGCCCGCTCTGGGGCCCAAGCGCTAGGAGGATCTATAAGAGAATGACGACTCTGCCTGGGAAGCCGGCCTTATATGCGCTTTGAGCGGACGAGCGTTTCCGGAATTTTCCGGAAACGGATGAACTTGCGATATGGTTCTAGGTAAAAACGCCGTTCTTTCTTGTCGAAGTATTTCTTTGGTCAAATTTTGATAGATTTAAGGGTAATGTTGAATGAAAATAGTGATCTAAAATTTTAAGAATGATTACGTTAACTTTATTTAATTTTTAGAAGATGGTTTTAATAATTTATGAAATTTAGACTGAAGTACGGCTGAGGGCGATCACTACAGTTCGTCACTTCTTGCTTGGTTGTCGCCCCGTGCATGTTTCAGCGCTTTGTAAGTGAAAATAAGTGTGTTTCGACTTTAGAAAATCGTGCTTAAATATTATGTGTTTGTCATTGTGTTTAAAATAAGTGAAGTTTCCATCAGGTGTTGGTATTGTAAAAAGGTGCAAATCGCTCGTAGATATTTCGTGCGAATTGCACGACGGATTGCCGATGTGTTCACAGAGATGGCGTAGCGTAAACAGGCTGTGTCATGTCATTTTTATGTTCAAGATTACACTGTACTTATGTGTGAATATTTTCCTTTTACTACAAGATATACTTGCAGTGTTTTTCAGTATAATTGACATGTGGATGGTTTAGGACTGCCTTTTGATTTTCGTACGGATATATCATAGAGTACGAAATTCATTCATTCATATTCCTGCATTTTTTAGCTGTTTCTTATTTCATTTATATTCCACGAATCGTGTGCTTAAATCACATGTAGTTTTCCATAATTCCACAAAATGATTAACAGATTATGACTGCTCTAAAATCACAAGTCTTGTATTGCCATGCTTATATGTGTAAATCAAGCATAAAGGAACAGCCATTGCCAGCTGTTAAACCTTTCCTATCTTTCATGAGCCTGTAATGAAACTAATAGCTTTGAGTTTAATCTGTGGAAGAAGTTCAAAGTTTTTCTCCGTGATAAGAAATATTTATTGCAATGCTAGGGATGACTGTTGTGGATTATTCTTGGTGCCTCTTCGGAATATATAAATTCAGCGTCTTCGATTATTACAGATTCATCGCCGTCAACAAACGCCACAACACATTATCCCTGGGCCTTGATGTTTTACCCTCGAGTTTTACACTCGACTTTTACACTTGAACCTTACACTTGAGTTCTCACGCTCACTGAGCATTAAGTCACCTTGAGTTATACTTACAACTCAAACTTCGAGTTACACCATTTAACTCGACCTTATTGCCTTGCATTTGCCTCGGTTTTGCGAGCTGATTTCAGCCTGGTATAATTATCCAATTTACTGGCTAAATATCCATCTGCTCCAACTACGGACATTTGTCTTCAGTGTGTAATAATTCTTAAACTCCAAGACCAAGTAAAATTGATTGACCATCATCAATCACGGCTCAAAAATTAAAACTAAAGCCATTAAAGCCATTCCTAAAGCCCTAATTCTCTGGCTTGTTAAATTGCCCGTACCCTAAAATTTACTTCCACCAAACACGCACACGCCCCTCCTGTCAACGTCATCACTCGCCGGAGCACTCGCCTGTGCGGACTCCTCCCATCTAAGAGAAGATCGTCAGAAGTCAAGCACGCCATCGGTCCTACAGGCTTCCTCCAATAAAATATCCAAAGCTGAGTCCCCTAAAAGTGTCTTCATTATCCCTCTTTTCGCAATTTCGAGAACACTATCGAGAA
Organism: Morinoia aosen; assembly: GCA_030386875.1. Taxonomy (NCBI): domain Eukaryota; kingdom Metazoa; phylum Arthropoda; class Malacostraca; order Amphipoda; family Talitridae; genus Morinoia; species Morinoia aosen. The sequence goes on along the minus strand of CM059561.1, from coordinate 58,211,287 downwards.
CGATTATGATTGGACGTTAATACCTATATTAAAGTTAAACCATAACCACCAATCGTAACAAGTCCGTGCAGGCAAAGGCTCCGGCGAGTGATGAAGTTGACAGGATGTGCGTGTGCGTGTTTGGTGGAAATCACTTTCAGAGTATGGGGGCAAATTAACAAGCCAGAGAAAATTGGTGGCTTTAGGAATAAGCTTCAATTTTGCTTAATTTTAGCAGGTGAATAAAAATCAAATTTGAGCCGTGATTGATGTTGAGATATCGATCTTAATTGATGTTGGATTTTAAGATCATTACACGCTGACGACAAGAGTCTGTGGTTGGAGCAGTTTAATATCTTAGCCAGTAATTTGATAATATACCAGGCTGAAAACAGCTCGAAAAGCGAGGTGAATGCAAGGCAAATAAAGCCCAGGTAAGAGTCCGGCTCACGTTGGAACTAGGTAGAATAAATGGGGTAACTCAATGGTTGAGTTAGGTAAAGCTCAAGGTGACTTGAAGGTTCAGTTGAATGTCAAGCTCGAGGCCCAGGGAAAATGTGTTGTGGCGTTTACTGACGTCGAGGAACCTGGAATAATCGAAGACGCTGAATGATACATTCCCGGAGAGGCACCAAGAAAATCCACAACAACTGTTCTCCCTAGCATTGCAACAGTAAATTCCCATCACGGAGAAACCTTGATTTTCTTCTACAGATTTAAACTCAAGCTATTCGTTTCATTTCAAGCTCATGAAGAATAAGGATAGATTTAACAGCTAACACTAGCTATTTCTTGATTTAGATATATAAGCATGACATTTACCAAAACTTTTGGTTTTGATAAGATCATAATTGTTATTCTTATTATGAAAAAACTACATGTGATTTAAGCACACGATCGATATAAAATGAATGAGTAGGAATGAATCCCGTAAATTTAATACGCCAGTACGAAAATCAACAGGCAGTCCTACACTGTCCACATGCCAATTATACTGAAAACTGTAGGTATATACTTGCAGTAAAAAAAGAACATATTTGAATATCTATAGTGTAATCTTGAACATAAAAATGAACATGACACACACCATCCACGCTACTCCATCTTTGAGAACACATCAGAAAATGCCATGCCATTAGCACGAATTATCTACGAACTATTTTCACATCTTTAAATAACACAGCACTGGTAAAACCACTTAGCTTAAGCATGATGAAACACATAATCTTTTAAGCAAGATTTTGCTAAAGTCAAAACACTTATTTTCACTTACGAGAACGCTGAACCACACATGCTAACACACCAGTAAGAAATGATCGTCCGCCAAATGGCGTCGGGCTGTGGTGTTGCCATCCAACGACTTAAAACTCGAACACTGTCGATGGTATTATCATTTTTGTGCTTTTACACAAAAACTTCTAAGGTTACTAATTATAAGTAGAAAATTATTAATAATAAAGTGAAGTAAGATTTTTAATGCCAATAATTATGCTATTTAAATGTTAATGAGAATTTCACTGAATTTATACATTTTGTAGCTAATGCTACATACTTAACCAAAAACGGAGCCTAAGAGCAACAGCGAGTAACTCTTGATCATCAACCTCTCATCAAATATTAAAAATAAGCGAAGCCCCTGTACAGATCCTTGTGGAACTGATTGGCATTTGTCTGCAATTCCGATTGTGCATCGTCAATGACCATGTGGTGGTCTAACAAGCCGTTCGCTCGAACACCACTACACACGCTTCGAGACACTACCCCTCACAACGGCAGGCTTTGAGGTGCCACCCCGCGCAACGGCAGGCTTCGAGGCGCCGCCCCACGCAGCGTCGAGCTTCGAGGCGCCACCTAACATCCCAACCAATGGGGACGCGCACTCAGCGCATTACTGCACTCACCAGGCACTTCATTTGAACAGTTTAAGAAATTTATTTACCACAATTGATAAAGAGGTGGAATGTTTCCTATGTCTAGTACAATGGTCAAATCTGAGTATAGCTACCTGTGGGCCCGAATAAGTTCATCGACTTCTAGGGCATCCTACCATCAACGTTATTCTAAGGTGTACAATAATGTTTAACCTAATTCCCTTAACCTATGTAGCATTTGCTACAAAATGTATAAATTCAGTAAATTTCTTATTAACATTTAAATAACATAATTAATGGCATTAAAAATCGTACTTTAAATTATTATTAATAATTTTCTTCTTATAATTAGTAATCTTAGAAGTTTTTGTGTAAATGCAAAAAATGAAAATATTATCGACAGTCGTTCGAGCTTAAGTAGTCGTGATGGCAACATCATAGCCCACGCTATTTTCGAAGCGTCACTTTCCTTCTTGTGTGAGCTCGTGTGGGTCAGCGTCTCATTCTTCGACGTCAACAACGCCACAATACATTCATCCCTGGGCCTTGAGTTTCGCCTTTACTTTGCCTTTAGTTCTGCCGTTAGCCGGATTTTTACCTTGGCTTTATTTACCTTGCATTTACCTCGGCTTTGACTTGCCTTTAGCCCGGTATATTATCTAATTACTGGCTAAATATTAGACTGCTTCCAATTGACCACGGACACTTTTCTTCAGTGTGCAATGATCTTAAATTAAGAACCAATTAAGATCTATTTCCGCCTTCAATCACGGCTCAACTTGATATCATTCCCCTGCTAAAATTACGCATACTTTGAGCTTAACCCTGAAATCACATTGATTTCTTTAGCCTTGCAAAATTGCCTCACTCATTAAGTGAATCCCATAAATCACGCACACACGCACACCCCTGTCGACTTCGTCGCTCGCCGGAGCCTTTCGCCAGCACGGACTGCGCACCATCTTCAGCCAAGTTCTTCAGTAAAACAAGACGCAGCGGTCCTTCCGGCTTCTTCAAATAAAACTCTAACAAAGCTGAGTCCCAATCGTGTCGTCATTACCCTCTCGTTAGCGTGATCTTAAACATCCTTCTCGAGCTCATTTGCGTTTTGGTAGTTGGTATTATCGTAAAAGTCTACCCAACCATCAAACGTAAAACCTAGTTCGCATTAGACTGATCAATGAGATAATTAACTCGATATTAGATGCTCAATTTTAAAATATAGCTCATATGGACTAGATTCAACAGTATATTCGATAAATGATTTAAGAGCAGACTGAAGATTGGTGATATTAGCCGTGGCAAATTACATTACTAGAACCAGTCATGTAGGAGACAAGATTTGACTTGGTTATCTTACACGACTAGTATTCTGATAGAAAGCGAGACTCAAGATTTCTTTTGAATGTCTTGTAAGAATTACTTTCACGGCTTTCTGCAGGGATTGAGTTCCAAGTTTTAGTTCCAACGAAGAGGATACTGTGTTGCGACCGGGCCTTTGAATAATAAGGAAGCATGAATTTACTTCTATTTCATGTTAAATGTTCGTAATGTGCCCGTGATAGCCATGTGCTAGAGGTTCTGCCACCGTGCGGCAGAGACCCGGGTTCGAAACTCGGCGCTGGCGGTGGCGATTTTCTCTGTTGGGTATAGGAGAAAAATTCCAAGCACAAAACCCCTCTACCCAGGTGCCTGAAATGGGTACCGGTCTTGACCGGGGGAAAGCGTCATGGCGTCCTGGCGTTAGTTATAAGGCATTTGAAAATCCAATGTACAAGGTGAAATGTATCTGTAGTGAACGCCTCAGCCACACTTCAGCCTAATTTCATAAATATTAAAAACTAACATCCTAAAATTAAATTATACAAATGTAAATATTTTTATAAATTTACAAGACCGAATTCATTCGATAAAACCCGAAATTTTACCAAAAATGTGTTTCGAAAATATTTGCCGATCACGTTTCCGTCCATCACTTCCGTTGGAAACATTGCGCAGAACCATTTCGCAAGCGCTCACAGCGTATATGAGGCCGGCTTTCCAGGCAGAGTCGTCATTCACGTAGAGATTCTCCTGAGTGTAGTGCTTGGGCCCCAGAGCGGGCATATGTAAGTAACAAGTGTTAAATGTTAAGTGTTAAGCTGGAGTTACCTTATTTCGTCAGTTGGATGTGTCTAGAGACTAAATTATGAAACATGTCTGTTTAATTAGAACTCACCCTTGGTATTGACTTAGGAACATTCTCTTTTTTTTTACTGCTCTATCTTGGCCGTTGTTGCTTTTCTTCGTTGTGCTAATTACTCCATTGTGCTTAGAAACAATTCTTGCTCATCTGAATTATAGAGAATAAGAGACCTCACCTTTATTTTTATCATATCTCTTGTGCCAAGATTCTAAGAGTGTTGTGCTCTTAGTGTTATTACCTCACTTATTCCTCATGAGTTTTTTGGTCTAAAGTTATGATTGTTAGTTCATTTCTGAAAATTGTCTGAATATTCTAGAGTACCAATTCCTCAAATTTCACTCCAAAATTACCCTAGTTCCCTGGGCTGGAGTGTTAGTTCAACCTGCAAATTCCTGTTGTCATTATGCTGCATATTCTCCTCGCACACATGGTCATTTTTAGGGTCGATTGCCAGAAGTGATGTTGTTCAATATAATCAATAGGATGCCAAAATATTCTGCGCCATCCTTGTCATGTGTGTTCCCTTTCCTTGCCTGCTATCTTCTAATTAAGTTTTTATTGTGTCCTCAATTATTACGATTTTTGGCATTGTGCCTTCAGGTGTTCCTGATTGGCTAGGTAAATCAATTCCCCTCTGGATAACCGAGAACAACCTTATGGTTCTTGTATTACTCAATTGTTAGCTTAAGAGTAACACTTGATTCAGGCTTAGATACTCATAATTTAGCTGTTGAAGCTCTGTGGTGCCCCCTGATATTTTCCAAATGGGGATAAGCTAGCATTGATCCAGCTAACCTTAGACTTAGTATGGCTAGTGCAGAAAGTCGACTGTTTGCTTAGTGTAAATTGTTCTAATACAACAACTGCCAATCCTAAGGAACTTGTGTATTCTAGTAAGTGTACCCTAGAGTATCGGGCTGCAACAGCCTTTACTTAATTCAGCCAAACTCCCTTACGTCGACTTATCCAGTAACGACCCTTTAGTCTCGTAGATTGACCTGGCATTCCACGCTGGAGACAGTCTAATTATGCAGTGCTCACTTCTAGTAGTACTCTGAGCATAGTCTTTGGGTTAGAGAAATGGGGGAAATTGCACCTGGGAATTTCATGATTGTCTGTACGATTTACTCAATGTTGCGATTGCCTTCGGCCGTATTCGGGCGCCTGAATTACGGTTGAGGTACCTGCATAGAGACTCCTCGATCCGAGGCAATCTTGTTAATCGGCAGTAGCTCGCAGCCTGGCTTGTGCAGCGACTGTTCTCCATCTTTGACTGTGCTTGAACAAGTGACCCAACTCCTCTCTCCCATACAGAAGAACCTACGAAGCCAACACACAACACAACCACCTAGTCCTCAATCCAAGCCATTGAGCTCAAAAATCGGGACCTTCCTCAGACCCACTTGAGAAGTCCCTCACTTTCACTCAGCCACACGGCTCCACACGCAGTAACCCTACAAGGTACTGCCTCTTCCGAGACATCCTAATTAAGCCCTACTATCACCCGCATCCGCGGATAGCTACACTAACATATACGTCCTCGCCTGGACCCACAACGGATTCCCGCGAGCCACGGCACGCGGCTGGAGTACGTCGATGTACTGGACCCGGACCTCCTTTCTCAAGAAGCGGATCCACCCCCACGATTGGCCGTAGTCACGGAACCCATAGGCGACCCAATAAACCAGGCGAGAAGTGTCGTTGTATCTCTGTCCTTCAGGGGATAAGCTCGTGCGAGTGATCTGAAAAACCACGGTGCCAGTAGAGCACCCGATTACCCACTCCTTCTGAGTCAAAGGGCCATATCAATTCATTCAATTTATTAATGCCTTCCCAAGCATCTGGTGACCCTGTCGAACGTAATAACGTAATTACCTATCACTTGATAATACCAGCACGTCAAACTGGTATTCTTAAAACAAATAAGTAAAAATTTGAATTACGCCCACCAAGCCAAACTTCATATATCAGGCTTGATTGGAAATAAAGCATCCGTAGATGCCTTCATTAAATAAAAAATGTTCAGTTTGTGCAGTTATTAGCTGTTTTAGGCTATTGTGGTCATCATTTGTTAATGTTTTGTAAATGAAATTACAAATGAAGATTTTGTAAAGATCCGAAAGTTTAAGTATTTGTAAATTTTTGAATGAATCATTTGAGTGAGCATTATATTCTAGATTCTTTACTGCTCTGACGGCTCTTTTTTGCTGAGTTAAAAGTAAATTAGTTTTATTTTTATCAGTTCCGTGCCATGCTTTTATTCCGTATTGCAAGTATGATAAAATGAGTGTTCGGTAGAGCATTTATAAAGCTATTTCAGGAAGGAAAATTCCAACTTTTTTAGGATTCCTATGGATTTTTATAATTTAGTACTAATATGAGCGATGTGCTCTTTAAAGGCCAGATGTTTATCTATTATGATGCCCAGGAACTTACATGAGTTGATTTCTTCGATTTTACCTTCGACAATTTTAATGGGTGCAGAGGAAGCTCGGCCAGTCTTCTCACAGCGGCTTTGATGTTTATATCACTCCGCAGACGCTCCGCCAGCAGTAGTCTCTACTGCCTCTACAGCCGCTTCGCACTCAACAGTTCCTTAACCGTCATCCGCTCAGCAACTCCACGTCAACTGGCGATCCTCCAAGGCGTCTCTTGGTGCGTTACTAAGTGACAGCAATCTTTTCCCTCGTGTGCCATCACTGTCGGTGATATTCGTAATAGAATGGCATTTATTCCAGTTGTGTTTTCTTACCCTGGCAGGTTCGTTAGTACCTCATGCACTCGCTTCGAGCATTGATATTCAAAGTCCTTAGAATTCATGGTCTACCCGGAGCATAAAGTAGCCTGAGGGAGAACACCCCAACAACGTATTGCTTTGTTTAGTGTATAAAATATCCATGAGGTGATATTCTGATTGTTGCTCTCAATAATATAATTAGCCCCCGAAACGCCAATTAGCCTGGAATTGATTAGTTCATTTGAACGCATCGTATGGTTTGTCTTTTAGTATATCTCGTATGGTTTGTCAATCAATTAAGGACCTTATTGTTAAGAAATTTTTAAAATCCAATGTGTTTCAAAACATTTCATGTATCTTTTTTTAAATGAACGGTTTTTCTTTTTCTTTTTTTTTTCCTTTCTTTCTTTCTTTCTCGCTCTCCCATGTATTTGCTCGAGGAAATTCTCAAAAAGTTTATTTTCAATCAGATTAGACCTTGCTTCCCACTAGTTATTTCTCACGCATCAAATTATATGAATTATATTTAATGGTCTTTTTCATACGAAGATTTTCATTTTTTTACATTTTTTGAATTGTTTTATCATTAAAAGAAATAAATTTTTAATGACTACTTGACATTTTAGACCATGTTATGCGGAAACGAAATTAAATAAAGATCTGGACGACTGAACTTATCTACATTACTTATTAAATTACAGATATCATGAAACTTCTTAACTGAAATGATCAAAGCATACTCACACGGTCGCGCTAAGTTATTATTATTCTTGAATGTACCTCATAATTTTTAAAACTCCCCGTGTATGAGTGATATCTGCAAAGTTCTACTTGTGCAGTACAACTGAGTACAACTTTCAATTTCTAACTATTGGCTTACATCGCTCAAATGTCACGGAAACGCCGCTTTGCCGTCCAGCCGCTCTATGATCACGTGTGAGGAAGCTATCCCATAACGAAGTCTCAGTCTAGCTTTTTCGACGCCTGCATGCTTGTTTTCTGCCGCCCAAGGAATTTAACGATTAAATCGCTCAGGTGGCGTAAAAAATGCATGCAGGCGGTGAAAAAGTTAGGCAGGGGTGAAATCATTCTGATTTGGCACTGCTATTGGGGGTTCATAATGTATGACAAAATACATTCGTCAAATTTACTACTGATGAAAAAGAAAACGTGCCCATAGAGTTCTGTACCGACACGTTTCTGGACATTAACTGTTCTTAGTCCACTAGACTTACAAACCCTCACAGCTATCGCAAACAAGCTATGCCGTATCTAAGGGTGGGTAGTGAGTAGAACGAGTAGACTTCAACGTGTACTTGACGTAGAGATACAGTAGATCCAAATGCGCTCTGAAGCGCTGAACACGGGGCATTTATACACACAAATTGCTGACTCAGCGGCGCACGGTGCCCAAGTCGCACCAGGCGTGGCACTGAACGTACGTACTAAACATGTGTACGAGGATAAGTGCGTGACCGTTTTGGCACACACCTCCCCCACCATACCTGTTTTATTACTCAAATTGGAATAAATCGCTCAGAATTTAAAGTTCATAACTCCAAGAAATGACAAAGGTATCTAAAGGCGTAAATTTCTAAGATTGAAAAGGTATGCAAAGTGAAAATGCGCAATATACCCCCACCAACAAAAAAAGAAGGTGATAGCCGCAGGTTAGGAACATATTTCGTAAACAATATTGAAAGATATTCTCTTTTATAAGCAATAACCCGTATTGAAAACGCATTAGTACAACAACAATAATATATTTATCGAAACAGAAAAACATCCGTAAATAAAAGTAAAACGCGTCGAAGTAAAGTCGACAAAAACGCAACAGAACAATATCAGTGTACCGCAAAAATAGTGAGGACATTCAGAAATATCGTACCAAAAAAAGTCTACGGTACAAGCTACCAACATTTAACTATCTCTACCGTTTGAAATACCCGTAAAGAACTCATCGAAAAAAGGAAACGTTACTACATTAACGAACAATCTCAATTACAAACTACGTAGGCATCCTATTAAAATAAAAACAACAACAATCTTATTTTTTTAAAAAAAATTCAACTTTGAATTTATTTATTGTTGTACGTTTTTGAAAAAAATCTAATATTCATTACGCATGAAGAAGGATAATTTTTAAACATCGCATGTATGTACCTATTACATTTACATCAACATTCGCCATGAAAACACAATTACCGCAAACATTGTTTTGTGATGAACAGTGTAAATGCTAAACGCAGTAAAAATAGAAAATCGCATCTTGAAACAACAATTAAAATACCTTTTATTCCAACATAGTTAAGAAATAAAGAGTTTTACTTCCTATGAATTTGTGGTAAGAACAATACATTCGTTAAATATAAGAATAATCAAGCATGAAAATAATTCCAACGCATTGTCTATGAAATTTAGTTGACCAGGAAATTCGCATTACATTTACTGAATTCGGGAAACAATTAATACATACTGAGTTACGTTAACATCATATTATTTTTGAACATCAATGCTAAAATTTAGAAGGATTTACCACAATTACAAGACTGGAATCAACTTAATACCTTACAACTAATTCCTGAGGTATATGTTAAACATAAAACTAGAATTCCGTTTTATAACGCATGAGAAAAATAGTGTCGCTTAGAAGACACGCAAAAAAAATAAAGTCCACATATTTAAAAAACAAGAAAAACACATGCTTCACTGACACCTAAACTTCGCTATTTGCTTGCAGGTGACGTAGCGGTTGGTCAGCGTTGCTCGATCTGAGCTGCTGACGACGGAGTAATGCATCTTCAGCGCGAAGGCGATCCGCCAGCAAGTTAAGTTCACGACGAAGATACAAGAAGGAAACCCCTAATCCCAGAGTTAAAGGAAAGAGAAGGAGAATACCTAAATCAGATATGCGATCGGGAAGAATGTCGACGAGGGCATTTGCCTTGACCCAATCGTTTGACACTCTTCCCTGGTGTTGCTCCAAGGCATTCGTGAGTGCCTCCACTGACACATGGGTCATCCTATTTCCCATCGTGGAAGGCAGGAACGTGAGCTTGCTTCGTCTGAAATTGAAACAAACACAGAGTTCAATTAGCATGGCCACACAAAAAAGTTTTTAACCAATTAATAGTACGTCAAATTAATTAAAGAAACCAATAGTCACAGCTGGCGACAGCTGCTATGAGAAAAAAAACAAACATCAAATCTTCACGCAGCAGGTCCCACACGGCTTCGACAGCTGCACACCTATTTGCAAAACAAATCGGGAGCCATCCTTCGCTCCCACAGCAATGAGGGGCCGCGTTTCTAAACACAGGATGTTATTGAACCGAGCAAGCTGTTATTGAACTGAGCAAGGCTCTCGGGCAGATGTGAGCCTTGGTGGTAAAGTTAATGGGTACAGACTCAATCACGCACGTAATAACACGGTACACCAAATACGAAACGAAAATATAAGGTAAATACATACGGTTATATAAGGAAAGTTCCAGTTAAAAATATACGTAAAATTAACATCGAAACAAGAATCACACAATAGAATTATGTGGACCTAGTAACATCGTCAGTCGTACGTCGCATAGTTTTCATTCAACACTTTTTACGTAAAGGTAGTACATGATTTTTTTACTCCTGAATGTTTTATTGCCTATTTTGATTTCTACGTAATTTCGGTTAATTTTTGTTATAATACCTGGACCGTTCCAGGCTAGATCTAGCTTGTTTTTTCGCATGTGATTGCGCAACAAGACACGGTCATTGAGTTCAAAATTTTTATTTTTGCGTCGAAGGTTGTGATACATGGTTCTTTCACTGGTGTTATTTATTATTGTAGCTCTAACGTTTTCAACAATGCGGGCAGCTTCCTGAGCTCGGAATCTTATTATATCAACGTTCGTGTCGTGACTGTAATTAGGTTCGAAAGTTACAGCGCTAAAGCTCGGACACGTATCGCGATTGAAAACAATGAACGAGGGTGTATCCCCCAATGTGGTATTTAAACTATTGTTTATCGCGTTCTCTGTGCTGTTGAGGCATTGATCCCATTCCGTATGCGCCAAAGAATTTATGTATAGTTTTAATAAATTCGTAATTTTGCGATTATTACGTTCAACAATAGCGTTACTGTGAGGACTCCAAGGGAGGACCTCTTTTTTCGCAATACAATGAATTTGAGAGAATTTTTTAACTGCCGCAGACTTAAATTCAAGAGCTTGGTCACTTAGAAGTGTTTTAGGATAGCCAAAAGTTGAGAAGCAGCTGTCCAGACAAGAGACAACTGTATCTGCTAATCGATCTGCTGTCGCGTAAAGCTTACAGTAACGCGAAAATAAATCAATCACAATGAGAATATATTTATTTTGCTGATCTGTGACAGGTAGAGGACCAAGGAAGTCCATTGATACCACCTCGAACGGTTCTTTAGCGATGGGAGCGTCTAAAATTTTAATAGGTACAGTACTGCTCGCTTTTAGAATCTTACATACATCACACATTTTGACAAATTTGCGTATGATACTCTTCTCTAATAAATGAAAATAACGCAACTTAAATTTAAACAACGTATGCGTGGCATCATTATGATATAAGGAATGGATACTCAGCACCGCCTTGTGCATGAGCGATGTCGGTATAACCGAAGTGAGAATAGTACTTTCCCTAGAGTCTATTTGTCGTCGTCTATAAAGTATGTCGTTCAGAATTAAGTATTTTTGTAAGTCAGGGATCGTAGATTGGCTACTAGATAGTAATGCGTCTTTAACCTCAGAACAGAATGGGTCTAGTTGTTGTTCATTTCGAAATTCGTCTAAAGTCCATGATACGTCTTTTAACTGAGGTACGTAGTCAGTCAGTCTGGGTTTTTCAGTCGACTCTGGCGCCACTTGATTAGAGGGCGTCGTGTCTGTATCGTCTACGTCGGCGGTCAGTGCACCACGGCGTGTAGTTACTGCCAAGACGTCAACCTCATCGAACTCTGAACATTCTTCAAGATCAGAAATAGTTAAATGCTGGGGTAATCTACTTAGGCAATCTGCAATTAGATTCTGTTTCCCGGGGAAATACTTTACTACTGGTTCGAAACATTGCACTGTTAGACACCATCGAGACATAGCCGAATCGTCAGGAAGCTTTTTGAAAAACATGGGTTGTAAGGGTTTGTGGTCAGTGTATAGATAGATCGGATATCCAAGAATGAGATATTTAAATGCTTTCAGCGCGCTTACAATTGCTAAGAACTCTTTTTTCGTCGTTGAATAGCGCTTTTCTGTTGAATTTAAACTTTTACTGTAATATGCTATAGCCTTCATGGATTTTTTTGAATCATTATCTTGTTGCAAAAGTACTGCTCCAATGCCATAGTTTGAAGCATCTGTAAATACATGAAAAGGCTTGGAAAAATCAGGGTGCTTTAAAACGGTATCTGATGTTAAGACAGATTTAATCTTTTCAAAAGCTTTCTGACATTCAGGCGTCCAGATAAATTCAACGTTTTTTCGTAACAATTGATAGAGAGGATATGAAATTGAACCAAACATCGGGATGTGATTGCGGAAATAGTTCGCCACACCTAGAAAACTTTGTAGTTCTTTCACATTTTTTGGAATCGGGAATTTTTGTAGTTTTTCCGATTCTTTGCAACGGATTCCGTCTGCCGACACAATGTGTCCAAGATATTCAATTGAGCTTTTTAGAAAATGACATTTTTCAAGTTTAAGGGACAGATTTCCACTACGTAGCTTCTCAAAAACACTCTGTAAATCTTTCAAATGTTTGGTTCATAGATTTGGAAAATACTAGTATATCATCAAGGAATACAAAACATAATTTACCGATGATATTTGCAAGAACAGAAGAAATTATTCTTTGGAACACTGATGGACTCGAGGATAACCCGAATGGCAACCTCTTGAACTGAAATTTCTCGTAACCGATACTGAACGCGGTGAATTTACGGCATTTTTCTTCCAACTCGACCTGATGAAAGGCAGAGCGGAGATCAAGACTTGAAAAAATGCTATTACCACCTAAGGAATAAAGAACTTCGTCAATGCGTGGAATTGGGTAACTTTCCTTGATAATTATTTTATTGAGTTCACGAAAATCTATGACGGGTCGAATCTCGCCCGACTTCTTTTTCACAACGATTAAAGGAAAATTATATTCTGAACTTGAAGGCTCGATAATTCCTTGATTCAACATCTGTTTATTGGCTTCTAATAATTCGTTTTGATACTTATGTGGAATTCGATATGGAGGGATGTTAAGTACTGGAGCATCAGGTTTTAATACAATATCATGTCGCATTACATTCGTGACTGCAATATTTTCGCCTTCGAGAGTAATTACGTCTCTAAAATTGTTTAATAAATTCATCAGTAATGGTTTAGCATCATCATTTTCACAATTTACATCGTCACACGTCAGAGGACGTCTCTCGTTACTACCTCCTTCTGATACAACATCTTTGTCTGCATGAATTCCCACTTCATCAACACGATTATCGTTACCACAATGCCTCGTTTCTGCAGATACTAAACCAACGTCTTTACCAGAGATGGCATTGAAACTTCCACCATTAACACTGTCGACTTTGGGTAGATCCGCATTATCTTGGGCATCGCACAAATTTGCATCTCGCACAGCTTCGTGCACGGTAGACATGTAAATCTCGTGCTCAATTTCCATGTCGTCAATTTCTTCAATCGTACTTAACATCGTATTGTCGCTCATATAGACCACGTCCTCCGAGACGTTCAAAAGCATTACAGGGACAAACCCATTTGACTTGATATCCACAACTGATTCGGCGACATAAATACCATTCGCGAGAATTGTCTTATTCATAATATACCTTCCGGGCTTAGCCTTTTTGACATACCCATTAATAACACGTAAACAATTTCTGGGCATTTCCACTGCTCCACAATGAACGACTATTTCTCGTTTTTTACTATATTTCAAACCTCTCGCATGTTCCTTAGTTTCTCTTATTTTCGTCGCATGCTGTTTATTTTTTACTTCCCCATTATTCTCTCGCCCTATCGTTGGGCCTGGGATACCCCTCTCTTCTGCAGTATTTATCTCTAGACTATTATTATCGCCACTTTCCTGGCTCGCAATTTTTGATTCTCTCTGCTTCAGCAGATATCTCCTTATTTTCCTCCTATTCGCAAGCATGTCCGCCATCAGACATTCTGGATTACTTACAGTGTTCATAAATATCTCCCTCCTACTTTGCTCGTGCAATTCCTGCACATCATGAAACGGTACTTTTACGCCGTCGAGAACAATGAATCCTTCCTTGAAATTAATCACCGCGTCTTGTAGAATATCCCTACCGAGGATTACATCATATTTAAATTCGGCATCCTTCAAAATCAAAGCGCTGGTATTGATTTCCTTACTATTAGGCAGCGTAATACAAAGATCGAGTTCTCCTGATACCTGGCTTTTGGAATTTACACCCCGGATACTCAAGGCACTGGGCTTAATTTGCTCATTAAGACCCTTGAAATTACGATAACTCACTAAACATCTGTCGCTACCACTATCTATGAGAGCGCTCATCAACTTTGTATCATGACGTAAAATAATTGTAGGCTTCTTAGAACGCCGTAATGAAAATAATCCATCGCTTTCTTTCCTTAAACGACCTTCTTTCATTATCGTCGCTGACAGACAAACTTCTACAGGTAGTTCAGAATTTGCACCTACATCAAGTTCTTGTTCACCTAGTAATTCGAATATATTTTTACACAAGAAAAGCGGATCCACCACAGCAGTCGACTTTATAATAGTATCTGGTTTCAACACCACATTTTTATTGACGGGGATAGCAGCTCCAACCCCGGGCACTGGCAACTCATTCTCTACTCCAAGACACTCTGCATTTTCCGATTTTTCTTTGTCTACTCTAAAAAATTTTCACCCTCGCAAGATGCGGCGTAGTACGCTTCACCTCGTCCTCTACTCCGACCACGCGAAAGACATTCACGTGCAAAATGACCCGTCTTGCCACAAGTGTAGCAAGCATGGCCTCGGAAATTTGATTTGCTTTGGCCTCTTTTACTCGTGCACATACTTTGAACATGACCTGCGGTATTGCACAGTGAACAAAACGACTTAGATTTATCATTATTAGTCTGTTGTGGGTTTACCACCTGAGCCTCGTGGCACTCCAAAGAACCTAAAGGTCTATCTCCGAAGTAAGCATGCTGTCTTCCCCTTGGAAATCTAGCAGGTCTCCAATTGCTTCTGAAAAAGGGTCTCCGACCCTGAAATCGTCGGCTGGTATTTTGTGATGCATAGAAGACCTCGGAGGACGAATCTTTCTCATCCCACTCTCCCTCTTCAGGCACGACCGCAAGATAAGTTTCTCTGGTTTGATACGGGTACTGCGTATTATTTTTGCGCGCAAGTATTTCTCTTCCCTCAGGGTTATTACGCACAGCGGAAACTAGACGAGCTAACAACTCTTCAGAGGTATTGAACGGTTTCGAGAAGATTTTTTTACAAAAGTTTTCTTCCAAAAGGGGACCTAGAATGGCGATAGCAAGACTGAAAACTACTAAGTCACCAGAGAATTTTTTGAGTTCGTTTTGATTTGTACTAGCAGTTACAAATGGATGTCTTTGTAATGCTACTTCATTACTATTGAGGATGTGGTCACTCAAATTTCTTATTTTCGATATTGCCATAACCAATTGAGCAGACAATCCTTCGTTTCGTAACAGCCGTAGCTGATTTAGGTCACAAGCTAAAGCATGTACAGATCGTTCACCCTTCGATACATAGATATCATCGAGAATATCGATAACCTGATCAAATGAATAATTAATAGCAGGGTCTACTAATTTTGTGACGACGCCATTAAAGTCGCCAACGCTTTTGTGTGCGCTGCGCACAAGTAACTCTTTTTTGGCGTCATCGGAAGTGACGTCGGGCAACAAACACATGTACGATTTAAGATTTGCCACATGCGTTCTAAAGGTTTTTGTTTCACAAAAAATCGGATCTCTGATACGAGGTCTCCCTCGAAACAAGGGAAGCTCTGCACTGGACAGTATAGTACTGCCCCTTTGTAAAGTGGTTGTTACACTACCACCTGTCATCGGTCCGCTAGAGGACGTCATTGTATTAACACTTGGCGTACTGAACGACACAGTCTGGGTGCTAACAGTGGTCGTGATTACCGTCGTGGTCTGTGGTCCAGACATAATCACACTTGATGGAGTATGTGCGCACGTACCAGGTAACGTACCACTAAAAGCTGGAACAGAAACCCTTCCGCTACCAGTAATAGTACTCGTAGAACGGATAAATTCTGGTTCTGAATCTGAGTCTTCCATCAGTTATCGTAACAAGAAAACAAGTCTTTCGCACAATGCTAAAAAATGAATAATGCCACAGTCCAACGCAAGATTCCTACGCCACAAAAAAATAAGACTGCAGAACCCCAAAAAAAAACTTTACCTCGCAAAAAATTATCACATAACGTAACGCTAAAGACACACGTTACACCAAACGTGGAGATAGTACACGGTTAAATCTCCAATTACAAATCACTGAAAATTGAAATCCCAAAATTTTTTTCTTTCTACTTGCAAACCGAACCGAAATCAATTACTAACAAGGAACTCGTTACACGAATTCAATGGTATCGATCCCAACAATTTTTAAACTACACAAAGCAACAAATTATAACTGACGAAGTCACAGAAAATTATCTAACAATCCTAAACAACAATAGTATAGTTTACAGAATACTCAGCTTGGATTCAGCGTAACGCAGGCAGAGCAGCCACAGCTGATGTCAAGGTCGCCCGAGTAGACTGCTCAGCAACAGCAGTACCAGACCCGGCGCAGCTTGTCTCAAGGTCGCCTGCGTAGCACAGTCACAGCACGGCCAGATGCGAGACTGCCGAACCCCAGGTCACAAACGCAGCGACGTCACACAGCGGATTAGCAGTTTTTAGCACGTAGCACGTCTCTTGTATTGTTTACGTATGTTCACGTTTCCTGAATGTGCGTAATTGCACAGATCGCTGTTTATGTACACGTATTAATTACGTTACACAGTTTCTTTATAAACTTTAAGGAAACACATTTGCATATGCAACCTTTAAACACATACACGTTACACAATTGTTCTCGAAGATATAGAATCACTGCAACTGTTCGTAGAATTTTTCTTAATACAACCACTGATGTATTCAACTGGTAAAACTACCACGTTACTCCTTGCGGTGGAAATTCACGCAGATCTTCATCACGCAGTGGTCTCCTTCCTGCTCCAGGTCGACACGCGCTTTGTAGGGCACTCCCAAGGGTATCTGTAGATCGAGATTATAAGAGTCCAGCATAGTTTCTTCAGGGATTCTTTTTACGATGAATCTGAATACGTTATTATATACTTGCGGTGCTTCCTCAATTTCTCTTCCCGTTGCCGCGGTATTTTCCATAGCAGAGTCGTCTAGTTGACCAAAAATATTCACGTCACACGAAGCGAAGCGTAGACCACCACACGTAGAACTTCCTCCAACCTCTGTAGACACGCGATCTCCAAATCGTCGTCGATAAAACAGGTTGAAATTCCCGATATCTTCAATTACCGTACTCGCACCATCTAAATCACAGCACAAGTACCAAGTATAATTTCACGTCGTGGGTACGTATGAACTGATCCACCAGTGTGCCGTATCTAAGGGTGGGTAGTGAGTAGAACGAGTAGACTTCAACGTGTACTTGACGTAGAGATACAGTAGATCCAAATGCGCTCTGAAGCGCTGAACACGGGGCATTTATACACACAAATTGCTGACTCAGCGGCGCACGGTGCCCAAGTCGCACCAGGCGTGGCACTGAACGTACGTACTAAACATGTGTACGAGGATAAGTGCGTGACCGTTTTGGCACAAAGCGTTAGCGACTGTGAGCAACCATTGCAATGAGCCGCGAAAATAAAGAAAGAAAGAAAAAAAAGAAAACAGTTTATTTCCAATAGAGATTGTACAATATTACAATCATTGGTTTTTAAATATCTTAAAATTAATATACTTAGATGATACACACACACGAGTATTGAAAAACTCGTGTCACTAGTCGAAAAGAAATGATTGAGGGCAATGAACTCCTAATCTAGCTTAACCTACATTTGATAATACATGTAATGATAATTATAAGAGATAACACAATTTCATGGACGATGCATTTTCATTGTGAGGTGAAAACACTTTTGACAGTTTACATGTACATGACATAAAACTTCGCAATTCTTGAAGCCGGGAAATAATATATGAAATCGCTTGTTTCGGTCAATGTTCACAAGTGTCGTTTTAAGGAAGCATGAAAAAAAAAATATAAATATATATCCATATGCACACATATGTAAATATACGTATGCATGTGTGTGCATATCCATACACACACACACAAATACATATATACATATAAGCATGAGGACCAAGAAGATTATAAGTTTTGTATTACTGATTCAACAATTTTAACATAACGGTCATTAGTTAACAAGCATTTTATATAAATATAAATGGACGATCGTACAACAAAAGTATAGTTTTTACATGAATGCTTTACAATACTAAAGAGATGACGAGTTAGGTAATGTTACAAGTTGAGTGTGCACAGAAAAAAGACCATTATCTCTGGTAAAATGCTAGTTGTCAGTCTAGTATACACATATGTGCACGTATACATGTAAATATATACACATACACATGCACACATATACCCACGCACATACTTACACCAAACTCGTAAGCAAACACAAATGCATTTCTATGCATCGAGGCAATACATACGCATTCTACAGAGTGTCATACGCATAGCGTGGACACGTACACATATATCACAAGTAAGCATGTGCGCAAATATCAGCGTAAACTAGTTCGTATAAACCAGAATTCCAATCGAGGGAAACGGAGAAAATATCTTTTATTATAGCATGAATTTTATAATATTTCGTACTAAAAATAGTGGCACAAAACAGTCCACTTAAGTCGGAAACATGAAAACGATTGTGGGACGTGAATAAGAAAGAAAACATTAATGTCCTATAAAGGTTTCATATTAGAAAAAAAAATAACATTATCTTTGAAATATGGCGCAAATTGTCGGCAGTTGATAAACAAACATAGGTATCACATTATTATAAGCATATAACTATAAGCCGAATAAGTATATTACTGCAGTATAAATGGATGATCACACAACGAATTTATTTTTTTACATGGATGCTTTACAATTTCATATTAGAAAAAACACATTATTTTTTTTAATATGGTGCAGAATGTCTGCAATTGATCAACACACACACACATAGGTACCATGTCGGTCTAGTTTGATGCTTGCACAGAAACGGAGAGGAATGACATAAAATGCACCTTCGACTGGTTGATCTACTCTAGTGCACACAGTTGTACGTGCACATATACACACCCATATGCGCACATACACCTATATACGTACACACATATACAAGTAAGCATGTTTGCAAATGACAACGTATAGGCGGTCAAATCATAATACCTACGCATACTTCAAAACTGTTGTGTGATGTCTTGAATTATAAAACAATGAGCGAGGGAGATTGTTCAGCAAGGGAGATACCAGGGAAACGAGATTCGTCAGTACTCATTCAGTATGTTCTGTAATTAAGGATTATTATTGAGACACAAGATGACGAGTTATTTTGGCTTTAAATTCTCTCGGTCTTTGAGGGACTTTAATACTCAGGGGAAGTTTGTTCCACAGTAAGGCGCCTGATATGGACAGAGCCTTCTGCCCTAAGTGAGATGAACGATAGTTGACTAAGACATTATTGTTTCTGTTCGGTTTTTGATTGGTTACAGTGGGTGGATGGAAACGCACTATCTCAGCATTGCTCTGAGGAAGATATAACGAGGAGAATACGTATTGGGCCTTCTGCATGAGGAGCCTTTCTTGGATAGGGATCCAGCCGAGTTTATTGAGGAGAGGGGTTACGTGATCACTTCTTTTGAAATTACCGTTGCATACCACCTTGGCTGCAAAATTCATGCATTTTTGTAAGTCCCTTTTAAGGTATTGAGGTAAGTCTCCCCATACTAGGCTGCAGTAGTCAATGCGCGATAACACAAGGGATTGAATGGCTAATAATCTGGATTTTTCGTCTAGCATACTTTTTATACGATGAAAAAACATTAAAGTTCCGTAGATTTTGTTGCAAGTAGTCTCAACGTGAGATTTGAAGGACATATTTCTATCGAACCAGATACCCAGATTTTTAACTTTTTCTGATGCATTAATTTTATCATTTCCAACTGCAAGAGTAAGATCTGAAGTTTTTTTAATTGCATCTTTGGATCCAAAAATAATGCATTGTGTTTTATTAGCATTTAATTTCAGACCATTTCGGTCGTACCATGATTTCAGGCTAGTCAGTAAAGTTTCGGCTTTAATTTGCGTCTGTGGTATTTCCGATACAGAACTTGTTATTGCAATTTGAACATCATCTGCATACATTGAGATCCGTGTGTCAGAAGGCATTGGAGGGAAATCATTAATGAAAATAGAAAACAGTAGTGGACCAAGAATGGATCCTTGGGGAACACCAAAATTGTTTTGACTGAATGGGGACAATTTGTTTTCTATGCGGACTGCATGAGATCGATTTGACAAGTAACTTTCAAACCATTGCGTGTCTATTCCCAAGTTCAGTATTTTACGTAGAAGTCTTTCATGTTGGACGCTATCGAACGCCTTAGAGAGATCGAGTAGCAGCAAGAGTGTTACATTCTTTTGATCAATGTCACTGTATATTTTTCAGATATATTGGGCAGAGCGTCTTGAGTGCTAGTATTTCTTCTATAGGCATATTGATTTTGGTGGAGTAAATTTGACTCGTCCAGGTGAAATGACAGTTGATTTGTCACCACTTTCTCCAATAGTTTGGACATGACAGGCAAAAGACTGATGGGCCTGTAGTTTGATGCTGTATTTAAGTCACCACTTTTGTGCAACGGTCTAATAATGGAGTGTTTCCATTGGTTTGGAAATGTGTTGGTTACTATTGATGTATTAATTATCAGACGAATCCATGGTGCTGTAACAGGGAAACTGTCTTTGATATATTGAAGACTGATACCATCATGTCCAACTGCCTTTGTGTTTTTTAGTGAGTATAAGATGTTTCGTAACTCCGGTAAATCGACAGGGCGTGGTCTCCACTTGACATCAGTCCTCGAGGGTGCAGTGGGGCATGAATTTTCAATTGTCGTTTCATCTGGATTGGTGCACACCTCACTGAAAACTTGAGCCCCTACTTTTGAAAAGAATGTGTTGAAATCCGTGGCTGTTGCCAAGGGATTTTCAAAATTACTTATGCGATCTAAATTTTTATATGGGGCTACCTCACTAATGATTTCCCAAGTTCGCTTCGGGTTATTTTTAGCCGTTATCAGTGCCTGGTGGAAATGAGTTTGTTTCGCTTCAGTGATTTTCTTTCGAAGAATTTTTTCATGTTCTTTATATCTCTTGTATAAGGTACTGTTTGATTTATTGTTTTTGTACTCTCGCAAGTTAGCTTTCTTTATTCTGCTCATCTCTTTAACTTCGTCAGTAATCCAAACAGTCCGTTTTGGCTTGGTTTTTTTGGTGACGTAAGGTGCACATTCATCGAGAGCTGCTGTGAAGTTCTCGTTGAAGATTGACACTTGTATGTCAACATCGTCAGATTGCATCATTTTCTGGAATTCGGTAGACCTATCGAGTAGTTTTTCTTGAAATAGTTCTGCTGAATAGTGCCTTTTCGAGCGATAGGTCATTAAGCGGTATTTTTGTCTTTCCTTCGCAATATTAATTTCACATTCTATAGAGTGGTGATCGGAAATAGAAGGAGATATTACTGTACTAAGTATTGCGGTGGGATTATTTGTGATTGCTAGATCGAGGAGAGTTGCAGAGACTTTAGTGATGCGAGTCGGTTCTTTGACCATTTGTGATAAGCTTAGTTTATACAATAGTTTGCTTAGCTGATTATTTTTGTCCGTTAGGTCAACATTGAAATCTCCGAAAGCAAAGAATGATTTTTTTGCCTGAAGGATTTCTTTGAAGGTTTCCTCAATGAAATCTAGTGTTAGATTTAGGGGAGACGATGGGTGCCGGTAAAGGCTGCCAATGATTATTGATTTGTGTTTATTTATTTGCACTTCTAACCAAACCATTTCAATGCCTTCGCAAACTTTATTAGCTAGTAGTGAAGATGTTGAGTACATTTCTTTCACAAAAATACAAGATCCACTGCCTCTGCTGGTTTTAGCGCCATCGTAGCGGTACAACACGTAATCAGGAATGTTAAAAAATGAACTTTGGGTTCGTGAATCAAACCATGTTTCTGAGACACACAAAATGTCAATTTTTTCAGTGACCAACATTACTCTGATTTCATCCAATTTACCATTCAGGCTTCGAGCATTTACGTGCTTGATGTTGATTTTACCTATATTAGCACTCTTTTTAAAGGTAGTGAAGTTACTATCTCGATGGGATCGTTCAGGGGATTTATCGATTTTTTCTAAGTTGCCCAGGGTGTTTGGCCCAGCATCTGCTATGTAAGAAAGTCAACTATTTGGCTGGGCAGCGGCACTCTGTCAAGATGAGGTAACCCCGGTCTGATTTTTGCCTTGTGTGACAAGAGCACTGTAGTGATCGTTTTTACGATGGAGCAGTAGTGGAGGGTTATTATTTGATAATTCTGAATTGGGAACGACTGATATTTTCCAAACACAATGATCCTGTTCATCCAGGACGAGAAGTTTTTGGCCTGTCACATTTGAAATGATTAGTAGTATAAGGTCTACAGCAGCTTGGTCAAAATGTTTTTCGTCAATGTAATTATCTATGAGGTTTTGAATGTCGCCACTGTTCTTGTCAAAAAACTTAGCATATGTGCTGTTGTTTGCTTTACTCTCTGTTTTGATTGCAGCCTTTAGGGAATTGTAATTCCATTTTGATGCTGGTTGTTTTGTTAGTAGATGAGCTACTGCGTGAAGGAGGCAGTGTCCATCGGCTTTGGTGGGAATCAGTTTTATGTTCCATGATCGTTTCAATTCATCCATTGTGGAATTCATGCGTTCACAAATGCGGCTGGAGACGTTTTTTCGCACTTTTTAAATCATTAAGAGGTTCTGAGAGGTGCGGGGAATTTACGTTTTTCTGGCTCTGAATTCCCGTTCTGTGGTGATTTCTTGTATGGGGATTTGCAGAGAACTGAGAAATGCTCGTGTCAATTATATTTTTCTGGTGATGATTGTGCACACAGTTGGGTAGTGGATTTTCCATCGATTGTCGACTGCAATTTTGCAGCGATTTCTCTCTTCCTGTTGATTTCACTGCTTCCGAGTATGTGATTGGATATTGATTTATACTCGTGTCTGAGAGGGGCTTTTCATCCTCTTCATCAGCATTGGACAGCAATGAAAACCTATTTTTTGTAGGCACTCCGCAATTGTTTGTGGCGGATGCCGGAGAGTGCTTGTTATATGAGGGCAAACATCGGGAGGAGAGGGGAGGAGAGGGTTTGTTATATGAAGGCAAACATCGGTTTATGCCGCTGGAGGTTTCACGTGGATAGGCGGTCAACTTAGAACAATCATTCAACTCATTTTGCTGTTTTGCATAATCATTAGAGTATTCAATTTCTTCATTCAGATCATGGGAGTTTCTGACACAGGAGATAAAATGTGAAGTTAGTCTCAAAGGTGATTTTAGAGTAATTTGTTGAAGAAAATGATGCGTGTCTTCTCGCGTAACGGGCCAAGTGCGGACATTGTTGTAAGCTTCATTAACAGGACCGGTTTTTACATTTGCTCGCAGCGGAATCAGTTTAAGACCAATTTTTCTGCACAGGCTCGATGCCATGTACAATTGCTGCCCACTGCAGGCGCTCACCACATAAATACAAGAAAAAAGATTCTTTGTCATGATCAAATTTTTTAACTTGTTGAGATTATGGGACGAGAGGCTCAAGCCTTTGAAACTAATTATATAGTTCCTGAATGGAGGTGCGCGTTCAATCTCATCATAAAGATCATTAAGACGTTCCGAAGTTATGGTCTGAATCCTGCATGCGCTATCAATGTCATCTCTGTTGATTTTTGTGAGACTATTGTCTCCAACGAGAAAAGTGTCCAGAGGGGATTTCGCATAATGATGGTTACTCGCAGCTACCACCGGCGTAAAATCATGAGCGCTGATACAATAATTTAAAGCAAAAAGCTGTTCTGTAATCATTTGAATATTCGATAGAGTGGAAAAAATCGACGCTGGGCTTGGGGGACAATTTTGTCTCAAAGCTTTATTGAGAAATGCAGCTGTAAGAGACAGCATGTTATTTATTTCGTGAATAGTTTGGGAGCTGGTCATTTGGAGAGGATGTAAGTACCCATCAAAAGCTTTAGCAGGTCTGTTTGTATTGTTCTCCACTGAAAATTTTAAGTTATTCTCGCAGTTTACGCTCTGAGGTACTTTACTGCCAGTGTCAGCTGCCGCGCATGCATTTTCAAACCTAACTCCACCGCCTGAAAGGCCTGCACACAATTTATCATTAAAATTATAATTAAAATTACCCATTTTAGTCTCTGAATGGTTCCTCACATCGAAAATTTTATCGCGTTCCAACGTTGATGTCGGTGTCGTCGTCGTTGGTGAACAATTTTGAGCTTTCTCAGTGACGCAGGACAGGGGAGATGCCGCCATGACGCAATCGTTGGGACGAGACGAAGGAGCTAGCGGTGGTGCTGTGGCAGCTGGCGCCAGTGATGAGGTACAAGCAGCGCTTGGGAGATTTTCGTCAAAGACGGGCGACTCTGCTGCTAGATTCTCTGTCGGGCACCTCTCCGTCGATTCTCTGTCGGTCGGCACTGGTGATGTTTTGGGAATTGCGGTGCTTTCGTCGACGTCATACCGTTTCTCTGTCGGAGTTTTTGTAGTCATTGTGAGCGGCTTAGGCTTTTGAACGAGCGATTTTACACGCGAGAATTTTGGTGGATTTCGCTTTCGTTTTCTGAACGGTTCAGATATATTCCGCTTTTTGAGGTTTGAGTATTCATGCGGCGCTGTTGTGAGGGATGTTATTTCTCCAGATAGAGCTGCTTTCCGAGTAGCTGAGCGAGTTTCGTAATGAGACATTGTGAAGTTGTATTGGATGAGTGAACAGAGGTGAAGATAATTCAAAATTTTGTTTACTCTGTAGCTGTTACGGAGTGAATAACGATCGTCTTGGGTAGAAGGGTAATCGTTTACACATGAGTGAGGGCTAGCTTCTCATTTAGAATTTGAAACACCCAAAAATATTGCCATAAAAACATCACCTAAAAAACATCACCAGAACAAAAGAAGATAGAGTTGCCTTTAAATGCTGGAGAAAGGAGGCGAGAAACTGGGAGAGTGTTGGTCGGCCGTGAATAATGACGAAAATGACGTTCAGACCTTTGCAGGTTGACACATTTTACTTATTCAGTTTCTCAACGTTTCATAATTAAAAAATTTGTAATCCCTCTTTCACTTTTTATGTCACTATTCACCAAAGTTAACTGGTGGGTCACTATTTAACCAAAAGAAAGTTAATTTTGTTTATTCAGAGGAGGTTGAAAATTGAGTGATTAACTTTCGACAAGAAAGATAGCCATCATTGAAATATTTGCGAATGAGGGATTGCATTGCTTGTTCGCATTTGAAAACGAAAAAGACCGCCTTTTAATGCCAGACGAAGAGAAGCCGCTCGTAAGACAGAGGGGGAGGAGTAGAGGAAAAGAGAAGGCGGAGTAGACAGAGACGGAGGGGGGGGGGGGGGAGGGCGGGGAGCAGGATGCTTGCGGTGATCCAGCTTGGCGTTTCTCGCTCGTCTGCTTTTGAAGAAACCAATACTATTTTTTTCCATGTAAAGATTGCTATGGTGAGCTATCCAAAAGACGTCATATTGCTGAAAATTCGCCTCACGTTGTGGAATTATGTTCTAGCAGTGAACACAGATTCAAGTTAGCCACTATTACAGCGTGGCAATTCTCACAATGAGAGGGTAGGCTGGGAGGAGGAAGGGGTGCGGGCGCAGACTTGGTGTAGCTGAGCCCTCATAGAGCTCTATTGTTTCAGGGTTTCACGTTTTATACACTCATTTTGCGACCTTCAACATTTACAGAAAATTTTTCTCTAAATCACTTTTTACGTCACTGTTTCACCAAAAGTTCTCAATAAAAGGACAGAATTACTTACTGGTAAAGTAATTTGAACACAATTTTGAGGATTAAAGGTCAAAATTGAGCGTCATAGACACTCAACATAGTTTTTTTTTTGCAATAACTGATAAAATAACAAAAAATGTCTCACTGTGTTTTATGTTTGTCTTCACAAAATTCAAAATTGCTAGTGCATCGGGCCTTTTTTTTGTTTTCATGCTGGTATTCGTGGTACGTTTGTTCTATATGCGGAAGAGGGAGGAGCAGGTGTTGCGGTTGACCAGGGACGGAGGCTACACCGAGGGTCGCTACACAGACTTCGAGTGGAGACAAAGTTTACAGAAAGCACCAGACTGTTTTTGCACGATTAAATTGGTCACAAATGATTGTACTTGATTACTGTTTTTCACTTTTGCGATTCAATGAGGTAGAAAGCACATTCACAGATACTCAGTTCGTGTTTGGGGTTTTGGGAAAGTTTTGTTCCCATCACATTTTTGAAATGTTTGAACTGACGCGGAGCGTCAGTTCACCTCCGCACTCTACGCAAGACTCTCATAACTCATGTCTCTTTGAGGAAGGAACTTACTGCCTACTGATGCCGAAAATATCTACTTCAGAATACCAGCTGCTTGAAACAAAAATTGATTATTCCTAGGATGTATGTAGCTGTCGTGCATGTTTCTGATTTTCTTTCAGTATATGGTGTACTACACGTAAATTTCCCATCAAAATTACGCGTTCCTCTTTTGCTTGTCATCATATTTCATTACAATGCTGCCAGTGGGCCAAGTTTTGATAGCTCATGTTATTCCATTCAAATTTCTCTCACCCCTGCGAAACTTCAATAATCTGAAAAAAATGTCGGGGCATGCAATTTTAATCTATTGTAAGAATTGCTTGATTCTTGCGGGTATTTTCTTCCGCTCTCGATATGATTTATGTTATTTGAGTTCTCCGATTGTTTGAATAAATCATGAATCATTTAAAGAGAATTAATGACGATAGCTCGCTGCCACCACCGGGCGAACCCGGAACTAAATTGGAGATTTAATTACGTTAGTTTCTGATTGTCAATTGAGTACTTAGCTGGGTGACGTTAGCGCGTATACGGGAGCTTTTACGACCACCCCTATTCAGATATATAAACTTTTGGTAACGTGGGCTGACGGCCCCCGGCACGTGTTTCATATGCCAGTGACGAGAGAGAAAGGGAAATATACGAGGCCCAGGTTTTCACATTTATTGGTGGGAAGGCAAGTACGGATGACACGAGACAGCGTGGTAGAATACCCTTCACAATTTATGAATAAACAGGACCAATAATTCACGATTTCCTTCGATCGATTTCTCACGACAACAGACTGTGTACAAACAGCCAACACACGAGCCAAGGAATGTGCAACCACCGAAAAAGATGAGCCAATTTAAGCGTATAGCAAACGCTTGAAATCATGCGCCCTCAAACAAGTCAAAGGATTATCGTTGATCGTGCCACGCTTTACTCGAACACAGTCTCTAAATTCAACAATTGAAGATATGGGCCTTTACTACCAACTCAATTTTCTGAGTATCAAAAACCGGCTGTTCGTCTCCACCCTCAACTGAACCCTAGTACATCCGTTCACGGCCACGGCTCTCTACACCGTTCTCAACTACGGCTACCCGCGAAGTGATCTCCCCTGGTCCGACTTAATCCCGCCTGGGCAGCGTCCCCCCTTCCCGCAGGGGAGGGTGGTCGCCACACGAGCCGGGTAACAAGGGGTGGCTAGGGTTCGGAGTCGCCCTACTCCCCACACAACCGGGGGTACGGCTGGGGGGGAGGGGTCGTGTCTCCTGGCCCCAGCCTCCTCTTTAGCCATGGCTAATTCAACGACTGATCCCACGCTCGGCTCCCCAGCTACACGATCGGGACCGGCACATTGTTTTATATTAAGGTCTGGATATTTTATTATCCCTGACAAATTCACAGACCGGCGCTAATCAGCACCAGCGTCTCTCCGCTCTGTGTAACCGCTGCAGCCCGAGCGCATCAAATTTATCGAATTTAATATGACAAGTGTTTCGTATGAGATCGTCCAGATCGTGCATTTCCCAAACCAAAGCATGAAAGCCGGCTATTAAATTTACAACCCGTATCAATTCAGAGATGCTGTCTTCCCGGGCAGGCTGTTCTGCTCGCTCGGCAATATATGAGACAGGGGAGGAATCTGACTTCATACACTATTTTAATGGCAAATTTTGGAGGATAATTACTCATAGGTAAACTTTTTAAGCCTGTCACTTAACCACATCTTTCGTACTGGTTTAAAAATTGAAAGCTGTAACAGGAATGCATGGAAGCTTATCAGTGCTATAGAAGCTCACTCTCTCAATCAATGGAATTGCTCTCGGGGCTTAAAGGATGATTAAAACAATTATAACTCCAATGCTTGCTGTACTCGATTAAATGATACACTGCATAATAAAAACTCCTATTAAGACATGGTTACATTCTTGCTTTGAATGTTGTTATATTATAATAAAAATTATA
This sequence comes from Morinoia aosen, assembly GCA_030386875.1. Taxonomy (NCBI): domain Eukaryota; kingdom Metazoa; phylum Arthropoda; class Malacostraca; order Amphipoda; family Talitridae; genus Morinoia; species Morinoia aosen. The sequence goes on along the minus strand of CM059561.1, from coordinate 58,182,750 downwards.
TCAAACAATCGCTTTGGTAATAAATGAAAATATATGTTCTAACAGTGCTACAAGTCACACTCTGCACTCGTCAGTAAATAGTCAGAAGTTCATGCTGTAGCGTCTGAATGAACTCATGCGCTTGCGGGACTCAGACTCTGGCGTGAAAAGTTTTCAAGGTCTACACAAATAATGTGGAGCAGGGTATCTAGAATACAATTCAGTTACTTATACTTTCAGTGCTAATAACACTGAAACAATTTGCAAACTCTTAGGACTAAAATTCACGTTGGTTCGAAATATCACTCGCCACGTTGCTGCGAACAAAAGTATAAAAAAAATCGACCTACGTTTGGTCCTGGAGAATCAAAAGCACTCGGCAGCTGTCGTCTTCAAGTTTTTGATTGCTAGGTTAAGTATATGACAAGCGTGCACAATGCATAATATGTATAATAGTGTCCAGTTCATTAAGAAATTAATATGAAATATGAAGAAGGTTAGAATACTTCGGATCCCAAGCATGCTTGTAGTGATAAAATTATCCAAAATCTTTTCAATCTTTCAGGTCTGGATGCTATGCAAGGTCTCCACATTAATATGGTTAGCTTAAAATTAGGTACAATGTTGTGCGAATAACTATATTCACAAATGTTTCGTTTTGTGGTCTAAGAATGTTTAAGATTGCGGGCACAAATTACCGGCAAAAATTTAACAAAATGATCATTCTACATTTCACTTCACTCAAACCGTGTGATTGTCAAAAGAAGTGTATAAATTACGAAATACAATAAATAGTTATTATAATTATAACCCAAATAAGATGCTCTTTTTTAGTAGTATAATACCAAAACAAATACGTTTAACAGCAGCTTTATTCCCATCAACTTTCATTATGGTTTTACGCAACGGGAGACAAGAAGGCTTCTGCATGTGAAGGAAGCAGGTGAAGGAGACATCGATGATCTCAACTCGATATGGCTGTACTGTATTTTGAACGAACATCGAGCGCAATTTCTGTTGCGTAAACTTCCTTGCGTGCAGCTCATTCTCATGTCATTAGTGGGCATGAATATGAGATTAAAAAGAAATACATCTTACGTATAAGTTGGAATATTTGGTGAGTACGCAAAATATGGCCAACAATAAAATTCTACAAAAAATAGGTGTTGGTATTCTAATCGGCATTTTCCTCGACAATATCCTCGTGATCATTTTCGATATTTTGGTGACCTTCCATGTAGCGCTTGCCGAGCCCAAAGTTGAAGGTATTAGGATAATTTCCGTAATCATAGTCTTGCAAGCTCTCACGACTCCCAGCCCGCTTACCGAGACCGAACCCGTATTCGTTTCTGTTCTTCTTTTGAGGGTAAGAGGGAAACTCTGTTGCGCGTTTTCCCAAGCCGAAATCGTACGACCGGCGACCGAATCTCAGACTTGTGGATGCTGGTGCATGAGTAAATCCGAAATATTTCAATAGAGAGTAAGGCGAATGGTACTCAAGACTAGAGTCCTCATCCCCATCAGGCCGTTTTCCTATGCCGAAACTGTATTTCAATGGAACGCGCTTGCCAATTCCGAAAGAATAAGGCCGACCTCTCTTTCCTAGTCCAAATGAATAGTGATTCGGTATTCGTTTCGGATACTCAAAGGCTGACGTAGTTTCTCGCTTACCTAAGCCAAAATTAAAGATACGACCTCGATTACCAGGCCCTGAGGGATTGTTGCGTTTTCCCAACCCAAACCCAAATTCATTCCTACGCTTATTTACTACTCCTAAATCTGTTGATTCAATGCCCTCAAGTTCGTCGTCAAAATCGACTTCTCTCTTCTGCCGGGACTTTGGACTGTTTTGGTCATCTGACCAACTCGAGCTATCAGCAGGCGGGCTCCCGCCTTCTTGGGTTTCTTCTTTTTCTGATAAGAAGTTGTCTAGCTGCTCGTCTACGCTACTAGTGTCCAGGTAACGCTTTCCTAGTCCAAATGAGAAATTTTTACCTCGTTTACCCAAACCAAACGCATAATCTTGCGCTCTTTTTCCTAAGCCAAAGGAAAACTGTTTTCCCCTCGGGCCCAATCCGGAAGAGTAATCATCTTTTGCTCGCTTTCCCAAGCCAAATGAGTAGTCATTCTTGGGGCGTTTGCCCAGCCCAAATGCATAATCCTGTCCGCGCTTGCCGAGTCCAAAGGAGTAATCTCGCATTCTTTCTCCCAAGTCTGGCGAATTTTCTCCTTGTCGTTTGGCATACGTGGTGAAATCATCAGAGTCGTCGGGGTCGGATGTAGCCCTCCATGGGGAGTAATAATTCCTCAGCAGCTCCTGCGGAAGAAATAATAATTTGAAGCTCGTTTTCAATGAGCCATTCGTTGGATGGAGCGTCAATGTTTAATGAGCGGGAAATGTAAGAGTCTGCTACACCTGCCTGTGTTATAGCGCGCAGGCATATTACGAGCTCTCACACACACTTCAACACAGAAGTTCCGTAATCGAATTTCAATTACAAAACGAAAAACGTTAAGCGTTGCTAACATTAAATGATATAAAATATGTGTTGTGCCTCTGAAAGTATTGATGTAAAATACTGATGTAAAATGTTGTACCTCAGTTTCTCTGAACGTTTTTCACTCTGATAGTACAATCTCACATCATGAACGAAACTACTGACCGTTCCAGGTGAATTTTAAATAATAGATTTGCGTTCACATTTTAATCATAGTTTTTATAAGATCAATAATACTACAAATAACGTATTTATCAGAAGTATTAGAAATCATAGGAGGCGTTACTGATCATTTTTGCATTCAAATTGATTTTCAACAAGGTTTACTTGCAAGTGAGAAGAAATTTAACGGGGAGTCGAACAAATCGACGCACACAAATGAAACCGTCCATTCCACTGAATTACGCACGACTTGGATAATAATAATGGTCTCGCACCCTTATTATAAGACCTCACTCTCTCTTACCTGCCATGTCTGTGGGAAGAAAAGTTGAGGCTGCAAACTATAAGGTTCAAAAGCGGGACTGGAAGACGTTGGAGAGATGAGAGCAACCACCACGGCAGCGAGCGCTACGCAGCAACGCCACATCGCACCCGGCGCGCAGCTGACGCGCAGGCTGAAGTTCGTGTACTGGACAGCAGCGGCATGGCAGCTCATCCTCTTGCTCTCCCGGCAGCCTTCGCAATTCCTGTAGAGGGTGACATTTCTTTAGATGGTTAAAGTGACCTGTTGAAATTGCATGATTCGTTCTGTCACGTTCAATGAAGCTCACTTCACAGAACAATTTTTAACAACGGAATCTCAAAGGGTTATTAAAGTCAACTCACTATTTTGACATAATTTTCCAATTAGATTTTAAGGATGATTTGCCTTATCTTGGAGCTGAATTAATGAAATTGCTACATAGTTCTCGGCATCAAGCAATTTACTGCTGCAGTTCTAGGACTTGAATATTCTTCTTGGTACTTTAATATGTACATGTTGACTGAAAGCATCAAAATAGAGCTCGATCAGACTCTCAGGGCTGAATGCTATGCTCTTTTACCGAACGTCACGAGACTTGCAAGAAGGATCGGACACTTTATAAAAGACCATTTAGAGAGAAGCTCAACCAACACAGACTTCAATACTGAACTGAAGAACAAAGAACTAGCACTGGCAGTGTATTTTTAGAATCTCTGATTGCCAATCATCACCACCATATCTTCTGATAATCACGACACAGTTCCTTATTTATATTTTGAAAGAATGAATGTCTCGTGCATTGCGATTATATTGTCATGAGTGTCCATTTGATGTTCATGTTTAGGGTTTAAAATACTTGTTTTTCTGTTTCTGGAGGAGTATGAGGGGGGGGGGGGGGGAGGATTGATTTAATCAAATCAATTTTGGGTCATTTTACAGATTTCCTGAAGTGCTCTCATGATTCCTTTGATCAATGAAGAATTTTTTAGATAAAAAATAAAGAATTAAATAAGTTGTTCGTGAACAATTAAGTGATATGTTAAAGTCATTTTTTGGAATGCGAGTACTGCACGTATCTGCACACTGTAATTCATCCCAAACATCCCGTGCCCATACTCTTAAGAGCTTTCTAAGCACAGCTTGCTAATAAATACATAAATCTTCATATATAAATATAACTGTACGTTTTCCTAATAAGACACTGGCACACCAGTCTAGTATGCTTGACTAATTTTGAGATAGAAACACAAGTACACCTAATTATTTCCTTGATTATACTTCAGAGTTTGTTATTTTTCTGATAGGTTGCTGCAGAATCCTCGAAGCTTGTTCATCATACGATGAAAATCCCATTATCTGTTACACATTAAGTTTATGTTTGAGTCTTACTCGTGAGAAAAAGTATGCACGATTATGGTTAAAAATGGTCAAATCTTCCATTGGTGATATCTAGTTTAGATACGAAATTTCTCTTTCAGGCGTTCGCACAGCAGGCAAGATTTACCATTGAAACTTACCCAGAAATGTGCATATTATCCTCTAATTTTTGTCACGTTGCACGAGTTAGCATTGGCAATTGAACAGATCTGAGCCACAAACATCGATAAAGTTGCGTCAATATTACCTCGTCAATGTGAAGACTCCTTGAAAGTCGACAAATATTAACTTACAGCGCATGTTATGCCATCTTCAATAGTCTCTGGGATAATTGCATTCAGTTAAATGCATTTCATTTATCTATTTCAACACGAGGATTAGCAACAGCATGATAAACACGCGTTGGTTTTGGAGCTACAGCTAGCAAGTTCGTTTCTCATTTGAGCAGCCAAATTAGTTTGCATGTAAATGAGCTCATAAAGCGCGTCTCACTCGCTAGGTGGCAGCGTAAAAATTAGGGAAACATTCGTCATTCCTGCACCCAGATGTGTCGGATCTTAGTTCCAGGCAACTGCTATTAGAATCATATGACTCGATTCAATTATGCGGCTTTTTTGGGTTTTACTCCCGCTGAAATTCTCTGAGAATTATCTCAGAACGGAGGCCGTTAATGGGGTTCCTGAGAATCTTGTTCATCTATTGACATCATCTGCAGCGAAATTTGTAATAACACCGAGAACTTTATGCCCAGCATCATAAGGAAAAATCATGAGTCAATATTGTTTTAAAGGAGCAGCTTTCAAAAATGAAGCTGCTCTCAATGAATAGTCAGTACTTCAGAAATGGTGCAGTACTCAAGGGGTTGAGCAATACTTAATTAATTAGAAAAGCATACTTTTATGAAGAGATTTGCAGTGTGCTTGCTACTCTTTATAAACCAATTAACGGGAAGCGGATTGCCGTTTGAACCATGTACGCCTCTCAGAACTGGATGAATGATGAAACTAGTAAAGTATGATAATTGTTTTGAATCAGTGGGAGCTCTGTTTTCAAGAGTAGGAAGTTAAACCTAACAGTAGGAAGTTAACCGGGGTTGTTTCTTCCTATCTAGCATTGAGTTTTGATTTTTCAGAAACAGTAACGTTAGTGTAAGGCTATTCGCATGGGAGAGCTAATTACTTAACTTTGCTTAGCTCAGTTAGAACATGATATTCAACTTTGGCAATCGCTTTAGAAAAGCGTGTTAATGATTTCGAACACAAAAGTGAATCGAAGGAATCGCTTAATTTGTTGTCACTATCACGAGGACTTGAGGACTAGTGGAAAATTACGAATCTTATTTATTCGCTCGTTAAAACCCTAAATGATGAATTTCGCACCTAATCTCTCAAAGAAACAAAAGCTTACCTCTACTCTACACCTTACGAAACAATGAAAAGAACTAGAACTAAGTCTTTCATATCAGATGTGGTATTTCACGCTATGAACGAGAACGTATGGCGTCGCAAATGTTGTTATTCCTAATTATAATATGTTCATTTCGGGTGCATAAACTTAGCATTGAAAGCTTAAATGTTTGCCTTATCTGCTTAAATGCCAGCCCAATTGATTTAAATATTTGTTCTGTTACATATACATTTGTATTAAATGCATTACTACCTACTTAATTATGTAAGTACCTCCGAGCCTTATTAGCTTAATTCTCTGGTTAATCAGCGTAACTATCTGCCTTGGCAGCTTAACTGACTGAGTTATTAGCTTAGACACCTGCCTTAACAGCCTAAAAAACTGCGTTACTTGCCTAATTACTTGATAGTGAATTAACTCAACTACCAACCTTATCAGTTACACTGCCTGCCTTATTATTATATACTATACCTTCTGTGTTAGCCCAGTTACCTGATTCATTAGTAAGACTACATGCCTTCTTAACTGGACAATACTTCTCTCAGTAGCTTTATTTCCTGGCTAATCAAAATACGTGAAAACTTGATTAGACCTTTTGTATGTATGACTGTAAAATTTTGAATATTTCTTTGGAAATGTCTTCTGGTCACGTCATCCTTCGCTTATGCTGAATGGTTTATTTTTGTAAAGATGAACTCCAAATAGGCTGTCCAATCAAGTCATGGTCCAAATTAAGTAACATTTCTAAGTATTGTTTCATATATTTAGTGCGTGCTTGTAACGCAGTCTGAGGTGACCGGTCAGAAATGTCCGTCCTCATAATTAGAGCAGTAAGAAAATTAGAAATCAATGCCCACACGATTGATTCATTCAAAAGTTTAAAAATAGTTGACCTTTTGGGTCTCTTTGAGCTCTCCTTAAGTAATTTCATGTATGAAACATTGACTGACGAAGGCGTTAAAAATCAAAAAATTTTATCGTACACACTTGCTATCATGATCATATAACTCAAAATAGATGTAAATTCACACTTCCTTATAATTCAAAGCACTGTCTCAACGCAATATTTTCTTTCATTGGAATCAAGACTCGGCATTCAATCCGTGCTGAGCTCCGTGAAAAGACTTCATACAAAGCTTCCAAAACGAATTTTGATTCTTTTCTTTCACCGAAGAATTAATGGTACAATGTAATCAATCTTTTCTGCTACGAGTTTGAACTTGACAGGGTTATTAACTATGATTTAATAAATAGATCTTAAATCGTTTCAAGAGCATACTGTTCTCAATTAGCTCATATTTATTATTATAAACTCAATGATCGAATCATGAGCGAACCCATTCATTGATGAGTCTTGAGTGCGACTAGTTTAAGTCTACTAAAGGTTAATCAAACATAAATGTACAGTTGTACACCTTATAATAGCGTTGATGATAGGATGCCAAAGGAGTGGCAGAATTTTACGGGCCTGCAAATAGCGAAGTTCAACTGTGTCCTCTGCAATAGCTTTAGGAATCGATCTACTTGTTAAAAATGTTTAAATTGTTTAATTTACGGGGAAATCTATGCAAGGAAATTTAGGGTAAGTCTTCATTGGCTGCAAGGCAACACTGCGAGTCGTTAACAACGATATACTCGAATTTATGCATGTCACTGCAGAACTAAACTAAAACGTATTGTTCTCAACTCTATCGTGTCGGAAAGTCTCATTTATTTATTCATCTGCGCAGGAATACGTACATAGGTCCTTCAAAATGAATGCGAGTTTACAATGTAGGCTGCATTGTCTGATTTGAATCTTGTCAATTTAGATTTGCATAGAACATTAGTGCATATGAAAGAAGAATATACCTCTCCGTTAAAAGTAGGACTCATATGCAGAGTGTCTTTGTCTGGAATGCGAGCGATGCGGAAACGTTTAGCATGAGCGACGTGACAGCACCGAGCACTGGAGCAGAGAACCGTCGTGCTTTCTGGCTGGAATATTATTTTTAGAAAGCCTGCTCTTGCAGGGGCGATGCAGGCAGCAAAGGACATAGTGAAATGACCGCTACCTGACACCAATTTATTCCTGTAAACATAATATCGCATTTCAAACAAGCGTTGAGTTAAATGCTTGCTCGGTAGGTGATTGTGACTCGAGTAATTGAAAAAATGCGGGGTACGTGCGTTGTTTACTGCATGAAGATGACTGAAATGATGAAACATTTCCGTCTAGATGATTTAAATGACGATGAAATGTTTCCAATCTTTCAGAAATCATAAACCATTCGCAAATTTGGTCGAGCTCATATTTATGAGATTTGCAATTTTAGCAGAGCTTGAAGTTCACTCTGCATTTCATGAACCTCGTGCATTTCAATTCATTTTGAGGCGAGAGAAAGTCAGAAACTCCCGTGACGAAAACTTTCTAATTTCCCTCGAATTTTCTTTTCAGTTCAGCTTCATTTGAAATGTTTTTCTCATTGCTTTGACCTAAGTTTCCAGGGTTCACGTAAAATTCATATTCACGAAGTTTAATTGCGCTTGACTGAACTTTGCAGACATGACATATAAGTGGAGAGCAAGATATAGACTTTTTATTTTGCAAAACTTATTTTATTGTCGTTATATGTCCACTTTTCATTCTATTGACGGGAAAAAATATCAGAAACGCCTACGAAGTGTTATTAAGTTCATCCACGGCACTGATGATAAGATGCTTGGCTGGAAGCAAACTTCTTCAAAAATTGCCATTTCAATTCATGCATGTTGTGGTTGACAGGGACTAATAGTAAATATTTATTCATAGTGGATTAAATTTCGAATGCCCGCCATAATTGTGCTTAAAGAATCAGAATCTTCTATTTTATGTTGATTCAAGGTCTTTCAAATAAATCCGTACAATTTCCCTACCTTCATGTGAATCCTAACAACTCAAAGAAAGAGTAACATAATGCTTCGAAATTTTGACAGCTTATTTATCAGACCCGGGGAACAAAAGTTTTATTCGATGTGGCCACCTTCACATGTGATGACAGCTACTACACGGTTTCCAAGGCTGAAGATGGCGCTGAAAACTTTTGCCATTCCCAGGAACTCCATGGCCTTTTTGATATCCTTTTTGAAGGCTGTGACGGAGTTGCGAGGCTTTACACAACCTTTTGCCTCATTTTGCGACCAAGAATAGTAACCCAACGCGTTTTGGTAAGGCGAGTTTGAAAGCTAATGTCTTTTTTTCAAGAATCACACATTGGACCTTTTTAACAAGTCAACAACGGTTCTGTTCGCCGTATGGGTGAGAATCAAGTCCTGCTGAAACATGAACTTCGAATTTGAAACCTTGGCTGCATCCATGGAATGAGCTCTGCTTGCAAGGTATTACGGTAGGATTTGGCATTCACTCTTTTGTTGTCGGCGAAGAAGTGGGTAAAGACGCTACCCTCATTCGGAACCACGCAGAGGGTCATGACACGCTAACTTGTTTCTTCGTGGTCTTTGTGGATTGAACGTCAGAGCTCATAGAGGCAGTCTAGTGATCGTTACAAGTGTTGCTAGCCCTTTCAAATGTAAAAATATTCTCATCAGAAAAGAACTTTGTGGTCGATGTATTCGCCGTCAACCAGTTCAAAACTTTCTTAGATCTCTCTAAATGAACTTCTTTCATCTCATTAGCTTACAAACGCTTCTTTCCTTGTGCATTAGAGGGTAGGCCGAGGTCATTGATCGCTCTGTGAATTGTCGTGATGCTCTTAATTCTTTCCTTAGCTGATGCTGATAATGACGTGATTGCATCGGCTTTGATACTTCTTTTGAGGCCGGGTAGAAAGCGAGTTTTGCAAATTTGAACTCTTCTTGGCGTGTGGGATTGTGTGTGGCGCTTTATTATTGGCCTGATTCATCTAAACGCTTGAAAACACTGTAACAGCCTGCGTAAGATGTTGGAGGGATTTTACAGTATAGACAAGGCTTAGGGCAGAGCGACCAAGTGTACGGGTAGTTGAACGTTTCAACAACTGCATAGTGTACTGTTTATGCAACGAACTCTAAGTTTTACCTGCTGGCTTCATAGATAACTAGGCATAACTGATGCGCCTCAGTTTTGACAATTTTTAAAGTGATCGAAATTACCAACGTTTTTATATTTATACTGATTTATCTGAAAGATCCCGTACAGCATTGAACATTCCATAAACATACTCAAATTCTCCAACGAAAGTGAATAACTGCCTTAAAAATAAAAAATAACCATCCGCGAGAAGTTTCGTAGTAATATACGTTGAAGATAAAACTCATGATGGGTCTGCAGAAGCATAAAATTGATTTTTCAATAATTACGAGTGTTCTCGATAAATGTTCCACAGGCAGCAGACAGTGGTCTGCGACTGAAGGGGAATTTCTCGTAAATCCATCCACACCTCATCAAAAGGACGCAAAATCAAATAAGGGATCTCAGCGCCTCTGCATGTGGATGAGGGTAAATTGGAGGCGCGAGGCAGATCTCATTTCCATATCATTGTCACTCGAGTGGAGCGATGAGTGCAGCGGTGATCTGTTGACCGCATGTTGTGGCATTCCGCTGCATGCACTCTACGTCTGGTCTGTTGACCGCATGTTGTGGCATTCCGCAGCATGCACTCTACATCACGAGCTGTATCATTGCCCCCCATATTTTCAAGCCTGGTCATAGAAATCTTGACATTCCCTTAGTGGTTGGAAATTTCACACCATTCTGTCACTGGAGTGCAAAAGTTTCTTAAGACAAGGCTACTTCACATAATTCTACTTCACATAATTTTCGTTTTTATTTTGATCTCATGTACAAAATGGTCACCAAAAACCAAAAGTTACAACTACAGTCTGGCGAAGTTCAGAACAAACAGAAAAACGCAGAAAATTTGACATTATGACTCTGAAAATTGCCATCGCCGAATACCGGAGAGACCCACGTGGCGACTGCGATTCTCTCATTTGATCGTAAGTTAAGGAAAAACCCCAATCTATGAACCTAAACCGCTTAAATTAGAAATCTACTTATCTTAGCGTACCATATACGTAATGTTCGACCCCTTACACACAATATCACGAAAGTTTTGATAGAAGTTAAAAGGAGAAACGTAATTAAGGCCTTTGTATTTTATTCAAACCCCCCCCCATATGTTCGGACTATTTGTGGGAATTTTTCGCTATGTTGCCACGTCTAGGAGCATGTTTGGAGATAAAGAAGGCATTAGCTGTATCACCTCCGGACGATCTCACGTTGTATGTATATGTTTTATATGAAAGGAAAATTAAGGAAAATAGCTTTACCTTTAAAAAGTATGTAATTGTTACGCTCTGGTAATAAACAAAGATCTCTAAATTTGATGATATTGCAATCAAATAATTGAGTGCAATATTTCCTTCGTTTAATCGGTCTGACCTTAACCCGCAAATTAACATCCGCACCGAACAAGCTCTTCTACGCATTCATTTACGGTCGGATCAAAAATAATTAATAGAAACTAATTATTGAACACCCTCATATGATAGAAACAGCGCATCTGCGCACATTGTGAGGCTATCCAAGGTCTGATCAGCATTTATCAATGGGAAACCAACATTATAGTAGAACTTATTAAATTTCCTTCATTAATTCGTAGCCAGCTTATTAAGAATAATTATACTATCCTGCTATTGTTTCCAATATTAACAGTCAAAGGGAGTATATTCTCTCAATGTGCGACGGCTCGAAAAGAAGAGCAGTTCATTTCCCACGACTTTGTGGCACGGCAGGACTTCATATCTACTCTATTGACAGGAGTGACCACATCGCAACCTCGATTCCTGCGGGGGGAAAGTGGATTACCTCTTTTCTGCCCACGTTGTTGTTTCTGATGCATAGCAGATGCCGACTCTCATATTGAATGAAGAAGAGAATGATCTCGGCCTCGTACTCGTACTCAATTAATACATCTTTGACCTCTAGTTCCACATGCATTGATTGATTCTCTCACGATAGCTCACGTGGAACTGTTTTAGGACTCGCGTGCTGCATTTCCGCTGTGTTTGCGTGATACACGGTAGAAGAAACAAGGTAGGTTCAAACTAGTCGTTTTTCATTGACGGCGTGGTTTTGCTGACGTCACGGCAACGAACCGATAGCAGCGCTCATATTGCATCTGGTAGCACTGCTACTCCCAAATCTGGCTTCACTATTGGGTAAACGGCTTGGTGTTTTGGTGACGTCATAAAGTTTGTTTGAAATAAAGCCTTTCTATTGGTTAGTCGAACAAGAGGAGGTTTTTTTTCTCCCATAGAAATGACCCTACCTTGTTTCTTCTACCGTGGCGTGATATGTTTGCAATTGTACTCAGCCAACTTTACCATTGAGAAGTGACTCGGACATCGTCAAATCTGTTTCTAACCGTCTAAAAGACATGCAGTAACTTTTTGTGTGTGTGTCACTTAATAGTTCATTACCGATCATAGATGTGAACTACTTGGATGAAAAATATTTAGAAAATATTGTATATTAAATTAATTTTACCAATAGCCTCAGTCAATGTTTCATTTTTGGCATAATCACGGGTCAAATTTTCGATATCATTTTTTAATTTTCAAAAGTTCTCACTACATACATGAAAGAAAAAAACCATGTATCTCGTCATGATGTTTTTGAAATTACACAGACAGAGCAAAAAGCTCACGCTAGATGCACGTAAAAATATATACGTTGTTACTGAAACGTAGCCACGGTAAAGGAAACAAGGTAGGGTCATTTCTATGAATGAAAATACACCTCCTCTCGTTTGCCTAGCCTATAGAAAGGCTTTATTTCAAACAAACTTTATGACGTCACCAAAACGCCATGTCGTTATGCCAATAGTAGAGCCAGATTTGGGGGTAGCAGTGCTACCAGATGTAATGTGAGCGCTGCTATTGGTTCGTTGCCGTGACGTCAGCAAAATCACGCCGTCAACGAAAATAAGTCTGGTTTGAACCTATCTTTTTTCTTCTACCGTGAACGTAGCACATCCCTCGAAAATGGCGCAAAGTACGAGACCGGTCAATCTTTACACAACACAAGTTGAGTCGTGAGTTGTTCATAAATATTGCATGCGGTTAGCGAACTTGCAACGTATCCAACTTACGCAAGTGCATCATTATTCAATACATGCACTGCACAACTTTGAAGTAACCTGATGTTTTGACATGTAGCTCAGTAACAAATAATTTCGTAGGAAAAAGTGAGCATAATAACATTAATATGAACACTGTGTACTCATTGCTAATTTATTGCTTATATATTCAAATTATAATGTGTAACTATGCATTATTATCAACCATTGTTACACACTCTGTCTCAACCTAACTCTAACCAAGAATTTCAAATTTTGAAATTATGAATGAAACTTTACGTATGAGGCACTTGCAGCGTTGAAAGTTTCGTGTGCTTTTACCCTAGTGGGAGGATATACGAAAATAATATAAAAATCACATTTCCCTAAGAGACTTAAACTTCATCGAAAACCGCACAGACAGCGCTTTTCACCTAGGCGTTGGGTAATTCCAGAAACAATATTGACGTCGTATTGCTCAACATCAAGATTAAGCAATACAAATTATAGGTGGCAGTACTCCTCAGAAAAAGCTCATCAGATTTCATTCAAGCTCATTGTGTGCTATACAACGAATTACAGCGCAAGCGATTACAGTGTCACCGAACAACGAAGATTCTGAGGCTACGAGAAGGCGGGAGCGAACAGACGCAGTGAGGATGTTGACAGGGCGAGCCCGGCCGAGGTGGTGAGGTTGACTGATGGTCAACACTCGAACAACGGAAGGCGGTCGCGTGGAAGAACGCAGAACAACAAACCGTGAGCTCATTTTCTCTCCGGTAGTCGGCCAATTTATGAGACTAGAACAAACACTGATCTCTCCCTGAAGGTCTTCTCTCACTCTACAGTTATAGAATGATCATCGCTAATTAACATTGCAGCATACAGGATGTTCTATAATGGAAAAATATTCAAAGCCAGAGCTGGAATAACGAGATGCCCAGAAATTTCTTAACCTTCATTGAAGTCAATAATTGAAGCATTTTGATGAATTCATGTTGGAGTAAAGGATAATTGTTAAGCTGGCTCAGTATTCTGAGCTGACTGATGAATGTTACATTTTTATAGTTTTTTTCAACCTCGAAGTATCGGATTAGCTTAAGAGTTATAGAAAACGGCCGATAATTCAAGATCAAGAACATGCAATCGGTCCACGAGATATCCGACGTCATGAAATGCGAACCTCCTCTAATAAGGAAAATAATTCGTCTTACTCAAAGCTAACTTTCCTAATTTTAATTCAGCATCGCATTAGGTAAACAACAGGGATTGACTCGTAATTCTTATAAACTGAAACTTGAATTTCAACTAAATCTTACTGAGGGGGATAAACTGAAGTCTAACCTCCACCCGCCTCCGTACAGTATCGTCTTTCATCAGTCGCGTATCAGATGAAACAAATTCACAACTTTGCATTCCGTCTCACGTTGGTTTTAAAATTTACACGGCGGCAACAATACGTTGTTTTTATCCGCAGAAATTTATTGGTTAGCAAGAAATAAATTTATTGCTTCATGAAATCGACATCAAAGAGTACCCTTGCTAGCCTGAAACACGCACTTTGTTTTCTAGAGAAGTCACGCAGCTAAAATTTGAAATATTCTTTATATTGTCTCGTGTGGACAGTATTCCAAAGAATTCGCCCACTGCAATATGTCTCAGTATCCTAACTGTAAAACAATATCAAAAATGCATTCAGACATATTTTCACACCGTACCAGAGCAACAGAGTAATAAAAAAAAATCCTTGGAGCACAATGCGTCATGACTCAGAGCTCGGTATCCTATTGCGGCCTGCTCAAGAAGCCCATTTCGCGAGTACTGTGTTGAAGGAACGCTTAAATTCACAACACTGCAAGCAAAACTAGCACTCATTTTCTGCTCTTTAAAACTGGGTATCATTGATACGATGAACGATATCACAGCGTGCTATCTCGAAGATTTTAAGTCGAGTGACTTGCCAGAGAACGATCGTTTTACTGATGAGAATCTGTCAGCTAAAATTCAAAATTAATCCGGGAATTTTTTCGTCATTTTCTTCTACTATTTTTTGTTTTCCTTGAATGTGTTCAAACAAGCTTTGTGTTTCAATGAAATATTGTATTGTAAGCTTGCAGGACCGAAAAAAATTAACGATCTCTTCATTTTTGACAATCCGACTATTGGACTATCCGTCCAACCTTGTTTTCATCATTTCGCTGATCGAACTTAATTCCATGATGATGTCTTAGCCATAAAAACTTCATTTTTTGCAGCAGCAAGTTCAAAATAGATAAGGTTCTGAGAAATTCGTCGGCCACCGCTTCTCAGAAATAATGGTGTGGGCAACGTCCTTCGCCTAAAGGCACTGCTAACCCGCTCTGGTCTCCCCCGCACTTTGATGAGCTGCGTAGTGCGATCATTTGTCATTCTCAGAATTATTGTGGGAGTTTGCCCCCAAACCCGAGAGATAAGCGGGCCTGCATGAGGCCGAGGCGAGGTAATGTGAGTATCGGTAGCAGGGAGGCCGCCTAAACAAGGAAGTCTCTAGATTGCGGCAATAATTAGAGGAAAAGAAAGTGATGGCAAGCCTCAGTACACTGTAAGCTTGCTATCCTTCGTTCAGGTATTCGTAGCAAAGTACAGAAAACGCTATGTTTTCTATAAACACTATCCGAAAATGATTTATTTTGCGTCGTAATTAATATTAGGTTGAGAACATAGTAACTTTATTGAAGAAATTACACACTCGGTTAAGAAAAAAATTGAATGGAAAGTTTTTTAGCTTGTGCAGCGTGTTAATGCTTCAAGCAAATAATGCACATTCTAAAAAAAATAGGATCAATTTCAATTTAGATACCTTTGCTCATTCTTAGTGACCAAGAGTATGGAAGTCATTATAAGAGCAAGCTATGTCTAGACAAGAAGTAATTTCCAAGCTTGTTTTACAAGGCTTCTTTAGATTTTTCCCTACGGATATTAGCATGCAACGAGTTTCAAGCTTCAATTCTAATGAGTTGGAAGCTGTATTGCGAGTGTTTTTTTGGTTTACTAGGAGAGAATGATTTTTTTTGGTTTCTAGCCAGATGATTGTGGAGGCTAATTTGAGCGGTACTGATTGTTTTCGCTGATGACGTCTCTAACGTGTCTTTGTGCTTCCGAAATACAACACAAGTTTCCCTTCTTGATAAACAATCTTAACTTTGGGAAAATTAGCATCAAGAGCTCAATTCGGAAAAGATTATAATGGAGTTACAGTAACCTTAGTAAACTCATCTGCTCACTCGTAGGCGACGAGTCAACATTACAAGTTCAACCCAGGACTATTTCAATGCAAAATTAAGTGCTTCAGAGTGGAAAACACACCCTAGAGCAAAAAAAGACGTTCTGAAGACAAATAATGATTCATTTAAGGACTTTACATTTATTTCGCACGTCATATTTTAAAAGACGATGCTACTTTCGTGTGGATCATAGCCATATTCCAAATGAGGAGAAAAAAAGTTCAAATTTGTGTAAGAAGTTTTCCAGTGCATGCTTGAATATGCGAAGCCATATCATCGCAAAAACATATGAGTGTAGTAGTTCATAATAATTCAGCTCGAAAGTAATACACTTTTTAGCTAGCATGAACCACTACACCGAACGCTCATAAGGTTGCGTGACCTCCTTGATTAGAGCGGGTGCTGAGGTGGAGGTGCGTGTCGCGCGGAGTCTCGCGAAAAATCAAAGCACCTCTTGGTGTCTGAGGTAAAGCCTTCAGATCCCGTTTGTTTTACGAGCGTGGCAAACTGCAGCACGGGATGCGTGCGCGACATTGATGCGCGGTCCATTGTGCGCGGTGTGCGATGCATAGAGCCCAGCTCTGATGGAGAAGTACAGAAGGTAAGTTGCATGGCTGGTGTGTGTTCGACCTCGTGTTTGTCATGGTTCTCGGGGGAGAAGGAGAGTTATGACTGTAAACAAGATACTAGAAGAAATTCTAAGCGCTTAAGAGCTACATATCTTAGTAAAGCTGCTGAAACCAACCAATATCCGTTCTTGGTTTACCCACGAGATTACACGCCTCATTAATGCCTGGAAACAATCTCACAGAAAACCTGGAATGTACCCGACGAAAGCCCTTTTTTCTGTAGCACATTCGGGGTCCAGACCAACAAAATAACGTCAAAAGAGTGATCAGGCCTGTAAAGCGAAATAAAGAAAATGCAGTTGAAGAACAAGCAAAAACCAAATGAAAATGTTTTTATAGATATGTTGACGAAAGATTAGCTAAAAAAGATAGTACTGGACAATTGATCGACATTGAAAGTCAAACCTAAATGAATGACAGAAGTAAAACCAGATTATTATATCCGTGCGTACCTCTTTATTCTCTGTGAAAGATTCAACTGAAATCCCACAACCTCAAGCCATGAACATGCAGCTGGCTATATCAAATGTCATAATCTTGGTAGAAGAGGTCGAACAAGAGCTCACTTACTTCAACCCATACAAATCGAGGAGATCTGTCGTCCTAATTTACAGTACAATTAAAGAAACAGCCAAAGTTATCAGCTGGGAGAGTTCTGCGGAACTGGATGCAGGCGGATGACACTTCAAATTTCAGAGCACAAGCTTGCAACAAATAAATATTATCCAATCAGCCTGATATCTATGAGGAGTAAAACAATTTTCAAACAAGAAAACATTTAAAACTTAAAATATTACCGTAGACTCTCAGTACGGGTTCCAGGGAAACGCAGCTGCTTCTCAAAAGCCCTTGAGTTCCTAGAAGAAGTCTATCGAATATTCGCCAGTAAGATAGTCGTTGACCTTATATGTCTTGACATTTAGAAAACCATCGATAATGTTCCCCACGAAAGGCTTATTGCCAAAGTGGAAGTTCATTGGCATTCAGGAAAGCTACTCTCGATGGGTACGAAGCTGCCTCACTCCTCGCTCCCAAAGAGTATCGGTTCACGAGTATCTTAGTCATTGTACAGAAGTAACTCCAGGGATTCCCCAAAAGAACATTTTAGGCTCGCGGCTCTTTATTATCTGTATGAACAATCTTGACCTTGGAATCATCATTAAAACTATTCCACCCCCCTTTATATGAAGTAAGAAAGAAGGCGAAATAAAAGAAAGGCCGTAAGAAAAAAAATCAATCTCTGTAGAGTTGATGAGGCCGGGTGCACACGGCTCGTCAAAAATGTATAATAATGTTCGACAAATCACGTGACACGCTTTCCTATTTCCTAAGCTTGTATCACAGATACGGTCATCACACACTTTTGGCTGGCTTCGGACAGAGGTACAAGCAGACCTGAATCATCCTCTCCGATGAACTAAAATTTAATAAATGACCTTTAACTTTGAAAACAGCTCTATAATGCACACCAGAAGTAATTATCAGCACTTCCTACGTATCATGAATGATGCTCCAAATGACAGAGTAGACCAATAAGGAGATCTTGTCATCACCAATACCAAAGAGCGAAAGTATGACAAACAGAAATAATTGTTGAGAATTTGAGGATACTTTTTCGGCTTCAGAGAACGATATTTTGACTATATGTAAGCCAATGGACATTTTAATACTGTTCTATTGGTCATTAGTTTGACCACATTAAGAATACATAGCGGAACACTAGTGCCCTCCCTTGATGAGATATCCAAATGGAGAGACTTCAGCGTAAGGCAACAAAAATGACCCGAGAACTTCGTAAGTCACGTGAGCTCCGATCGAGCGACGTCTCCATATTGCCTCAACTCATTTACCTTGAAGAAAGAAGATTACAAGGACATTTAAAAAGACGCATAAATACCTTTAGGACTGTAAAAATGTTATACCAAAAGGGCTCGTTAATCACAGTGAAACAACGTCTGAACCACAAATAACAACAGTAAATTAGAGAGAAAAAGTGCCAAAAGAGCTAGTTTCTCTCCGTTTGAAAATATCGAAATCTGGAACCAGTGGTCAGGAAATGTTGCTTCTTATACTAGAGTGAAGAACGCGTCCAATAATTGTTCAGACCATTACTCGGGTGACAGTCCCTAATTATTCTAAAGTAAAATTATCACGTAGAAATTTAAAGGGACATAAAAAGCTGTGAGTGTAATTTAATTGGCGTCATCAGGAACCCTGTTTCTTTGAGCAATAAATTTGTGATTCCATTGGGGATGTTTATCGAATAGCAGCGCCAAAAGGGCAAGGGAAATTAGGTGAACTTGGCCCCAATCTATCCAATAATGCTAAAACAACTGATAAACCATGAGACAACACTTTGGGCAACGGCAGCATGCTGATAAATTAAGTTAATATAAATATACTGGTGCATGCACGGAAAAGCAGATGGCCTAGCTGTAATTCTCTGGTGTCTGTGCGTGATTGCTGTCTGATTGCACGAGACTTGGGGAGAGACCCTCGCTATTTCCGTTACCATATTCTACATTCTAACTTCAATGTGACCATCACTTACATATTATTATCCGACTCTCGGAATAAAAATATCGCATTAAATTCACCTCAATGGTAAAGTTTTATGACTCTACTTCATTTCAAAATACATCTATCGCGGCGTAAAAAATCCCTTCACGAGACGAGGAAGACATGACGTATGCGTCCGGAAGGCCGTGGGTGCGCAGCCGGATCACAGGGCCTGGATGACGAGCTCGCGTTCGGCGTGGCCACTGCGATATTGGCAGCGAACACAAAGAAATCTGGGCGAAATTAAGTGGCGCGTGAACAGGAATCATGGGACCACGTAGCGGCATTCTTGGTGGCGTAAATCGCTTCTCCTCGTGCGGAGGCTAAGCGCTATTTTCTGAGGCGGGCCTCCAGCTTCGTGAGACGAGGGTGACGGTCTCGTGTAGAGAGGCGAGCATCTTCTCGATGTGAGTAGATTAGGGTCAGCTCAAACAACGTACGTCTCATAGTAAGGGTAATATATGCTGCGAAATCGAAATGCAGTGTTTAAAAAGGCGCGGATTATTTGAAAGCTATCAGGACTCAAGAACTTCAAAAAACCGAGCTGAAAGGTTATACAATAGATGAAAGTCATAAGTCACATCATTCATGAAATTAACAGTATGATTGTTAATATTTTAACGATTGGTTTTTGGGTTGAAAATTATAATCGATTCGCGTCCTTTCTATGGATGCGAGAACAGTTTTCAAAACAAGAATATAACTATTTGCTAAAGGCGACGAGAAAAGCCGGGTTATGATTTTCTTAAGTTTTCCCTTGCACATTACCGTTACTGCACTCAAGTTACAACATCAGACTTATTTGTTTTATTAAATGAATACACGTTTTCCACAAGATGAGCGTATAAATGTCTCAAAATACAATTAACTCAAACTAGGAATACTGTGTTCATCAAAGTAGACGCTCGGCTTTGAATATCACCGATGAATATGAGCAAACGATCAACAACTCACGATTTATTCTTATAAAAATGAGCTCCCTTAGGCTGGCGTGGAAACTCGACCAGGGATAGACGCGAGCGTTCACTGAAGCTACTCGCCTGTAAAATATTGTGTCTAGGACCTTGAGGCGCTAAATAAAACAAAATGTTGGGGCCACGGAAAATTGCGGCTCTGTAGGCACCAAATAAGTTGTCTCTCTCGACTTGCTGAGACAGCTTGTGGGCGCTTCATCTAGCGTTTTTGTCATAACTTACAGCTTTTGCTCAAGCAAAGTTGCGCTGACGTGCAGTATTTGATGCCGGGATTAGAGCGTCTTTGTTATGATGTACTGTATTTGGTGCTGGGTATTTGAGCATCTTCATGACCACGAGCGGTATTTGGTGCAAGTTATTTGATTATCTTTGCTATGATATACTGTATTTGGGGCTGTGAATTTGGGCACCTTTGTGACGACGTGCGGTATTTGGTGCAGGGTATCTGAGTCTCTTTAGAATGAAACACGGTATTTGGTTCACAGTATTTGAGTATCTTTAAGATGACATACTTAATTTAACGCATGGTATTCGAGCTGATCTGTCATGGCACACTGTATTTGATACAAGGTGTTCGAGCCTTTTCACGATGACGCGACATTAGTGTAGGGTATTTGATCCTGTGCCTGAGCGTTGCTCTGTGGAAGCGTAGCAATTGATGACGAACAACGACCCTGGAACGAGCTTTCGGTAGCGCGCAACATCGCAAAAAAAATTATGAATATCTGCGGTGGTGTACATGTTACGCAATATCGGATGCAGGATCTTTGATGTAGTGTTTGTGCATCATCGGCCTACGTGCAATATTTTACGCAAGATATTTGTGAAGACGTTTCAACTACAGAGAACCATCGCAATGATCCAGCTGTACACAGGCGGGTATCACAACTTTTGTTATTCTCTGTGCTCCTAGCATGCGTCATATATTATGGTCATTACATTTAAAATAACATTGCAAAATCGGTCACAACTATTCATGCGTGCGTACATAAATATTACAAATAATAATCCTAAGAACTTCGCAGGAATTACGCTAGCAATTCTAGCAGCACAAACCGGAAGAGGTCGAAACTTTTTGCATCTCAGCATCTTATGATGGATGATAATTCGCTGTAGTGGCCAGTGAATACAACTCAAGTTAAAAACTACTATCTGCAAAAGTTGTAAGTTTTTCTTTGTAAAGAGAGTTACCAGTTCATTGAAGTCGCTGTCATGACAGACTAATGCTTGTGTCACTAATATATTAGTATTTAAATTTGGTGCTTTCAAGATATTAACGTGATCTAATGCCGCGACTTTGCATGCCGCTCATGAATTTCTATTTGAACCCGCCAACGCAAATGAAAATGGGGTCGTCCTTTCTTTGGGCGCGAGCTGGCACGGGAATAAAAGAGGCCTCACATCCTAAATTTACACGTCTTAAGGAATTAAAGCAACATTCGCTTATGATTCGAGGTCTCAACGACAGACTGAGTTGATTATTCCCCAATTATTTATCTATGTACGTTTGGAATTTTCAGTACAATTTATGAATTATTCAAGTTATTATTCAATTAGTGTCATCGAATTCTAACATCTCCTTCAGTGTAATAATTTGTTGTATCGTCCGCATTGAAACGCTCATCGTGTCCCGGACATAATTGTCTTCAACGTATGGAATGTACAATAGAGAAAATCGTATTAAAAATAATGGTTGATTCATATTTAATTTCTTCACAAAATTAAACTGGGTTTTCGCCAAGAAAATGCCAATATCATTGCGATACGGTACCGCGAGCTTGGTTGTGAATTAAAGTGTTCATTTGTTAACCTCGTCTTTCAGTATAAATTCACTTGAATTAAATTTAAATTCTTAAATTCTTAAATCAAGTTTTTAAATCCTTGAATTAAATGGAAATTCACTTAATTCACTTGAACCCAAAAAACTTTTTGTAGTACATGACCTCGTGATACAATGATGAGAATGATGATTCTACATTGTGGAAGTAACGATGAAGTCTTCAACTAGATGATTCACTTTAATTTAATCATCCATATACACATGTGACATACTGTAACGTGTTCGCGTCAAGCTGAAAATTAAATCTGAATTATTATTCGCAGAGCTAACAGTCCAGCGCATATTTTCCTTAAAAGCTTCACTATCTGTTATAGATGCGTAGAATTGAGACCTCTGGGTTGTTATAGAAAACATTTATATTTTAAATAAAGATTTATTATTTCAGTAAGTACATAATTAAAACGATGAGCTGTAATAAGAGTGTGAGACTTAAGGATCTCCGTGCACGAAGGATGCCAGAGAATTTTCGTGCACGTATAAATGAACAATTCATGAATCGTTCCCGATATCAATTAAATATTTAATATGAGATAACAATGTTTGTAAAATATTATTTGCCTAAAACATGCATTCTCCGTAGTTCTTGCAAGCATCACGATGTAGACAGCCTTTTCGTGTTCTAAATTCCTTTTTTTATTGTTATTTCAGCGCCCTGTTTGTAGGGATGCAGTTTGTCCTAACAGAGGTACAAAACTTTTGTAGAGTTTTCAATTGTAAACTAAGTAAAATTGTAAGTTCCTTTTTCAAGGTATAATTGAAATATTAATCAATGCTTTTTCATTGAGTTAATGAGTTGGCATATAAGTTTGTTTCATTTCAATCAAATTCATGTGTATCATATTACATATTTATTCCTCAAGTGCGTATTGACCATTGCAAGTGTGCAATGACTTCAACCTAGAATTAGGGTCAATTTATTTTGACTGAGTCGAGCGAAGAATTATGGCTCATTTATTTTCCCAACGGGAAGAGACGCATTTCTCGCGTTGCGGAACCCTCGCGGAACCCTCCAGTACCCTCGCGGCTATTTTGCAAGAAAGGCCCGCGCTTCTGACCACTTGGCAAAAGTGGCATCCTGAGGATAGGGTTTTACTAGAAACCCTTCTATAACAAGAAACCACATAAAAGGTACAAGTAACAAGTAACCATAAAATTTTCGTAGTAAAACTGAACTGATCGCATCATTTTGAAGATCGCAATGATTCATTATTGCTGCTTTTTTTATTTTTAAGCTTTGGAGTAAATTTCACTACTTTTTTAAAATTTAGGAAACCTTTGCACATACAAGTAAGTCCTGAAAAAGTGATATTTGAGGAGAATATAACAGTGTATAAGCTATCGCATTTTTTGCCGTCTACACGCTTGAGGAACACTTTCATACAAATAAAGCCACCTTGGCTCACTGCATCCCAATAACCGCCCTTCACCAGCACTCCAGAGCAACCTTGACTTCTACAGTGTGGGTCCTCCAAACCGAAATCCTAACTCGTAGCCTGAGTGTATCTTTCACAAGATAAATTTAAAGTCTTCGTATCGGCTGCCAAGGGAGATTTAAACTTCTTTGTTGGCTTCTATGGAGCGAGAAGTGCTATTTTTCCGGTATCGGATTTGTTACAGTCGTAAAAACCCATTGAAAGTCATAGAGTAGATCATTTTTTTCCCCGTAAACCATTCTTTTTGGTATTCACGGGGGAATAAAGGTCAAGAATGAATAATTCGTTGATGATGATTCACGAGGCAATTCATATCTGAAGATTTTGCCGTAATCCAGACACAGGCGACCTGGGTCACTGACTTAGACAACCTGACATACCGTGGCACTCACGCAATCCCTCGTAAATCTTGGTCTTTGCTGGCATCGCTTCTTTCTCTTCAAGGATAAGATTTCTCGGTGCTGCTATAGAGTGAGGTCTACCACACTACGGCATGAGATCTATCTCTAGCTAGGAGGCTGTAGCGTGAGCTGTAACCTCACGCTATACCACTATAGCGTGAGATTAGGTTAATATACTAATGGATATTACTTATTTTCATGCAGATAATTTAGCGATAAACACTTAACTTGTACACCAGAAATTGCACCTGGGCAAGCGATACATGACGGTAGACCTCACGTTATACTAGCACCGATTCCTCAATCTAAACCTGTGCCTTACCTCGTCACTGCCGTGCGCGTAAGAACTACTGAAATAACTGGTAAAAACTCCTCATAAGCTTCTCTACCTTCTACATTCAAGTAGTGTAAAAACACAAACAACTCATTCTATTCCAAGATTATTCTCTAGAGCGCAGTTTAAAGTACCACTATTCCATTGGAGGCGTTCGTTTAAATACTTATTACACAACGCGTATTTGCCAGCGAAAAATTCATCCAGAGACGAAAGTGGACCGGTGCTACATTGGTTGCAGTTGTTAATTTGAGGATCCACTTGTTTAAAATTATACACATTTAGATCAGGGGTGCTCAAACTTTTCAATGCAAGGGACACATTATATATTTCCCACATTAATGCGGGCCAAAGGAATAAAAAATGGAAAAACAAATAAGTGCTGAAGATAATCATTCGTGCGATGATTATTTTTTCAAGGCCACCACACATGGATTTGTTTAGTGGGCCTGTTGAAATTATGTGGCGGGCCGGATGTCGCCCGCGGGTCACAGTTTGGTTTGAAATTACAAGGTAAGCATTCGCGCTCTCCAATCCAAATACGAGACGTACTAGTATGGAAACAATGATTCTGAGTTCTCAAATTCATCAAAGAAATTTTCTTTAACTATTAAGTTGAATGTTAGCTTGTCTTTCGGATAAACTGTGCAAAGCTTACTTCAACAACGGGTCACTTATACTGTTCATGTCGTATTGTGCAGTGTATACTCACCTGCTGAACCATAATGTGAACTGTAGAAGCAATGCCGCCGCCCCGCATCATTTAATCAAGGCGGACCCCAGAAAAAGCTGCTTCTATAACTTCTGGGAGTAGTCAATTAAGACTCGACTCCCAACATTGCTGGGATTCTTCGTCAGTAGACGACTGCTAACAAGGTAATCAACGCCCAGGCTGACAAAATTTGCGCTACTTAAGTACTTCATAGTAAAATTCTCCATTCAAATGAACACCTTGTCAGTGACACGAGCTCAGTAGACGCTGAGTTTTCACGCTGGTTCGAAAACTCTCCCGACGTCACCATAACAGAGAGAGTTCAAAGCTTTCAAATTGCTCGTAAAGTTAGAATAAATTTGCAAATTGGCTGAACTATTGAGCTGGGCGAACTCTAGGTGAAGTAGACATATAACATGTCAGGTCGAGTGCATAATTTAGCTTGAGATGAAATTCTTTGTTTTTACGGGAAAAAAGTGTAGGTAACATTTTACTAATCTTATGCATTCCAAAATAAATTGGAATCATCTTATTGATGCAGAAATACTGTTACTCTAGCGAAAATCATTATTGTGTTTTTACTCACCTGATAATGAAAAGAATAATCGATGCCATTAACGTTTTGACATGAAATTTACACAAGATGTAAAACTTTAGGTCTTGTTCTTCAATTCTACAGTTTGACGATCCGAAAAGAATGATTGGCTAAGTGCTCATGACGATTTGATTGCAGGTGGGCGACTGGCTCTGAATGTTCTCCGTTTTATATCTAGCGAGACACTAAGATATTTTCCACACCCTCGAGGAATGAGGTCAGAGGTTCTACGTCATCAATTATGGCAGCAATTATTTGAGTGATTGAAGGTGAATTATCCTCCGAAGCCTCGTAAATTCGTGAAATCTATGAGCCTGTTTTTAAGAATGCGTAAAATCATTGGGACTATCATGCGACATTATTGTAAACAAATGAAGACGTAATGAATGACTTATATTTCCAATGGATCGAATCTCAGGGAATCTCACGCAAAGTAAAAAGGAAAACCAACGTAAAATATACATTTTTATTTGTTTCTTTTCTATGGCAAACGTTTCGGAACGTTATAATTCCATATTCAGTGCTCGAAAACATACGAAAAGGTCAATAAGGTCAAAAATTTAAAATACAGAAAGTTCATAGAAGTTCGATTAAGTAAGCAAACAAGCATTTATAAAACCTAAATCCTACTGATCATTCGACTGCAGTAAAAACGTAAACTTGATGAATAACTTGAGCAACGCAAAATGTCGGTTGGAGAGGCTAAAGTTCTGCACATTTTCATTATCTTTTTATAATGCGAGAAATGAAAAATGAAAGCCCTGAAGTTAGTTTTTAAGGTAGAGAAGAAAGAAAAAACATTGTATTTCCAATAAAGTTGTTTCGTGATATGTTCAACATTGGTTTTTAAAATATCTTAATATTAAGATCTTTAGTGGATTCTCACACTTGGGTATCGTAATACCCATGCCACATGTCGAAACAAAAATGATTGAGAGAAAAGCACTAAAAATGCGTCCCCCTCGTTGCGTTAAACTGATTATGACAATGTATATAAATACAAGTATCTAAGAAAACATGATCCTAGAGACGCATTGTCGAAAACACTCTTGTTAGTGTGCACTTATAGTGAAATATGAGCATACGAACGTAAGAACTAGTGATATGAGGGATTGATGTTATAAGTAAAATAGGCAGATTGAATTCGAAAGTAGAACTAAATGCAACACCTAAAAGAAAAAATTCAGGCAATAATACTTGTCAGCATTGACCCCTCTACTCTTTTAAAGATTTTTAATGCAAGACGCTAAATCGTATGTACTACGTCGGTATATTTTACAGTGTTTTACATTGACTGTGACCCATAGCACTCCTACAGGCTTAGTTAAATACGCTAAACTACTTCATTATTCCCTTAGAATACTGAGCATCACTTTAGCCCAGTCTAACTTCTTTGCCACCTGCATGCATGTTTTTCGGCGCCTCAGCTATTTAAGCGATTAAATTGCTAAGGCGGCGAAAAACACGCATGCAGGTTGTGAAAAAGTTAGACTGGGTAGTGATGTTTAAAAAC
Source organism: Morinoia aosen (assembly GCA_030386875.1). NCBI lineage: Eukaryota > Metazoa > Arthropoda > Malacostraca > Amphipoda > Talitridae > Morinoia > Morinoia aosen. The sequence continues at coordinate 58,155,691 of CM059561.1, read as the reverse complement.
AACGCATGACTTTAGATACTGAGATAATTTATCGTGTTCCTTTTCACCGTGATGCGTACCAAACGAGAACTCCTGATTTCGAAAGCATTAAAATAAGGTTCAAATTAAAATAGTGGTAACTCTAATAACTACATAGTAAGCTATGTACTTTCTGATTGGCATCATAAACTACAAAAGATAACACTGTTCATACGCATCACAGTCACACAAGTCTAGAGTAATGATCTTAACGACAATCGTAACATTTTTCAATGACTCGTTGAATGTTTATCGATATCTATATTTTTCCTTGCCTAGGTATTGATCCAAGAAAAAATATTCAAAACCTGGTCGCATTATCTATACTTTCAGCTCCACTCTCTTGCTGTTCCCCTTGCTGATTCTCACGAAATGATAATTTTTATCTAGATTTTACTGGAAATTTTTACAGAAACCTTGTATTATACCAATTCATTTCAATTACAGAGCACTCATTTTTTTGAGTAAAATAGATTCATTGTGAGTATTCAGGAGGATCATTTCCGTTTATCTCTTTATTTTTTCTCTCGAATCCGTGCTAGGGAAATATTTGCAGCATATTTACATCAGCGCCACAGTCCCCTCGACATGAAACTTTTCATGAAATGCACGCCAGGACAAGCCCAGGAGAGCGAGCGAGGCACGAGTGCATGGTTGCGTCCCAGAAAGCAACAGCGGCTGTTCAGCAAACGCACTGCTGAGACAAAAATATTTAGAGAAGAGCGCTTGAGGCGCAGTATGCTTGTGTTCTGTCATATTCGTTTTTATATGTTCGCAGTCCTGCTCTTTCTCACATGCAGGAAAATGAATGTGTTTGAATGAAAGTTTGCAATAGAAATTGAGATTTTTTTTCAATGACTTCAGGTTAGAATGTGAGTAGATCTTATACGTCGTCATTCGGAGAAACTAGCCAGAACTGCGTGGTTCATTACCATGCAATTCATTCTTTACACGCTGAACTAAAACACACTTAAGTAAATTATTATTTGGCAAAACAGAGAATTTACGATTTTTCTCATTGGTAGATACAGCTTCCTTCCATAAATTTTCGCTTTATTCATTAGAAAACACGCAAATATAATCAACTGTGTTCACTTTCACGAATCACTGTCTGCGTGAGATTCAATTTCCGATCGTGCCTCTTTCCCGGAATATTTTTGAAGCCTGATGAAAGTAATTCGCATCTCATGAACCGAAGGAGCGGAAATGATGACTCTCGCATTGACGCGGCGTCAAAGCTTCATTTCCAGCAATGAGAAGAATAACTCGAGTATTACAGCAGGACGAGGCTCACTCGCACGGCGTAATAGAACTGAGAGGACCTTTGTTCTCACGTGCAAACGCATAACGGAAAAGGACTGTGCAGTCAAGTAAATATCCGATGAGCTCGCGTGCCTACAAATATTTCAGGATTACATTTGAGGTCAACCCTGAATATCTTGTGAAAAGTTTGACTGGGATATCTAACAGCCATGAGGCGGCGACTCATCGTGGCCTGGAGCTGTGCTCCAATCTACATCTCAGTTACGAGATCGGTTACATTTGCTCGTATTCTATCTAAAGTACGTCCCAAGCATGTACGTAGCAGTTTAATATTTTTTCTTTTGAGTAAGTATTCAGGAATTCCACTTTTTGGCTGCGTATTTTGCCGACGAAGCCAATGATTGAAAAGCAATGCGCTATTTCTGTCTTGCTTCAGTCTAACTAGAAGCCCATGATTTTTGGTATGATATGTGTTGCATGATATGTGTTGCAATACATTTATTTGAGAATTAATCTAGGGAACACCATGCATCACCGAGCACATTGCTAGTCTAGCCCATTATATGAGGCAATGCAGCTGCTTTATAGATGATGCGTTAAGGACAGAATTACTAGAGACGATGTTGCTCAGCGTCTAAAATATTGTGAGGGATTGCAAACACGCTCGTACTGTGGTCTTGCCTCATTATTTTATTGCAAATTCACAAACTAGGGCACAGATATTGCCAAGGAAAGTTATGCATTAGTAATGGATGGATTTCTGCGAAAGTTCCAGTGCTTACTCGATGCGCAAGATGAGAGATGCGACGGCTCTGAAGTTCAGATGTGAACTTGCTTTTCGGGCATCTTTTCCTTTGGATCCTAATCTAAACTCGTGCGTTATGGGATTGAAATCCATAATTATCAGAAAACACACTTAATGAAACAGAGAAAATCCCTGATTAAGATCCCTATATTCAAAATTAAGTTCGTGTTGATGCACTCGATAAACTGTAAGAGGATAAGAAAAGTATCTGATGACTGACTAATATATACATGCTGAAAAAGTGACTCCGTTAGCTAGAAAATGGATCGTAAAATGAAAATCCTCTGTGTGAATATACTACGTTACACCAACGCTATTCACCACGAACGCCGACTACTGCACATAAGAGCGGTCCAGAAGTAGCTCAACATTTTTGGAAATCGATACCGAGAAAAATATAAAACATCAAGAATTCGGGACGATTTTGAATCACACACGAAATCAAAAAATTCTGAAGTGTATCTAATCGACCATTAATCATAACATTTTGCTCTCATGAATTACAAATTTTATCACTTGAAATGAAGCGCTACACAAAAAAAGCAGCTAGGAAAATCTTAGAATTTCCTTCTAGTGTAGCAGTGTAATTATTACCATGAAAAGACGTTGCAGAAGACATAGAAGTTATGGTGATCAAAACCGTGTTATTCCAACTATATTAAATTAAATAACTACAATGCTGAGCTATCTATTACTTTGATTTTGAATAATCATCGCCTGAATTCACTGCAATCATCCCATGATTTCACTGACCAAAGAGCACCACAAAATTGTTTCTTTTGCTAGCGAAGGATGGAGTTCGCATCAATTGAGGTTATGAAACTAAGTTTTCGCTCCCACGCTTTCGAAATTTTCCTACTCATTTGTTCTTCAATTAATTTCAAAATATCCAATGCAAAAAAGTTCTAAATATTCAATCTGAAGAAATAATTAATTTGGTGCAAACAAAGCGTCATGGTTTATGTCAAATGTGTGTTGATCTAAGCGTAACTTAGATGTGATGAATATAGAAGTCTAAATGCACGTGTGGCTTTTCCAACGCAATTGTGACAATGATGTGAAAATCTGTGAATGTATGTTGATGGGATTCACGTCATATGTAAAAATTGTTATTGGTTACTATCATTTCATCTTATAAGAAAAAGATGCTAAAACTGTAAATTCCTTAGCTTCACTTTTATTTCTGCATTTTTACGGTGATTTAGTCTGCTGCGTTTTCGTCAGTCTCTTCTAATGTTTGATTGCAGCGATGATTTGTAGATTTCGAAATATTTCATCAGACGTTCACTGCAGAGATGCAATTGAGGAATTTCGTGTTTGAACAATTAAATACCAACATTACGTATTCCGTTAGGGGGAAGTCATTCTAGACTTAAGGGGCCATCAATCCCAGAATGCTGATATTTTCTCAATATCTTTTTCTTGAACTTAAATTTAAAAATTGTACTTGCAATGGTATGGAATCAAAACGCAATTGCCACTCAAGTCAAGCATTGAGGAGTAATTAGATACAGAGGAACTGGACTACTAAGAACTGACCATGGAGTCAATACCTATAAATGACGAGCGAGACGTATCGATTGGACACTTCAATTCCAAATGAAATGAACCCAAATTAAGTTTAATAAGGCTTCAGTGGCAGGACATTTTAGAACGAGTGGTTCTTATGTTAACTCAACTCATGGTGAAAAACTGCTGCATAAACACTGACATAGTTCGGTGAAGTTCCTTTGATGTCTCATTTGTTCTTCATTTTTTAATTAAATTTTCTCCATGCTCAGGCGGTTTTATTTATCGCGAGGTTTCCCAAATTTAGAGCAGAGCTAAACGTATTTGAAACCTGTAACTAAAGAAAAATCTTAATTCCTGTAGAGTGCGGGCAAACAAAATGTATAAAAAAATTGGGTTACTAAGATCTCGATATAAAGATCTCTAGTTGACAAACGTACCACAATGAGTGTCATAACAGCCAGGCCAATACCTGAGAAAAATTGAGAAGTAAACAAAATGTATTCCCATGGCTGACATACTCTATGAGCAAAAATACTCGCGAAAAACTACAAAATGACGAGAAAACGTTGAGAAAACACCTTTGATGCCACAATCTCTGCTTACACAAACGAACGAACTTGATAGAAAAACTCCATGAGCGTTGACACAATTGCTTCAGCTCATGAACTCGCACTGCAGATGTTCGGTATATCCATGAAGCTTGATAAAGAGGGTACTGGCTGGTAGCCGAGCTTCATCTCTCTGAAAATATCAGATATTTTCAACAGTTTTTCTAGTTAGCTTTAAAATTGCAGAAGACGACAGAAAATTGTACGAGACCCAGTATGACATGAGGCTGCTAAACAGGCTGGTGAATGGCCAATTCAGTAATTTTTTGTGAATATGGTGGAAATATGAGTTTTCGTACTCATCAGCTGTTTCTAAAGAGTTTTAGATTTGGGTAAAATATTAATTGAAATCAATACCTTTTGTGACTTTTTATTTTAGGACCAATACTTCGTTCGGAAGTGAGTTTGTGTGAGGTATGAAGTGAAGCGCAGGATTTTCTGTAGTGTTGTACATCCAGCCCCTGGTCTGCAATATTTTCTATTTTTCCAAATATTTTACGCTATGCTATTATTCATGAGCATCCCAAAAATTATAAATTATTACGGTGATTTTATGCTATAATTAATATCTATAGGCGCCTCAAAGAAAATATATTTTCTCCTTTCGAGGATTTTAAAGAAAAATATTCATTTTTGTGCCAGAGATGGTCAATATTTAGCCTCTCCAACTTTTCTCAGTTGACGGCAGGCCGTGAGGATATCTTAATGAACAACTCGAGGGACCGCAAAGTCAAGCTTTATAAAAAACTGAAACGCAGGCTCCCACCTAAATGTCCTGACTCTTTGGGTTCACGGGCAGACATTGACGTGATATATAATGAATAATTTATAATTATACTATAATACGCTGTACCGGCTATAATATGCTTTATAACCATAATAATACGCTGTATACCCACTATAATATGCTATAAATTCACTATAATACGCTGTATATCCGCTATATTACGCGAAGAGACGCATTTTAAACCATTCAACCTCCACATATATCCATCCCAGAAACTGATCAATAGTGGTAAGCTCATCAATTGCTGTTGGGAAAGAATCTAAGCCTAAAATGTGTTCAAAGTTTCACAAAATAGTATGAGGTTTTTCTTAATGCCATGTTTTTCATACCTAAAAGCAATGATTCATCCAATCTTTCACAGAGATATCATTGCGTTACGATCTATACGGTACCATGTATTTCTTGTTGAGCTCAACCAATTTTACAAGATTTTGAACTGCACGTTTTGGGTGAAAACTTTTCAAGTGTTTTTTTTATTTTTTCGTTTTTTATTTGATAAATTCATGCACTTTGTTCTTCGTAATTTCCCCGCTGGTTTACCCTCATCCCTCACGTGTTACCACGCAATTACACGTCTCTAGACACGCTGGAGGCCACAGGCTCATTTTCTCGTGAAAAAAACTTGCGAAGCATTCTTGTACAATTACCGAAAGCGGAGAAACATTTTGCTTGCGTGCATTGTCGTGGCTTCAATGGCCACAACGCAAGAAAGTACGGGTGTGTATTTATATCGCAGTTTGTGTTGTGTAGATATTGTGCGGGGCGTCCAGGAAAAGAGATCGCGCAAATCGTTTTTAAAGAAATGAACGGCCAAAAATAGTACAAGTTGAGTGTTTTTACTCTAGAATAATCTCATTAAAAACGAAAGCCAGGACATGAATTGGTCCTATTTTCTTGTATTGTTACGAGTGCGTCCAGAAATTATTAAATACATGCTAAATTGATTGATAGTCAGTAATTCGCTCTTAAATTGAAGGAAAATAAGGGCATGGCTGTCACAAATTTCAGGAGGACGAAGCTTTTGCATAAGCTCTTGTAAAACGAACCCAATTCTGTCTGCATCGAAATATATTCCAATTTGGTAGAAATTTATTCCCATCAATACCAAAATTAATAAGCGTTTTAAAACGCATGGACTCATGCTCTTTAACGCAATTGATTATTCTTAGGAAAAAGAATATAGTTTTATTATGTACAAGGATTCTATCAATTGTATTGCATCATATTAGAGAGATCACGTCCGAATTTAATCAAATTTCCGGAAAGTTGCGTGTTGCTGAGCTTATTCAACGGTCGTTGACTATAACTACATTAATCATGTACAAAATCTATAAAAATTTATACCGACTGATAGTTGCAATGACAAATTTTAAGTCGAAGTTGTGATTAACTGATCAAGGATATCTGCTTATCATCTACTAGCATCAGCTATCAGCTTATATCTAGGGAAAGAAAGTTAAATCAGATGTAAAAATGAGACACGACTGTACTTTGAGCATTCTGTGCATTGAGCATAGCTCAATGCTGCACGTGGTTTTTAATAAATTTAAAAACGTGTGAGAAAATATACTTTGTGATTGTATTAGCTTTTTTGAGACAATTGATGACTGTCCAGTCATACTTTCTTTAAGAACTACTACTATTAATTGAAGTTCATTACGTGTTAAAATTCTCAGCAAATTGCTTATCATTTTACTAAATCACACTATAGTCAATAGGTACATTAATGTACCTATTGTACCTTACATTAATGGTCTTTTTTTGCCTGTATGATTGTTTCATTTCTATTGAGTGACCAGTTTTCTTTTCGTCTTTTCAGCCTGAGGATGATGCCAGTGGCATTGAAACGTTGCATTTTACCTATTGACTATAGTGTGATTTAGTAAAATGATAAGCAATTTGCTGAGAATTTTTACACGTAATGAACTTCAAATATATCGTGATGCTGAAAAATTAGTAAAGAAACTACTACTATTGTGGATTATCTCTCTGCGTCGCAGAAAAGTAACTCCTAATGATCTTCTTCCTTACCTCGGGTGAGTATTTTAGTACCTGAACAAGGAAAACTTATTACTGCCTTTATTATAATTGCAACAGCAAAGTCGTTTTCCTATCATACTCGAGAAACTTTTGCTTTTACAGCACTCAGTTTCTTTTCCGCACATGTGCATGAATTGCCCTCACCTTCGAAATTCCGTTTCACAATCACATTCGAGGAACTTTTGGAACTTTTGAGGAACAGTTACATTTTTGGGCATGCACATGATGTGACCTCATCTACGCAGTTCTGTCCAGCCCACACAGCAGCGTTTACTTGAGGTCAACAGTCTGGGAGGGCAGATAGTCGCCGGGCTGTAATGTTGCCACGCACAACGTTGCTACGACGCTCACCTTCCGGAAACGCTGCGGGCGGGATGAGGAGCCAAAACGTGGAGCAAACTTACTACCGCCCAGTTGTTTAAATAGATTGAATCAAAATAGGATAACACACATATGACACTCTTCAGCCATTTTTTTTTGCCAATTTGAGCCTCATTTTCGAATCACCATCTCAAATTAGCTTCTCTTGTTCATATCGCACCAGAGGAGAATTATGTTTCCTTCATTTCATGTCTTCCAGCGCAGGGGTTCCCACTACTTCAACTCAACCGATAAGCGAAGCAACGTATAATTCCATTCGAGCCATCAACCTTCTATGGAATGTCTTTAAATTTTCTAAGTTTAGGCACACAGATTTTTATCTTTTTTTATAAAGCACAGCTAATAAATTTCCTATCTGTAACAGTTGCTGAACTTCCTCCTTGTCTCCCTCGATACCTTGCCCTCAGAAGTGTAAATTTTAATCGCAAAATTTGCATGTCCATCTCGCATCGTTCTCCTAGGAAATAGAACATGATGAACTGTGACACAACTTTCACATTAATTCTTTGTATAAAGATTATAAACTTATTCAATCTAATCCTCATTAATTTCTTTGTATTCAAAGTCTAGCCTATGCGTTTGCATTGACACTTTTAAATGATACAGTGTGCATTTCTCCCTCCGGAAAATTGGAATAATAAATGATGAAAAAAAATCTTGAAGAATTTTTGAGCTGGCCAATGTAGTCAGTCATCAGTCATCTTTCAGATCGCATCCAATGTCCTTCGGTTCTTTTCGATGATCAGCAATTAACAGCAAGGAACACCTGCTCGAATTCAGGAAGACATTCCCCATGAGAATAGGGACCTAACTTTTTAAGTGAATTAGGATGCATCAGCCCACCGGTGTGCGTGCGCCACCACAATTGGGTCCACTTAATCACTAAGGAACGAAAAAATGTTTGCCCGCGCCTCTCGAGTTGCCCGGCGAACTGAGTGCATGATCCATCTGGTAATTGCTTAATTAATTACATCCATTTGGCCCGCACAGTCTATTAAAGATAGGCTCACTAATGGACTTCACTTCTGTAAGACGAAGACATGCGCTGCTCGAAAACAATATTGGAGCAATGTGAGCCGTATGACGCCATCTTGGTCCAAGCGCTTCGAGGGTCCGAAACTTCCTGTAGCTCGTTGACCAGGTTCAATTTTGGAGCTTTGCGTATTGGCTTAGATCAGTCAGCAAAACTAGGTACATTCACTAGGATAATGACATTTAGGTAAATTTCACTACAATACAGTGTAATACGTTAGCCTATTTTTCATCCTTTTATGACGCACAGCTGTACGTTACCTAGGGTGATGACTTCAGGTAAACTTCACTATCATTCTGTATAATAAGTCAGCTCATTTAAATTATAATGCACTGAAATATTATGAAGTAGGAGAGTTCTTTAATTCCAGCATCGTCTCCAAAAAATCAGGCCCAAATGATTTTAGGACGCGTTACTCCTCACTAGACCGTGAGATTCTGTGGACTAATTAGAGAATTTCCTCTCATCAAAATCTACAGTTTATACTTATATGCATGTCCATTCAGATAAAAGTGAGATTCATTAGACATGATCAAGTGAGAGATGAACGAGTCTTCATTTGTCAAGTTCATAAATAAACGTGCAAACTATTTTCGTTCTTTATATTCTGCAACTCGCATTTCAGGCACCAGTTGAATTTTACGTGGACATAATTTTAAATCCTGTTTGGGTACACGGCGCAGTGCACGGTAGAGGAAACAAGGTAGGTTCAAACCAGTCTTTTTTACGCTGATAATGTGGTTTTGCTGACGTCATGGTAAGGAGCCAATAGCAGCGCTCATATTGCATTTGTAGCACTGCTACCTCCAAATCTGGCTCCTATTGGCCTAACGACATTGCAGTTTGGTGACGTCGTAACATTAGTTTGAAATAAAGCCTTTCTATTGGCTATTCGAATAAGAGGAAGCGCATTTTCCCCCATAGAAATGACCCTACCTTGTTTCCTCTACCGTGGCGCAGTGTCATGCAAGATAATCCCAATTGGGTGCTATGTTTCCTCGAGGATGTTGCACCATCTTCGGCAACGCCAAGACTCGCGCGCTGAACAGCTTCCTCGCTGCGGAATATTTTCGGACTTCCAGTTCGGCCTTTGTCAGTAGCTGATCCAGTGTTCCTGAATTTTGCCATCGACGCAAGTAAGGAGCGAATTTCAGCGGTTTCAAAATAATCGTGTTGTTGAATCCGTACGTCTTATTATGAATCCGTATAAAATTTTGAACTTTATCGCGTTTTAAATGATTGAAATGGTAAAGTGACTTTTGGATCACGGCTTCAAATCCACGTTTAGAATTACGATAAAAGAACGCCTATGTTCCATATTGCAGGTACAAGTTCAAGACTAAACAAGATCACGGAATTCATAGAGAGATGGCGTAATGATCTCCAAGGCTAAGTCAAGTTTCACGTTAGTAGATGAAAATGCTCGTAAGTAGAATTTGCTTTTATTGAACGATTGCTGCCTGTTTGGATTATCTGCCCTAGAAGTCATTGAACTTATTCGGGCCCACAGGTACAGCTATACTCAAATTTGACCATTGTACTAGACTTAAGAAACAACCTATTTCTGTTTTGCTTGTGGTAAATAAATTGTTTAAATTGTTTAATCCTATAATGATAAGCAAATGCTGAAAAATATTCCGCAGAAAAATGATTATTTCAGTCCATAGGAGTAATCATCTGATTTAATGCACGGCTTTTCATTGAGTTGAATGCTCCCTCCACGTCATTGTAGCAGTCCACGTGCAGTCGTGCATTACATTACTCGAGCATGCAAACGTCAAAAATTACGATGTCTTATAAATTGAATGCACTAGCGTGTAATTCATCCGGAATAATTGTAGTTGAATTTATAAGTTATATGCCCCTACCTTATTCTTAGTCCTCTATTTTTATGATAGAACAGCATAGGAATCACTCCAACATTTTACATCTAATTCTGAGTTCAAGATTATAAATTCAGCTTCAACTCCGAACGATTACAGAATTATAGAATTTTAGATATTTTTAAATGGAAACTCAACCTGCATAATACAGACAACTCGTATTTCGTCAACTAATTACACATATATATAGTTATTGTCTGTGAATTCAACCTGCTCAATTTTATTTTTCTTGGTACATTTTTTAATGTTTCTTATACACTGTCAATTGATCTGTGACTTCAGATACGTACTGATTTTTACGAATGATGTAGTTGGTCTATGAAATTTTTTTTGTAAAAATGGTTTACTTCCGCGGAGTTTTCTTCATTTTTGTGTGTTCGTTAAATCTGCGGTTCAAGCAAGCCACCGACTCGTTTAAATCAATTTAAATTAACGTTCATCTATTGCCCATAAGAAAAACATAAATTTTCAGTAGTCATGTACTGTCCAGATATCCATTTCCAGAGAAGTGACGAACACACCAAGCAAGTGAGCAAGCCAGGCAGCAAGCAGGTGACAAAATGTGCATTATTGTCGGGTTTTGCTAGCGTTGAAATAGCAGCAGCCGTGCTACTACATACATAGAAAGAAAATATAATATTTCCTTTAATAAGCAACAATTTGAATACTTGAATTAATTATATTTGATCCTTCACAAATTTTGTTACAGGTGCACACAAGTTCTTTCTGCGTCAATATATTTAATTGAATTTAGAATATTAGAACTGCTAGTTTGAAATAATTTTGAATCTAAGATTTTTTGAAGTTGAGAGCTATCGCTTCAAGTTCATATTACTCTCAGTTTTTTCAATAAGAGTGAACTTAATGTAGTAAAATCCAGTACTTCAATGAACACTATAATACTGAGAGTAGTATTTCGTAAACATTCTGTATAACTACTAACGTTCCGTTCCAAATTTTTCGGGAAAAAAATGGCTCGAACATTTAACGTACAGGTTTAAGTTTTTAACCCACTGTGCAACGGAAACTGAGCCTTAAATTAACTTCTTTACGAATTGGATAAATGATGCTAATATTTATTGGTACAAAATCAGGTACTACAATATTCAAGCTAATGATTTCGTGCAGTACACAGCAAAAACCGAAATAATAAACAACATCTATTCCCTACAACTAATTAATTAAAAGGTTATTGCCTGGGTATTGTCCAGTATGAAAAAAGAAGAAAAACAGAGAATTTTCATGGAAAAATTATTTTTTAAAAGTAGGAGCATTTTTTTAAGACCGCAGCCTCCTTTCGAGCCAGTCTCCAGGGACACTGGACGCAAAAAAAATCTGAAATACTCGTTGAAAATAAACGAAAAAAAACATTCAAAAACTGACCATTAGGGCAGGATTATTTTCTAACTTGTTGCCGACAATGTCAGCAAGTTCACAATAGGCTGTTGTGACTGCAGGCCTGCTGTTGTCGTCATTTTATTGAAAAGCCTTGTGGGTCAAACTGAGAAAAATATTTCCTGAGAGAAAAGCAGATTACCTTCATTACAATCATGAGTTTGGCATTTTCAGCAATGCAGAACAAAATCTGTTTGGGTCTGACATTGCATGGAATTTCATCTTGACGTCGGAGCTCAGGTTTAAAGCTAAACACTGACGTCATCGGAGGCTCTGAATAACACATGAGGAGTCCAAATAAATTTATGTGTATTTTTAGAACCATCATTTATGTCTTAGGAAATTCCATGAAATTATTTTTTAATTTAATCGAAAGACTAAAAGGTTGTGATCAAATTACAATCTGAATACAGTTTGGATTACTATTCTAATTTGGATGAATTTGACCAACTTAATTTTTCAGGTAAGACTTTTAACATGACACATTCGAATAGAAAAACATTTTCGGTCGGATTTACCCACAAAACTTTAAGAATAAAACATACAATTCAGTTCTCAAAAACATAGAATGAAGTTCATACGAACCCTTTTAGCATTTATAGAACACATTAAAGCTTCTGTCGTGGTTTTTACCGGAACTGACTGAAGGTCAGTCGAAGAAGAAGCAAAAGACGTGCCACATCAAAGCATAGACGACTGGCCAATTAGAGACAAGTAAGAAAGGCTTCAGCGAGTAATGTTGTCAGTCCTTGACGCTTATTAGGTTGTCTAGCAAGCCGACCCTCATCCAGATTTTACCTCAGAAAACAATTACGACATAATTCAGTTATTTACGAAGGACGGGCAACGAATTACATGGTTCAAAACAACATCAAATGATGCTAGCTTGACTTTCATTGATTTCTGAAGAGTTGCTAATGTTAACATCTGTTTCCTGGTAATTTTGATATTGCACCAACATTCAAAAGTAACATAGTTATTTATATTTATGCTTCCTGGTCCTGGTTTTCACTACGTCGAGGAGACTGCTGCATCTTAAATCTGTTAGCTTTTATGCCAAAAGAAACGAACTTGGAAATTGATATTCACTTAATGACTTCTCAACCCCCAGCGTTGTGTAGTTACCGGGACTCTTCTCTCTTTGATTGGGCATACGAAACTGAGTTGATCTTTACCAAAATCGGTTTCCACGCAAAATGCGCGAGTGCATCGCTTATTGATGTTCACTGTTCTTTCAATTTATTTCGGCAATAGAAGGGTTTTTAAACAAATTATTACAAGGCCGGGCTTTAAGCTCCTCTCCCTTGATCAGTGCAAGAACAATATCAAATATTTAAATAGCGATATATATTGTGTCGTTACTTTCAGCACAACATGAGGTTAATGTAACAGTAGCTGTAAACTACAGTATCGGTAGCTTTAACTACCCAAAGGAGGAGAATGAAACCATCAATAAGGCACTTATCCATCTACTGGTCACTGTAGTTCACACAGCTTGCTCTCAAGTCTAGTGCGTAACAAAGAAGTTCCGCCTGGTTTCTTCGGGCGCCGATAGGGGCGCTTCTGACCCATCCGAACCCAAGCACGATAAGGACATCCTGTGAGCCTGCCATGCGAGGCCTACAACAAAGATCTTCCTGGACTCGTAAACTTCAGCCACCGGAACTCTTACTCACAAAACCAGGGTCACATTATAACGATGCACATTTAAATATATAACAATATACTTGATCGAGACGACTATCAAAATAGACGCTTCACAAACATTTAAAATAGCGATATACTATGACGATCGAGAACACTATCAAAATAGACGCTTCACAAACAACAAGCGTTCAAAATAGCGATATACTATGACGATCGAGAACACTATCAAAATAGACGCTTCACAAACAACAAGCGTTCAAAATAGCGATATACTATGACGATCGAGACGACTATCAAAATAGACGTTTCAACCAATTTATTTCCCTACACGACCTTCTTTTGGGAACTTCTGCATGAATGACTCCAGCACGTTGTACCCTACCCCTTTTGTGAGCAAGATGACGGTCACCGACTACAATGAGCGTCAGCAACTTGAGTTGCAGCGAGTTTTCCACTGATGATCACCGCGTAACCTTCAAAGACATTAATTAAGAATGCCTGACCTTTTCTCAGCCGAAAGAGCTAACTTCTCGCTCACCTTTCGTCAACCTATTGGCAGCTTCGAATGGGAGGAAAAATGTTCATGGTTCTGTTTTAGTGCCCAGAATTTGATCACTTAGCTTTCAAGCTTGGAATATTAATTCTATGTTGATTTGTTTACAGGACATTCTATTGATATCGTGTATGTTCAAATTTCTCACATAACATTCAGTTCGTCATGAAAAAAGAAAAACCTTGCATACCTTGAAACCCTTTGTTAGTCTGGTACGTCAGAACAGAAAACTTCTAGAAGTTCAGATTCTTATCAATTAGCTGCTCAAATTTCCTCAGTTCCATTCTTGCTTACTCAACTCTAAGTTTCATTTAGATTTGCATTCAGTTATTTCTAAAATTCTTCCGTAAAGTTGCTTTGAGATGATAACTTATCGTCTTTGATTGACATTAAAATAAAGCTCGAAAATTTGACATTATTATTCCTCTTATTTTATCTGATTTTTTCACGCTTGCGATGAAACTAACGAAGCATTTTCATACAAAGTTGAATCTGTTACTTGGAGCAAATCCATTTATTTTTCTCACAACAAACTTTTATGAAAAGAAACTGTCTATCGGTTCAGAGACTGAGACTGACCTTTGAATTGTTCAAGTACATTGTATCTAAACTGCATCCGTTTGTTTACATTCTCGTGATTTATTCCACACAAAAACCATCAATAACGAAATACTCAAAAAAGTATCCATACCATCGAATGATATACCATTATTCGATGTTCAGCGATATTTTGTGCTAAGCGCAATACGAAGACAGAAATACGAGCCAATATTTTAGTATTTTATTCATGGTGTAAGAGTATTCACGACTTCAACCGGTTCTCATTTCTCACTGTAATTACTATTTTTACGAGATCAGCAGTCGTCACCACCGCACTTTTTATGGCTCATTTAAGTGCAGCTTCGTTGCTGCATAGGAATATCATCAGTTCTTTTGCTCTTTATGGCATCAGTTCAGATAATGAAAATGTTGCTTTGTGCATCTCTTGACTTTAATGTGGACAGCTAGCTTGCCAGAACACAACGGGTTCATAGAATGCGGCAAAGATCCCTTTGCACTTTTGAAAATTTTCAAATGACATGACTCGAAAAAATCTAAAGCTTATGAGACAATTGTACACAAAAGCATTTGACTCTTGACAAAAATTCAAATGATAAAAGTTAGAAGTCTAGAAGGTTGCTGTTTAACTTACATTTCTCTCACCTGAACGCTGTAACAAAACAACCTTTTGAAATTAAATCTCATGAATAAATAAGGATAAACAGCCTATGAAGCCTTCTCTGCAGAATGCTGTACAAACCAAGTCCTACAAGCCTTAACTAACAAGGGAAAGGACGTGACAACGATGGGATCAGCTCTCCAGGCTCAGGTTCACTGTAATCACGAAGGTGTCGCATTGAGTACACCAACGACATTGGACGAAAAAATTTACGAGTGGAAGCTTCAAGGAAAACGACCAGACGACTCATGCATTCATTTCAAGATAATTTTCACAAGAAAGTTCAGCATGAGCTTGATTACGAGATACACCCATCCATTAAAACATTATTGAATTTTTTTTAGCAACAAAGTTGTGCGAGCGGAAGATAACTCGGTTACGCATAATCCGTATGTTCTCATCTTTCTTTTGCTTCGAAATTTCCTTCAATTTATTAGCTGCTCCTTGTACTTCACTGCTTCAGGCGCCGCATCAAATTTAAAAAGCGGTATATTAAGGTGATGGAGACCACTTTTGAAACAGACGCTTCAACCAATTTATTTTATTTTACATTTTTTTTATAGCTCCCATCATACGGCTCACTTCGAGCACCCCTCCATCACCGTTTTCTCGATAACTGCGTCATCAAAAACTCCCCTTGAAAACTTTTTGAAAAGGGTTTCGAGAAAGATGGTCTCTCATATTCTGACTTCCCAGCCCTATGCAGGCAGGCTTGGTGTGCAGGAATCAAGGCGCTGGGAATAGTTCAAACGTAAAATGATTTGAAGTAAAAATCGTAATATTGTAAAACTATCGGGATTATCAATATTTTGGGAATCCGAAAGTTTATCACATGCAGATCGAAATACACGATTTCAATGAACCTACGAATGTGTATAAGTTTGAATAAAATAGTATGAAAGATAATGCTGTATTTAGAAATTAATTTTTTTTAGTGTCTTGGCGCTCGACGCTCGAGCTTTCGACTGAAGAAAGTACCAAAGGCATTGAGAAATTTAAAACTGACGATATCCTAAGAGGATTCTATCTATAGTTCTCGTTCGAACCTTTCAAGTCGCAAGTCGATATCAGCTGTGTAGCTTTGGGATTACAGCGGGTGCAGGGGCAGCGCAGAGTTCTGGAGTCATGTTCGGTCCCTAGAGCATTTCCTTATTGCAACTCAGAATTTCCATGCTCAGCAGCAAACGCCATAAAAATTACAAAAAGAGCTTCAGATTTTAATATGTTCTCAAATGGTAGGCATCTGTGATCAAAAAATCCGAGGCTTTCTACTTGAAAATGCACATCTGCTACACCGCGGGGCTTTTGAAAAAATGCTGGAAGAATATATCCGTTCTCTTATTTGTGGCGATGGAAATCGTATCCGCAACCGCCACGAAACCTGATGAACGGCCAGGATCAAAAAGGATAAGAGTGCATCTTATTTACTAATTAACACTATAAGATACGTACTAGGAAATGAGACATAACTTTTGTTTGCTCCACACAGAAATTTTGCGTTTTACTTGTGAAATGGTTGATATCCTCTAACAGCAACTGATTGAGAATTTAATATGCGAATATGCTATATTTATTAAACAATTCACTGAAAAAGCAAAAAAAGTAATTCATTGGGCTATTTTTTTTTTGCTTGTAAACTAAAAGCACTAAATCGAAAAAAATCTTCATAAGATTTCATATCTTCATCGAAAAGGTATTTTATTTGAAAATTTATCTCTAATATTCATTACCATGAGAAATTACTAATTACTCGAACAAACAATAATGCCAGCTTCTCTTTTACGAAAATAAAAACAGTAAATCTTTCTCCAATATTGAGAAAAAATTTCGAGGGTCCGTTTTAGTTCTAAAACTTTACGTAGGGTAGAAAGGAATTATAAAAATAAAACTCGTCGTTCAAGTTTGGAAAGAATATTGAACCACTGAAGCTAAGAATGAACTAAGAGTCTAAGTACAGCTTAAGCCTCGTGGTTCTTATTTTCTAAAGAAAATAAAAATTCCCTGAAGAAAAAGAATTCAAAAAAGAAAAACTGCTCACAATTTTTAAAGAAACTGTTGAGCAATTTTTGCAAAATGAGCTCAATTTTTATTGCATTCAATGTTTTTGCTTTTTAAGGGATAATTTTTTTGGGATTCAATCCATATCTAAAATGTTATCCAGCTTTTTGAAAATTACTCTACGGTTTAAAGCACAAATTTTTCACTTAAGCAATTACTGAAAAACGTCTAAAAATTTTATGCTTTCTATATATCATCCCCAATATACGAGTGAATTCTAACCCGAAAACTGCTTGGAGACTCACCCTCTGTCGCTGAGTAGATTGACATGATGCTGGTGACTCACCGGTGGTCGGAAATGGCATTTTTATTTATACTAAACCAAACCCAGATGATGGCGCTTTTTAAGTTTTTTGTCCCCTAGAAAGGTAAATGTTGCAATAGAGTTCAATTTCAATTGAAACTCAAATATCAGGTTAACACTCCGCAGTGAACGAGTTAGCGTGATTGTTTAAAAAATATGCTGTTTATACCAGTTAGGCCTCATTCATCACAAAGACAAGGACTAAGTTGCTTGAAATATAATAATATGCGTTCCGACACTGAGAGATCATTGAATATTTTTAAACCTATGAGAAAATTTGCTCATCTGAATGAGCTAAATCTTTGTCAAGGATTTGGCATCGGTGCGTGCTTTTGAAACGAGATGGAAACAAGTTTTCCCTTGAGCTCAGATCCTATGTACTCACACCAATATATATAAAAAGGACTTGCCCAAAGTTTTAAAACTTGACGGTGACAGTTTTCTATTCTTCAAATCTTCGTTTTTAATGGATGCTAGGACTCGCAATTTCTTACCTGATCAGCTTTCCAGGTCATATTTCGAACGTTATTTGGTATTCCTCACCTCAGGCGGGGAACTGAAAGGTGATCTTAGTTATTGACAGGCCTTGGGGAGTTGAATGTTCCGTACTTACTTACTTTGTATTTTCGAAGATAACAGACAGTAATAATCCCATGATTACAAGCAGGAAAAAAGATTAGAAAGTAGAGACAGAAAGAAATCGATGGTTACAGACAGGAAAAAAGATTCGATGGCTACATGCAGAAAAAAGATTTGACGATTAAAGATAGAAAATATTTGACAGTTACAGGCAGAAAATATGATTAGACGATTAATGGCAGAAAAAAATGAAAACGACGGCTGTTACAGATACGATGGCTGCTATTAACATTATGGATTCAGAACATCTACCACGGCAGTTTCCGCAAAAGTCCCTACAGCTAAAGCTCAACTGAAGTGCAAATGAATAAACTAAAGACCTGAATTCTGGCCGTACTTGGTGGTACTTTCTGTGTCATGGATGCAAGTTCACTGAGAACTATTTGAACTTCGGGGCAGGCTGTTAAAATACTCATTTTGTCTGGTCAGTTCGCCTTACTAAGGAATTGAAGGTTTTCCTTTCATTAGTCATTGTCGCATTGTCTGCGAAATGACTAAAATTTATGGAATTTGATACTTGCGCCAAAAAAATCTTTATAGGAAATATATTACGCACAAAGCAATATTTTAATTCATTACCAAATTCTTATTTCCTATGTAAATCAGAGATTGATTCTATTTTTAACCTTTAAATCAGAGTTTCAAGCATTCACGCTAACTTTGATACAAATACTATTTGCGCACGTTGCAATTATAACAAATAATGCATGCTTAGTATTTCTAACTATTTCTACTTATACATATCATATCACATCACATTCAATGTAATATTAGAGTACGAATTTACTGATTTTTCAACAAAATAATACGACACAGCATGTTCATAAAATCCAGCTTCACAGTGGGTCCAAAGTAATTGAACATCAGGAGACGAAGGCTCTCAGTTGAAGGCTCTCAGAAGATTGGCAAATGTTTTGACCGGAAAGAGACAACCTTTGAAGACGGTACTTTCTATTTTTATTTGTATCGAAAAATGTCCAAGTGAGTACAACTAGCGTTCAGTTGTTGTAGAAGCCTACAGAAAACATTAGAACATCTTAAGAACAGAAGAAATGAGGGAATCTTTCTTAAAAAGACTTGAATTATCATTACTCTTAATTTCATGTTTCATTCTTTAAGCCCCTATGTACAGTACGAAAAATGCACAATTGGCTCCACATAACAGAACATTTCAACTTATCAATTAGAAAAATATTTAATAAATTATTTTATGGTAGCGTGGGCGTGAAATTTATCCATGTACGAAAAGTCGAATGTTACTCACGTTGATCCATTCTAAATAATGCATTCTGCGAGTATGAGTCTTGCACATAATAGGCCTCTTACTAAGATCAGTGGCATTTCTGTATTGCGGTATTGATTCCCCTTCTCACTACACTTGAAGCCAGAATTAGCTGGAATTAGCTCGCATTATAATTGAAATAGAAATTAGATTATTAGCGGGCCTATACAGTCGTGATAATTGACCCTTTTTAAACCTATTATTTTGAATAGTTCCCAAGGAATTTATGAAGCCAATTCAAAAAGCGTGAAGCCAAAAGTGTGAAGCCAAGCAACACAGAGTTGCTGAGTCTTTTCAACTTTCACTGAGCCGAAAAGAATACCCTGAGAGTTCTTAAAACCAAACGCAATTTCATGTAATTCAATTGGGATAAAAATGAAAGCACGAAAGTGGCGTTTGCTGCGCAGCGTGGGGTTCGAATTTACAAGTTTAGATTACCTAAATAACGAAATGATTATGAACGAATTTCAGGTAACTTTACGCTTACTCAATGAATAAGTTTGTAACTAGAGACACACGTCGCCTTGCAAACATACTGTAGGTCCTTTCGAACGTTTTCATAGCTAGTACCATTTTATTTTTACCATAGAACGCTTAAAATTTAATAACTAGTTCATAAATTAACTTCAAAGCGATTTAATAGCTAGTAGTACATAGCTAGTACCCTGTACATGCGTGGAGTAGCAAAATTTAATCACATTCTCTGCAGCGTTCTTGGAAACCAGCGCTTATAAGTGGGGTAGCTTTATCTACCCACCTCAGAATGCGCAACACTTGTTGAAGTTCATAGTCTGTCATGGGCTTATACGCGTAGTTATTTAGTGTGTAGCTTTCATTCTCTATTTCCCTGTCTCACTCATGCATGGGGAGGCCAGCATACCGTGCTAAAGGCCTCCTGCACGAGTGTCATGGTCTGATGTTCTGACTTTACCTTTCCGTCGCATCGAGAAAATGACGCCTCATACAGCAGGCAGAAAAATTATTCGAAAACAATATTCGTGTGTTGTCGTACATGACATCAAACTTTGCGCCTCTGTGGCACAGCATAAACTTGAACTTTACTGAGTTCGAAGTGTAATACAAGGTTTCCAGAAGACACCCGAGAAGTCAGTGAATTTAGTCGGCCCCAGAAATATGATAGTTCTATACCAACCTATTTATTGCAATAGCTTTAAGGAATAATTACACTGATCTATTGCTACTGGATATAAATTGTTCGTGAGTTTTGCTGTAACTATCGCTTAACTAAGCGAAAATAGAAACTGAGCCTTGAATATAAGAATAATTGTGATAATTATAACAACCTAACAGCGTTAGCTCGTAGATCGGCACCAGATCAAAAGAATCAAAAGATCAAAAAATTAATAAAACAAAATACGTACTCCTTTTTGTACGTGGATCTGAAGAATCCTAAATAAAAAGCGTGGAAGCAAATGAACATCACGAGTTTCTGCTCTCGTCAAAGAAACATGGCATTAAATTATATCACTTCAGTATAAAAGTATGATAATTACTTTAGGCTCATAGCTAAATTTAATCATTCTGAAGCAATTATCTCCCCGAAATAGAAATGGAATTATGTTCATGGAACTTTTTCCGCCAGCAATCAATGCCTGACTTTCAAGCAATTTTGTAGCCTTCCCGCGATTTTGTAATGGGAACTTTATTTTTTATGTCAGAGCTCTGATGCTGTTGTTTTATTATCGTTGATATGTGATTCAGTTGAGAAGAGCTGCACTGCATGAAAAAAATCGCGAGCGGTGTGATCCGGCACGGCGAAAATCCGGCACGGCGCCAGCGATCGCTCAACATCGGCTCTAAATTTTACCCGAAGTTGCCACGAACTTCGCAGTGTTAGCTCGGCTGGCTAAATGTTGGCCACAATTATCAGTTCGACGCGATCACAAATATATCGCAGTTAAAATCAACTCAAACTATCAACTTCACGGAAAAGATACGGTTAACTTTCCATTCATAAAATAATTTCATCAAGTGCAGCTATTTCGACACGAATATGACGGATGAAGTTTCTCAGAAGCTATAATGTTGTGTTCAATGCTCCGTAGTATTCAATAAATGATAGCTCTATAATTTCCTTGCACGTGGGTTGTCTACAATCCTCTCATTGGACTTGAGTATGCAGTCGAGTCATTTTAACGTAAAACAATTGATAAAAACATTCTTCAGTCTGTTTTGCTGAAAATTTGCATGATTTATGAACCTCAGTGCATCAAGACACTGCGTCACCCAAGCTTTACTTACAACCAATACGCAGAACGAGAATTTGGGCACCTCACTGAAGACAACTACCGGCTATCACTCAAAGTTTGAACTCGATACTTTTGTATTGGAGGATCGGCTACCGTCGTCGCGTTCTGAGCTCATCGTTCAGAACAAATCGTGCGCTGAGTTTAGTCCGGGTATAGACACTGAGTTGTCTTGGGCAGTATTTCTGTTTTCTGCTCTCAGGCAATTCGTTACTCTTATATAGGGACGTTCCTAAATAAGTATTCGGTTATGCTTACATTAGCTGCTCATAGAAAACATTCTTGTTCATATTACAGCTATTAATAATGTGCTCATGTTTATTACCTAGTATTTATTACATGGCTTCATACAATAAAGAATAAAATTTGAGCATTTTCTCACAAATTTTGTGCGTGAGTATGGTAATTTTTTAAATTTGCGGGGTTTTAAGTTTACTAAATTTGAACGATAAAAAGACGGATATCGTGGTGAAAAATTTGCTGATAACTTTTCTGTCAATTTGAAATTAAGAAAATATCGGAAACAGGCAAATTTTTTTTCTTTGCTTATTCGATATCCTTGGCTAAAATTACTCCACTATTATACTTGAGATGATTTCTACAATTCTATTTTTCCGACACGCAAGAGAAGCATTTTTTTACAGATGGGTTGCTCGCTGTATATCATACATACTAAAACAGTAAATCCAGTAGAGTAGTTTTTAAAAAATAAAATAAATTCAATAATTTAATCACTACCCTGTATAGATTAATTAATCAATATACATAGCAATTTACCGCTAAGATTAATCTATCGAGCTGAAAATCCCAGATTTTAGGAAAAAATTAAAAATATCACTTGAATCTATTTTTCTGTTTCTTATTTCTTATCTTTATTTTTTATCATTATCCTCGTGAAAAATATTATATCAGCATCTCAGTGAGGTTTTCTTAGATCACTGGGTTTCCATGTTACAATTCCATTGTAGACAACGGATGACATCCGTGTTTAACATTCGGAAAGAGCAACTACTC
Source organism: Morinoia aosen (assembly GCA_030386875.1). Taxonomy (NCBI): domain Eukaryota; kingdom Metazoa; phylum Arthropoda; class Malacostraca; order Amphipoda; family Talitridae; genus Morinoia; species Morinoia aosen. The sequence goes on along the minus strand of CM059561.1, from coordinate 58,132,983 downwards.
ACCATGTTTTGTGGCTTAGAGAAAACATGGCACCACTTCTACGAGATTAATATCAAACCCTTTTTCGGCCTTCACATACGAAATCGTTAGCTGGCATATATTTAAGAGTTCTTGAAGAATTGAACTTTCATAGTTATCGTTGATGGCAAACATTCTCAAAACTCACTCGATAAGGGAAATATTTTTGGCAAAAAATATTTAATAGTTTTATCTTAGTGGTAATGTTAGTTAAATTAGAAGCCCTTGCTTCAAAAAAGTTGTGGGGCATTTTCGGTTTAACTCTTTATTGAAGCAAATTTTCAAAAATATACTTTGAATAATATGAATGAAGTGAGCCGTGAGTAAGAGTAGAGCAGCTGCTCCCGAAAACTGCCAACAAATTAAACATATTCAAACAGTATCCAAACTATTCCTAAATTAATTACCATTTAAACAACTAAGGTCGTTTCTAATAACAAAAAATAAAACACAGACTATAAATTAAAATCACTAAACTGCTTATGAAACAACACATCGTCTTGAAAGTTTACAGTTCTTTTTATTTGCCACATCGCAGTAAGCGAAGCTATACCAAATACCAACTCTAGGAAAAAATTTCAGTTGCCTCTCAGTTCAAATTCTACGAAGAAGAAAATTAGTCGCTAAACAACAACAGTTTGTCAGTAAAGCTTGCATTCTGCAGCAAACTGACTTTCGCATCTCAAATTGCCGCTTGGAACAAACACATTTAGGGAACTGGTTGTGCGGAAGTTTACTGGAGACTATAGTTCTGGTCATGAATTATGATAGTTTAACACTGGAATCCATTTAAAAAATTGCATATAATATTCAATATAAGCAGTATGATTCTTGAAATAAGATAAGCTGAGGTAGGAACATTTTAATCAGGATTGTGCTGCATGTATCGACAAAGCTGTGCAGCAGATCTTCAAGTTATGCGTCATCTTACGTAAGCCTTCACTTACATGGATCAAAATTCGTCCCTCCCACTAGTGTTGACTCAAACTTTGAGTAACTAGAAATAACTGGAACTAATTTTTATTTGAATAAGTTGATGTTTACAGATGATGTCTAACCATTGAATTCGAAGATATCCAACGTGTCTGTTAGAGTCTTGGACCGAAGTGCTGATAACAGCCAAAGATAAACTGATGCAACTCCACTCATAACTGATGCATCACTGATACCATTATGCAACTCCACTCATAACTGATGCATCACTGATACCATTATGCAACTCCACTCATAACTGATGCATCACTAATACCGTTATGCAACTCCACTCCTAACTGATATCACTAATTTTGTAAGCAAAAACCAATATCACACAATTTTCGGGACACGAAGATCTAGTTGGAACATCTCGATTTTGATGCAGATGACAAGATTGTAATATTTGGATTCTAAAACATGGAGACGCAACTAAATGAATCGCATTTAAAAATGCTGTTTAATTTCCAAAGGCCGTCTCACAAAGATCATATTATAATAGATATCATTTAACATAATAAAAGAGCTCAACAAATTTTAAAATCTATTCATAACTTCTCATGAGCTGAGAGTCAACATAAGTCACAAGGAAATCACAAATTGTGATTTCCTTGAAATATTTTCAACTTTTTTCCTATCAAGAAAAAACTTAACAAGAACAGTCGGTCGAAGACCAAAGTTCAATTTTTATTTTTCATGCACTCATGTAATTTCCTGTAAAGGGACTAATTCTAGTAAATATAACATTAACTGAACTAAAGTTCAGATGCTCTAAAAAGAAGATCGGGCTAATGCACCCTAGCATGTCTCAAAGCCATTTTCTGCAACATAACAGCCATTAAATCTGCACAAGTGTAACTTCATTTTGTGGGCTGATTTCAGGAACAAATTGAACTATGTTTCAATACTTTTTGCGAAGCTTAAACATTTCACTTGTGAGTTTGATGGCTGAGCTATGCACCGCAGTACAAATACCATTCTGACAAAATATAGCGAGTTCAAAGCATCGTATTCTTTCACGTTTGAAGAACATTCCTCCGCTTTCACGAGAAACTAATTCACGGATTTGTAACGTAAAGTTACAGAGTTCAATTGTGAAAATTTTATGACAAATAATACACTCGCTGGTGCAAGTGACACTGTAGCAAACACACGACCGCTTAGACAATACTGTACTCTGTAATTTATTCATTCATATGAATTTCTGCTGTGAAGCTCTCGTCGATTTCGGATGTTGAGTCCAGGGAGCTGGCCTAAATAAGGCTAATCTAACCGACATTCTCGGCATATGCGGCCACAACGCTCGGGCATTCCACAGAAGCTCGGAATAGTGTACAGCGTCATTTTTGCGGCAGAATTATGACTGCAAGTTCAAATAAATCACCCAAAATCTTTCTCTCCCGTATTGAGAAGTTTATTTCACTATCTGTGACGTACATGAATGAAATAATTACTCAATGACGCAGATCACTTCAAAGATTAGCATAGAAGATTGGTTGATGAATAAATGCACATAAACATCTCATGGTTCTGTGGATAAACCTACGGATATTAAAACACACATTTAAGTATCTTTTCCAATCACAAAGTAGTGCTCAGTTGTGGGAAAAGTCAGTACTTACAGTGAGGTGGATCACAGCAACGCACAGGTCAAGAGCAACAGGTCAGTGAGACGATGCAGAGGAGTACCGTGTGTGTCCTGCTCGTGAGTCAACGCAGAAGTGGTGCGCTCGGTCGAGGACCAGGCTTTATATAGGCGCAGCTGCCCACGTGTTGCTGGTGTCATCAGCTTCATGTCTCGCTGAAGGTATGCGTCACGACGGCGGAGCGATAGTAGGTAAACAAGTAATGAACGGACGTGCGAGCATAATCATGTCCACTGACGCGGCTCCAGGGAGTTGCGCTTCACTCCAGACTCACTTTACAAGCCGCAATCAGATGAGGGTGAGCTCATTCTTTTGGCGGGGTGTGTGTGTCTGTGCGTCTGATGTCATAGAAAAATAAATCAAATAATTTAGGGCTGATTGATATTAAACAATATTTTTTTATAATTACAATGACTAACAAGCAGCAGTTTCTTGTAATTACAATGATCCATAAACAGAGTATCTTATAATTACAATGATTCATAAACACAGTATCTTATGTAATTTCATTGATCCAAAAGCACAGTATCTTATAATTACAATGATCCATATGCACAGTATCTTATAATTACAATGATCCAAAAGCACAGTATCTTATAATTACAATGATCCATATGCACAGTATCTTATAATTACAATGATCCAAAAGCACAGTATCTTATAATTACAATGATCCAGAAGCACAGTATCTTATAATTACAATGATCTATAAGCACAGTATCTTATAATTACAATGACCCAAAAGCACAGTATCTTATAATTACAATGATCCATATGCACAGTATCTTATAATTACAATGATCCAAAAGCACAGTATCTTATAATTACAATGACCCAAAAGCACAGTATCTTATAATTACAATGATCCATAAGCACAGTATCTTATAATTACAATGACCCAAAAGCACAGTATCTTATAATTACAATGATCCATAACACAGTATCTTATAATTACACTGATTCTTAAAAAACAGTGTCTAATAAAAGCATTGATCCATAAGCCACTCTATCTTACATAACACTCAGTTGACTGCATACAACTAATCAACTCATGCACACGCACATAAGAAACATTTTTGCTCAACAGAACATACGAGTATTATCGTTCAAAAATATATTCTCACAAATATCAGATAGCAGTATAATTTCTTTGTTCCATTAAATATTCATTTCTTCATGTAATGGTGTTACATGATGGCTTAATGCAAGGAAATATTCTTTTATGAAAATTGCGTAGCCTTATGAAGGCAGTGTGTTTCAAGAGCTGCAAATTCAGCTGAAATTACTCATTTAATTTCAAACTTCAAAGAGTGTCACCTTGAAATTCATTAATACAATGGTAGGCTTTAAGGTGAACTTCCTCATTGTGTTTCTGTTGATTTAAATCTTATATTTATTCTTTGATGTATCACGGCAGCCTTGGTATCACGGCATCATGGCATCACGGCAGCCATGGTATCACGGCATCATGGCATCACGGCAGCCATGGTATCACGGCAGCCATGGCATCATGGCAGCCATGGTATCACGGCATCATGGCATCACGGCAGCCATGGTATCACGGCATCATGGCATCACGGCAGCCATGGCATCACGGCAGCCATGGCATCATGGCAGCCATGGTATCACGGCATCATGGCATCACGGCAGCCATGGCATCACGGCAGCCATGGCATCAAGGCAGCCATGGCATCATGGCAGCCATGGCATCACAGGAGCAATGGCATCACGGCATCACAGCAGACATGGCATCACGGCATCACGGCAGCCAACACTGCACGGATTTCAGAAGCAACTTTACCTAGAAGAAATCTTAGGTAGTCACCACCACTCTCATAATTGAATTATCCCTAATCATGAAAGTTGCAGAGACTTCATTCTTTACCTTTCCTCCGAATGGAACAACACTCAGCCTTCTCTCTACTTTTCCTATTAGTAAAACCAACGTAAAACATAACCTACTTGAAATTGGGAACGGACTTCTAGAGAACTGCGACACGACTACGTTGCTGTTATTTTAACTAACTTTTCCTGGCCCGAGAGTTGTGATTTGGTTGCGGTTAATATTGTTGAAATTTGCTGTGCTTCTATAATAATGAGCTTGCCTAAGCAGCACCGAGGTAATCTTGCTCATTAGTCAACATCTTTGGAAAATTGTCTCGAGCTGCGCCCCTTTCATTTAACAGCAAAAGAGACGTTTTTTCGGGTTGAAGACGCGGCCACGTGACCAGTCAAGGTTAGGTTCAAAATAAAATAAAAACCCGATCCCAGCTACGTGGAGAGAGACCGGACTGCTGTGATCAAAAGAACTTCGTCGTGGAAATGAAAAAATATTCATATTGCATTTGGAGTTAAATTGAATGACGACAAGTGCAGAATTAATAAAAGTAAAAAAAATAATGAAAATCTAGACTGCGTGCTCTAGACTTTATTCTTGTGTTTCGTTTCAAGAGTTGGCCAGCTAATGGTGAAAAAATCTATAGTTAGAATTAGAATGATTTAATGCAGGTACATTTGCATTTTACTTACCTTACTGCACACAGAGAGTAGCGTCTAGTAAACAGTTTCAAAATTAAACCGTGAATCTTCAAAGTTTCTGTAGACAAAGCAAGACATCCGAAAGCCTCATTTTAAACTTTTTAAACAGGAGTTCAAATTATTTTACAAATTTGATTTCAAAAGACCATTGTAGTACCTAGTTGAACATTTTAAATGAGGATGCTGTTACTGACGTCATACGTCTTCAGATTAAGTTTATGGCGGTTTAATTAGTTATTTTTCCTCACTTGTAAATTACAAACGCTTCCTGATATTCGTTTCTGAAAAAAAGAGCCTTGAATTTTATTCCCAACAAAATTTAGGAGAGATTAATTTTTTGTTAGTTACTGGAGACGAGACTGAATAATTCTTGCAGTAAGAATTCTAGATGTTGATGGTCAAATTCAAATTGATTCACTTCAGGAATTCTGGAGAGCGATTTGGATTGGAATGAACGTTAGTTTGAAGTCTATTGCCCGGATATCTTTTTTATAGTATAAATTTAGTTTTACATGTTTCTCCTAAATTTTTGCTAATTTTCCGCTGATATGAAATTAACACATACCCTTTATTATTATCCCGTTGATAAAATGTATAAAACCGATGAAGCCATCGTATAAGGTTCAATTCCTATTTTAATGCGAAGGCCATTGTTTTACGTATCCTTGTCTGAAATGAATAAGTTTTCGACAAAAACCAATAAGCAGAACCCCTGAACAATTGCGCAGGTACATACTAAGGGCTGCTTTCATTTTATACGGCCGGCCGCTCAACAACAATTTCAATCAGGCGTGAGGCTTTCAAAGACACGGAAATTCGAAGTTGGAAGAAGGAAAAATACTCCTAACCCTTCAACTTAATTGGTTGGCAGCTAGGTAGGCTCACATCCTCACAAAGTAAGCTGAGAAAGAAAAACCAAAGATTTTAGTATTAAATCCACAACGGACTCGTGACATGAAGTACTGTCCTACCTTTGAAGTTGTTAGAAAACTTCTTGAAACGATGTACTATCGCAATTTAATTAACTAGATTCATCTCCCTCTGGGTCACTTTGTTTTCACACAAAAGATTAACCTCAAATACTGTGCGTCGCATCCAGGAATATAAGTTTTTGTATACTTTCTCCATAGAAATGAATATGGAAACTTTCACAAATCGTAACCAGTTAGCTTCAATACCTGGGTTTGGAATAACTGAATAATCAGTTGTTACCGGTGGCTACCGCTCGTCTACTCTCTTTATTTATTTGAGCGTATATTTGGTGGGTACGTTAACCAGATGTTAACCAGGGGGGTACGGTAACCAGATGTTAACCAGAGGGGTAGGTTAACCAGATGGTAACCAGGTGGGTACGTTAACAAGATGTTAACCAGGGGGGTACGTTAACCAGGTGGGTACGTTGACCAGGTGGGTACGTTAACCAGATGTAAACCAGATGGGTACGTTAACCAGATGTTAACCAGATGGGTACGTTAACCAGATGTTGACCAGATGGGTACGTTAACCAGATGTTAACCAGATGGGTACGTTAACCAGATGTTGACCAGGTGGGTACGTTAACCAGAAAGCACATGCTCCCTCATGTGGCCGTAATCACCACACGAGAAAGAAGTCGCAGGAACATCCCGTCCAACCAAGTGGAAAGATTAGATATAGTAATGAATGCTCGTCTCGGTCTTACATCTCACCAACTCAAGCGTCTGCGCTCACTCAAGTTGCAGAAGAAAGTTCTTCTCTCCGACTTATGTCTTCCTCTAGTTTTTTTGTCGAGTGTTTCCTGCCACGCTAGATTTTTGCATGTTTCTAAATAGCTTGGATCAAAGGACGGAAGCTTCAAAATTTAAAGCTATGTAAATGAGATTGGAGTTTTCAACACTAAAGTACTCATGAAGTTTTTTGAGACCGCTCAAGCTTTAGTTCCGCCATGCTTTTAAGAATATTGATTTTTTTCAACCGAAGGCTAATATGAAAAGTTGAGTTCAAGCGATCCATTATTCAGTTCACTCCGCGCTCTTTTCCAGAGAGGAACATGAAACTAACGTCGTTGCGAGAACTTGCGGCCGAAGTTGAGAAAACTGCACACGATAATAGGGAGGTGTCCGGCCGAGCACGCTGTCTGTCACGGCACGGCGTTTCAAGTTCAAGGAAAGAAAACATGGAGACTTTTTGAATTACATATCAAGTGATTTCGTTCGTTAAAAGATTCTTCTTTATTGCTTCTTTTGTTGGGATTATTCAGGCCAAGAAATGTTGGCTGACCTAAATTCGGAATGATATCATCACATTGTTTTTGAGTTGATGCTGTAATTAATCTTGCCGTGATCTAGTCTCTCGGAGAAAAAATTCATTGTTAGACTAAATTATTATACCGCTGGTCGTCTAGGAGACATATTTAAATTTTTGAAGGTCAACTTTGACATCACAGCTATGTTGCATAAGAAGTTATTCGGCTAATTACTCCAATTATTCCTAACTGAGGGATCAAAACGGTAGTCAAATGGTTTGCATTTGCTAGGTTGTTGCCTGGAAGTTTTCCAAAAACCTTCACTTACGATGAGTGCAGCATTTGCAGAATTGATGTTTTGCAGAAAACAATAGTGCAGAAAATTAAAGTTATATGCATGTATAAATGAAATTACATGATGTTTTTCTTCCATAGCATTTTAATTTATCAGCTAATTGTGCTAGGACAAACAAACAAATAGAAAACTTCCTGAAGTACGCCGTGAAGATGCTAGACGTGACGCTGATGTACGTAAGCTAGAACTGAAAAGATCGTTGTTCTTTTTTCTGTAAGCGATTCTACTTTTATTTTTATTTTGTTTTGTTTTCTTGGTTATTAAAAAGGTCAAAATTGAAAGTTGATCTACTGATTCATTAAGATCACAAATCTAAACATTAAGAGTAATCAACAAATTTTAGATGTCCTGCTCTTTATTATCGTTTTGACATGTTCTGTCTTGGTTTTGGGGCTAGGATCCCTCACTCTATGTCTTTGTACATATATGTTAGAAATTAAAACACATAAAACATTGAAAAAATTGCAATCTTTTGATTTGATAATCAAGAGGTTTTGCGACTTAGTTGTACAAAGTTACTGCAGAAAAATATATGCATTCCACTAGCAATTTGGACCAGAGAGTGTTACTTTGAACTAAGCAAGTACCCCTAATGTAGAAATATTTCCACAATTTTCAAAACTGATACAACAGTGATTTTTAATTTAATGTTAACGACAGTTAATGACAACCTAAGTTGAGAGACCGTGTAGTCAAAAATGAAAAACAGTCGAAAGAAGAATTTCGATATCCCTAAGATCCCATAAGATTCGCGGAAAAATTACCGATGATGATGCGTTGTCAAATAACCCTTCTGGAGACGCTGCTCATCTGAACCCTTACCTGGCAAATCAAGGTTATTCTTCACCGTAATTTCTAGGAAAATATTTCTGACGCTTTTGCAACGAGTGCCATTTGCTGTTGCTGCAGAGGTTCTCGCACAAGCGGAATATTAGTGCAGCATCAAAAGCTATAATGACGAGCTTGTGCATCCAAGGGACCGATAACATTCGAGCATAAGAGCTCGTCAGTTCGCCATGCAACCCTGGCCTCCCAGAGTATTTCATTATTACGTTAACTATATACAGAGCAGCCTTGTTCCCCCCAAATTGGCTTACGTCAGACTACACCGATGGAGCAGGATGTCATTTTGAAACTATGCGTCCGGCGTTGTTTTGGAGTAATGTGCTATGGTTGAGCAGAGATGAATGGTTAAATTAACCTCATTCTCGTGCCTTGATGGGGCCACTGTTGCACAGAGAAAAGAAATCTCGTATCTCTTTCGTGAAAACGAAGGGAACAAATGTAGCTTCACCTATAATTTTGAGGCCCATTCTCTATAAAAAATTTCAACATCAGTTCAATTGAAAATGTTGAATCTAAGTTTAATCTTTAAGGATAGAAGGCAAGTAAACCAGTATGTAGAGCGGGTTCGCCAATAATTTATGCACAAATCGCAATTTATCACACGTGCCGAGTTATTGTTAATTACCCATACCACTGGAAAGTATCAGGTCACTGACATTCAAATTTTTCACTTTATCGTCCACTATCCTGTCATTGATGACTGCCAAATCATACTTAATTGTTGCGGGAAGTCACTGCGATCTTTGATGACATTTTCAGTCGACAGGAAGAAATCTTCGTTACAACATCTGTCCTTAAAATCATACGATTTTCATTGTGTCCATCAAAACTGTTTTTTTTACAGCAGATAAGCTCAGGTATTCGTCAAGCGCAAACGAAGAATGGCTTTGCTAAGCACCACAGTAGAGGAAACAAGGTAGGGTCATTTTATGGGAGAAAATACAGCTCCTCTTGTTCGGCTGGCGAATAGATAGGCTTTATTTCGAACAAACTGCATGCCGTCACCAAAACGCCATGTCGTTAGGCCAATAGGGGAGCCAGATTTGGGGGGTAGCAGTGCTACCAGATGCAATATGAGCGCTGCTATTGGTTCGTTGCCGTGACGTCAGCAAAATTACACCGTCAACGAAAAAAAAGACTGGTTTTAACTTACCTTGTTTCCTCTAGCGTGCTAAGTACTGCACGCGTTGCAATTTTTACGTGAGAAGTTCGAATTTATCGCGTTGCATGGTTGTCTGATTTGGCAACGCAGCGCAAAAAAATTTTAGAAGAAGGAATCAGAGAACATTTGATATAGGGCCTTTTTATGACATCAATGACTAGAAAATCAAATCAGCACCGTGAGGACAACCTAAATTTTGTTTTTAAGTTCTAGCTTTGTTACGGGTTTCAAGGGTATAAGTAATATTAAAAATATCGTAAAAACGCACGTGACTTGTTGCAGTATTATAACAAAAATCAGTTTGATCATGGTAAATGAAACAAATGCTCGATTATGCAGCATTTTGCGAGTTTTTCTCGACGAATGCTTGCTTACCGCACCTCCTCCCGTCCTCTGCATTGCGGAGTTTTGAACTTTTCCATGAACTTCTGAGAGTTTAAACGAAAACTTCCCGTTTTATCCGAGTCTCATGCGGATGTGTGAGATGACTCAAATTTTTCCTGCCTTCAAGTTTTTCCTAAACATTATTTTGTGAGTTTTTACAGATTTTTTCATGGTCAAGCTCAGAAGCGTTTTTCATGATCACATCAAATTATTTCTCTAGTTTTTGATTATTGAATCTAAAGACAGTTGCGAACTGTTGGTCTCGTGCATATTCAAAAGACTGGAAAAGCTTTCATTACCGAAGACACATCTTGACTTTTAGTCTTCATGAATACGCGTCAATTTAAACCCAATATAATTTTTTCGCTGTTAAAATGCGGAAATTTTTCGCTTGTGCTGTCAGTTGTTAATCCCAGTTGTGTGTAGTTTCATGAGAATGCTATCTCGTCTTTATTTTATACGACGCAAAATTTCCCCGTCCTTCTTATAGGACCAAATTTAATGGTTACCTTTAACATCTTTCCATTTGATTTGCCCTGATGATTTCTCTTATATTTCAGTAAAATAAATTTTCACTTCATAAGTAAAACCAATGACGTCTTCAGTTGAATAGAGGAGATAAATATTCACTCGGAAATTGAAGTGATTACTCATAAACATTCACTAACGTTTCACATTTTTCTTTTGTATATGGGATACTTAACATCCCAAAGCCATTCAATTCCAGAAGTTTCCACAGTTCTTTCTTTTGGCATGTTCAAGTTGCCAAACTATGGACGAGTCATTTTTTCCTCGTTGTTCAATCTACTTGATAGTTCACTAATATTGTCTGGAAAATGTTTCAATTAGCTGGTACAAATTAAGGTATCTGTACTTTTCTACTCAGTTCTCATTGTAGAGCGCCTCAATCTTGTCCACGATATGCGACCGCTGTTGCAGATTGAGGGTTCAGTTCGATGCTACTCAGTTCTCATTGTGGAACATTCCATTCTTGCCATCGATGTAAGATAACGCCTGATGGTAAATGTAAACTGCCTGAGCGGCCATAGTGGCGCACTGCTTGAAACAAAATTTCGAATTTGAATTCGGTGCACTAAGCTGAATCTTCTCTATCGTCACTTCAATATTGTGTAAACTTAGGCAGATATTAGAATTGGAATCTACTTTACGATATGAATCGACGCTAGAAACAGTCATGCAGTATATACGTAACAGGTTCTTTATATAGCTGATACATTCCGGCATATTTTGAGTCATTCTTTTATTTTGTGTAACGAAAAAATGATAATAAATGACTGGCAACTCTTCACGTTTGGCGCTGTATCCTCATGCCTAAGCCCTCTAAGCTCTTATATTGATTCAGTGTTGATGGGCGAAATCATAATTAAAGCAGCCTCAATAATTTTCATTCACAAAGACGAGGAAATGTAAAAACACCATAGAAGTTAGAATTAAATGTCCGTGTTGACACCCGTGTCTCAACGATAGTTACAAAAGTAACTGAAGTTATGGAATCTAATGGTTTACAGCGTTGATTTGAACCTTTTTATACATGGAGATATTTTACCCATCGGTAATTCCAGCATGAGAAAAATACAGAGATGCAGCACAAATCACGAAATTTTAAAGCTAACCAAAGCTAATAAAGCTAATTTAGCTAATTCAAAGCTAAATAGCACTCGCGAATAAAATATTCTTGTACTTGTGCACTGGTGAAACTCGTAACACAGATACGGTCATTAAGCATCCTTAAGAGTGTCACAGAGAGACGGAAGGAGCAGACACCAAACAAATAAATAAACACACCCAAAGTATTATTAAGTAAGAAAGATTAATAATTTCAACCTCAGGAAAAAAACACATATGCCCCAACACATCAAAAAAATTTGGAGCTGATTTGCTTATTTGTCATCAACAGCTGCTGCCCTTCAGTTTTTACAATTTACTGAACAAATATTTTCTGATTTGGCACCAGCGAACCACTCAAGAATCTGGGAAAGTTTTCAAGAATTCTAACTTTATAAATTCACATATTTCTTACTCAGGCCTACCCTGATCCCTTACACGTCACTGAGGATTCAAATGTGAGCAGCGACAATTAAAGCATACTGAACCAAAACCGTACACGCATGCCACTGCTGCACGTGAAATGTGTTCGCAAATTTAATATGACCGACACAGATCGGGGATCTGTAGAGCCTTCTCTGTACTACGCTGTTACAATGTGTGCTGAGTGATGATTCAGGTGTCATATCTCATGCGACTTCATCCAGAATAAAATAATTAAGAAATAGACAGAGAGATAGTTGTGGTGCTCACTGAGCTTAGCGAGAGGGAGGTTATGCGAGTAAGCAGTATCTCTAGGTGGAAATCCTTATTTCAAAGCTCATGCACAATCCATGAAAACATAATACATCACAAACTTACAAAACATCAAAAACGAGACATCTCTCTGTCCATAGTCAAATAGACATCTCTCTGTCCTAGTTTTTCATCGAGGTAACAATATACGCAGTTATTTTATTTTTAACTTAGCGTGCTTGTTAAAACCCTGAAATCTGCATAGTTAGTTTGTACTGTATGGTAATGTGACGGTCTCTGCGGTGCATCATTTTATTTTAAAAAACTCTTCATTAGTTTAACTTCAAGATCTGTTTGTGTTGACGTAGAGATCGCGATGCTCATTGAGCGCTCGTTAGAGCTGCGATCTTATTGAACCCGATGTGAGCGAACTTGGTCAAATAATTGACACGTTTGTATTTCTGAACTTCATATTTTTTTGGTATTCGTTTATGGCTAAAATACAGAAAAAATTTAAATTATGTTCATGTTAAACGTCAAGTTTGAAACATTTCCAAAAAGCCTGCATAACTTTTTCAACTTACAACATACCCTACTTTTCGTTAAATTTGAAACTTTTCCGAAAAGTCAGTAAAAGTTTTTCATCTCGAAGTTTACCTTATCAGTAACTTGAAATGATCTCTCTTTCAGAGTTTGAAAATTGAGAGAATCTTGAAGGTCATTATACAGAATTTTCAGGACAAAACGAGCTGAACTCTTTTGGTTTATAACGAATACCAAACCGCAGACAGAAGCAAAATGTCTTAAAGAGGAAAAACGCACAATTACTAGTAATTTCGCAGAAAATGATGGAGAAAGAGCCCAGTAACTGCGGAAACACAGTGTGGTAACAAACAGCTTGACCGAACTTGCCTTAATGCGCCTGCGTATAGGCAAATTATCTCTCGCCATGACACTGTTAATGAAAAAAATTTAGTTTGAAATATTAAAGCTAAGGAAGAGCATCTACCAGGAAACCTAATAGCTTTCTCGTTTAAATATTTCTTAGGAGTTTGAGGAAAGTAGTCAGCAAAAGCTGGGAGATTGCCTAATCGAAAGAAAAAGTTGTTTTTAAGTACAAATAAAGTTCAAGAAAACAGCAATACAATTAAATTTACCGACAAAACTAAGCATGCACCTTGCACTGTAAATGTGTAAGAGGTGCCGTGTGTACCTCTAATTATTGTAGTCCGTATTACATTGTGGGAACAAGTCGAAATGTTGCGATGGATTGAATTTAATTAAACACGCTGATTTTTTTACCTTCATGGCCTATTCGCTCTGATCTGAAGCTAAGTATCTCATACTTATTTGCTTATGAGAACTATTTCAACAAAAGATACATTTCATGGAAAAAATGTTTTAGCCTTAGTTATGTTCAAAATAACCCATACTCTATCAATGAGCACGTAAAACTCACAATCACTTCAATTTGAAGAGAGAAAGATTCTTGTTAAGATTTGAAATTGATCGGTCGGTCGCCCTGGTTCCTTAGCTATACAACATTCAGTTGTCTCTCATGGTTTTGTTTGCCTCTTTCATCCATTAAGCTCTGAGAATGGAACTTTTGCGTTCCAAAACGATTGTAATTAGGCTTATTCCCTTCTCTGGAAATTCCATTTGCCTGGCCAGTGATGTTTTTCTAACGTTTTTTAAGTATAGATCTCTGTATGGTCATAATGACACATACAATATGGTAAATACGGACATTACTTAGCGATGAACAAGGAAATCATGTGTTCACGTGTTCACCTTGATTGCTAAGTTCTTCTAATACTTAATGGCTAATGTTTCTCCTAAAGTTAAGTAACGCTTAGACTTCCAAATCAAATTTCAAATCCAGTTTTGCGTGATGAGCAACGTTGAGCGAACTCAGTAAAAAGTAACTCATGCACATTTTCAAGATGTAAATTATTCACTGTATTCATGTTTATCTTCAGTTGACCTCCCCATGGAAGCAAAACTGAACGACAATTCCTAGTCATGAGTTACTCAAAGAAACTCGGAAAATTAAGACCTAATGAAATCCATTTTCTATTCGTTAACAAGTTCATTATGTCGCCATGCTACCTGCAGGTCGACGGCTGCTTAATGAATTTCTAGGTTATTTAATGAGAAAAAGATCCAAGTCACTGGCGTGTGGATGTTACAGACTGTTTGAACTTCAAGTGCAACAACATCTTAGAAAGTAGGGCACTAGGTTAGGAAAAGAGAACTGTTCGTTCGGAAGCTAATGAGAGATGATTGAAGCTATTAAATTTCTTTGTGATATTAATCGAATTTTCGCGTCTTCACCTATTTTAACTTTAGAACTGCACATATTCCCGACTACAGCCCACCCCCGATCCATTACGCATCAATGAGGAATCAAATGTGAGCAGCGACAATTAATGCATCCTGAACTAAGACCGTACCCGCATGCCACTGTTTCAAGTGAAATGTGTTCGCAAATTCAATACGACCGACACAGATCTGGGATCTGTGGAGCTCTTTCTGTGCTACGATGTTACAATGTGTGATGAGTGATGTTCCAGGTGCATATCTCAGCGAACGTTCAATATTTTGATGCTGCATGTGCTCTTGAGAAGGTGTTCAGCTGCTTAGTGTTGCATCTCAGCAGGTGTTCAGCTGTTTGATGTTGTATCTCAGTAGATGTTCAGCTGCTTAATGTTGTATCTCAGTAGGTGTTCGGCTGCTGGATGTTGTTTCTCAGTAGGTGTTCAGCTGCTTGATGTTGTATCTCAGTAGGTGTTCAGCTGCTTAATGATGTATCTCAGTAGATGTTCAGCTGCTTAATGTTGTATCTCAGTAGGTGTTCAGCTGCTTGATGTTGTATCTCAGTAGGTGTTCAGCTGCTTAATGTTGTATCTCAGTAGGTGTTCAGCTGCTTGATGTTGTATCTCAGTAGGTGTTCAGCTGCTTAATGTTGTATCTCAGTAGGTGTTCAGCTGCTTGATGTTGTATCTCAGTAGGAGTTCAGCTGCTTGATGTTGTATCTCAGTAGATGTTCAGCTGCTTAATGTTGTATCTCAGTAGGTGTTCGGCTGCTGGATGTTGTTTCTCAGTAGGTGTTCAGCTGCTTGATGTTGTATCTCAGTAGGTGTTCAGCTGCTTAATGATGTATCTCAGTAGATGTTCAGCTGCTTAATGTTGTATCTCAGTAGGTGTTCAGCTGCTTAATGTTGTATCTCAGTAGGTGTTCAGCTGCTTGATGTTGTATCTCAGTAGGTGTTCAGCTGCTTGATGTTGTATCTCAGTAGGTGTTCAGTTGCTTGATGTTGTATCTCAGTAGGTGTTCAGCTGCTTGATGTTGTATCTCAGTAGGTGTTCAGCTGCTTAATGTTATATCTCAGTAGGTGTTCAGCTGCTTGATGTTGTATCTCAGTAGGTGTTCAGCTGCTTGATGTTGTATCTCAGTAGGTGTTCAGCTGCTTAATGTTGTATCTCAGTAGGTGTTCAGCTGCTTGATGTTGTATCTCAGTAGGTGTTCAGCTGCTTGATGTTGTATCTCAGTAGGTGTTAAGCTGCTTAATGTTGTATCTCAGTAGGTGTTCAGTTGCTTGATGTTGTATCTCAGTAGGTGTTCAGTTGCTTGATGTTGTATCTCAGTAGGTGTTCAGCTGCTTAATGTTGTATCTCAGTAGGTGTTCAGTTGCTTGATGTTGTATCTCAGTAGGTGTTCAGCTGCTTGATGTTGTATCTCAGTAGGTGTTCAGTTGCTTGATGTTGTATCTCAGTAGGTGTTCAGCTGCTTGATGTTGTATCTCAGTAGGTGTTCAGCTGCTTAATGTTGTATCTCAGTAGGTGTTCAGTTGCTTGATGTTGTATCTCAGTAGGTGTTCAGCTGCTTGATGTTGTATCTCAGTAGGTGTTCAGCTGCTTAATGTTGTATCTCAGTAGGTGTTCAGCTGCTTGATGTTGTATCTCAGTAGGTGTTCAGCTGCTTAATGTTGTATCTCAGTAGGTGTTCAGCTGCTTGATGTTGTATCTCAGTAGGTGTTCAGCTGCTTAATGTTGTATCTCAGTAGGTGTTCAGCTGCTTGATGTTGTATCTCAGTAGGTGTTCAGCTGCTTGATGTTGTATCTCAGTAGGTGTTCAGCTGCTTGATGTTGTATCTCAGTAGGAGTTCAGCTGCTTAATGTTGTTTCTCAGTAGGTGTTCAGCTGCTTGATGTTGTATCTCAGTAGGTGTTCAGCTGCTTAATGCTGTATCTCAGTAGGTGTTCAGCTGCTTGATGTTGTATCTCAGTAGGTGTTCAGCTGCTTGATGTTGTATCTCAGTAGGTGTTCAGTTGCTTGATGTTGTATCTCAGTAGGTGTTCAGCTGCTTGATGTTGTATCTCAGTAGGAGTTCAGTTGCTTAATGTTGTATCTCAGTAGGTGTTCAGCTGCTTGATGTTGTATCTCAGTAGGTGTTCAGCTGCTTAATGTTGTATCTCAGTAGGTGTTCAGCTGCTTGATGTTGTATCTCAGTAGGTGTTCAGCTGCTTGATGTTGTATCTCAGTAGGTGTTCAGCTGCTTGATGATGTATCTCAGTAGGTGTTCAGCTGCTTAATGTTGTTTCTCAGTAGGTGTTCAGCTGCTTGATGTTGTATCTCAGTAGGTGTTCAGCTGCTTAATGCTGTATCTCAGTAGGTGTTCAGCTGCTTGATGTTGTATCTCAGTAGGTGTTCAGCTGCTTGATGTTGTATCTCAGTAGGTGTTCAGTTGCTTGATGTTGTATCTCAGTAGGTGTTCAGCTGCTTGATGTTGTATCTCAGTAGGAGTTCAGTTGCTTGATGTTGTATCTCAGTAGGAGTTCAGCTGCTTGATGTTGTATCTCAGTAGGAGTTCAGTTGCTTGATGTTGTATCTCAGTAGGAGTTCAGCTGCTTGATGTTGTATCTCAGTAGTTGTTCAGCTGCTTGATGTTGTATCTCAGTAGGTGTTCAGCTGCTTGATGTTGTATCTCAGTAGGAGTTCAGTTGCTTGATGTTGTATCTCAGTAGGAGTTCAGCTGCTTGATGTTGTATCTCAGTAGGAGTTCAGTTGCTTGATGTTGTATCTCAGTAGGAGTTCAGCTGCTTGATGTTGTATCTCAGTAGGAGTTCAGCTGCTTGATGTTGTATCTCAGTAGGAGTTCAGTTGCTTGATGTTGTATCTCAGTAGGAGTTCAGCTGCTTGATGTTGTATCTCAGTAGTTGTTCAGCTGCTTGATGTTGTATCTCAGTAGGTGTTCAGCTGCTTGATGTTGTATCTCAGTAGGAGTTCAGTTGCTTGATGTTGTATCTCAGTAGGAGTTCAGCTGCTTGATGTTGTATCTCAGTAGGAGTTCAGTTGCTTGATGTTGTATCTCAGTAGGAGTTCAGCTGCTTGATGTTGTATCTCAGTAGGTGTTCAGCTGCTTGATGTTGTATCTCAGTAGGAGTTCAGTTGCTTGATGTTGTATCTCAGTAGGAGTTCAGCTGCTTGATGTTGTATCTCAGTAGTTGTTCAGCTGCTTGATGTTGTATCTCAGTAGGTGTTCAGCTGCTTGATGTTGTATCTCAGTAGGAGTTCAGCTGCTTAATGTTGTATCTCAGTAGTTGTTCAGCTGCTTGATGTTGTATCTCAGTAGGAGTTCAGCTGCTTGATGTTGTATCTCAGTAGTGGTTCAGCTGATTGATGATGTATCTCAGTAGGTGTTCAGCTGCTTGATGTTGCACTCGAGAGCTAAGTAGCACCTAAACATCTTCCTAATTTCCAGTCGTTATTAAAGCCTGGTTTCAAGTTTAAATTCCTACCTTGTGTAAGTCTTCGATTAATATCCGAATTATCCGAGATCAGTGAATCATTGTCGCCTAAATCTCCATAATTACTCTTCGAAAAATACACATGTCTCAAGTCATGAATGACTCGTACGCTACTAATTACTGCAGCGTGTCCCATGTATATTTTTCTCGCAACTCATCGTACACACGCCATTGATATACCACAAATATAAAATAAAACGTGCATGAAATTATTGAGAATAAAGTGTGTTGCAGAAAGTTTCAATTGATATATTATTCTAAGGCTTATAGAGTATTCAATGTGAATTAAACACTCAGAGTTCCTATTTTTCTTAGCTTTTGATGCCATGAATCCTAACAGCCACTGCTAGTAAGAACATTTCGAAACAACTGCACTTGTGGGGAACATCTCAGCAAGTACAACCGTCAAGATACTGAAAACCTGTTTTCCATTTATGCCCTTCAGTCTCCATCAACAGAAAATTGTCTAGTGCAATTTTGCTTTTCACGCGGTGAGAAGGGATCGGAATCATAGTCACCACGACGCGACAGCTCTGATTACTTTGGTCACGAGTGGCCTCTTCGGAAATCTAGACACAATTTCGAGGAGCCAAATTTATTTCCTTCGTTGATTGATAAATTTCTGCATCGTCTGTGACCGGAGGAGGGAGATGTCATCGCGCCCTTCTGAGCTCGCGGCACGTCAATACTTGCGTCGGTCTGTCCCGACCAAGGAGGTTGAATCTCCTTAGTCGCGCGAGCTCTCCTCGATGCAGCAATAACGAACTCTTCTCAGGTACCGAAACTCCTAGATATTAGTCTTTCAACCCTCATGAGTTTATTAGAAGCATGAAGCATGTGTCTCTTACACATGCTAAAAAAAGAACTGACATATTTCCGTGAAATTATTTTGTAAAGTGAAATTATTTTCTCGTAAGTTTCGCGTTCTTACTCAAAGAATCCGATATCTCATTAAAGAGAAAGAGAGAAAAAAATCAGAATCTTTCCTATCAGTAATACACTTCAGTCAATCATTCTAATGTACCTGAGAATTTCCACCTGTATGATGTTCTTGAAAAAAAACATAAAATCATAATTATATTGGGCATAAATAAAATTTCAATTTGCATTCTCCTATTTTTCTTCAGCGCTTTTTAAAAGTGTATGAAATAATTGAATGAGCGTACAAACCAAATAGTATAAAATAATCGTTGAATGCGACTGAAGAAACGAGCAAATCAGTTTCGACTGACTTCCTTGCACTGCTGTCTCTGCAAGCCTAATCGACTTGCTGTAAACAAAGGTCTTTGCTTAAAATATACGGGCGAAATTATTCTCGTGGAACAAAAGTTCTGGAAAATATCACAATACAACCATCCCAAATTATTTTATGCAAGCGAAGATATCGGACTATCAGCTCCTGAAGCAATATGAGATTAATTCGGTGTTAAATCTGACGTGGAAGGAGTAGTACTCAGGAAGGCAAGGGATCGCTGATAGAAGGGCTTATCTGGTGCGATCTGCGCCTTTGTAAAGATTGCCTTACTATCAAGATTTACGACCCTTTTCGTCATTCATATGAACGGTCTATTCTTTGCAATAACTTTGCTCAAAGAACGATGACGAGTGAATAACATGCAGTTGCAAAGAGTTTATTGAGCCATTACAAAAGACTAAAGGTCTTGAAACCCCCAACCTTTACCAGGATGACTTTTTTTGGAGGTATTCTTAATCTCTAACATCTTCATGCGACTGATGCAGTAAAAAATATACTGCACAGCAAAAATTGATGCTGGGACTAGCAAAAAAAACTGAGAAGTATACTTTTTTCATTAAAAGTTAGCACTGCGGAGAAATTTTCAGCGGCTTTGAGTTTTTCTAGCATGTGTCAACAAAATATTTTGACTTTTCTGCATTGGAATCCTTAACCATTCTTCAGATGACGGCATTTCATGCATACTGTTTCTGACGACAGGTGATGATCAGGGATTTACGACTTACAGTATACCTGCAACACGCATCAAGGTAACTCCGAGTTATCTGGAATTCTCGATTGGAATGCTATTTATGGGGCTCCTGTACATTTACGCGAAAAAATTCATTGTATTTTTGTACATATGGTAGTGAGATTTGAGTTGTGTTAGTGGAGGCAAATGAAGTTTTGGGAAAAATCCTCTAACTATCATAAACTAACCATTAAATTGTCGTTAGTAGACTTTTTCAACTTATTAATGGCAGATTCAGAGAAAATGCAGTTATTGGTATATGAATATCAAAGAGCATTAACGACAAAAAATTATAAGAGATTATTCTAGTTAGATTAGAGCATTCTAATGTTTTATTGGGACGGAAGTGTAGGAATTAAAAAAATAGAGTAAAGTGGGGCGAGAGTGAGAGCTTCTTCATGTTTGAAGTCAAGCATCACAGTAAATGAAAAGATTGAAAAGGTACATAGTTGGAGCGGCGAAAGTTGAAGCGCATTTGACATGAGATACTTCAGGAGCAAAATTGGAGTCGCAGTACTTGATATAGCACGAAATGAAGATATGCCTGAAGTATCAAGTAAGTTACTCAGTAAAATAAGAGGGGGAAAGTGTTAAAAAGGTTGCGGAAATGGGAAAAATGAATAATCAATGTTCTGTGAAGTGAAGCATTTTGAAGTAAGTGGTGTTATAAAAAATATTTCGTCTTCATTGGCTAGTGAAACGAACAGGATAACATTGATCATGGGAAAGATTGAAGATAAATGCATCGATGGTTTACTCTTTACTACCACATTCGTGCAAGGCCATAAAGTGAAGCTAGAAGTGATGCGTCAACATAACAACTTTCTAAAACTACCGTGAAAACGATTTTAATTCCCACATATTTTGTTATTCTCACGAAAAGTTCAGCTGAAGCTTTGTTTCAATAAATTAAAAGTCATGAGAACACATTTCGATAGTTGCTCGGCCTCAAATCTAATTATCCAATGTTTGCGATACTAGCTAAGATTCTGTAGCGACTACCAAATAATAAGCATTAATCTTATCGAGGTTGCGACAAGAGACTCACAACCAAATTTGGACGCAGGACTCCCTCACAACAAACGTGAGGCGCACTGCCGCGGATGAGTTTGCTCGGAGTGTAATAAAGCAATCAACCGAGCCGGTGGGTTGCCCACAGATAACAAAAAGAGTCACCGTGAAGCATCGTTGGTGCCAGTCTCCAGCACACACGCTCAGTTGCGCTCGGGTCGATTGCGAGTGAGGTATGAGTAAGTAGAGCACAGCTCTGTTCCTCGATCGACCTTACCACGCTGGTCTCCACTTCTGTACACTTTGTTAAAAATGTATAAGTGCCACTGATGATAACTCCTCCTGAAGCTATACTGAAAAAGAATGCGCGATATGAAATATTATGCTCGTTTTTACAATTGTTAAATTTTGTCTGCTGCTGTAAATGAAAACAAATATTGGTTCATCTTCAGAGAATATACGTCGATCCTCAGTAACATGCAGTTGCAAAAGCAGTAAAATAAATTGATTTTTACACCCTCGAATACAAAGACTATTTCACGGGTAGATTACTTTCATTGTGAACATTCATTTTTCCCACTGTACAAAAATTCGCTATTCTCTTTGAGAAAAACTTGATCTTATCAAGCATATCCCTTCTCATTTGGTTTTGTGTACACGGTTGTTTCCTTCTTACTTTGGCAGGTGTTTGAAATTTCTTCATCTGACTACAACGATAATTGGCCAACTAACTAAGAACGTTCACCTCCATTTGAGATCCAGGTTTAAATGAGTGGCACATGTTTGGAATGCGTTGATATGCGCGAAATTTAAAATTAAATTTAAAATTCGCATTAACTCATGAATATTTTCTCTATATTTTTTCATGCTATGGCTGTATACCAATGAGTATTTCATCTACGTGCGTTGTCTGAACTGAGTGGGATCAAAGTTGTTAATGTAGTACAATATGGTCATACCCCGGATGGTTCATCGTCATGGATCAAAAAATTCTAGGCATGAAGACATGAAGTGATAAGAATGAAGTGAATTCCGACATGAAGTTTGATACACAATCCTGAGAAAGTAAAGTTATATCTTTTCGGCAATATGATATCACTTTCCATTTATAAATACAGTCCTTGCTTCGAGGAATCAAAACTTTGTACATCATTTCAAAATGAATACACAAACGGTAAAATATGCGCATCGCTATTTTACAATGCAATAATTATACTTTTAATGCATAACATATCATCAATCCCATTTCCTGTTAATGAAATACCAAGTAAAGATGAAAGCGCAGCCGCCTCGTCAATGATGAATTCGCGAAAATTCCATAACCAGATTTCCTTCACTCTTAATCGAATAAACAATAGGGAAATGACGCTTTAAAAGACATTGATTGGAATTTATTTAGAGAAAAAAATAATTTTCAAGCGACCACAATCAATCGATTTATAAATTGGTAACACAAACAAAAGTTTTCATCATTAGCACATCGACCTCATTATAGTGTTGTGAGGGTAAACTTTTATGTCGTATAAATTAGAATTATTTCTACTCAACGACACAGTTGTTTAATTTAAATTGAAACAAGTTGTACAACCAATTTAATTACAGTCAAGTTGGAAAAAAAATTCAATCCAAATCACAAGCTGCAAAATAAGCTGCTTTGAAACGAACATTTAAAATACTCTCACTAACTTTGATCTGGTACGCAACTGTCCTCCCTACATGTTAGCAGCCTGTGATAGTGG
Organism: Morinoia aosen; assembly: GCA_030386875.1. Taxonomy (NCBI): domain Eukaryota; kingdom Metazoa; phylum Arthropoda; class Malacostraca; order Amphipoda; family Talitridae; genus Morinoia; species Morinoia aosen. Next base: position 58,109,992 of record CM059561.1, on the reverse strand, counting down.
CTCTGGCCCCGTGAAGTTTCGTAACTTAAAAAATGATATTCTTCGTTTACATTTCATGTACAATTCTTGCAATGAAAAAATGCTAAAAATTCAATTATTACTACCTCAAGTATTTTCAAGTAAGGGCTGTCATTGTTCGTAGCATCTTAGTCGCTTTGTAAACTGTACGTAACGCTGAGCTTAACGATTGCAAATACTGAAAAACTTCACAAAAGAAGGAAGAAACTTGTTGCTGAAACACCAAAATTAGTTCTGGCGATTCTTTATCCAGCCATGCATTAAAGGATAGATCGAACTTTTTGTGGAAGAATTAAGATCAGTTCCAGAGATTCTTCATTCAAACTCGAGCGTTTCCTTTCTGTTCTTTTTAGCTTAAAAATGACCTCTTTCGAACATGTTTCTGATATTACTTCGCATCTTTTTTACATCCGAGGCTTCAATAGAGTCAATGAGTATATTTTGGTGTCTCTGCTACAGTTACACTGAAGAAAGATCTAATGCTCTTTAGGAACCGTTTACTTTATTAGTTTCAAAATAAATTTTAATGCGGTATTGCAGAAGCGAACAATGTAAGTAAGAACAGTTGTTAAACATAGAAGAACCAGAAACTGTTACGCAGCCTTAACAATTCAGCACTCGTCTCGTACTTCCCGATCCTGAGCATGCTGTAGCATAATGACTTAGGCGGTATCAATGACCGCTTGAGCAATATTGAACGGCTTTGTTGCCACTCACGAGCAAAGCTTTTCTTCACGAACTGTTCGATTCAAATCCAATGTTACTACGCAGAATTAAATGTTTACCTCTTGAAAATTATAGTATTAACTGCCTTATTATGGTGCATAATTGAGAGCTCACGTCAATACCGCTGTAATACGACTGAATGAAAGGTTTATCGTTGTGTAAAGCAATGATTTAACCCTGCCTTGTCACTACGCAGATAAGTTTACGGCAGAGCGGCGGCAACGCGTTGCGTTCAGCTGCCAGGTCGCTGAGCTTCGGCAAAGGTTAAACTGCGAGTCTGTGTTTGATAAATCACCTACGTGCAAAGTCGCATGTCCGCGTAAATGGACAACAACAAATCATGGGAAATGAATAATAAGTTGTGCGAAATGTACTTTTTCCTCAATTAATGATTTCCTACTCTCAGAGCTGACGTTCTCTCGAAGTTGTGTTACGGTTGCCAGGTTGACAAAGACGGACACTTGTAGATTTAGGCGAGTCTAGACTTGTGGCAGTGGAGTTGTGAGGTGATGGTTCTGGAGTTGTGACTTGTGAGAATGGAGTTGTGCGGTTATGACTATGGAATTACGACTTGTGACTGTGTAGTTGAAGAGTTATGGTTCTGGTGTTAGGACTTGCTTTAGAGTCCGCTGTTATGACTTTAGAGTCGTGACTTCTGTTGGTGATATAGAGTTGCCTCATTACATAGGAATCAAAGGTTATGACTTTGAAGTAGAGTCAAAAATTCTGAAAATTTATGACAAACATCTTCCTTCATTTGCGCATACTTTCATCGCGGCCAAAAATGTTGGCATTTTAGGAAAAATTCATTCTCGTTGGCTACAGTCAAGAGAAGTTCGTAAATTAACTTCTGGAAAAAGTTTGCCATTTCTTTGTGCTTTTGATCACATTTGATCTAACCAAGGAGTTTCTCATAACTCGAGGCAGAATCCTTTACCTTCTCCATAAAAGCACAGATCCCAATTAATTTCAGCTCTACGAAAAAAACTGAGCGACTAGTCACTTTCTATCGTATAATGGGCACGAAAATGAATCAAAATTAGTGTTCTATTTCATGAAGGCATAAAATTAGTTTTTGTGTGTTATATTACCGATTATAAGAATTATACGATCATTATTACGCAAACAGCAAAGCAAGAGAATTTAGTATGTTGAATTCTCTTAAAGGACAAAAAAGAAAAGGTTCCATTCCATTCAACACCTAAATGTATCTCAAGCTCTAAGAAAAATCCAACCGGAACTTTGTATCAAATTACTCAGCACGAAGATTGCAATCACTGAAAAATTAATTATAAGCCTTACATAATAATCGATGAGCCAGTAACATCATGAGCGAGTAACATTATGACCAGTCTAATAAACTTCGTTGTTCGATGAGCAAGTAACATCATGAGCAAGTAACATTATGACCAGTCTAATAAACTTCGATGTTCGATGTGCAAGTAACACTATGACCAGTCTATTAAACTTCGATGATCGATGAGCAAGTAACATCATGAGCAAGTAACATTATGACCAGTCTAATAAACTTCGATGTTCGATGAGCAAGTTACATTATGACCAGTCTATTAAACTTCGATGTTAGATGAACAAGTAACATTATGACCAGTCTATTAAATTTCGATGTTAGATGAGCAAGTAACATTATGACCGGTCTATTAAACTTCGATGCTTCGATGAGCAAGCAACATTATGACCAGTCTATTAAATTTCGATGTTAGATGAGCAAGTAACATTATGACCGGTCTATTAAACTTCGATGCTTCGATGAGCAAGCAACATTATGACCAGTCTATTAAATTTCGATGCTTCGATGAGCAAGCATCATTATGACCAGTCTATTAAATTTCGATGTTTCGATGAGCAAGCAACATTATGACCGGTCTATTAAATTTCGATGTTAGATGAGCAAGTAACATTATGACCGGTCTATTAAACTTCGATGCTTCGATGAGCAAGCAACATTATGACCAGTCTATTAAATTTCGATGTTTCGATGAGCAAGCAACATTATGATCAGTCTATTAAATTTCGATGTTTCGATGAGCAAGTAACATTATGACCAGTCTATTGAATTTCGATGTTAGATGAGCAAGTAACATTATGACCAGTCTATTGAATTTCGATGTTTGATGAGCAAGTAACATTATGACCAGTCTATTAAATTTCGATGTTCGATGAGCAAGTAACATTATGACCAGTCTATTGAATTTCGATGTTTGATGAGCAAGTAACATTATGACCAGTCTATTAAATTTCGATGTTAGATGAACAAGTAACATTATGACCAGTCTATTAAATTTCGATGTTAGATGAGCAAGTAACATTATGACCAGTCTATTGAATTTCGATGTTTGATGAGCAAGTAACATTATGACCAGTCTATTAAATTTCGATGTTCGATGAGCAAGTAACATTATGACCAGTCTATTGAATTTCGATGTTTCGATGAGCAAGCAACATTATGACCAGTCTATTAAATTTCGATGTTTCGATGAGCAAGCAACATTATGACCAGTCTATTAAATTTCGATGTTTCGATGAGCAAGTAACATTATGATCAGTCTATTAAATTTCGATGTTTCGATGAGCAAGTAACATTATGACCAGTCTATTAAATTTCGATGTTAGATGAGCAAGTAACATTATGACCAGTCTATTGAATTTCGATGTTTGATGAGCAAGTAACATTATGACCAGTCTATTAAATTTCGATGTTCGATGAGCAAGTAACATTATGACCAGTCTATTGAATTTCGATGTTTGATGAGCAAGTAACATTATGACCAGTCTATTAAATTTCGATGTTCGACGAGCAAGTAACATTATGGCCAGTCTATTAAATTTCGATGTTCGATGAGCAAGTAACATCATGACCAGTCTATTAAATTTCGATGTTCGATGAGCAAGTAACATTATGATCGGTCTATTAAACTTCGATGTTCGATGAGCCAGCAACATTATGACCAGTCTATTATATTTCGATGTTTCGATGAGCAAGCAACATTATGACCAGTCTATGAAATTTAGATGTTTTGATGAGCCAGCAATAGTATGACCAGTCTATTAAATTTCGATATGTTTCGATGAGCAAGCAACATTATGACCAGTCTATTAAATTTCGATGTTTCGATGAGCAAGCAACATTATGACCAGTCTATTAAATTTCGATGTTTCGATGAGCAAGCAACATTATGACCAGTCTATTAAATTTCGATGTTTCGATGAGCAAGCAACATTATGACCAGTCTATTAAATTTCGATGTTTCGATGAGCAAGCAACATTATGACCAATCTAATAAACTTTGCCAGGCTGGTGGAACTTCAGTAATGCGATCCTTACAGCACCAAGCCATTTTATATCATCTTGAAATATTGAACTTCTTTTGTCAGAGCTACCATTTGTTATACGATAACCGGCAGGGATCATCGTTCCTATTGTAAAAATAACATTTCATCACTATCGCGCCCAGGTTGTACGTAATTACAGTAACTACGTCGCGAAAGATTAGTTAATGAAGCATTTGCATTATGTAACAAGAATGGTGTAAAATACTGTGCTGTAGTGTTCTGTCAAACCGTTGAGAGTAAATGAAAACCTCGTACAGTGATTGTTTGCGATCTAACTGTTTGCGAGAGACTGACAAATAGTTTTTACCTCTATCTGATGTGGCAGTTTTGCAAATTTAATATTATTGGGATGTGTGTTACGTAAAAGGCAAGGTGGTAGTATTTTTGTTTTGTGGCTACCCTGCCTCATCATTTCAAGTGAACGAAGGCTTTTGTTTAGAATCTCAAGGCAAATACAAAAGACGCAGGTTATTATGGAGTCAGATCTCACTCTTGTCTTCCACAGGCTCTCGTTTTCTGATTCTGTCTCTTCGTTGACCTTCAATTTGAGCAAGTGTATTTGAGCACAAAATCACCTCATGTCCTCGTATATGCTCATCCATAACCTCTATCATAAAATATTAAGGTTTTTAGTAAATTTTAAAACTGGTGAGCTAAATATAAATATCCACCAAGTCAGACTCAAAATGTAAGCCTTCTACGGACAAATGGTTCAATTTCTCAAGACAATTACGAAATTTATCTCTTTTCAACGTTGGTGTGGGATTGATCATAAAAAAATAAACTATTATTCCTCTGAATATTTTATTTATTTGATTACGCTACCTATATAGTGAATGTAGCAGTCAAGGAACGGATTAAAGGGTAAGCTAGACCAGCGTGAATTGATTGAATTATTTTTCAGCGCATCTCAATGCATAGTGTTTTAACTATACCCATGATACTTTTTTCTGTTTAGTCTGCATACTCAAGTATGTAGTTAATTAGCCATTCGTTTGTCATTCATGGCTCAATGTCGCCTTACTGCAACCAGCAGTCTTCCCTATTGTAGACAGGACCACGTCTGACCGGGAAAAACGTAAAAAGTGTTCATTTTTTCAATAATGATTTCTGTCTGCGTCCCCACAATGAAATTTAGCTCAACTCTCATCCCGTATTGAAAAAATTGAATCTACGTAATTTACATTCGAGTGCCGTACACGATAAGCCCCTTCTCATGTCGCTCCCGTCTAAAATGAATCTCGACAAGTAGTGTAAAAACAGAAAATTCTACATATTTGAATAAGCGAAAAGAACTGAACTCGAACTGAAATATTCATGAACTAAAATAGTTTCTTTACATTGTAAAGCGGTCGCTCTTTAAAGCAGTTTCATAGTTCAAACAGTGTTAATACTATCTCTTCAAGTCGAAGATCTTACTCTCAGACATGAGACGATTGTGGTATCATTCCATACAATTAGTAGGAGCTGCCTGAGAATAAATGACAACATTGTCTTTCCCTGAGTGCATACACAAAACAAAATTATCATAGACCTCACATGCGTAGACGATCAAGAATAATTACAAACTATCGACGGATTTCCATCGTATTCGCATCATTTTCCAGGGAAGAGTAGCAACGCTGTTTTTCCCAACGTTAAGCCATTCGACAAGATAAATTGTGTGGTAAATCCCTCTTAGAGTCCCTTTCTCTAGACGTCTTTTCGCAGCCAAGTATGGGCAACAGACGCAACTCTGAGGTGAGGGCAAGTCTCTTAGTCAGGAATATTCAAAATTGTAGACTGAATTTAGTAACTGTGAGTGGTGAGATGAGCAAATGTTTTTATAACAAATACTTCCGAATTTCAAAGGGCTGATTTTGAAGCTGTTTGAAATGTATTTTTCGAGTGTTTCTCTTCGTGCTTGAAGTCATGTGCTTGGTAATAAGCATCATAAAAATATTTATTTTGATATAATATCTAAGTATAAACAACATAATCTTTTGGATACATGTATTGAGGAAATAAAACCAAAGATCCGATTCATAAGCGACGCTGCTTTAGACAGGAATACCTCACGTTCTGCTCCTCTATACGCTTGGAATATTCGTGCATACCACACATAAAACTTCTGTTCAACACAAGTGTTCTGTTCTGCTCTGTTCTGTTCTGTTCTGTTCTGTTCTGTTCAGCAGAATAACGTGTTCCGTTTCGTGGAACACGTTACATATTCTCTACGATGTATTGTTTTCACTCCCTCAGATACCCAGATGGCTGAACTGGTTCGGAGACATGAGCGTCATGCGCTTTTTCCTCTTCAAAAAGCCATGGATGTCAGCATGGTTCCCTGTGAAGCTAATAAACGCCGTCGTGAGGTCCTTCGGGGTGGTACGTTCCAGACATTTCGGGTTGAAATTTTCATCGCAGAAATTTTCACTGTGGTCTTCTTTTATTTTCACAACTGCACGTTTTCAAGAGAGCTCGTGATGCGATATTGTGAAGTAATTTTCTAAAATGAGGGGTATTTTCTCACCTTTATACTGCAATAATGCAGAATTATAAGTTCAATGAAAGCTCACGCATCAGCCTATATGTGTCATTCATTAAACTTAAAATTAAAGTTGCACATGAACGTAGGCTACGAATGATGGGAGACAATACCAAAGCAACGCAGTGAAATGAGTGCTTTGCATACACGAGACTCCACGAGGCTGGTGTTAGTTTACGAGAAACATGTCTAGTTATGCACATTTTATTTAAGTGTGGAGAGACCATGTGTGACTGTTGATAGTTTTCTTGTTAGCCACTTGAGAGATTTCTTAAACAATGAACATTCAAGCAACTGAATAAAAACACCAATAAAGCAAATGTTTGTTGTCTGCGTCACATTTCCGCTTACTCGTGAATTCTAAATTCCAAGTTGTTCTAACGATTCTTGAGACAAATTTTTTGCTGTCTGCTTTGATTGAAAATTACCTTCAACTGAACTCAACCTGACTCATTATGGTCAACAATCTTACATTTTGTGATTGTATTTTTTTAAGAGGAAGGCTTCGAGCGTGAATACCTGCTCATTGCATACTTATCCTAATTTAGAGCTAAGAAATTTTTACAGTCAAGGACAATGCTCAAGACGTTCAATAGAATTTAACTTATAACTCAAGCCACAGATCGGCGTGAGACTCACCAGCAGGTGAACGGGATTGTCGCGGTTTCTTTGGAGTAATTTACTCATCACAAGGATACCTTATTTCTACAAACTTTGGTCCACGCTTTGCAAAAATTTCGAACATCAAAGAATTTACAGAAAACACCGCAGTTTCCATGCTTTTGGAGCAAATTTTGCCTTTTTCTTTGGTTTATGACTCCTGAAAAGAACGCTATTTATTCCCAAACTTTCATCCGTTCGATGAAGGTATTTCCTCTTTTTCAATCTCCCGAGCAAATCGCTGTAGGAATCATGGTTGCCACAGACTTTGTAACGCCAGAAACAGTTGGCCTGTTGGTGCCCGACCTCATTCAACACAACCTGGCACTCTCCTTACGAGTCAAGTTACACGCACGTGAATTTCGCGTCTTGAGGTGCATAACCGAGAACACTTAAAGCGATGTTGAGACGTGTTCTCTAAGCTTAGTTGGGAGCCTACACAAGTTAATTATAACTGTTTAGGTTTACCGTGTTTGAATGGTCTTGAATGGTCTCCCGTTCATGTATCGAATTAAACTCCAGTTCTAGCATAATTGTGTTTTTGCTCTCAGTCATCCGGGCTACAACAATTGAACGGCCTGACAAAAATTGTTATGTCATACTATCATAGATTCAGAAGCTGATAGTCGAATTCAAACGCGTTTACATAATGGATAAAATCTGCATTGGGCTCCTCGAATAAAATTTTAGTGGAATGGTCATGACGAAATTCTTTGGCTTTTGGACAAACCAGCGAGCTGTTCTGAAGAGATCTTTCAAGGGAGAACAAACGTGTATTGCGGCGCTAAAATAAGTCCAGACGAAGCACTTTCTTGTTGACCTACCGAACAGGCACTCTTTTGCTCATCTAAGAAAAAGAAATAAAATTCAAGTCGATTAACCAAAGTACGTCAGTGGTCAATTAAGCTAATCGGATTAAAACAATTTTAATAAAAAACGAAGGGAATTGAAATGCAGTTCAACAATTAAGCCCCTTAAGGCTTGAATCGATGCATAATTTCTGCAACACAAGTTTTTGTCCAAGAAGATTGGTAAATTATACGGCCCATTATACATTATACTTCAATACGTCAAGTGCACCCGTCCATGGGTTTCAACACACATCGATCAGCGGAGGCCGACCAAGTTCCATCGCTAGCGGACAGAGTTTTCGATAGAGGAAGGACGTGTTTCCCAGAAAGGTGAAAAAGTTTTTCCCCTTTTTCGAATGGATCTTGTACATTCCAAAATGCCACCGACACTTGAATGCACGAAGCTTATAAAGTGTAGAAATAGTTCGAATAGTATATCAATTAATTCTATCAATCATTTTCCCGTACGGAAGGTACGTAAGCTTCCCGGTACACGTCATATTGACGGCGTATTTCACATCTGCTCTAGAAACGCTACTAGCTTTTTTTCTCTGGAGATTTGACGCGCTTTTGCTCACTTGTGGGGCTATTTCTAAGCATGCAGAATTGACTCAAGAAAAAATAAAATCTACCATCAGTAAATGAGGTAATGTAATACAATGAGGCACTCATTTTAATTTTACGACCAGATGTGAAAGATGAAATTTCGAGCATGAATGTGTGCATAAATAATTTATCTATACTATAATAAAAGCTCCGTCCGTCCGGCTGTCTGTGTGTCACACCCATAAGTAGAGTGTGTGATGAGCGTATCTGTGATACAAGCTTCATCAACTCCACAATTTTCGGTGTATTAATCCTTCAGATTCGGAGTCGGAATGAATATCACGTGTATTTTTGGGAAATAGGAACGTGTGTCACATAATTTGTCGAACGTTATTATACATTTTTGACGAGTCGTGTGTGCTCGTTATAAGTAATTTTCACCGTCATCGTACGTCATCAGGATAATAATCCAACGTGAGGTTGGATTACGGGAATATGCCTATGTAGAATTTCTGAATAAACAGAATTCCTTGAGCGTCTTTTTTACTTTTTGTATCACAAGATAACGAACTAGCGTGTATAATTTGAAAGTCTCATTTTGACAATCGGGTTATAAAAATAGTTACATGAATTTGTTTAATTATAAAAAATACAGAACGAATAAGGAAATTTAGTTGGCTGAGAACGAAAAACGTTCTTCTATCAAACTTTCACCTTCTACATTCCAATAAATAATGGGATAATGCAAAATAAGTATTCAATTTGTATGACCTTCATGTATCTGACTTTTAAACTCTTAGTATACGCAATACTTACTAAAAAGTTGAATGAAAAAACATGGCCTAGCTTCAATAATTAATTTATAATTACTTAACTGACACTTAAAAGTTAGAGAGTAATGACAACAAGTCCGCACTACTCTTATCGCAGCTGATGGTCGTTAGTTCGCTTTATTTTTCAGAAGCTTGTATTTGATACGGCAAATTGACGAGTGGTTTTAGCAAAGTCCAAAGCCATGAAAATTTTTCAACAATCTACGCTTGCCATGCGCTCATTATATGTATATAGCGTTTGTTCCTAGTCTCGTGGACGTGATATTTATGCTTCAAAATTCCATTGAATGCAATTTTCGTCGTACAATGGAAGTTCTGGGGTACCACAGGTAACATTCGCCAACAACCCGCTGACAGGCCTGCTGATCGTGGCAGCCATGTTTGCCGGGGACGCTGCGGTGGCGGGGGCCGCGCTCCTCACCGCCTGCATCGGCGTGCTCTGCAGCAAGGTGAGGTGACCACGTTTCCTGGTGTTGTGTTGTGTGGTAAGATAGTTTCAATGAATATCTTTACCTAATTGTGTCGAATCTCACAAGATGATAATGTTTTTGATAGCCTGCATTGGAATGATAGCTTACACATGTGTCGTCATTGAATTGCGTCAAATCTCATAAGGTGATACTTAATGTTTTTGATAGATTGCGTTGGTGCACTCTGCAGCCAGGTGAGGTGACCGCGTTTCCAGGTGTTGTGTTGCGCATGATAGCTTTCACATGCGTCGTCATTGAATTGTGTCGCATCTCTCAAGATGATGCTTAATGTTTTCATTGGTGCACCCTGTAGCAAGGAGAGAGGGTCATGTATATATTTTCAAGCACTATCAGCCCTACTAAAAATTGGAGAAAAAACTCTATTTGCTCTAAAACCATAAAATGCAGCGGATGCCTTCTGTTTGACCAAATTTGCAACTAAGTCAAAATTTCCGTTTTCTATTATAGCACACGATTTCAGCACTCTGATGAATTTCTCAATGGACAAAAAAATATTTAAAAAAATTAAACTTTCTCACTGGTAGATTGAAATATAAACCAAATGACAATAAAAATCTTTCTCTGCGCGACAAAGTACGTTTTGAAAAATTGAAAATTACATCATCAGGGTTACATGAAGAGAGTGCGGATTTTACACCTAACTGGGACAATTTCCTATCGTGAGTCTGCTTCACAGTATCAATATATTTAACGGTTTTACGCTGTACATACAGTTTAAGACTTGAAAAATCTAATGTGCTGACTATGGTTGACAAAGAATTTTGAATAGATAACAGTTGGGCTTCCAGTTGTTGAAGTCTGCGCTCTTTCTGTCGGATTTCCTGGTCGAGTAGCTGCTCCTGAAATTTCCGGTATGCTTCAGTTTGTTGCAGATAATGCTTATATAGCTTAAAGGCTAGAAATTTTGGCACGACTTGGTACGCCTTGCAGCACACCAGATAGTGTAGATCCTGCTTAGTTTTCGGCAGTTTTCGTGAACACTGCTCAAACTTTCGAAACCACCAAAGTCCATCTTGGCCATATCTATGACGTAAAATATCAGAAATTGGACGATTGGTAGGAAACCTAATTTTTAGTATAAAAAGAAACACAAGGGTCACAATAAAAATCATCTATTTGCACTCAGACCAGCTGGTTTCGACTTTTCATTTTCAATGAATGCTTCTGAAACAAAAGGACAAAAAATTTTTTATACAATCAAAATTACAAAGTATTCGAAAAAACACTTGCAACACTTCATAGGAAATTTACATGGGTCCTTGATAAAAAAATATATAAAAAAACGAAAACTAAACTAAATCATTGGGTGTACAGGGGCACGGCAATTTGATCGGTGTTGAGCTGCGGTCTATGTTTGGTTATATAAAGGGATTCTAAAATTCTAATATCTGACTCCTGAGCTGATCCTATGATTTCAAAATTATCTATTGAGAACGAGAAAGCACTGGGTTGCGGTATGATAGCGTCCACAAATATCGAAATCGACTTAGGTCAAATCTCACGACATGATGCTGAATGTTCTCGTTCGCCTTCATTGGTGCGCTCAGCAGGAAGGTGAGGTGAAATATAATGTGATATCCTTCACGAATGTGGTCAGTGGATTCTGTGCATTTACCATGCAGATAGTAGGTGCTTGTGAACAAATCGTTGCACTAGAATTATTGAAAAAAAATTGAATGGACTCTACTTCTACCAAAAAGTAGGTGGGGTCCATGTTACATAGTTTTGCGACTATTATTACATAGTTTTTTAGCGTGGAGTAAAATAAAAATAAGCAGTTTTTATTTTTCTTTATACTGGGAGTTCACCTTTGAGAAGCGAAAGTATGTCAACTGCATGAGGTGTTTCGCTGCAGACGCTTGAAAGGCTTTCCAAATTCCCAAGACTGAGATTCACCAAACGCAACATGCGCTGATAACTCGATAAACACATTTGCTGAATTTGAAATATTTGAAAGTTATCAATCTTGCAATCATCAAATTATGTAACTTATCCGTCCACGAAAATGTATTCTATGTATTGTGTTTTCGCATTAACTTTGTTTTCAAGACATTTGATCCATTATGTACGAGTATGAGCGCAGTCTCTTGATTTAGCGAATCGGAGAAGATCTCTTATGTTTTGCAAATGCTTATTTGGTATATCTATTCCATCCACGCCCACAGGCACATCCTTAATGCAAATACAACAAATTAAATAGCTGTGAAAGTTGAAATAATAGAGCCATGGAAATACGTACTTTAACGTCAGTTCGAATGGCGCAAGAAATTTCCGAGTCACGTCCTACATAATGAGCATTACGTTTATTTATTAGATTCTTCACATTAACTCGTGTTCAAATATTAAACAACAGATTACATTTGAAATCTGGGAAAAATAGTATATCTTAAATACGGCAAGTTGAGTGTAATTAGCATACTTGTAAGCCTTCATGATTCAATGTATTAAGCGCATTTGAATGAAGTGTGTTTTCTATTCTATACAAAAATTATCATCTGTTCTTCTGAAAAAAGTTTTCGACACTCGTCCTAAATTTGCTGGCAATATTTTATAATGAAAACACAGCTTTGAGTTTCAGTTGCAATCTCTTTATGTTACCTTTCTTAAAATGCAAACACATCGGTCTCTTAAACATGTGTCGGTTTTACCGTGCTAGTATTCACTCTGGGCTCACACTTGGATCGAAATTGTACGGGTCGAACTCAGTGGACAGTTTGAACAGAATTTAATATAAAATTAAAAATTTAGAGACTGTTGCCTAGCTTGAAAAACTTTACCTGATTTGCAGCTAACTGAAAGTAATAAATGAATATTAAGCGGAACTATTCATTTATTTCTCCGATTTTAATATTAGTGAAAGTACATTATGGCCATTCACATAAAAACATAATAACTAATATAATACTATAAACAATACAATATAATAAAATGATATATAGTAATATAGAATAACTTAAGCTTTATTTAAATTCATTCGATGTGTTACGATTGCTGTTATCTAAAAAGAGATCAGGAGCAGCAGCAGCACTCACGTGGAAAATAACCCTGAGTTAAAACGATAGTGTTCTCATTTTCCTCTTTGATGACTGAAAGAATTATCTACTAAAAAGCTCTTTAAAAATAAACGATTGTTCCTTCTACCCTGGTTTATGCAAATAATTCCTTCAAACATAGCCTAAAATGCGTTCGTAGAGTGGAAAACAACACAGGCAGTGTGATGTCTATCTTATCGTCCACTAAAAGCATTGCCGAGGTACTCCAGCACTAGAGCCGTCACTGTATGTAATTACTTATACATTTGTCACTGTAGCAAGTTCAAAGGAAAATCCTCCCGTTCTGTACTATTAAAGCTTTTAAATGAATAGGTAGAATTTTATAACCGTAAATTGCAATTGAAAACATCAAAGAAATGGCACTTGAATTTGAAACTCTTGTATTTTGTTGCTACTGCGACAAGTAAAAAAATGAATCATCATGCTATGAATGAACTTATTGAGAAGAAGTGAATTTTCTATATATATGATATTTTAATGATGATATTGCACTCTAAGGTCGAACATAACCAGCAGGTGTACCGACTAGTAGAGCTTATTTTTTCTTTATGAAAAATTGCAACTCTTGAGAAAGAGAACAAATGCTTTATTCGAAGTATGCGCCATCAATACATACATTTCGCTTATCTATTCAAATTGTGGATGCATTCTTAGAAAATCGTTCACATTTCAAGGATTTCTAGTCACCAATCCTTTTTATTATCCTCTCTTCGTAATTATCGAAGAGTTACTGGACATGTGCGTTAGACATCGACTAATGGAAGTGGTTGTCTGGAGGGGCCAAGTCTGGTGAGTCCTGAAGATTGGGCAAAAGTTTCCAGCTTAGTAGAGAAATGAAGTTTCTGATATATTTTGCCTTGTGTGATAAGGCCTTGTCTTCCTCCAAAATCCTTTTTCTTTATCTTGAAGTCTAATCTGGCCCTTTTTCGATCAATGCGTGATTCAAATTGATCATTTGTTGACGGTAGTGATTGGTATTCACCGTTCCACATGATGTTCGAAGAACATGCCACACCCTTCTGATCCAAACAAATTTTTCGGATCCCACAGCAATGTCTTCCATGCGAAGCTTCTCGGTTTTGCAGTTGATATGGAAGTCTGTTCTGAGTCAATCAACAACTTTTTGTGCTGAAATTTTCGAAGTCTATTCCTTTTTCGTTCCCAGTCACCAATCTTTGCAAGGAAAGCTTTCTTAATGCGAAGACAGCAACACTTTACACACTGAGCCTTTGTGATTTTCACTTTATTTGGATCTATGAAGCATGTTTACGACATAAATACGATATCTCGCGAACTCGAACTCAGTTACACATTGAGAGATTTTCGACCAACATTGTGCATCAAATTGACATAACGGATCAGACTAATAACAAAACTTGTGCCTAGCAACATCCATCGAGAGATAAAATAATGAATTTCAATTGGTTCATCTGGTAAGATTGTCTCTTTGCACTCGCATGCTAGATTATCGTCTTACGACAAATCGACGAATCGCGAGAAATCTCAAGGGAAAATGTTAAGCTGAGCATTAATTTGATGCCACAAAATTCTTAAACAATTCGAAATTAAGGTTTTTTCAGCCATCATTGAGCGTCAGGGTACCCGAACACGAGTTACTTTTATTGTCAGTTGCTGCAACGAAAATATTGTCGAATATAGAAAGCACGCATTTCTATGGCTGGCCGCACACGGGCAATTTTTCTTGAAGCAACAACAAAAAGTTGTGAGGTGGTTGCTACCGGATCAATTTCTCTGACAACACAATTGTTGTCGGCAAATGTTGCAGGCGAAAGAGAACGTTATTTCAAAAGGGAGCTCGCACACGGACTGCTTTTAATTTCCGCCACCCAGCGCCCAGCCGGTCGCAAATTGCCAGATTGGCTTTTTCTATTTCATATTTTTGCAAAATGTGACTTGTTTTGAGGCAGGTTGGTGCATAAGTAAACTGTGGGGCGTTTGGTGACAATGTTACACTTAGCCTTTCTTCTACTGACACACATTTCCTCATGTAGGTGTTCTGGTGCGCTAAACGTGGCCCAGTTATTGTCATTAGGTGACCAAAAGTTTCTTGTGACATTCTGAAGTAATTCCCAAATTTCTTAAGGTGCCTTTGTAGTTCATCAAACAATGTGTAAAATTCTCCACGTAGTAACCTCTGAATAAGTAGTAGGTGTACTTAGTACTTCCTTGACCTCGTTTTGCGTTTCCTCCTCAGCGAGAGTGCACAGATCACTGCCACCTCCACAGTATCCATGGTGACATTGAACGATAGTTGCCGCCATCCGGTGGCTCGTGTGCGGGTCTACCTAACTGATAACTTTTCGTTGCGACAATTCTTTTATTGCGCCGATATTTTGTTTTAACAACTGGCAATAAAAAGAAACTCGTTTGCGGGAACCCTTCGAGTGTTAGACGACACAACTCATTGCAGAGTGGGTGTCGGAGTCAGAAAGTAGAACAAATTTAATGAGCAGTATTGGAATAATATGGAAACTAACACATTTTCCTTGCCATTTTCCCTTTTTACAATACTCCAAAGTTCAAACCAGAAGTGTGACGTTACCCTAACACATATTCTTTAAAATAACATTTCTGACACATGAATCCCACGTGACAAATTCCAGTGACATAGCTAACATTTTTTCAAATGTTCTCATTCACCAGCTTGTGAGGAATATTTTGCTCATGTGTCCGTTCTGGTGGTTGCGGCCTAATTTATTCGTATGACATGCTATACAATCCTTGAACAACACAAGGCCTTGTCTGAAGTACGCTAATGAAAGCTTTCGCAACTATACGTATAGCGGTGCGCGAGCATCAGAGTGAGCAGTACACACAGGCCCGGTGTGGGTCCAAATCTTGACCACACGAGAGGTGTCACACTTTTTGATTTTGCTCTATGTTTCTGCTTAAAGCAGGGAGAAGACTGTGGTTAGTATATAGTAGTTCATAGTTGTAGTAGTAGTAGTGTTGGTAGTAGTAATAGAAGTAAGTAGTAGTTGTAGGGAAGAAGTACTAGAAATAGTTGAAGTACTCGAAGTACTAGTTGTAGGGGAAGAAGTACTAGAAGTAGTTGAAGTACTAGAAGTTGAAGTACCAGAATTAGTAGCAATTGAGAGGCTTGTTAGCGTTCGAAAGAAAACTGAACCAAGCAAGCACACAAACAAACAAAATTATCGAAGTTTTAAAAATATGTACATTTATGCTAACTATCCAACAAACCCGATACTGATAACTTTCTCTACTTGCCCCTCAAATTTTGAATTAATGAACGCATTGAGTTTCACTCGCTTGTAAAATTACAATTTTAATGAACGACTGAAGAAAGAAATTTGTACATTTTAAAACCATTGAAAAATACGAAGCGTTGTAATTCGATTTCAAGCTTCGTTCTCCTTCTCTATTTTCTCTGGTTTTCTGTCTGAGCCATGTGTATATAAATGTGCATATTATTTCAAATAAGAATACGTATGCAATAAATAACGTACATAATGAGTAAAATGGCATAAATGCATGTAAAATAAATCTTACACATTGTGCTCAAATAAATCTAAAATAGTTATAAAAGGGTGCACATAAATATTGGAGAGTATTCTTCGCATTGTTCTATTGCGGAAAGACAGGCTACATACTATGCATTGTTTGACTTCCAAGGACAAAGTTCACATAACACCAGTAGCCTATATGATACGATAAAACTGTAAACTTATTTCAAAAAGTGAGACCACCTACGTATACGCTTTACTACTGTCATATGTTTTTATGTGTTTTTACTACAGTCACACATTCACCTATCTTGTCAAACAAACATTGAAACTCTGTGAGAATGATAACTTAACGAACGTTGCGATGCGAAACATCTCAACAAGTAAGATGCTCTTTTCCTTCGGCCAAAGTTGCTGACAGTTCGAGTGTGCGCCTGGCAGATATTCAGGAGAGGAGGCAGTGATTGGAGATGCCGGTGTTTGCGCAGACCGCTCGATTTCCGTGCTCTCGTGGGACGTCCGACACCGGCACCACCGACTCCTCAATACAACAATGAGGCGCAAACACTCCTTCATTTCCATGAGATGATCCAGGCCACTCAGCTCTTCTGATCATGCCATAACAACATTGATAAATTCGACAGAACTTCCTCTACCCACTCGTAACTATTTCTTCTGATATGGGCATTCGCAGCTGTGTTAGAGAATACATATCTATCCTATAATTGCATGTTTTCAACTCAGACGATTATTTTTTAAACTCCCTCAAATAGGTGTCTCTGTACTTATTTTAACCTTCTTCCTGCTATGGAGAACAGAAAGTATGTTATATATGCGCACAATTTGATACCGAGACATAGCGTCATTAGTTCATCCGCTGTGCACAACTGCCTAGAGCACCACTAATCGAGCACAAAGCAGTAGAGGTATAGCCTAGGAACTGTAAAAGTTTTATTTATTACTGAGACGACTTGAAAAACAAACCTGAATTTCTATTCTTACTTATTTGAAACTTTGCTTCAATCCTGCGTCAAGGCTCAGAATGTTGATAATTAGTTGTAAGAATTAGATCTTGTTATTACTTATACGAATGTGTTTAGTTTTTAATTATTATGCACTGCTTTGCGATTAATTTTACGAAACAATTCACGACCCATAATAGGAATTTAAATATTGTAAATTCCAAATTTGTTTTCAGTTATTCTTGGCTTACTCATGATATCGGGCACGCCTAATCTAACTTATAATACCCGTTGTGTGTTTTTTGGATATTTATTCATATATTTTTTTATATATTTATATATTTGTTTGCTGTACGCTTCTCAAGAAACATAGGATGTATATTTGTTTGTTGGGTATCCGTAACGCGTTTGCCTAAGTTTGCAGTATCATGGATTCCGAATTTCTCAGTGTAACCTCAAAAGATCGCCTTTACATGCATTGATATGTTTGACATTTTATCAGGATAGGTTCGGTTAGGATAGGAAAGGTTAGGATATGTTAGGTTAGGATAGGTTAGGTTAGCATAGGTTAGGTAATGTTGACGAATTTTTTTCACTGGTCCACCTAGCTTACCAATGACATTGTCCATGGAATTTCAATGAGTCCTGCTACTACCTAATAATACCCTTGGTTTATTAGTTTGGAGTCCGCTTCTTCTGTTTCTCTGTCACGCTCATAAGGATAGTTATAATGACCGTATATGTGATACGGGTTTCACCAGTGCACACGTGCAAAGATTTTTTTTACCTCGAGTACTGGATATATTTGTTTGTCATCCACATTTGGAAAATTTGTTTAACAAAGGTATTGAATCCCGTCATTTTTGACGGGCCGCGCACCCTATTGCTAAATAAACTTGACTAATATTTAAATCATCACTCTTTCTTGCTATTTTACAATCTCACTCTAAAATATATTCGCTGTTTTTTTCAAATAAACGAGCATAAGTCGAAATCCGTCCGTTTGTAATTGATCTACTTGATGCCAGAACCCACTTAGGAAACCAAGACACGTACGTTTGAAGTAACTACGTCGAATCTGGACGAGCTGCGGACACTGGTTGCATACCACATTCGGGAGTTTTGCGAGCTTTCGCCAATTAATGTCGACTTTCGTTAAGGTCATCATAAGATAAGTGATGCGGGAGTACTTCGCTGGTTTAGAATAACTTCCTGCTACAGCGGTCAAACATAAGCTCCATAGTGAAACTTCAATGGGTTGTCATTGCTTATTCAATATTTACGATTAATATGACGCTTATCGGAATGCACTTACGTGAGGTTTCTCTACTTTCATAAATGTGTAAAGAACGCAAGCCTTCATTATATCCGTTGTTTCATTATGGATACAAGCCACGTAATCTATTTTCTCTCACAGTTTCAATCCTAGAACTGGCATCCAATCTCCCTAATATGCTATGATTTTTTAACGTGGCTCATCGATTAGAGGCATATTTCCCGCGATGAACTTCGTTTATCATTCTCTGAACGAAGTAAGAGGTCTGACACATCAAGAAAAAACATCTTCATCTTATGTTGATTTACAAAACACACAACCGGTCAATGTGTTAAAACTGTTCTCGTCTCTAAGTATTCCTTTTCGCTCTTATTGAGAGACAAAAAATATTTAACATTTGTCCTCCGCTGCAAATAACACTAGCACTAATACTTTCGTCAAGATTTTAAGAGTGTAAGCTAGTTTGAAAATTAGTTTATAAGCATACAACTGACACGTGACAATATTTTACTCTTTTCTACCATTACAACAAACGCGCTAAGTCGCAATAAGTAAAAGTCTTTTTGATTGCTAATCCGTCTGCAACTTTCTTCGTCGTACGCATTACACTTCGAGACAGAACGTCGCTGGGTCAATCCCAAGGTCGATACCCAACGATGGCACAATAATTTTATGCCTAGGCAGCTCCTCCGGCTCCTCCGGCAGCACCTCCAGCGCTTGTAAAAAAATAGAATTATCAGAAAAGAGACGTTAATGAGAAATCCACCCACTCATCAAGTTTGAACCTTCATTCCTCTTTATCATTACTGCATGAGCTGAAATGTCATTCTTACTGGAACCGCGATTGTAAAATGGAGTAGCTAATTAAGACGTTTCAATAATGTTGAGCATGTTTGTGCAGGTAATAGGGGCTCCGGATGCCCTGGTCTGTGACGGTGTGACAGCCTTTAATTCCTTGCTTGTGGGGGCTGTGTGCACGGCCGTCATGCCGCAGCTGCTCGATGTGGAAGTGCGATGGTATCACGCCATCTTCATCATCGTCGCCTCCGTCATCACGTATGGAGTTCCCTACACAGCTGCTGTGTTCATGAGGAGCAAAATGTTTTGAAATTTTCTTTCTGCATGGATGAGATTTTTCTGTATGAATGTGCTCCTATTTATTAAGCTCTGGCATGAATAACAAGGTTCTTTGGTGTGAACACCCTTCTTTTCCGGAGCACCATAGGGCTAACTAACATACTTTAGACAACAAAGACCGCAGTTCGTCCCCGGGCCGGCAAACGCAGTATTTTGACTATTTTCACCTAGTTTGCGATGCTCCACTGACGATTATTTATGAAAAACAAAGAAAATAGGTTGAACAGATTAGACAGAAACTTTTCTACTCATCGAACTTGCACTTCGCTTACTACTTCCCTTCAGGCTAAAAAGCCGAAAAACTATTTCTACGACAAAGCTGTTATGATGGAGCGGTCATGAAAATGTTCTTTTATACAAAAATAATATTGTGCCACGTCGCTTGTTTAAATTTTAAGACAAAACTTTCTCCCGACATCCGTGATTGGGTATGTATAATATATATTTCGAAACTATACAATCAAATTTTTAGGAATAAAAATACTTGATAAATGCTTCTCATTCGTAAATTTTTAAAACTCTGCACATTTCCCAAGCATATGTACAGTTTTCTGGTGACACAGGGAATGAAATTTTCGTATTGTATTGTTATCCACGGAAATTTTCGCATTATATTGTTACCCACGGAGGGTATTATTGTCCACGAAATTGTTCTCTATCCGTATTTAGCAGCACGGTCTTCTGTGCATTCGCCGTCGTCTCTCATGATATTCGAGTTCAACTTTTTTGAACGTCAAGCACAATAGGAAAATTGTTTTAAACAAGCAAGGCTTAAAATTTTTATACCCCAGCTTTCACACCATAGATTTGTTAGGCATCACAGTTAACTGTAAGAACTCAGTTTCCATTAATCATGTGGACCAAATAAATTAAACTCTTACTTGTTACATAAACCATGAACAATCACCCCAAATTGAGTGGCCAGACACCTACACACCTGTGAAACCAGTTAGCAGATTTGTGACAGGATGCATCTCATTTTTAAATCATCGTTGCCTGGATCAAACAATTAAAATACCTTCATACTGATTCATCTCCGCATGCAAGTCTAGGCAACCCAGCCTCGAAGTTCATTACGTATTGTTAAATATTTATTAGGGCCGTCCCTGTTCGGGCGCCAAATTGTTAAATAGTAAGGTATGGCAGTCCCTTAGTTCGGGCGCCACTTTATTAAATAGTAGGTTGTGGCGTATCCACATTGGGCGCCAAATTGTTAGATATTTCGTTTTGGCAATATCCTCTTTGGGTGCCAATTTGTAGATAGTTGCGATTTTTGCTGGTCCTTCTTGGGAGCCAGCGAATTGATTATTTAGGTGGGCTAGTCCTGTTTCAGCCCGATTGAAAACTAGATTGGTCCTTCTTGGGAGCCGAAATTTCAGAGTCTTCTTATCCCGGAAGGATCTTCCTGATATCTTCAGGGAAAATGGAAAGTCAGGTTTTGGCGACTTAATTTATTAGTTGGGGCTTGCCCACAGGTTTTCAGGAGGCGAATTATTTTCCAGCAGTTGAAATTTAAGCCGATATAAAAATCAAGCTTTGAAGTTTTAGAGCCGAAGAATTTCTGGATGCGAGCTAATCAAGCTTTGAAGTTTTAGAGCCGAAGAATTCTGGCTATGGAGCTTTTCACGCTGGTAATGCAGCCGTCGAAAGTTAGAGCCGAAATAAAATTCGAGCTGCGAAATTGGAGCCGATATAAAAATCAAGCTGCGAAATTGGAGCCGATATAAAAATCAAGCTGAAGTTATAGAGCCGAAGAATTTTCTGGCTATGGAGCTTTTCACGCTGGTAATGCAGCCGTCGAAAGTTAGAGCTGAAATGAATTCGAGCTGCGAAATTTGAGCCGATATAAAAATCGAGCTGTTGAAGTTTTAGAGCCGAAGAATTTTCTGGCTGTGAGCTAATCAAGCTTTGAAGTTTTTCTTCTCCAGTATTTCTTTTTCTTCTCTTCTGAAAAACTGTCTTCTTAGTTTTTCATTTCAAGTATTTCTTCTTAATTTTGCCATTGAAGATTTCTTAGTTTTCACTTCTTCCTTTATAATTTTGTTATTGAAGTTTTTCCTTCCCTTTTTTAAATTTTGAAATCTGTGATGGATATAGGGTTCGCAAGTATCTGTGATACGCCAGTTCGATTATTTGCGAGAGAATTATTTTCCTCCCGCGAAATTACAAGGCACTAGTCGGCATCTCTGACAATAGCCTGACACGCCCTTACCGAGAAGACATTACTGCAAGTAATGTCGCGAACATGCTATTATGTCAGATGTCGACTGTGCTTTTTAACCTAGAAACTATATAATGCCACGTATTATCGTTTAACTAAATTAAGAATACTCAAGACTTTTTCATAACAAATAGAAACACTTATTCTAATACAGCTCAGGAACAGTCTTGTCCTTTCTCTTCTAAAGAGGTGCTGAATCCAGTTCTGGTTGGTCGGGAATGCGGAACAAGAAGTCGGCGAGATGGTTCTCAGCTCCCGGAATATGTTTCGATTTAAATTGGAAGAGGCTGAAGTATAAGGCCCATCGTTTAAGTCGTGGGTTTAGTAAATCAGCTTGTTGCAGATATAAGAGGTCGATGGTCGCCATTGTTGATCGCTGATCTGGTCACCAATGTTGATCGTTGATCTAGTTGACCAATGCTTGATCGCTCGCTGATCAGGACGCCATGTTTGATCGTTGATCTGGTCGCCATTGTGATCGCTCGCTGATCTGGTCGCCATTGTGGATCGCTGATCTGGGCCTTGCTTGATCGTTGATCTGGTCGCCATTGCGTTTTTGGGCTGAGAAGCCATTGAGTTTTTGGGCTGAGAAGCCATTGAGTTTTTGGGCTAACAAGCCATTGAGTTTTTGGGCTGACAAGCCATTGAGTTTTTGGGCTGACAAGCCATTGAGTTTTTGGGCTGCCAAGCCATTAAGTTTTTGGGCTGAGAAGCCATTGAGTTTTTGGGCTAACAAGCCATTGAGTTTTTGGGCTAACAAGCCATTGAGTTTTTGGTAATTGTTTCCCGTTCGTCGGTACTAGTTTCCCGATCGGCGGTAACAGTTTCCCGTTCGTCGGTGCTGGCTTCCCGTTCGGCGGTAATAATTTCCCGTTCGTTGGTAATAGTTTCCCGATCGGCGGTAACAGTTTCCCGTTCGTCGGTACTGGCTTCCCGTTCGGCGGTAATAATTTTTATTTTTATTTTGCTTCAGGAAGTCGAAGTTCCTTTTTATTTATTTTGCTTCAGGAAATCAAAGTTCCTTTTTATTTTGCTTCAGGAAGTCAAAGTTCCTTTTTATATGTTTCTTGGTTTTCAGGATTCGAAGTCCTTCTTTAGATGCAGCTTTCCAGAGTTCTGGTCGCTGAGTAGAGATGCACCTTTTTCCAGGGATCTCGTCCCTGTTCGGGCGCCAAATTGTTAAATATTTATTAGGGCCGTCCCTGTTCGGGCGCCAAATTGTTAAATAGTAAGGTATGGCAGTCCCTTAGTTCGGGCGCCACTTTATTAAATAGTAGGTTGTGGCGTATCCACATTGGGCGCCAAATTGTTAGATATTTCGTTTTGGCAATATCCTCTTTGGGTGCCAATTTGTAGATAGTTGCGATTTTTGCTGGTCCTTCTTGGGAGCCAGCGAATTGATTATTTAGGTGGGCTAGTCCTGTTTCAGCCCGATTGAAAACTAGATTGGTCCTTCTTGGGAGCCGAAATTTCAGAGTCTTCTTATCCCGGAAGGATCTTCCTGATATCTTCAGGGAAAATGGAAAGTCAGGTTTTGGCGACTTAATTTATTAGTTGGGGCTTGCCCACAGGTTTTCAGGAGGCGAATTATTTTCCAGCAGTTGAAATTTAAGCCGATATAAAAATCAAGCTTTGAAGTTTTAGAGCCGAAGAATTTCTGGATGCGAGCTAATCAAGCTTTGAAGTTTTAGAGCCGAAGAATTCTGGCTATGGAGCTTTTCACGCTGGTAATGCAGCCGTCGAAAGTTAGAGCCGAAATAAAATTCGAGCTGCGAAATTGGAGCCGATATAAAAATCAAGCTGCGAAATTGGAGCCGATATAAAAATCAAGCTGAAGTTATAGAGCCGAAGAATTTTCTGGCTATGGAGCTTTTCACGCTGGTAATGCAGCCGTCGAAAGTTAGAGCTGAAATGAATTCGAGCTGCGAAATTTGAGCCGATATAAAAATCGAGCTGTTGAAGTTTTAGAGCCGAAGAATTTTCTGGCTGTGAGCTAATCAAGCTTTGAAGTTTTTCTTCTCCAGTATTTCTTTTTCTTCTCT
The DNA here is from genome assembly GCA_030386875.1 of Morinoia aosen. Taxonomy (NCBI): domain Eukaryota; kingdom Metazoa; phylum Arthropoda; class Malacostraca; order Amphipoda; family Talitridae; genus Morinoia; species Morinoia aosen. The sequence goes on along the minus strand of CM059561.1, from coordinate 58,085,813 downwards.
TCTGAAAAACTGTCTTCTTAGTTTTTCATTTCAAGTATTTCTTCTTAATTTTGCCATTGAAGATTTCTTAGTTTTCACTTCTTCCTTTATAATTTTGTTATTGAAGTTTTTCCTTCCCTTTTTTAAATTTTGAAATCTGTGATGGATATAGGGTTCGCAAGTATCTGTGATACGCCAGTTCGATTATTTGCGAGAGAATTATTTTCCTCCCGCGAAATTACAAGGCACTAGTCGGCATCTCTGACAATAGCCTGACACGTATTACGCTGGTTCATGACCTGAATTTGCTTAGCGAACTCTTCAAAGCTCCTCGTATGCTCACAGTTCCAGGAGATCGGGCATCCATAATATATTTAGGTGCTATCGCGTCACCCCTTAGTTTCTCTGACAATGGCTTGCTATTATAGATTTGTCCTATTTTTTTATTTCACGGATGAATTCATATAAAATGGAGAACTTGAGATAAAACTTAAAAACTTAAAAGCTTTTTGGAAATATAATTCCATGATCAAAAATCAGGACTAACTTCATGTTGTAGGTACATCTCCATTTTCCTTTGGATGAGACGAAAACACTTTTGTATGCGCACAAGTGGAAGCGCTATTGTAAAATAGCTGGAAACATCATTGTAATCTTCATATAGGAATTCAGAAGAATGTAAATAAGTGCATAATAATTCGCGTTCTGTCCCGTTCTACGTCTAGTTGTAAAGCGCAATGAATTCCGATGTAAGTAGAAACATTCGTAGATTTACTACTTGTGATACTAAAGCAGAAATTGGGCTGACAAGTGAGTTAACCCGATGTCTGTGGCGGTACGTTAGCATGGTCCCGTGATCTACGCACTGTATGTTTCCTCTATCGTGACAGTCCTTGAGTAGCCTTCGTCGTGACAGCTTTTTAAGTACGCCGATGTAGGCCAAGATTCTCCCTGACATACTATTTTGAACCGAGGCACAAAAGTGTTGATACTCTACAGGGTGTCGCAGAAGTCGCTTACCACGCAATAATTTGTATTTATTTTTTTATGTTTTAGATGTGTTTTGTATCAAAGAAAGTTTTATTGAGAGAATTTATGCATGTGTCAGTGCAGAGGGCGGGCAATTTGAGCATATGTAAAGATTATGATCCATAAATTGATGTACATATGTATATTTACAAAAACGGGGATGGTGTGCGACTTCTGGAATATACTCTGTAATACATGTGTGAAAATGTCTTCGATTAATACTTAGAACAACAATGTGACAGAAATTGCACTGGTATAGGCAAAAAAATTTAGAATATTTGATATATTTTTCAACTGTTTTATGTGGTGGCACAGACTAAAAAAATTGCATTAAGTGAGAAGGCTATTACGTGTATTGTATTTGACTTTGCCCAGTTCATATAGTGTGGGAATGAAATTCCATATCAATAAATTATGAATTTTGAAACTATTTCTAAGAACTTAATATGTGTTTTACAAATTGCTGGTTTCTAATTAATTTACATATTTCGTGCAGAAAAAAATAGCTGAAAACACGTCTTTTAACACACATTAAGTTCAAAGTGCGTTGAAAAGATGACTGCGAGTTTTAACAGCTCTATTCTAGGCATTTTTAATATTTTTTGCCCTCATTAGACCCTTGAATTACTTCATAAATTAATTTCATGTTGAAACGCCTCATCAGAATTTACAGACTCAATCTACGCACTTTCGTTTCACGTTTGAAATTTGTGCGCTAGACCCGCCCGTACGCGCAGTCTTTCCTACGAAATTTGATGTCTCGCTCTACGCTGCCGCTCCCTGCTTCAAAATTAAGGACACGCTCTCTCGTGTCATCATTCCCTAAGTTCAAATTCAGGAAAAGTTCTCACTCGCAGTCATTCCCATTTTAAATTTGCTGATAAACCCTTACTCGGTATCCCTAGATGCTACGTGGACATTGGCATCAACTCCCTGATGAGCCCTGCGCGGCTGCCAGCACAGTCTACGGCCTTCAATATGGTGGCCGCTGGGCTGGCGTTGGTAGCGCGCGGAACGTATCACGGATACGCCTTGCATGTCTCGCCGCAGTCTCCTGAGGAGCCGGAGGACATCTTGGATTACGACTTCAGCGCCTATGCCAAAGAAATTAAAGAGAACTTTACGGAAGAGCAAAATATGATCCAGTGGTCGAAAGTGAGAGCTAAGTTTTTTTGACGAGGTTGAATGTGCGTGAGAGTTGGCACTTTTTACACATTGATTTCTGGTGGCTATTTCTAAGGAACTTTTTTGTGGATAACAGGAGGCAATAGCTGCTCAACGTTTCCAATATAGTAAAAATGCTTTGAGCTGCAATTGAGAAAGCACGTGCAAATTTTTTTCTTAGCGTTTATTTTTCATTTTTCAATACGTTTTACCTGCATTTTTGTTTAAAAAATCTGACTTCTTCCCCGCTGAAAAAAATGTAGGACACTTTATAACCAATACCTTAAGACGGAAGACCTTATAGATACATGCCTTTCGAGTTCAAAAGAATGCAAAATAACGGCTGAAAATAATGCTTTAAATCATTTTGTAAAGAAACCTCAGATGAATAATGACATTTGCAAGAAGCTGTACCACCATTTTTGCACGCGGCGTCTAACTAATGCCATTCACTTTCAAAGGAATTTGATTTTTGTAAACTTTATATTATGTGTGTGATATTGAAACGCAGGTACTCGAAGGCAGTGTTGTGGCCGCCGGTCAGGTGTTCGGCGTGGGCACCCTCACATCGTCTGTGATCATTTGGCTCGCCTTCTTCCTATACTCACCCATCCTCACGGCGGCATGCTACGTGGGCAGCGCCATCGGTACCGTCGTAGGTACGCATTCGTGTGGGGCTACCAGAGATTAACTAACCAGAAACGAGCGGATTAAAATAAATCTGCAGTAACGGCGTGATTGTTCACTCGTTTGCTTGTTCGAGGGCTGTAATTTTAAGAACAACCTTTTTCTTTTGTCTCCAATATATCAGTTGAATACTCTGAAATTGAAATAATTTTTGGCGAAACTCTACATATTTGGAACTTAATTTCAGCGTTTGTTGACAGTAATGTCATTTTTATCTAATCTAGTGGAAAAAATAGCTTGTAAGAAAATAATTTCGGTGTAAATCAAATGGTAAAATGAAGGTAGTGCCGCAGCCTCAGCTTTCAGAGCACATGATTTCAATCACACAAACTGCCTTAGGGGAATAATGGATATGAAACGAAAAAAATATCCAGACCCTAAAGAAACAGAACTTATGCGAAATAAAAAAACTTCTCAATTTTTAAGTTTCCTTAGTCCACATTAGGATTAAGTCTAATTGTTTTATCTCAACCCGCTTAACGATCATCTGAAGAAACAAATGAATGAATAAATGTTGTTCTGTGGGATCACCCGACTCAATATGACTGGGCTATCATCAAGTGCCACAGATAAGTTGCGTTCATAATGCAGCTGTTGTAAAAACATAGTGAAAATGAACCTAGAATATATAAGTTTATTAATTTCACCCAACACCGCATTCAGAAGCGACGTAATTTTAATAATCAGATATTTTCATTACTTGAAAAGACATACGAAGATCTCTTCGCTAATCGAAACAAAATATGAGCGCTTAAGCACCACACAAGTACAATATGTATGAAGTAACTTTATTTACTGAGACTCCGGTGATGAGCTGCTGTTCAAAATTTTCTTCATTCAGGTGCATGCAGAACAAAAACAAAACTGTTCAATTGTAAGTACGGCATTCAAATTATATGCTTCTACATAATAATTAATGTCATTATTCTGGCAATATATGATCTCATGCATGCATTGACTTAAATATTTTAAAATGACACACGCGATGGGAATTTAGCCATAACTTTCGTTAAGTTACTATGAATGAAGAAAATTTATTCTTTATATTTCGTAGGCAGTAATTATTGGAGGAGCAGCGTCCTTGCATGATTGTTCGACTAATGGTTGATGAAAATCGTCCATCATGATTCATTTCAGTGACCTGTGCTTCTTGACATTATCTTTCATTAAAATCAATCGTTATGATGGAAGATGTTTTCCCTATGAGTAAAATTTACTCGTTAAAAGAAAGCCTGGCTTAATTACCTTTCCATCTCTAGCCTGAAAATATACAGTACCTAATCTTTTTTTAGTAAAAGAAGACATGTGTCTTTAAGCATTAGGTCTTTAAAGGGATGAAGGTCAGCGATGCACTGAAGATTTGAGACTTACCAAGTTGATCGCATTCAGAATACCATCTAATTCATCAACTTGTGTTGCCTTGAGAAGACATTTGACTTTGTTTTGCTCAGTGTAGAACCATCCCGCCAATTTGGAGGTGAAGATCAAAACTCCTCTTTAGAACGTTCCAGCAATCTTTCTATTACCGATCTCTATTATTATTTGGGTCTGTCTTACGAGGATCTGTAGAATTTCCTTTGATTAAGGAAACTCCGGCAAATGAGACACGCGACTTTATTCTTTCTTCTATTAATACATGCGTGCATGACATATATAGGACCTTTCCCGCCTTCTTCGAGTAATTCTGAGAATTTTTGTGTTCTATAGAACATGAATAGATAACTCACTTTAACTACATGTATTTATATCTAACGCAGTCACTGTTTTCAGAGCGATCCGGTTTTTGCAATGGAAAGAACTTGGGAGTAGACATTTTTCTTTAATCAAGAACGCTAATTTTAAATTCAACTCTGTTTGCTTTTGATAAATTACCATCATTAAGAAAACTATGCACCTCTATCACTATACGCACTGATTTAGACTAGAAGTTTAATTTAGTAGAAGACTTCTAGCAGAAGTCTTAAGTTTAGTAAGTGCCGTAGTATATGATTTCCCCATTACTATTGCTAAAAACCAAATCACTTCCCGATATACCTTCATCCTCACTACTGAATCCAAAGTAACATTTCAGTTTGAGTTACACTTTGAAATCCGTTCCTCTACTTGAGCAGCCGCGCTGCTCAGCCCAGGACCTCACGCAGAGGTGTACGCCGGCCTGTGGGGCTTCAACAGCCTGCTGGTGTCTGGCGGGCTGTCTTTTTTCCTGCAGCCTTCCTTGCACACAGCCTTCGTGGTCGTCATCGGGGCCGTGATGGCCGTCATCATGCAGGCCACCATTATGCCCATATTCGTGGCGGTGCGTTGCTAGCTCGTGGGTCACACTGCTGCTGGAAACCATTTTTTCTGCGAAGCCCACAAAGATGAAACAATGCAATATTCTCCCCAAAGACGAAAGATCATTTTACGTTATAATCAGATCTGCTGTAGAAGACAGTTCGACGGGAAAATGAATTCCAATGTATTTTCTTGAAACTAAATTAGTTAAACGTGAGTGTGATATAATCCGCGTAGCTAGTCTTGTTTTAACTTCATTCTACCTTACACAGTGCCCTAAAATTCCTTTCTGAATGTTACAGACACAAGTGCCAGTGTTTTCCTTTCCTTTCAACGTGGTCATCAATATCCTGCTCGCAGTCTCCACTCAGAAGGGCACCACACTCACCTTCGTCACGAACAGAAGCTCTCCTGAACAGCATCTTTACGAGCGAATCAACGGAATCTTTCAGGTACTCTAAAAAATAAGGTCAAAAGAGCGTCAGTGAAGAAAGTGGCCTGATTGAGGTCAGGACAAGTCAATAAATCTGTTATTTCAAGCGTATGATGATGCACTAGCTGTATAAATGATGAGTTATTAAGTAGCTCAGTCAGACTACTAATTGAAGCTGTTAATGGCTGAATTCGAAAAGTTTATACTTCTATACCTTGTGCAGTAATTGAAATATATTAGAAACACAGATTGTTTTCCGTGGTATGTTTTGAGTTAAGAAGTACAATGCACTTGCTCTGAATGACATCTTGAACCAAATCCTACTAACCATATGCCAGTCGGTGTAGAATGAGTATTGTACCTTCAAACTAAGCTATTTATTGAGAAATCAAAAACCTATACGTACAACTCTTTAAATTCTGTTTCACAGAATTCTTGTTCTGAAAAAGAGAACTTCATCTTCCCTAAGTAACTGTTTCTTGTAACACATAATTCAGGCTCAGAAGTAAGAAATGTTAATGTATTCAACTCTGATATTACACATGAATGTGCAGGACGAAGAACCAGACGACAAAGCTGCAGAGAGAAAGCCTTTCCAGGTATAGCGACTACGACTTCTAGGTTCTGGTCGTCAGAACATAGCCTCTAATCGCTAAGTTTTGGCCTAGTGGTTAGAGCTCGATCAGGCCTTTCGTGTTTTAAGATCAAGCATCTCAGCCTCGCAGGGCGAGCCTGGAGGTTTTCTCATGGGGAAAATGAAGATTTTAACTTCAATTTCCCACTCTACCCATGTGAAAGAAGTGGGTTCCAGCCAGCTCGATCAGTGGTAAAGGTCTTTGCGTCCTGGCATTAATGATAATGCTCTCAAAAATTCCATGCATGATGAGACATTTGTAAAATCGATTCGAATAAAACAGCTTAGGACAAACGTCTTTTAGTAATCTGGCTTCGTCTTTCGTGAAAGGAACCATCATAGGGGATCCGTTATCTTAGTCTCCAGGTGAACAATAACTAACTGGCGTCTGATTTTGTTTTAAGATTTTTGTGAAATGAAGTAAATGTCAATCAGTTCACGTAATTTCGTGAAATGTATAATAAAATCTTTCATAGACTTGAAGAGTTTATTGATAACCTTAGTCTTCTTACTAAATCATGTCGTCTTCCGCATAATTCGAAATTTCTACGTTCTTATACTTGCTGTCGTCGGTCAGCTCCTCCCTCGTGGTAAGAAAAATATTATCTTGTGAAATATGATTTTGAGACTAATAGATTCATTTTTATTTTTCTCCACTGTGGATTTTTCTAACTTTCTCCTCCACCTCATCGGGTATTATGAAGTATTGAGCCTGAGACTTTTTCTTCTCAAGAGGAACACTTTTCCATAACATTATGGATGAAACGAACTGCAAAGAAATGACATTTATTTTTTTTACTGATGAGTGTATCGATAACGAGCACTTTCTTGAAATTTTTACGAAACTTCAGGTTGAACAAGTGTTGAGTATGAAATTGATTGTTTTCAGCCATAATTATTCTTCATTTCAGCAATCCTCAAGAAGCACAGAATTGAGAGTTCTCTGTCAAATCCGATGAACCATTCGCTGCGTAATCAAACTCATTTCAACTCTGCGTATCAAGAACAGTTTCGTTTTGCTAGAAAAAACATCGATGGAAAAATAAAGTAAAATCTGTTATTTCATATATATTACGTTAGCACATTTTCATTTGACCATCGTAAACTAACGAAAGCGATTTCCAGGCAGAAGATGTGATCATTGCAACAGTTATATGGTTCACGTCAACTCATTTAGAGTCTGGTATAACACTGACTGGTGTGACACAGTTAGCGGGTAATAAATATATTGTACTAAAATAAGACAAGAACTGCTCGAGTAATTTTCTTTTATCATCACTCTCTGCATTTATTGTAAAATAATACTCGTACGTCTTGCCTCGAAGATATAGACTTTAGACTTTGTCAACATAGCTAGCCGTGTTTTTTCTCAGAGCTAGAACTTTCAAATCATTGTTGAAGAAACCACAGTCAAGAAAGGAAGAATGACTGACAGCCCATTCTAGAAAATTAAATCCAAAAGTATATTACATATTACATTAACTTTTAAATTGTATAACTTCAAATTCCTTAAATCAAATACGGGTGAAAGTATCATACATGACGATGCCAATATCTATGAGTAGTTGAGTTAACGGAGAGCTTGACAGAAGAAATGAACCCTATTCGCTTGCTTTAAATTAAAAAAAGCATGAAAAAAACCTAGTACGCTCTGAAGAGAAAATAAAAAATTTAAGACGCCGATACCGAAACGCTTTGAAGGAAATTGTCTTCGCATTGATACATAAGCCTGTACGATTACACAATAATAGTCAATGCTGTTGAGAGCGTGATGAATGAAAAATAAATATTGGTGTTCATTATTTAATAGTGAAAGAAAAAGGTTCAATGCTTACTCTAGTGATTTCATTTTAAGAATATGGCCTGCACTTTTCGAAGTGAATATGCTTACTGCATAACTGATTTCAAAATATTTAATCCAAAAAATACCGTCTTAAATGACTTTCAAGTTATGAAAAAGGTTTGGCCAATATAATTTACAAATAGCATAATAGATCATGCACATCTAAAACAAATCAACAAAATGTGAGTCGAAATAAATTTCAACGCTTGCTCATAAAACAATGTATGAAAAGAGGTGAGGTGATTGATTTTCAAACCCTTAACTTAAGAAACTGATTTAAAATTGGAGTTATGAAAATTTGAAATACATATTCAGTGAGCAGTGAGCCATTGTGCTAATTTTAAAAACTGAATTCTCGGATTTAATTTTGATATATAATTTAATACTAGCTGACCGCATAACTTTAAATGAATATATTCCTGATAACATTTAAATCCTTTATTTTGCAAAAAAAACTCTATTCTTCTGCAATAACTGGTCGTACGAGTATGTATTACTCGTGTACTTGAATAAGAGAAGTCTTAAATTGAAATGCAAAAATGAGCATGTTTCTAAATTCTTAATGATGACATGGGGAAAGCCGAGAAAACGCTTAAGGTTTGTCATTCATTCGTTATTCCCGATATCAAGTGTATATTGAACAGACATTGATACCTGAGATAAAATAAGAACACTGCCCCAGATCGATATCGTTTCACAGTAACAACAGCCACATAATTTCTACAAGTAGGTTACTGTAATATAGCGAGTAATGTAAGTTCTAGTTAGAGAGACCTAAAGATGGCAACGCTCGTGACAGCAAGATCATCAGCCAGTTTCCGATTGGTGCTAGCCAGCTAAACAGTTCATGCTGACTGCAAGTGTGTATATAGATTATCCCGGATGGCTAAGTACTACCTCTAAGTTATTCTCTAACTACCTACTACTAATTCTATTCTACTCTTTTCTATATATTTCACGCTATCTCCGCTCTACTCTCGCTGGCCACATGTCTGGTATTTGAGTATCTGAGTTGTAGGGTATCTAAGAGGTGAGTGAATTATTTACTTGTGATGTGTCATTGCAGTGTCTATTTGTCAGCTCTATTACTGTGTTGTGTCTATGTGAAACCCATACTGTGCTCTAGTGTGGGATTACTAAATCTATAAAATTGGCGACGAGATGTTGGTAAAACTGCTGGGAATGACTAAGTAGTAGTGACTAGTGAGGGAACATAGAATTGGCCTAGTGAATTCTTTTGTTGTTATGCTCACTGGTGTTGCTAGACTGGCTAGACTAGTGAAGAAACTCAGAATTGATCAAGTGATTGTACTATTTGTGCTGTGATTTTTTTTCTCTACTTTTCACAGTGTGTTTAACTTACTAAAAATCCAATATGCCATTGATAGGTTCAGTGGGAGAATTTAATCCTTTAGAGGAAGAATTTGGAGACTATGAAACTAGGTTACACTGCTATTTTTTAATAAACAAAATAGGAGACAAGGAAAAAGCCCCACACTAATTTCACTAGTGGGTCCAAAAGTGGCTAGGCTTATAAAAGACCTAGTATCTCCTAAAAGAACCCTTGATGCTACTTATGACGAGATTGTGGAAGCGTTGAGACGGCATTTTAAACCAACAAGAAATCAGATCTTTGAGAGATTTCGGTTCCATAAGCGGAACCAGAAACAAGAGGAAAGCATCGCTGATTTTGTTGCTAGCTTGAGGGCCCTTTCTCATACATGTAATTTCAAACAGGAAGTGCTAGAAAAAACTCTTCTGGACAGGTTCATTTTGGGTGTGTCCAGTAATGAAATTCAAAATTGCTTGCTGAATGAAGCTGGCCTGACATGGCAAAAGGCCATTGATATAGCTACTGCTAAAGAAACCACACTGAAAGAAACAGTGGGGTTGAGGCAATCAAATCCTATTCTCAATGTAGGTCAGAGTTGAGTTCAGCAAACTGCGTACAAGCCTCATGGCAAGACTCAGGCACAAGCTAGCCCCAAATCAGCATGCAGCGGTTGTGGTGGTTTGCACTGGCGTAGGGATTGCCCCTATAAAGACAGTAATTGTCATGGTTGTGGCCAAAGAGGTCATCTAAAAAAATATTGTTTCAAACTAAGAGGGCAGAAATCTGCTAAAGGCAACAAAAATAATTTTGTGCATGCTATGCATGAAAAAAGGGGGAGGGAACACCACCCTAACCCTAATGGAACTAGCAATGGAACCAGTGCAGACTACCCGGGCTCCAATTTTGGGTGTTATGGGGAAATATTTTCATTAGCCGAGGAAATGAAACCCCCAATCAGAATAAAATTGTTACTAAATGGTGTGCCATAAGAGATGGAGGTAGATACAGGTGCTGCCAGGTCTATCCTTTCAATGGCCACCTACTCTAAAATACCAACTAAGACAAGACCCGAGCTGAGACCTTCTGATGTTAAGCTTAGGACTTATGGGGGAACAGAACTGTTAGTTTCGGGAGAGATTAGGGCTAGCATCCAGCATGAAGCTAGTGGTAGGGCTCCACAGCTAGCAACTATTGTAGTTGTAGACAGGGAGGGGCCTGCTTTGCTGGGTAGGGACCTGATTGATTCCCTTGGGCTAACTATAGTAGCAAATGGGGTCAACAAATTGACTACCTGCCCTGAAGAGTTAGCAAATAAATTCCTCGACCTTTTTCAACCAGGTCTAGGTTTCTTCAAGGGAAGGAATTTCAAAATAGAAGTGGATCCCTCCGTACCACCAAAGTTTTGTAATGCCAGGAACGTGCCTTACACACTTAGACCTAAGGTGGAGGCAGAACTTGATAGACTGGTGCAGGAAGGTATCCTCACCCCTGTACAGCACTCAAGATGGGCAGCGGCTATCGTCCCTGTGCTCAAGGCTGATCGAAGCATCCGAATCTGTGGCGACTACAAATTAATCGTCAACAGAGACACTAGGCTTGATACCTACCCTATACCCAGAGTGGAAGATTTATTTAGCGGGTTAGCAGGAGGAGTTATATACTCCAAGCTAGATATGTCTCAGGCATACGCTCAACTACCCTTGGATGAAGACTCCAAGGAACTCACGGTAATAAACACCCACAGAGGTTTATTTGCCTACAACCGTCTCAGCTTCGAAATTGCGTCCGTAATGGAGTTAGGTTAAGTAAAGCGAGACACTTGGAGTTTGTATAATACCAGAAGCACACAGCAGGACACAGTTTACATCACGAAGGATAGCGGTGGAGTAGGCTCCAGCCAAGCCCGAGAACCATGAGCTCAGTTCTCAACGCAGAGTACTGTCTAAACACATTCTAACACAAGAACACTGTAACATTATCAGTATTATACACATATACATTCAAGGTGCTACAATAAAGGTTTCAACACTCCTTCTCACATTGAATGTGTGTCAGATGAGACCATTCCTAACTTCGTTCTCAGCCTAGAGAACTTTTCTATGGGCAGGTTCTTGGTAAATATGTCGGCGAGCATTTCGTCGGTAGGGCAATACACTACGTCTATGTCTTTGTTACTTACAAGATCCCGTACATAGTGAAACTTAATATCGATGTGCTTGCTTCTCCCATGATATTTGGGATTGTTGGCAAGACAGATGGCTGACTGGTTGTCTTCGTTTATAACCATTGGTTCCACAGTACCAAAATTTAGATCACTGAGTAAGTGCTTCAACCAGACAGCCTCTTGAGCCGCACCGGCAAGAGCAACGTATTCGGCTTCTGCAGTTGAGAGGGCTACACATGTTTGTTTGTTAGATCTCCACGTAATTACCGAATTACTGAGGGTGAAACAGTAACCAGAGGTAGACTGTCGGTCATTTTTATCACCAGCCCAGTCAGCATCTGAATAACCAATGCAAGTATCAGAACATTTGCTATACAAGAGACCTAGTTTGGAGGTGCCTCTCAGGTACCTGAATATTCTCTTAACACACATCCAATGCTTTTCAAGAGGTTTGGAGCTGTATTTAGCAACATTATTCACTGCGAATGCAATGTCAGGTCGAGTTCTGGTTGACAAATACAAAAGGCTACCTACAGCCCTTTGATAAGTAGCAGGGTCAAATTCGACATCATTTGGGGAGCATATCGGATTTACATTTACATCAGCGGGAGTTGCAACAGGTTTACAATTATCAAAGCCAAATTTTGACAACAGAGCCTCAGTGTAAGCAGTTTGATTTAAGAAAACATTGTTTTTAGATTGTACAACACTTACACCTAGGAAGTAACTCAGCACACCAAGGTCTTTCATTTTGTATTGGGTAGAAAGACTCATCTTTATTTGATTTATTTCGTCACCAGACTCAGAAGCAATTATTAGATCGTCTACATACACCGCCACAATACACAGTTTCTTCTCTTGAACACGAGTGTATATACAAGCATCACTCTTAGATTGTACAAAACCCAATTTCTTCAAATAGCTATCTAGTGTAGTATTCCAACACTTAGGAGCTTGTTTTAGTCCGTAGAGCGATTTTTGTAGTTTACACACAAGATTTTCTTTGCCTTTGACAATAAAACCATCAGGTTGAACCAGGTACAGTTCTTCAACCAGTTCTCCATTAAGAAAGGCTGTTGCAACGTCCATGTGATGGACTTGCATGTTGCATTTGGCAGCCAAAGCTAGTACTGTCCTGACAGATTCAAATCGAACCACGGGACTGAAGGTCTCGTCGTAGTCAGTGCCATATTTTTGTGAGTAGCCCTGAGCCACAAGGCGAGCTTTGTACGAGCAAATGCTTCCGTCGGGTCCGGGTTTTCTTTTAAAGATCCACTTTGATTTGATAGGTTTTTTGTCATTAGGACACTCTACAAGAGACCATACTTTGTTTTGATTTATAGACTCCATCTCATTCTCCATAGCTGTTTCCCATAGTTTTGCTTCTGGTCCACTGAGTGCTTCTTGAACACAAGATGGTATATCAAGCTCATTTTTCATTAAATACACCCATTCACCGAACCTATCAGGAGCCGGTCGATACCTGGCTGATTGTCTAGGCTCCACTCCCTCCATCCCAGCATCTGACTGTCTATGCTCCACCCCTCCCTCAGAGTCTTCTGGTTCTGGATCCTGAGGAAGAAGAGTAAAATTACCATCATTTACTTCTGAAGACTCCTTCTCAATTGGCATCTGCTGAGATTCATTGAACATAACGTCTCTACTTAAAAATATCCTTCTGCTGTTTATGTCATACAGACGATATCCCTTGGATCCACTTCTATATCCTACAAGAACACACGGTTTAGATTTTGGATCAAGTTTTTCCCTCTCATCTTTGGGGACATGAGCGTACGCACTGCAGACAAAGGTTTTGAGGTGCTGTACATTGGGCTTGTGTCCATTAAGGGCCTGATAAGGGGTCATATCATTCAATGCACTAGCAGGGCTCCTATTTTTGACATACACGGCAGTTGATATAGCTTCACCCCAGAATGATTTTGGTAACTTTGAACCAGACAGCATAGCTCTGACAGAGTCAAGGAGAGTTCTATTCATTCTTTCTGCAACTCCATTTTGTTCAGGTGTCTTAGGCACAGTTTTTTCATGGATAATTCCTTCCCTTTTTAGGAATTGTTCAAAGTCATTAGAGATGTATTCGCCACCGTTATCGGAGCGCAGAATTTTAATTTTGTGATCATAGTGATTTTCTACCAAAGATTTGAACTCCTGAAACACTTTAAAAACATCACTCTTATGTTTGATAATGTACACCCAAGTATATCTGGAGTGGTCGTCTATGAAGGTTACAAAATACCTTCCACTCCCAAGTGATATGGGATTAAGCTTGCCACACACATCACTGTGGATAAGTTCTAAGGGTCGGCGTTCCCTTTTGTGATTTGTTTTGGGGAACGGAAGCCTATGATTTTTACCATCACAACAGTTTTCACAAAAAATGTTATCTCCACTCACAGAACAATCAAAACCTTTAACAAGATTCTTAGTGGCTAATTTCTTAAGATTATTGAATCCTAGATGACAGAATCGTTTATGCCACAGAATTTCATCAGAGAAAACGTTCATGCATTTAGCAGCTGAATTAAGGGTGCAATTAAGTTTATACAATTTTCCTACTTTACTGCCTAAGGCAATTAATTTGTTGTCTTTATTTACAATCTTACATGAGCTTTCGTCAAAGTAAACTGAGTTTCCACTTTCTGTAATCTGAGGCGCAGATAGTAAATTGTAGGCTAAGCCAGGTACATACAAGACATTCTTAACAACACAGGTATCTACTAGATCTTTCGGCAACAACACCATAACTTCAACATCACCTACACCAACACCTTGCAAGTTTCTACCATCACCAACTTCAATGTTAATTGGACTAGATAGCTCATTCATACAGGAAAAATCATTCCTATTATTACACATGTGTGCTGTTGCACCGGAATCAATTACCCAACAATTATTGGTATTTATCACAGACAATGCACTGATATAATTGGTTTTACCTGCTACAAAATTTTTCTGGTCTTCTGTGTGGTTCCCATCTTCTTTCTTCAACTTTTCTTGATAGATCCAGCAATTGGCGCGTAGGTGTCCCATTTTTCCGCATTCGAAACATCTTGATTTTTTCAATTTGGAGGTCACCAGGGATTTTTCACTGAAGTCTGAAGCACTTTGGTTTTTCAGTTTTGCTTCTTCATTCAGAAGACGCTCTGTCACAATATCCCATGACGGTAGTTTTTCATGAGCTTCCAGTGCAGTCACGAGTGTGGAGAAGTGGTCGGGAAGTGACGACAGCAAGATTATTACACGACTTTCTTCATCAACAGCGTCATCAATCACACTCAAGGACTCAAATATTTCGACAAATGCTTTGAAATGAGTTTGCAAGTCTTGGTCTTCTTTTAGCTTCATGTTGTAGAGTCTTTTGCGTAGTCTGAACTTGTTAGACCAAGTTTTCTTTTGGAATGTATCTTCAATTTTGTGCCACAGTTGCACAGGGTCAGTAGGATCACCCAATAAATGCAGTTGACTCGTTTCTACACCAAGCACAATTGTTGCAAGTGCACTGTCACGTCTTTCTTCAAATTTTCTTCGAGCAGTCTCGTCCGTAGTCTGTGGCATGGTTTCCGTTCCTCGAACCAAGTTCCACAACTTTTCTTTCATCAAGAGCATCTTCATTTGCAGCTTCCACGTAGGATAGTTTTTATCATTAAGAGCCGTGAGGCAGTTCTTAGCACTTTCACTCACGGAGCCTGCCATGTTTCTTTCTCTTTCACTATTTCTGTCTCACACAGTACTAACAGATCACCAACGTCTGTTCTCGCTGTCCCGGGCTGTTTTTCGCTTCGGGACTTAATATAACCTCACTTGATATTGCTTCATCGGAAGGTTGTCTGGGCCCATAACCTAATGGAGTTAGGTTATGTAAAGCGAGACACTTGGAGTTTGTATAATACCAGAAGCACACAGCAGGACACAGTTTACATCACGAAGGATAGCGGTGGAGTAGGCTCCAGCCAAGCCCGAGAACCATGAGCTCAGTTCTCAACGCAGAGTACTGTCTAAACACATTCTAACACAAGAACACTCTAACATTATCAGTATTATACACATACACATTCAAGGTGCTACAATAAGGGTTTCAACAGTCCGCATCTGGAATCTTTCAGCGTGCCATGGAAGGACTATTGCAGGGCCTCCCAGGAGTGTTCTGCTACCTGGATGACGTTCTGGTGAGTGCCACTAATGAGCAAAAGCACAACAAGCGTCTCCATCAAGTCTTATCTAAACTATAGGAGGCAGGGCTAAAACTGAAAATGGATAAATGTCAAATTGGAGTGCCACATGTATCCTACCTGGGATACCAAATCGACAAGGATGGATTGCACCCCACTGTAGAGAAGGTAGCAGCAATCCAGAAGGCACCAGCTCCTACTAATGTAACTCAACTGAGAGCCTACCTTGGGCTCCTAAATTTCTATAGGAAATTCCTAAAATCATCTGCAACTATGCTGGAGCCCCTAAATACCTTTCTGAGGGATAAAACCCCTTGGAAATGGGAGGCAAGTCAGGAGAAGGCATTCCAGAAGACTAAACAAGCCCTCCTGGACTCCCAGACCCTAGTCCACTTCGACCCTCAGAAACCCATAGTGGTAGTGGCTGACAGTAGTGCGTATGGTGTGGGAGCGGTGCTGTGTCACCTTATTGATGGAATTGAACGCCCCGCCTATTATGCCTCTCGAACTCTAACAGCAACAGAACGCAACTACTCCCAGACTGAGAAAGAAGCTCTGGCTATGGTGTTTGCACTCAGGAAATTCCATTGCTACCTGTGGGGACAGGACTTCACTGTGGTTACGGACCACAAACCTTTGTTAGGACTATTTGATCCAGGTAGAAGCATTCCTCCGATGGCATCCGGGCGCATTCAAAGGTGGGCTCTTCTGCTACAATCCTACAAGTTCACCTTGCGTCACCGGTCTGGCGTTCTGTTGGGCACGGCTGATGCTCTCAGTCGTCTACCCTTGACAACTCCCGAGGAAGCCACACCTATTCCTGCGGAATGGACGTCCTTAGTAAACTTCCTCGAGTCAGCTCCAGTCACCAGTGTCATATACCTTTCTACATAACGGCACATCGAAGACGACAGTTGCATCAACGAACAAGAGCCACGTAATCCGTGCCCTAAAAGACAGTTGCAACTCAGCATAAAAAGCAGCAGAAAGCCAGGTCAGCAAAGAGGGGACGACGCCTCTTCAACGGCTACTTTCGTGACCGTAGATCGCTGCCTAACGTTCTTGCATAAGCTGCGGTAACTGCTTCTATTTAAAAGTGTGTTTAGAGTCAGGGGCATTCATTCCCGAGCGGGTCATCATCGTAGAAAGACCTCGTATACGCCGCCCTTGCTTGAATCTTTGAGATAGAACTCAGCCCGGCGTACTGAGTGTTATTATTGTATAATTGTCATTTGTGGTTTCATGTTTAGAACGACTAATTAAATAAATAACGTAAAGCCCGTGCCACACCTTGCATTATGTCAATGCTACTTGCGACTGTATTTGTGATGAATGTGTGATGAAATAAATTATATTAGGCATATATATGAAAACCGACGCGACGCAGCAAGCAACCGGCTCTGCAGCGATGCCGGGCGAATCGTGAGGGGATGAGGGGTGCACCACATCAGCAGATGGGAGGAGCACGTAGGGGGTAGAGGCTGTATCAAGGGCTAGTCCGAAATCCATCACATATACGGGAGTTATTGTAAATAAACAAAATAGCACAGAAAAATAGTGGGTCAAAAAAAAATTATTGGCTACAAACAGGGGACGAAGAAGTCTGGGTATTTGAGAGTAAAGAGCGGAGTAATTTCAAAGTGGAGAGAGGGACACGTCGCATAAGGAAAGGACGCTTAAGAACGAACCAATCAGAGGGCGAGGATTTGCGCGGGCATCCCGCTCAACCCTCGATGCGCAGCCTTTGTGCGGCTGACGTATAAAAGGGGTAGAAGGAGGCAGAACCGATCTATTTGACCGGTGCAGTGGCAAGGATGTAGGCTTCCTGACGGCCAGAGGGGAGGTGAGAATACGTGGTTTAATTTATTGATAATTCATGTGGAGTCATCGAAACGTAGTACGTCTAACTTCTGGACGCAGTGATGCTAATTATTATTTAATTGCAGGCTTGATGTTTTTTTGTTATGTAACAAAGTGCTTTGTGATCTGTTTTGTGAAGCGGGGGGTAAAATACTCATCCGGATTGATTTCGAAGGGAAATAAATTATGTTTGATTTTGAGAATTAAAGGGGAGTAAAGAAGTAATTCAATCAATGCCATGTGAAGTAGGTATGTTGCAGGGAATGAAGATTCAAATAGAGCTTGTCACTTAAAATGATAATCATTCACAGGCGGGTTTGGGATAGCTGGCCTGCGCGGCAGCTGAGACCGCGGAGATGTGGGCTGTGAACGCCTAACATCCGAGGGCCTGTAGCGACACTACCGGCTGAGCGTTCGCAACCTTGCAGCGGGTAGCCAGCCTGGTATTCAACGCTAATGACGAAGCCTGGAGGCTGTGTTCGAGCCTCGACAGGCCAACGACAGGGTATTTACTCCAGTTGTAATAGTGAAGAATGAAGGGAAGAAGAGGCACGCCGAACAGTGCAGATCTTTGTTTGGCGCGCAGAGAGTGTTATGAATGTAGGCATCAAGTGCAAATTTACAAGGAGGTCTTCCTTATAATGAATACCGTGTGATAAGCAGGATTGATGTCCTGCAGCGAATTTTTCTCCGTTTGTCTATGTAACATCATTGTGCCGGATAAAACTATCATGTCGCAGATCATTAACATCTTGCCTGAGGGCTCTGGTGCGAAAATGAGTGTTGCGATAAAAATATGTTTACTTGTGCCAATTTCCACGTGTTCATCTTAAACAGAATGTGTTTTAATCTTCCAATGTTTTTTATTTTCCATGCCTATAATGTGGGTACCATGCAAGCACAAAGGTGTACTATATTCATTATGTGTGAGGGTTGAAAGTCCCTCTGCGTTACGTGCTCAGAGAGCATTGTTTTCGCGACAGGCCAAAGAATAATGAAAGTACCCGGTGCGAACTTGATACCTGTATGGTAGCATGGAGATTTTTTTTTTATCATTTTCAGTTGCTTAAAATTTTTTATAAGTTTCATAATGATCCCTCAAGAAAGAATTCAGATAATTGTTCAATCGTTTTGCAAAGATTGATCCGGCATTATGTTTCGCTTGCTCTTGGTAGCTCCATTCATATCAATAACAATCAGTGGAGTACAGCCGAAAGTTTGTGGCTGCGAGCTTTGCCTTGAGGAGCTGCAGTTCCGTGTTGTAATTGCCTGCCATTGAGCTGGAGTCATAAATACAAAGGAATGTGTGGCTCGGCCACTCAACCACAGTGCGTCTGGCTCAAATCTAGGTGATTGGAGAGCGCTCACTAAGTCAAGTAAAGATTGAATGCCACATTTCTATTGAAAACTTTCTTAACACAATGAACAATTCAGATATCAATGTTGAATTCTTGGCTCAAATTTGTCATGACATCTAGTGCGTCAGTTGAATGCTTCTTTTATTGAATTATTTTATTTCTTGGACTTGCAAAACCATCCAAAGTCTTGCCAAATGCTGAAGTGCAGTTATCATGATTAAAATTCTTACATTCTTCAGGGGAAAAATTACAATTAAATGTGTTATGAGTGGAAGTAATCTTTTTTGTGTGATGCTCTCTTAAACAGTGAATTTGGTCGAACAAGTGCCCGATATTAAACCGATATTTCTTCCTGTACCGTTTTTTTTTGTAAATGTAATGGGAGGTTAATAAGCTCATATCAACAGTGTTACATATGTTGCTCAATTATCGGGCTGTCTAATCTTCTGAGCATATTTTGAGTATTGAGAAACCATCATTTTTTTGAGTGTTGTTAGAATTTGTCTGAGTGCATTGAAAGATGAAAGCAGTAACATTTTGTTGTGCAGGGGCTGGCTCTCGAATTTTTTTTATTACCTCTTGTTCATGTGTGGGATAAGAACTTTCTGTGTGCTGCATTTTACGTGGATTTATCCACTCATAGTATATACTTCAGATTGAGTTTGTAGCAATGGCTCGGGATTTTATGCCTTAAATTTTATAAAAACCTGATTGTCTCAGTTTAAGCTTTGAAACCGATTTGGTATTTTGCAGTGTTTAGGAATTTCTGGTAATTAATCAGAATTGAAATTTACCATCCCGTATGCATTAAATTAAAATAACTAGTAGAAAATTTTGTGCGCTGTCGTGTGAATTTGTTTGCATATTAATTTTCTAACAAGCCTTAGCAATGTGATGCATACCTTTGTTAGCGACATTTGAGACCTGAAATTCCACAACTTATATGTTCTGATACACGGTAATAGAATTTCCTTCAAATTAGATTCTCTTGCTGTATACTACAGAGTAGTTCAATGTATGTTTCTATGTATGCTGGTTTCTCGGGTCCTTTTGAGTGCAGTTTAATATATGAAGTTAAATTCCAGCATAAAGGCTCATGCCGCTGTGTAAGACCGTGCGAGTCGGCTGTTAAAGTCATAAAATTGAAGCTCTCCTTGCTGCGGCCAGACCTTCCTGAGTTCTCATTGATATGAACGTGAATTAGTGTGCAGGTTTTGGGTTGTATTACACGTTGCCATTAATTTTTCTACACGTGATGAGAGAAGAGTACCATCAGTAACTTTGATTATTTGCAGTAAATCTCACCCGTATCTTGAGTGACGATGATGGAGCTTCTGAATATGTTTATTTTGGGAGCATGTAAAAGCCATCATAATGCTGTCGAGTTCTGAGGTGCAGCCAGTATCATTGAACCTTAATTAAAATCACAGTCGAATGTGATTGTGTTTTGAACTCTATCTGTGTGCTTTGAGAGAATTGATCCTGCTGCATTTTGCTAAGATAACATATTAGCAAACTTTCTCAACGGTGTGTTGGATGAAATTTTGTGTGGTAAATATTTTGAATGTCGGTATTATTGATCCACCAATTACATTTTCCTAAATTTTGTTTTGTGTAGAAATGGAAGTAGGTGGCGCAGGAAATTAATGCCTTGATTTTAGGGAAGATCGCCTTCGCCAAAATATCTGAGGACAAGTTTTGAAGCGTCTTAAGAATTTACTTTCATGGCAGCTGCTGGTTAAAGTAAATATAAATTTTTGTTTGACGTAACGTTAACGCCTAACGCAATTCACAGTTTTATTCGCTAATATTGAGTACTTTAATTATGAAAATTTTTAACATCTCTGATATGAATGATGGAATTGTTTTGAAATTCAATTTTTCTTGCTATCATAGACAGAGTAAATATTACCTTTTCCCATCGTCGGAGTAAACTGAATTAAGTGACGGAATGTAGGATTATCGATAATTTAGTGTGGTGATTTTGAGAATGTGTGTGGTATCTCTGAGATGCTGCGCAGCTAATTCTTGACATAGTTTAGTTATTTAAAATATATGAATAACGCCTACACATGTGTCAGTTGAAGTAAACCCCGGCCTTTGTCATGATTTCTCCGTAAAAACAGTATGGTGCTAAACTCCAGAATTAAAAATTGAGAATTTGTATTTCAATTAATAAGTGATGGCTAAATTCATCTATCACAAGGTGCCACGTTGTCTATGCGTGAGATTAATAATTGATGCGGTGACGGACCTGAGTTCTAACTAATTGTGTTTCTGTTTGTGGCTTTCTCTATTTTTGGGCACAAAATCTTTGCTGTGTCATGCTCCAGTTTATTCAAATTCATGGGAAAAACATAATTTTGAAGATGGCGACCGTGTGAGGCATATTAATTTAAGTGTAATTCAACCCCAGTTCCTCTAGTTGAGAAGGAATTTTACATTTTAAGTATAGTTAGTTTCATCGGATAAACACGTGGAGTGATTAAAATGCATTTTTGACTAAGTAGGTGCCCATAAGAGAGGAAGGAATTTTCATTTTTATCTACTGAGTCGGGCAATGAATTCAAGATTATATTCTTTTTTGCTACGTCTGCTAGTGGGGTGATTAATGAAGCCTTCAGATTATTTCAAGTGTGAGACAGGATTCTTTTGACGTTGCTGGGGATGCCAGAATCTACGAACCCCTAAGTGCGTTTAGTCACGCAACCTCAGTAAACTCACGAGTTACGATGTCAAATTGATGATTTAATGCATTCGTCCGCAATGCCCTATGTGTGAATTTCATGTTCAGTGGGGAACTTTATTTTCTTCATATATTTTTTTTAAAATAATGGTAACTATTTCGTCCGCAATTACAAGCTAATTGCGAGGTTGGAGCGAGAATGTGCCCACATAACTGTATTGAATAAATTGGCTCATTGTAATATGCTATTTTCTACGATGAAAATATACAATATATTGAATTGAAGCCTTGATTTTGTCGGAAAATTTTTAGTAATGAATGATAGTTGAGTATTGTAATGAATAAACGGGAATTTTGTGCTAATGTGTGTGCTAGGGATGGAGGATGCGAAGCGGAGAAGACGTCTGTAAGTTTTATTACTGTTCTGATTCCAGGGCAATAAAAATTTTGCGTTCGTCGAGTCTCATCTTTTAATTACTCGTGTGGTATTGTGTGAACGCAAGAATGCAGAATGCTATAGGAAATGAAGTAGAAATATTATTGCTGTTATTATTTAAAATGTGTTGAACTTCAATGGCGGCGAATTGGACTTTAAAATAGTACAGCTCGTTTTTTTTGGTGTCTCTGGTTTTTTGCGAGTTGTAGAATTTGCAAAGAAAATCCCCTGTGCTATTCCTGTATCAGCTAAATAAAAAGAATCAGAGTAAGTAATGCAAAGGTTTCTTGTGTTGGTGATGTCGAGAAGGTCAGACTCTGGGCAGGCTGGATAAGGAACAAGTAGATTAATAAATGCGTGAATATCATTAAGGGTTCCCTGCAGAAATTGTAAATTATTTCACAATTACTCGGCATCGTAGTATAATAAGATGAACTTAATCCTTTGCACTGAATTTCACGTAGGAATGTTTGCTGGTTTTTCTTGTTGCGTCTTTCGATCAGGCGGACTCTCGTGAATTTTGAGGTGCTGGTGATAGTTCATTAATTTTTAAGTGTAATAGGATAAGACCTGTTCCTTAATTCTGAATCTCTTATGCGCGTTGCTGGGAACTTTGCGCTTTTCCACCTGGTGAACGGTATGTAAGGGAACGAGAATAGGAACTGCGATTTTGACCAACATTTGCAGCGGCGCAACTAGAAAAATAAAGCATATCCTATTTCTTTTATTTGCGTAATTGCGATGTTTACCGGATTTAGACTACCTGATTGACTTACTGGCTTTTGGATACAATTTGGTGTGAGTTGCCGCAGCGTTCATGTGTGGAAGTTTTTGGTGTTTCCTTCGTATAGGGATGTTCCAGGCACTCAAATTGTTCGTACTCCAACATCGACGGATATGCTAATTTAATTTTCTTAGGATAATAGTTATGTTAAGTTAACACAACACTCTCTCCCTCATCGAACGGCAAACATAGACTGCAGGCTCCCGAGTTATGTAAATACGGTAATAATGTCATGAAAGTTCAACGACGTCTCTTCGAGTGGAATGACATGATATGAATAAAGGCTAAACTGTCTCAAAGGCTGGTAAATCAGGTGAATTAGGATGTGATTGTAATTTTCTCATGATTTTGTGGGTGTTGACGAGTAATTGGATCGCCTAAAACTGCAGTGCACGGCAGTGTGGCGTAAGTCTGATGAATGTTAACACCCTGTATTTTTATAAGAGCACACGGGATATCGGCCGACCTGGTAACTCTCTTGTCTGTGCATATTTTATATATATGTTTTGTATCCATTTTTAGGAAGTAGGTAAAAGTAACTAAGCAGTGACACCGTCGAAGCATTCTTGACTTTGTCTGTAGTTCGTTATGGATATCTGGATTTATTTGATTCATTTGAAATTCTTGTGACCTCACTTCTGCCCAGTCAGGGTAGGCTTGGAAAGATTCACGAGAAATGAATAATTATTTAAGAGAAACCAAACTGTACGATGTCTATCGATCACCTAAGTGACAATGTTAGATGGTAAATCGTAGGTGGAAGTTGATCTCTGAAAATATGTATGTTACCCTGGGAAACGAATGAAGGGCTGACGAGCCCAGCTTACGAGCTCCGACGATGGAATCTACAGTTTTTCCGCGGAAACGCGATGTCTAATTTTCCGCGTGTAACGCGACGCAAGAATAATTTCAACGAACACTCTCCGTGCAGATAGCGTGACGCAAGGATGATGTCAACGAATATTTTCCGCGCAGATAGCGTGACGCAAGGATGGAGAACATTGATTGAATCGACAACGGAATATTAGTAGGTTACAAATCCTGATGAACCAAGGGGGCCCCCCTTTGATGATAAAGTTTGCCGAGAAATTTTTGCTGACAATGATGTTGAGGATGATAATAATAATGATGCACCACTGTTTGGAAGGAGAACGAGCTGAGGATAAATAAGAAGATATTCAACGTTGAAACATTGCCCCAAATTTAGAGAGATGTGGTTAGGCGGGTTATAAGCGCGATAATGTTTTGCCTTGTAATGAACACGCCTATTAAACAATCTCCAATGTCGTTGGTGTTGCCGGAGGCAAGCCGAAAATAATAAATTTGATATGTGTGTTTCAATATTAAATGTCATGTGTGTGTTTCAATATTCTTGTGTCTATCTGCTCGATATGTGTGTTATGTTAGCTGTGTTTTCCTCCGAGTCCTAGGATGTTTCTTTTCGATGTGATTTTTGGACGTTAGGATGCGATGTGTGTTTGATTAACGTCATGCGTCTATGTTCATCAACGTCAGTGTGCGTCAACAACATAATAGTTATGTTCATTTCTGCGGATATGCAAAGTACGGATGGAAGTTGACGACCTTATAGAAATTTGATACTGGCATAGAAAATTTGACCCGTTGGCTCAAATTTTGCGAAGCGCGGGGGGATGTGTGATGAATGTGTGATGAAATAAATTATATTAGGCATATATATGAAAACCGACGCGACGCAGCAAGCAACCGGCTCTGCAGCTATGCCGGGCGGATCGTGAGGGGATGAGGGGTGCACCACATCAGCAGATGGGAGGAGCACGTAGGGGGTAGAGGCTGTATCAAGGGCTAGTCCGAAATCCATCACATATACGGGAGTTATTGTAAATAAACAAAATAGCACAGAAAAGTAGTGGGTCAAAAAAAAATTATTGGCTACGAACAGGGGACGAAGACGTCTGGGTATTTGAGAGTAAAGAGCGGAGTAATTTCAAAGTGGAGAGAGGGACACGTCGCATAATGAAAGGACGCTTAAGAACGAACCAATCAGAGGGCGAGGATTTGCGCGGGCATCCCGCTCAACCCTCGATGCGCAGCCTTTGTGCGGCTGACGTATAAAAGGGGTAGAAGGAGGCAGAACCGATCTATTTGACCGGTGCAGTGGCAAGGATGTAGGCTTCCTGACGGCCAGAGGGGAGGTGAGAATACGTGGTTTAATTTATTGATAATTCATGTGGAGTCATCGAAACGTAGTACGTCTAACTTCTGGACGCAGTGATGCTAATTATTATTGAATTGCAGGCTTGATGTTTTTTGTTATGTAACAAAGTGCTTTGTGATCTGTTTTGTGAAGCGGGGGGTAAAATACTCATCCGGATTGATTTCAAAGGGAAATAAATTATGTTTGATTTTGAGAATTAAAGGGGAGTAAAGAAGTAATTCAATCAATGCCATGTGAAGTAGGTATGTTGCAGGGAATGAAGATTCAAATAGAGCTTGTCACTTAAAATGATAATCATTCACAGGCGGGTTTGGGATAGCTGGCCTGCGCGGCAGCTGAGACCGCGGAGATGTGGGCTATGAACGCCTAACATCCGAGGGCCTGTAGCGACACAACCGGCTGAGCGTTCGCAACCTTGTAGTGGGCAGCCAGCCTGGTATTCAACGCTAATGACGAAGCCTGGAGGCTGTGTTCGAGCCTCGACAGGCCAACGACAGGGTAATTACTCCAGTTGTAATAGTGAAGAATGAAGGGAAGAAGAGGCACGCCGAACAGTGCAGATCTTTGTTTGGCGCGCAGAGAGTGTTATGAATGTAGGCATCAAGTGCAAATTTACAAGGAGGTCTTCCTTATAATGAATACCGTGTGATAAGCAGGATTGATGTCCTGCAGCGAATTTTTCTCCGTTTGTCTATGTAACATCATTGTGCCGGATAAAACAATCATGTCGCAGATCATTAACATCTTGCCTGAGGGCTCTGGTGCGAAAATGAGTGTTGCGATAAAAATATGTTTACTTGTGCCAATTTCCACGTGTTCATCTTAAACAGAATGTGTTTTAATCTTCCAATGTTTTTTATTTTCCATGCCTATTATGTGGGTACCATGCAAGCACAAAGGTGTACTATATTCATTATGTGTGAGGGTTGAAAGTCCCTCTGCGTTACGTGCTCAGAGAGCATTGTTTTCGCGACATATTGGTGTCGCAGAACAACCGCTGCGGCTTAACGAGCTTTTGGATGAGCGCGTGACAACGCGCGGCAATCAGTTGCATTGAAGCTTTGAGAGGAGGAGGACGTCAGACGACAATGTGCTCTGCAAAGCAGCTGCGCTCGGATTATTGCGGAACGCGCTAGCGCGACAAGAGTGAGCGCTTGAGCGAGACAACCGTGCTCAATGCCTGCTTGGCTCGCACTGGCTGTGCTGTGCGGTGTCGTCTTGCTACATGAATCAAGCTGCCTGGACTTTTGCTCCTGATGCAGCCGAGCGGTTGAGAGAGCTCTGGGCAACTCGTCGATGCGGCATGGAGTACTCGAAGTTGCAAGGTGTGGCACGGGCTTAAACGAGGCTACTTCGAATACAGCGACATCAACACCGGTCCTTCCTCCAAGTTGCGTAAGAATTGCATATTCCTTATCATTATCATTGTGTATGCGGGCTTCAATTATTCCCCGTCATCTTGGTAATATCAACCTAAAACAGTAAATTTGTGTGGCCACGCATAACGAGTGTTTCAATACCTGCTATAGATGTGCTTTAATTTGAATGCCGTTCTCGAAAATTATACAGAGATTAAGAAAAGAAATTTATTCAATTAGAAGAATTGTACTGAAAATATATATAATCAACTTATTCGATCAAAAAAAAGAAAGTGATCGTTACACCAGCACCCACATTCGCGACGGCACCCTAAGGGACCCAGTACTTTCAAAGGTATACAAATACTGCCAAGTAGGCTGGCCTTCGACGGTAATTGGTGACCCTGATCTCGCTCCGTATACTAGGAGGCGAGACGAATTGTCCACACAAAATGACTGTGTGCTCTGGGGAGCAAGAATTATTGTACCCCAAACTCTCAGACAAGCCATTGTGGATGAACTTCACTCTGGCCATGCTGGATCATCCAGAATGAAGGAGTTAGCCCGCAGCTACGTATGGTGGCCACTGCTGGACAAAGATCTAGAAGAAACGACTAAGTCATGCAGCGAGTGCCTGAGCGCTCGAGCTGCACCAACGAAAGCTGAACTCCATCCGTGGGAATGGCCTGCGAAGCCTTGGCATCGCATACACATTGACTACGCGGGCCCAATGGATGAAAAATACTATCTAGTGATCGTGGACGCACACTCGAAGTGGGTTGAAATTTTTCCCACATCTACTACAACCTCTAGCGAAACGATCTCGTGCCTGAAACACACTTTTGCGACATTTGGATTCCCGGTAACAATTGTTTCGGACAACGCAACGTGTTTCACATCGGCTGAATTCCAAGAATTTGTGAAGGCATGTAGTATGCGGCATATTACGAGCGCACCATACCATCCATCAACTAATGGACTGGCAGAGCGCATGGTACAAACGTTCAAGAAGAATATAAAAAAGTCAACGGAACCCCTACGCCTAGCACTAGACAGGTTCCTGTTCAACTATCGGCTGACACCCCCACACGACTTACAGGTGTTACGCCCGCCGAACTGATGTTAGGCAGGAAAGTTCGCTCTCGTCTTGATCTGCTTTGGCCGTCAGAAGCAATCGCGTCCAAAGTTGCTCAACGCCAGGACGCTCAGAAAAGATACCACCCAGGGTCTCGCGCGGTTGACATTCCGCCGGAGTCACCTGTGATGGTCCGTCAATACACACCGGGCTCCCCAAAATGGACCCCTGCAACTACCGTTGAGAAAACGGGCCTGGTGTCCTACAAGTGCCAACTGCAGGGGGGAGAGGTCGTTCGTCGACACCAGGACCAAGTTATTACCTGCTCGAACACCCTTCCCGGACCCAGGGACCAACCTACTGAGGAAACCGTGTTGATCCCACAACCTGCTCGAGATTCATACTCACCACCTCCGGCTAATGAACCTGACCCCGAAACACCTGATTACTCGATTCCCACCCAGGAGGCAAAGATGCACGAGCCTCCAAGTGCTAGCATCTCACGCAGGTCTACCCGAGCTCGGAAGCCTGTGGTGAGAATGGACCTTTAGGATTGACTAAATGAAATAAGGGGGTTAGGATACAAGGGGGGGCTTCTAATTAAGGGGGGAGGGGTGTAATATAGCGAGTCATGTAAGTTCTAGTTAGAGAGACCTAACGATGGCAACGCTCGTGACGGCAAGATCATCAGCCAGTTTCCGATTGGTGCTAGCCAGCTAAACAGTTCATGCTGACTGCAAGTGTGTATATAGATTATCCCGGACGGCTAAGTACTACCTCTAAGTTATTCTCTAACTACCTACTACTAATTCTATTCTACTCTTTTCTATATATTTCACGCTATCTCCGCTCTACTCTCGCTGGCCACATGTCTGGTATTTGAGTATCTAAGTTTTAGGGTATCTAAGAGGTGAGTGAATTATTTACTTGTGATGTGTCATTGCATTGTCTATTTGTCAGCTCTATTACTGTGTTGTGTCTATGTGAAACCCATACTGTGCTCTAGTGTAGGATTACCAAATCTTTAAAAGTTACAAATGAGCATATGTAATTGGCTGTGCTAGTCAGCTGTGATTTTTTCTTATACGTGAACGTTTTTTCTTACGGTACGTGAACTAGAGCGTAAGGATGTGCGGATAAATGTCAATAAATTTAAAATTATCCATTGTAGTATTTGAAAGCGATGATTGGAGCATGTAATTCGAATTTATAATTTAATGTTTATTCCTGCATCGAATGCCATCTCCTTCGAAACACATTTTGAGTCGGAAGAGAAGAAATTAATAGAACAAAATGGACGCTGAAGGTTACGATGGTTGAATTTCAAGATGTTGTTCACGCAGAGTTCATCTCTGCTAATACCAGAATGGTGCTTTTCCAATGTGACTATTAAGGTTTTAGTTACAGTTTGTGATCAGCCAGGAGACAAAAAGGGTATGATAACAGTTGAGTATGATGATTTATTTATGCTCAGAGCTATATGCTGTGCGGTAGTTAAGCTCAGCAACGTTGTGACGTAGAGTTTCTTAAGTACGAAAACTTCTAGGTCATGTCCCCCACTGTAATATAGCGAGTAGTGTAAGTTCTAGTTAGAGAGACCAAAAGTTGGCAACGCTCGAGAGAGCAACACTCGCAGCCAGTTTTTCTAGTGATCTCGGGCTGAACAACAAGTAAATGTTGGCCGAGGGTGTATATAATTACCTACTGTGGTTAGTATCTAACTTCTTAATTTCTAAACTAATGTACTAATTCTATTCTACTCTATTCTATATATTCCCGCCTATCTCCGCTCTACTCTCGCTAACCACATTCTGGTATCTGAGTATCTATGTTGTAAGGTATCCAAGAGGTGAGTGGACTATTTACCTAAATTGCTGTGTCATTGCATTTGTCTGTTGATGTGTTATTTGTGTCTATGTGGAACCTATACTGTGCTCTAGTGTAGGGTTACTAGAGCTACAACACTGGCGACGAGGATTTTTGTAGAACTATTGGGAGAGGCTAGACTAATGAAGGAACTCAGAATTATTCAGTGACTAGAGTATTGATGCTGTAAATTTCTGTTTTTTTTTAACAAGGTGTATTATTACAGTCTCTTGAATTGGCTACTCTTGCAACTGATATTGTTGCTACTACTATTTCAGGTAGGTATCTGACAATTTGCTGTAAAGCTGGGTAAAAATGCCAATGCTAGGCTCAGTGGGAGAATTCAATCCTTAAGAGGAAGAATTCCCAGAATATGAAGTCAGGCTAAACTGCTTCCTGAGTATTAATAAAGTGGAAGATTCAAATAAAGCTAAAACATTCATTGCTCTGGTGGGTCCTAAAATTGTTAGGTTAGCAAAGGACCTACTCTCCCCTAAAAGACTTTTAGATGCTACCTATGATGAGATCATGGAAGCGTTAAGACGGCATTTTAAGCCGACACGCAACCAGATCTTTGAAAGGTTTAGGTTCCATAAGCGGAACCAGAAACAAGGGGAGAGCATTGCTGATTTTGTGGCTAGCTTAAAGGCCCTTTCAGACACCTGTAATTTCAAACAGGAAGTTCTAGAAGAAACACTGCTAGACAGGTTCATACTGGGTGTGGCCAGTAATGATGTTCAAAATTTTTTGCTGAATGAAGCTGACCTCACATGGAAAAAAGCCGTGGATCTGGCAACTGCCAAAGAAACACAACTGAGGGAGACGGTTGTGTTAAGGCAACCTAATTCCATACTAAATGTGGACCAGCATAGAGTAAAGCAAACTGCTATTAAGCCTCAGGGCAAAACTCAGGCTCAAGCTAGCCCCAAATCAGCATGCAGCGGCTGTGGTAATCTGCACTGGCGTAGAGATTGCCCCTATAAAGACTGTTTTTCATGCTTGTGGCCAAAAAGGCCATCTTAAGAAATGTTGCTTTAAATTGAAAAATCAAAATTCTGCTAAAGGCAACAAAAATAATTTTGTGCATGCTATGATGCATGAGAAAAGGGGGAGGGAACACCACCCTAACCCTAATAGAACTAACAATGCAACCTGTGCAGACTATCCAGTTGCTAATCTAGGCTGTTATGGGGAGATTTTCTCAATAGCCGAACAAATGAAACCCCCCATTAAAATGAAAATATTACTAAACAATACCCCACTGGAAATGGAGGTAGACACGGGTGCTGCCAGGTCTATCCTATCAAAAGCTGCTTATTGTAAACTACCAACAAAAACAAGGCCCGAGTTGAGAACTTGAGACCTTCTGATGTTAAGCTTAGGACTTATGGTGGAACCACACTAGTGGTTTGCGGAGAGATTAGGGCTAACATCCAGCGTGACGCTAGTGGTAGGGCTCCTCAGCTAGCCACTATTGTAGTGGTAGACAGGGGAGGTCCAGCTTTGCTGGGTAGGGACCTGATTGATTCCCTTGGGCTAACTATAGTAGCAAATGAGGTCAACAAATTGTCTACCTGAATGATATCATTAAATCTACATCATTCTTCAAATTCATACTTTTTGCCGATGACAGTACCCTTTCTGCGGTCCTTCCAGACCAAAATCCCGCTAGGATGGCGGAGCGTATAAATAATGAACATCATAAGGTTTCATTGTGGCTTAAAGCTAATAAAATAAGCCTTAATATCGATAAAACAAAATATATTACATTCTCATACAAGAAAAATATATCTCTCCCACGCATTCAAATTGGCGAAGGTGAAATCGAAGAAACCAACTCAAGTAAATTCCTCGGCATCATAATAGACAAACATCTAACCTTTACAGAGCACATCGCTCATATTAGTTCTAAATTATCAAAATCTATCGGAATCCTAAATAAAGTTAAGAATTTCCTGCCTGAAACAGCCTTACAAATGCTCTACCGAACGCTCATTTCGCCATACTTGCAATACGGAATAGAAGCATGGCACGGAACTGATAAAAATAAAACCAACAAAATTTTTACCCTGCAAAAAAGAGCCATAAGAGCGATAAAGAATCTAGAATATAATGCTCACACAAATGACTCATTCAAAAATTTACGAATACCAAAGCTCTCGGATCTCTACAAAATCTCCATTTGCAATTTCATTTACAAAACATTAACAAATGATGGCGACAATAGCCTAAAACAACTATTAACTACGCAAACTGGTCATCACGACCATTTAACCCGAAATAGAAGTAAATTCATGCTTCCTTATTACTCAAAGGCTCGGTCACAACACAGTATCCTCTTCGTTGGAACTAAAACTTGGAACTCAATACCTGCGGAGATCCGTGAAAGTAATTCTTATAAGGTATTCAAAAAAAGTCTTGAGTCTCACTTCCTATCAGATTACTAGTCGTGTAAGATCACAGAGTCAAACCTTGTCCCCTACATAACTGGTCCTAATAATGTAATTCGCCTTGATTAATTTCGCCGATCTTCAGTCTGTTCTTGAATCGTTTGTCGAATATACTGTTAAATCTAGTCCATATGAACTATATTGTGAAATGAAGTATCTAATTTCGAGTTACTTATCTCATTGATCAGTCTAATGCGTCTCTAGTTTAAGTGAATTAGGTTAAACATTATTGTACACCTAAGACTAACCTTGACCACACATGCATACGTATATGTACATATGTGTGCATATGGATATATATTTATATATTTTTTTTCATGCTTCCTTAAAATGACACTTGTGAACATTGACCGAAACAAGCGATTTCATATATTATTTCCTGGCGTCAAGAATTGCGAAGTTTTATGTCATGTACATGTAAACGGTCAAAAGTGTTTTCACCCCACAATGAAAATGCATCGTCCATGAAATTGTGTTATCTCTTATAATTTTCATTACATGTATTATCAAATGTAGATCAAGCTAGATTAGGAGTTCATTGCCCTCAATCATTTCTTTTCGACTAGTGACACGAGTTTTTCAATACTCGTGTGTGTGTATCATCTAAGTATATTAATTTTAAGATATTTAAAAACCAATGATTGTAATATTGTAAAATCTCTATTGGAAATAAACTGTTCTTTCTTTCTTTCTTTGATGGTAGGATGCCCTAGAAGTCACTGAACTTATTCGGGCCCACAGGTAGCTATACTCAAATTTGACCATTGTACTAGACTTAAGAAACATTTTACCTCTGTATCTCCTGTGGTAAATAAATTGTTTAAATTGTTTTAAAGAGTTAGCAAATAAATTCCCCGACCTTTTTCAACCAGGTCTAGGCTGCTTTAAGGGAAGGAAATTCAAAATAGAAGTGGATCCATCCGTACCACCAAAGTTTTGTAAGGCCAGGAACGTGCCTTACACACTTAGACCAAAGGTGGAGGCAGAACTTGATAGACTGGTGCAGGAAGGTATCCTCACCCCTGTACAATACTCGAGATGGGCAGCGGCTATCGTCCCTGTGCTCAAGGCGGGTCAAAGCATCCGAATCTGTGGCGACTACAAATTAACTGTCAACAGAGCCACTAGGCTTGACACCTACCCTATACCCAGAGTGGAAGATTTATTTAGCGGGTTAGCAGGAGGAGTTATATACTCCAAGCTAGATATGTCTCAGGCATACGCCCAACTACCCTTGGATGAAGACTCCAAGGAACTCACGGTAATAAACACCCACAGAGGTTTATTTGCCTACAACCGTCTCAGCTTAGGAATTGCGTCCGCACCTGGAATCTTTCAGCGTGCCCTGGAAGGACTATTGCAGGGCCTCCCAGGAGTGTTCTGTTATCTGGATGACGTCCTGGTGAGTGCCACAAATGAGCAAGAGCACAACAAGCGTCTCCATCAAGTCTTATCTAAACTACAGGAGGCAGGGCTAAAACTGAAAATGGCTAAATGCCAAATTGGAGTGCCACAGGTATCCTACCTTGGATACCAAATCGACAAGGATGGATTGCACCCCACTGCAGAGAAGGTAGCAGATATCCAGAATGCACCAGCTCCTACTAATGTAACTCAACTGAGAGCCTACCTTGGGCTGCTTAACTTCTATAGGAAATTTCTAAAATCATCTGCAACTATGCTGGAGCCCCTAAACACCTTACTGAGGGATAAAACCCCGTGGAAATGGGATGCAAGTCAGGAGAGGGCATTCCAGAAGTCTAAACAAGCCCTCCTGGACTCCCAGACTCTAGTCCACTTTGACCCTCAGAAACCCATAGTGGTAGTGGCTGACAGTAGTGCGTATGGTGTGGGAGCGGTGCTGTGACACCTTATTGATGGAATTGAACGGCCCGCCTATTTTGCCTCCCGAACTCTAACAGCAACTGAACGCAACTACTCTCAGACTGAGAAAGAAGCTCTGGCTATGCCGCCATAGCCCTGTGGTATAGGTTCTGCCGCCGTGCGGCAAGGACCCGGGATCGAATCTCGGCGCAGGCAGTGGCGATTTTCTCTGTTGGGTATAGGAGAAAAATTCCAAGCACAATACCCCACTCCACCCAGGTGTCTGAAATGGGTACCGGTCTTGACCGGGGGAAAGCGTCATGGCGTCCTGGCGTTAGTTATAAGGCATTTGAAAATCCAATGTACAAGGTGATATGTATCAGGCTTGATTGGAAATCTTCATTATTAAAAAAAAAAAAAAAAAAATATGGTGTTTGCAGTCAGGAAATTCCATTGCTACCTGTGGGGACAGGACTTCACTGTGGTTACTGACCACAAACCTTTGTTAGGGCTATTTGATCCGGGTAGAAGCATTCCTCCTATGGCATCCGGACGCATTCAAAGGTGGGCTCTACTGCTACAATCCAACGAGTTCACCTTGCGTCACCGGTCTGGCGTGCTGTTGGGCACGGCTGATGCTCTCAGCCGTCTACCTTTGACAACCCCCGATGAAGCCACGCCCATCCCAGCGGAATGGACGTCCCTAGTAAACTTCCTCGAGTCAGCTCCGGTCACCAGCACCCACATTCGTGACGGCACCCTAAGGGACCCAGTACTTTCGAAGGTATATATTATAGAGTGGATAGCCCTACACTAGAGCACAGCATAGGTTCCACATAGACAACATAGATAGAGTACTGCACAAAATAGACAATTGCAATGACACAGCAATTTAGGAAAAAATAGTTCACTCACCTCTTGGATACCTTAACTTAATGCTCCATTTTCAATACTGTGGCTAGCAAGAGTAGAGCGGAGATAGACGGGAAATATATAGAATAGCGTAGAATAGAATTAGTACATTAGTTTAGAACTTAAGAAGTTAGAAACCAACCACAGTATGGTAATTATTTACACACTCGGTCAACATGTACTTGTTGTTGAACCCGAGGCCAATCGCAGACTGACTTGCGAGTGTTGCTCTCTCGAGCGTTGCCAACTTATGGTCTCTCTAACTAGAACTAACACTACTCGCTATATTACACCCCTCCCTCCTTAATTAGAAACCCTCCCCCTGTATCCCCAATCCCCTTATTCCATATAGTCAATCCTAAAGGTCCATTCTCACCACAGGCTTCCGAGCCCGGGTAGACCTGCGTGAGATGTTAGCACTTGGAAGCTCGTGCATCCTAGCCTCCTGGGTGGGAGTCGGGTAATCAGGTGTTCCGGTGTCAGGTTCATTGGTCGGAGGTGGTGGGTATGAATTTTGAGCAGGTTGTGGAAACACGATGGTTTCCTCCGTAGGTTGTTCCAAGGGTTCAGGGATGGTGTTCGAGCAGGTAATAACTTGGTCCTGGTGTCGACGAACGACCTCTCCCCCCTTCAGTTGGCACTTGTAGGATACCGGGCCTGTTTTCTCAATGGTGGTAGCAGGGGTCCATTTTGGGGAACCCGGCGTGTATTGACGGGCCATCACAGGAGACTCCGGCGGAATATCAACCGCGCGAGACCCTGGGTGGTATCTAATGGATGTAGGTTAAGAAGGCGAGACTCTTGGAGTTTGTATAATCAGTACACACAGCAGGACACACGTTTACATTACGAAGGGTAGTGGTGGAGTAGGCTCCAGCCAAGCCCGAGAACCACGAGCAGAGATCCACAAGAACCATGAGCTCAGTTCTCAACGCATAGTGCTGTCTAAATACATTCTTACACAAGAGCACTGTAACATTATCAGTATTATACACATATACATTCAAGGTGCTACATGAAAGGTTTCAACACTCCTTCTCACATTGAATGTGTGTCAGATGAGACCATTCCTAACTTCGTTCTTAGTCTAGAGAACTTTTCTATCGGCAGGTTCTTGGTGAATATGTCGGCGAGCATTTCGTCGGTA
Organism: Morinoia aosen; assembly: GCA_030386875.1. NCBI lineage: Eukaryota > Metazoa > Arthropoda > Malacostraca > Amphipoda > Talitridae > Morinoia > Morinoia aosen. The sequence continues at coordinate 58,050,130 of CM059561.1, read as the reverse complement.
GGGCAATACACTACGTCTATATCTTTGTTACTTACAAGATCCCGTACATAGTGAAACTTAATATCGATGTGCTTGCTCCTCCCATGATATTTGGGATTGTTGGCAAGACAGATGGCTGACTGGTTGTCTTCGTTTATAACCATTGGTTCCATAGTCCCAAAATTTAGATCACTGAGTAAGTGCTTCAACCAGACAGCCTCTTGAGCCGCACCGGCAAGAGCAACGTATTCGGCTTCTGCAGTTGAGAGGGCTACACAAGTTTGTTTGTTAGATCTCCACGTAATTACCGAATTACTGAGGGTGAAACAGTAACCAGAGGTAGACTTTCGGTCATTTTTATCACCAGCCCAGTCAGCATCTGAATAGCCAATGCAAGTATCAGAACATTTGCTATACATGAGACCTAGTTTAGAGGTGCCTCTCAGGTACCTGAATATTCTCTTAACACACATCCAATGCTGTTCAAGAGGTTTGGAGCTGTATTTAGCAACATTATTCACTGCGAATGCAATGTCAGGTCGAGTTCTGGTTGACAAATACAAAAGGCTACCTACAGCACTTTGATAAGTGGCAGGGTCAAATTCGACATCATTTGGGGAGCATATCGGATTTACGTTTACATCGGCGGGAGTTGCAACAGGTTTACAATTATCAAAGCCAAATTTTGACAACAGAGCCTCAATGTAGGCAGTTTGATTCAAGAGGACATTGTTTTTAAATTGTACAACACTTACACCTAGGAAGTAACTCAGCACACCAAGGTCCTTCATTTTGTATTGGGTAGAAAGGCTCAACTTTATTTGATTTATTTCATCACCAGACTCAGAAGCAATTATTAGATCGTCTACATACACCGCCACAGTTTCTTATCTTGAACACGAGTGTATATACAAGCATCACTCTTAGATTGTACAAAACCCAATTTCTTCAAATAGCTATCTAGTGTAGTGTTCCAACACTTAGGGGCTTGTTTTAGTCCGTAGAGCGATTTTTGTAGTTTACACACCAGATTTTCTTTGCCTTTGACAATAAAACCGTCAGGTTGAACCAGATATAGTTCTTCAATCAGTTCTCCATTAAGGAAGGCTGTTGCAACGTCCATGTGATGGACTTGCATGTTGCATTTGGCAGCCAAAGCTAGTACTGTCCTGACAGACTCAAATCGAACCACGGGACTGAAGGTCTCGTCGTAGTCGATGCCATATTTTTGTGAGTAGCCCTGAGCCACAAGGCGAGCTTTGTACGAGCAAATGCTTCCGTCGGGTCCGGTTTTTCTTTTAAAGATCCACTTTGATTTGATAGGTTTTTTGTCATTAGGACACTCTACAAGGGACCATACTCTGTTTTGATTTATAGACTCCATCTCATTCTCCATAGCTGTTTCCCATAGTTTTGCTTCTGGTCCACTGAGTGCTTCTTGAACACAAGATGGTATATCAAGCTCATTTTTCATTAAATACACCCATTCACCAAACCTATCAGGAGCCCGTCGATATCTGGCTGATTGTCTAGGCTGCACTCCCTCCATCCCAGCATCTGACTGTCTATGCTCCACCCCTCCCTCAGAGTCTTCTGGTTCTGGATCCTGCTACAAAATTGTTTTGGTTTTCTGTGTGGTTCCCATCTTCTTTCTTCAATTTTTCTTGATAGATCCAGCACTTGGTACGTAGGTGTCCCAATTTTCCGCATTCGAAGCATCGTGAGTTTTTCAATTTGGAGGTCACAAGGGATTTTTCACTGAAGTCTGAAGCACTTTGGTTTTTCAGTTTTGCTTCTTCATTCAGAAGACGCTCTGTCACAATATCCCATGACGGTAGTTTTTCATGAGCTTCCAGTGCAGTCACCAGTGTGGAGAAATGGTCGGGAAGTGACGACAGCAAGATTATTACACGACTTTCTTCATCAACAGCGTCATCAATCACACTCAAGGACTCAAATATTTCGACAAATGCTTTGAGATGAGTTTGTAAGTCTTGGTCTTCTTTTAGTTTCATGTTGTAGAGTCTTTTGCGTAGTCTGAACTTGTTAGACCAAGTTTTCTTCTGGAATGTATCTTCAATCTTATGCCATAGTTGCACAGGGTCAGTAGGATCACCCAACAAATAAAGTTGACTTGTTTCGACACCAAGCACAATTGTTGCAAGTGCACTGTCACGTCTTTCTTCAAATTTTCTTCGAGCAGTCTCGTCCGTAGTCTGTGGCATGGTTTCCGTTCCTCGAACCAAGTTCCACAGTTTTTCCTTCATCAGAATCATCTTCATTTGCAGCTTCCACGTAGGATAGTTTTTATCATTAAGAGCCGTGAGGCAGTTCTTTGCACTTTCACTTACGGAGCCTGCCATGTTTCTTTCTCTTTCACCGTTTCTGTCTCACACAGCACTAACAAATCACCAACTTCTGTTCTCGCTGTCCCGGGCTGTTTTTCGCTTCGGGACTTAAGATAACCTCACTTGATATTGCTTCATCGGAAGGTTTACTGGGCCCATAACCTAATGGATGTAGGTTAAGAAGGCGAGACTCTTGGAGTTTGTATAATCAGTACACACAGCAGGACACACGTTTACATTACGAAGGGTAGTGGTGGAGTAGGCTCCAGCCAAGCCCGAGAACCACGAGCAGAGATCCACAAGAACCATGAGCTCAGTTCTCAACGCATAGTGCTGTCTAAATACATTCTTACACAAGAGCACTGTAACATTATCAGTATTATACACATATACATTCAAGGTGCTACATGAAAGGTTTCAACAGTATCTTTTCTGAGCGTCCTGGCGTTGGGCAACTTTGGACGCGATTGCTTCTGACGGCCAAAGCAGATCAAGAAGAGAGCGAACTTTTCTGCCTAACATCAGTTCGGCGGGCGTAACACCTGTTGTCGTGTGGGGTGTCAGCCGATAGTTGAACAGAAACCTGTCTAGTGCTAGGCGTAGGGGTTCCGTTGACTTTCGTATATTCTTCTTGAAAGTTTGTACCATGCGCTCTGCCAGTCCATTAGTTGAAGGGTGGTATGGTGCGCTCGTAATATGTCGCATGCCACATGCCTTCACAAATTCTTGGAATTCGGCCGATGTGAAACACGTTGCATTGTCAGAAACAATTGTTACTGGAAATCCAAATGTCGCAAAAGTGTGTTTCAGGCACGAGATCGTTTCGCTAGAGGTTGTAGTAGATGTGGGAAAAATTTCAACCCACTTAGAGTGTGCATCCACGATCACTAGATAGTATTTTCCATCCATTGGGCCCGCGTAGTCAATGTGTATGCGATGCCAAGGCTTCGCAGGCCAGTCCCAGGGATGGAGTTCAGCTTTCGTTGGTGCAGCTCGAGTGCTCAGGCACTCGCTGCATGACTTAGTCGTTTCTTCTAGATCTTTGTCCAGCAGCGGCCACCATACATAGCTGCGAGCTAACTCCTTCATCCTGGATGATCCAGCATGGCCAGAGTGCAGTTCGTCCACAATGGCTTGTCTGAGAGCTTGGGGTACAATAATTCTTGCTCCCCAGAGCACACAGCCATTTTGTGTGGACAATTCGTCTCGCCTCATAGTATACGGAGCGAGATCAGGGTCACCAATTACCGTCGAAGGCCAGCCTACTTGGCAGTATTTGTATACCTTTGAAAGTACTGGGTCCCTTAGGGTGCCGACGCTGATGTGGGTGCTGGTGACTGGAGCTGACTCAAGGAAATTAACTAAGGACGTCCATTCCGCAGGAATAGGTGTGGCTTCCTCGGGAGTTGTCAAAGGTAGACGACTGAGAGCATCAGCTGTGCCCAACAGCACGCCGGACCGGTGACGCAAGGTGAACTTGTAGGACTGCAGTAGTAAAGCCCACCTTTGAATGCGCCCGGATGCCATCGGAGGAATGCTTCTACCCGGATCAAATAGTCCTAACAAAGGTTTGTGGTCCGTAACCACAGTGAAATCCTGTCCCCACAGGTAGCAATGAAATTTTCGAAGTGCGAACACCATAGCTAGGGCTTCTTTCTCAGTTTGAGAGTAGTTGCGTTCTGTTGCTGTTAGAGTTCGGGAGGCAAAATAGGCGGGGCGTTCAATCCCATCAATAAGGTGACACAGCACCGCTCCCACACCATACGCACTACTGTCCGCCACTACCACTATGGGTTTCTGAGGGTCAAAATGGACTAGAGTCTGAGAGTCCAGGAGGGCTTGTTTAGATTTCTGGAAGGCTCTCTCCTGACTTGCATCCCGTTTCCAAGGGGTTTTGTCTCTCAGTAAGGTATTTAGGGGCTCCAGCATAGTTGCAGATGATTTTAGAAATTTCCTATAGAAATTTAGCAGCCCAAGGTAGGCTTTCAGTTGAGTTACATTAGTAGGGGCTGGTGCATTCTGGATTGCTGCTACCTTCTCTGCAGTGGGGTGCAATCCATCCTTGTCAATTTGGTATCCAAGGTAGGATACCTGTGGCACTCCAATTTGGCATTTATCCATTTTCAGTTTTAGTCCTGCCTCCTGTAGTTTAGATAAGACTTGATAGAGACGCTTGTTGTGCTCTTGCTCATTAGTGGCACTCACCAGGACGTCATCCAGGTAGCAGAACACTCCTGGGAGGCCCTGCAATAGTCCTTCCATGGCACGCTGAAAGATTCCAGGTGCGGACGCAATTCCAAAACTGAGACGGTTGTAGGCAAATAAACCTCTGTGGGTGTTTATTACCGTGAGTTCCTTGGAGTCTTCATCCAAGGGTAGTTGAGCGTATGCCTGAGACATATCTAGCTTGGAGTATATAACTCCTCCTGCTAACCCGCTAAATAGATCTTCCACTCTGGGTATAGGGTAGGTATCAAGCCTAGTTGCTCTGTTGACTGTTAATTTGTAGTCCCCACAGATGCGGATGCTTTGATCAGCCTTGAGCACAGGGACGATCGCCGCTGCCCATCTCGAGTATTGTACAGGGGTGAGGATACCTTCCTGCACCAGTCTATCAAGTTCTGCCTCCACCTTAGGTCTCAGTGTGTAAGGCACGTTCCTGGCCTTACAAAACTTTGGTGGTACAGCTGGATCCACTTCTATTTTGAAATTCCTTCCCTTAAAGCAACCTAGACCTGGTTGAAAAAGGTCAGGGAATTTATTTGCTAACTCTTCAGGGCAGGTAGTCAATTTGTTGACATTATTTGATACTATAGTTAGCCCAAGGGAATCAATCAGGTCCCTACCCAGCAAAGCTGGCCCCTCCCTGTCTACAATCACAATAGTTGCTAGTTGAGGAACCATATTACCAGATTCACGCTGGATGTTAGCCCTAATCTCTCCGCAAACTACTAGCTCTGTTCCCCCATAAGTCCTAAGCTTAACATCAGAAGGTCTCAGCTCGGGTCTTGACTTAGCTGGTATTTTAGAGTAGGTGGCCATTGAAAGGATAGACCTGGCAGCACCTGTATCTACCTCCATCTCTAATGGCACACCATTTAGTAACAATTTTATTTTGATTGGGGGTTTCATTTCTTCGGCTATTGAGAAAATCTCTCCATAACAGCCTAGATTAGCAACTGGATAGTCTGCACAGGTTGCATTGTTAGTTCTATTAGGGTTAGGGTGGTGTTCCCTCCCCCTTTTTTCATGCATAGCATGCACAAAATTATTTTTGTTGCCTTTAGCAGAATTTTGATTTTTCAATTTAAAGCAACACTTCTTAAGATGGCCTTTTTGGCCACAACCATGACAAACACTGTCTTTACAGGGGCAATCTCTACGCCAGTGCAGATTACCACAGCCGCTGCATGCTGATTTGGGGCTAGCTTGAGCCTGAGTTTTGCCCTGAGGCTTAATAGCAGTTTTCTTTACTCTATGCTGGCCCACATTTAGTATGGAATTAGGTTGCCTTAACACAACCGTCTCCCTCAGTTGAGTTTCTTTGGCAGTTGCCAGATCCACGGCTTTTTTCCATGTGAGGTCATTTTCATTAAGCAAACAATTTTGAACATCATTACTGGCCACACCCAGTATTAACCTATCTAGCAGAGTTTCTTCCAGAACTTCCTGTTTGAAATTACAGGTGTCTGAAAGGGCCTTTAAGCTAGCCACAAAATCAGCAATGCTCTCCCCTTGTTTCTGGTTCCGCTTATGGAACCTAAACCTTTCAAAGATCTGGTTGCGTGTCGGCTTAAAATGCCGTCTTAACGCTTCCATGATCTCCTCATAGGTAGCATCTAAAAGTCTTTTAGGTGAGAGTAGGTCTTTGGCTAACCTAACAATTTTAGGACCCACCAGAGCAATAAATGTTTTAGCTTTATTTGAATCTTCCACTTTATTAATACTAAGGAAGCAGTTTAGCCTGACTTCATATTCTGGGAATTCTTCCTCTAAAGGATTGAATTCTCCCACTGAGCCTAGCATTGGCATTTTTACCCAGCTTTACAGCTAATTGTCAGATATCTACCTGAAATAGTAGTAGCAACAATATCAGTTGCAAGAGTAGCCAATTCAAGAGGCTGTAATAATACCCCTTGTTAAAAAAAAAAAATCAGAAATTTACAGCATCAATACTCTAGTCACTGAATAATATAAATTCTGAGTTCCTTCATTAGTCTAGCCTCTCCCAATAGTTCTACAAAAAATAATCCTCGTCGCCAGTATTATAGAGTGGATAGCCCTACACTAGAGCACAGCATAGGTTCCACATAGATAACATAGATAGAGTACTGCACAAAATAGACAATTGCAATGACACAGCAATTTAGGTAAATAGTTCACTCACCTCTTGGATACATTAACTTAATACTCCATTTTCAATACTGTGGCTAGCAAGAGTAGAGCGGAGATAGACGGGAAATATATAGAATAGCGTAGAATAGAATTAGTACATTAGTTTAGAACTTAAGAAGTTAGATACCAACCACAGTATGGTAATTATTTACACACTCGGTCAACATGTACTTGTTGTTGAACCCGAGGCCAATCGCAGACTGACTTGCGAGTGTTGCTCTCTCGAGCGTTGCCAACTTATGGTCTCTCTCTAACTAGAACTTAAACTACTCGCTATATTACAGTATACAAATACTGCCAGGTAGGCTGGCCTTCGACGGTAATTGGGGATCCCGATCTCGCTCCGTACACTAGGAGGAGAGACGAATTGTCCACACAAAATGGCTGTGTGCTCTGGGGAGCAAGAATAATTGTGCCTCAAGCCCTCCGACAAGCTACGAGTATTGTGGATGAACTTCACTCTGGCCATGCTGGATCATCCAGGATGAAGGAGTTAGCTCGCAGCTATGTATGGTGGCCGCTGCTGGAAAAAGTTCTAGAAGAAACGACCAAGTTATGCAGCGAGTGCCTGAGCACTCGAGCTGCACCAACGAAAGCTGAACTCCATCCGTGGGAATGGCCTGCAAAGCCTTGGCATCGCATACACATTGACTACGCGGGCCCAATGGATGGAAAATACTATCTAGTGATCGTGGATGCACACTCTAAGTGGGTTGAAATTTTTCCCACATCTACTAAAACCTCTAGCGAAACGATCTCGTGCCTGAAACACACTTTTGCGACATTTGGATTTCCAGTAACAATTGTTTCGGACAATGCAACGTGTTTCACATCGGCTGAATTCCAAGAATTTGTGAAGGCATGTGGTATGCGACATATTACGAGCGCACCATACCACCCTTCAACTAATGGGTTGGCAGAGCGCATGGTACAAACTTTCAAGAAGAATATACGAAATTCAACGGAACCCCTACGCCTAGCACAAGACAGGTTCCTGTTCAACTATCGGCTAACACCCCACACGACAACAGGTGTTACGCTCGCCGAACTGATGTTAGGCAGGAAAGTTCGCTCTCGTCTTGATCTACTTTGGCTATCAGAAGCAATCGCGTCCAAAGCTGCTCAACGCCAGGACGCTCAGAAAAGATACCACCCAGGGTCTCGCGCGGTTGACATTCCGCCGGAGTCACCTGTGATGGTCCGTCAATACACGCCGGGTTCCCCAAAATGGACCCCTGCTACAACCATTGAGAAAACAGGCCCGGTATCCTACAAGTGCCAACTGAAGGGGGGAGAGGTCGTTCGTCGACACCAGGACCAAGTTATTACCTGCTCGAACACCATCCCTGAACCCTTGGAACAACCTACGGAGAAAACCGTTGTGTTTCCACAACCTGCTCAAAATTCATACCCACCACCTCTGACCAATGAACCTGGCCCTGAAACACCTGATTACCCGATTCCCACCCAGGAGGCTAGGATGCACGAGCCTCCAAGTGCTAGCATCTCACGCAGGTCTACCCGAGCTCGGAAGCCTGTGGTGAGAATGGACCTTTAGGATTGACTATATTGAATAAGGGGACTGGGGATACAAGGGGGGGTTTCTAATTAATGAGGGAGGGGTGTAATATAGCGAGTAGTGTAAGTTCTAGTTAGAGAGACCAAAAGTTGGCAACGCTCGAGAGAGCAACACTCGCAGCCAGTTTTTCTAGTGATCTCGGGCTGAACAACAAGTAAATGTTGGCCGAGTGTGTATATAATTACCTACTGTGGTTAGTACCTAACTTCTTAATTTCTAAACTAATGTACTAATTCTATTCTACTCTATTCTATATATTCCCGCCTATCTCCGCTCTACTCTCGCTAACCACATTCTGGTATCTGAGTATCTATGTTGTAAGGTATCCAAGAGGTGAGTGGACCATTTACCTAAATTGCTGTGTCATTGCATTTGTCTATTGATGTGTTATTTGTGTCTATGTGGAACCTATACTGTGCTCTAGTGTAGGGTTACTAGAGCTACAACACCCACCCACTATTCACAGTTAGAAAACAGCAGTGTAGGCGCGTTGACGCAATTGGTGGCAAAACCTCAGTTGATGGCTCGTTTTTGTGCTGAGTGAACTTGAAGTGGTAACTACATCGATTTCGTTGACGACCTAGGGTTCAGAGACGAGCGTTGGCTGCAAATGTATCGGCGACTAGCGCACTGGTGCGCGTGTCGACTTGTACGTGGTGACCCAAAAGTGCAGAAAGCTCCAGCCACATGGAGTGGGGTGAAGGAGAGCTTATGAGGAAACACTCGGCGAAGGAGCGCCGTTTTATGAGCGCTTGCTCCTTTATTAGGCGTCATCAGAAAGCGGTGAGATTGAGAGCTGCTCACCGTAAGCATGAGGCTGAGATTTTTTTAATTGGGCTGTAGCGTGGTAGCTTAGGGATAGGTTTTGGTTTTGTGCTACTGTTCTGAAGAGTGACAAACTAGGGAAATGTGAATGCGTACAGGGAAACAAGGGAAAAAGTACTTCATTCGTAGGCCTCACTCTGGAAGTGTCAGACTACGCGATTTTGCAGCTTTGAAGGCAGGCTAATGGTCGTCGCGAGATACCAGCTCGATGGGCGGTATTCGTACGGGCAGCTCGCACTAAAGTCGTATTATATGTTATACGGAAAGAACCAGACTGAAATCTAGGCGCAAGCCTATTGGACCGCGTAGGGTAGTGAGTCGATGTGCGGTATTTGTACATAATGTTTGAACCCTCTGTAGTGGTTAAAGACCAAGTTTCCACACCGCTACCCTTGATTCTTGCGAGCTTCAATGATACCAGCGAAGCAGGTCAATAAGGATTTTTTATTTGTGAACTGTCATACATTCGATTTCAGGTAAACATGCCGAAGAAATCGTCACCAACCTGTTTTTACATCTGTCTCTCTATAGATAACCGTAATATAAGATCAGACTGTCGTTTATATCTAACAGAAGTTTGGCTGCAAAAATTTCAAATGCCCTTCGTCTGCTGAAAATATTTTGTAATCACGTAGAAAAGGTGGTTTGTAATGAAGGAACACAGGGACCGTGGGATCGGAATTGGAGACATCGGCAAATAGTCTGAGGCATTTTCCTCTATCTCCGCAAAAATTAACCACCAGAACCAATGACTGCTAACATCGTTTCCGGTTCCAGCTGGTGAAGAGGGGAAGGGGATAAAGTTTGTACTTGGAGGGTAGAGAATAGGGGAAAATAGAAGAAACCTCTGATAGCTTATCTATTAGCACACCTCGTATAGTTTGTCTATTATTATGCCTCGTATGGCTTGTCTATTTGTACACCTCGGATGGTTTGTCAATTAATACTCCTCGTATGGAACTTTTGTTTTAAGACGTCTTATATTAAGAAACTTTTAAAAGCCAGTATGTTGGCATGTATCTCATGTCATGATGTGGCAAGAAAAAAAGAAAAAAGAAAAGAAAAAACGTTTATTTCCAAATTGTCACATGAGATACATGCCAACATATTGGCTTTTAAAAGTTTCTTAAATATAGGGCATCCTAAAACAAATGTTCCATACGAGGAGTACTAATTGACAAACCATCCGAGGTGTACAAGTAGATGAGCCATACGAGGCATAATAATAGACAAACTATACGAGGTGTACTAATAGACAAACTGTCAGAGGTGTACAAGTAGATAGACCATACGAGGCATATTAATTGACAAAATATACGAGGCGTTCTAATAGACAAACCATTTGTGGTGTGCTAGTAGTCTAACAAAAGTTCTATACTAGGAGTACTAATTGACAAACCATCCGAGGTGTACAAATAGATAAGCCATACGAGGCATGATAATAATAGGCAAACTATACGAGGTGTACTAATAGACAAGCTATCAGAGGTGTATAAAATAGATAGACCATACGAGGCATATTAATAGACAAAATATACGAGGCGTACTAATAGACAAACCACACGTGGCTTGCCAATAGTCTATCTCTGTCAAGGGTAGTTGAATGAGAAATGAAAAATATGCCCTAAAAATATGCAAAGCCCTATCACCACCAAAAACATATTTCATATCTTCTCGATATTCACCACATCATGCGGACATGGGTGCATGGGATAAAATAGAGATACAGTGTAAGCCGGTTACCACTCATGATTGACAAATATCTACAAAATATTGGTAGAAATGGGTAAACAAACATATATTCAATATCAAAATTCATAGCTTGTACAACATACGGACAGAAAGATAATTTTACTACGATTCATATGCTCAAACTGCACTTTATTTCATTAATTATATATGACATTAATCCGATTCACAGAAACGCCCTCTGGGGAAGTGCTAGATCTATTTTTGAATCATTTCGCTATTGCAATAAAATTTATTAACCGAATGGTTCTTGCGTAAAGAAATGAAATAGAAACATGTATATCTATTTATGTAGATACATATATATACCTACACACGTACACACACATATTAATATATATATATACTTATTGAAAATAAAATATTAGAAAAAAAAAAATACATATATAAGATAAAAGAAAGAAGCAACCTACCATCTACTACACAGAAAATGACAGCTGAGCTCACTGTAATCCTAAGTAATTTTATCGCAAAAGATAACTAAAAGGAAGAGAAGACTTCGAAAAGCATAAAAATGAGCTGTTTTTTAATTTCTTCACAGAAATTTTTAAGAAAAATCAAGTTATAGTCAAGAAGCAACACAACTCTTCAGCATTATACGGACATTTGTACGTGGGATAAAATGGAGTAACATTGTGGCCGGATATCACATCTGAGTGGAGAATATTCACAAAATTGGCACATATAGGAAGATTAGGCCTTGATCCAAAAAATAATTTTGATTACAGAAATTTAGAGTTTTTTCCGATTTGAAAGTTCGGTGCTAGTGTGCGCTGAACGCACGGAAAAAAAATAAAAATAAAAAGACTAAATGCAATGCTTAAATTACCCCTTTCCCCCCAGCTCAGCCGAAAATCGATTGAAGACATCTTCGAGAATGATTTTGAAATAGCGAGACAACGTTAGCCAAAAATTTAATTCATTATAAACTTTGCACAACCCTCACATCTATAAACTTGTTTATTGGTGTACACTCAAAATGTATTTCATGGTATATTTGTCATACGGACGTTAAATATTAATACAGAAAAGAGAAAGAAATAACAAAATCAATATGAGGAAATACTCCTAATTATGGAAAGAACGTTCGTTCTGCTGCACTGAACTGACGGCTGTGGTGCTCATTGTTGTCGACAGAAATAAGTAAGATGAATATGCGAATCGCTTAGCAAACGTAAAATGAAATAGTTTCTAAATTTCTAACAGAAATTTCAGGAAAAATTAAAATTTCTGATAGATGGGAAGTTCACACTGAGATGCTGCAGGCCCTATGACAGAGATGCAAAATGACGTGACACATTTACTCTAAATTCTTTTCCAGTTTTAGAGTTTTTTATATGCTGGGGAAGCTTGTTCCACAAAAAAGCTCCAGAAACTGAGAGAGCTTTTTGTCCCACGTTAGATGAGCGGTAACTGACTAAAACATCGTTCCTCCGGTTTGGTCTTTCGTTTGGGATATTAGATGGAAAAAATTTTACCACCTCTGCATTACTTTGGGGGAGGTACAGAGAGGAGAATACTCGTCGAGCTTTCTGGATCATGAATCTGTTCGGTATTGGGATCCAGTCGAGTTTTTTTAAAAGAGGGGTGACATGATCGTATTTATTGAAATTTCCTTTGCATACCACTTTGGCGGCGAAGTTTACACATTTTTGCAACTCTTCCTGACGACATTTAGGTAAGTCTCCCCACACAAGACTGCAGTAGTCCAGACGCGATAAAACTAAAGACTGAATCACTAACAATCTAGATTTTTCGTCAAGTGTGTTCTTTATACGATGAAAGAACATTAAGGTTCCGTTAATTTTGTTGCACATTGTTTCGACGTGTGAATTGAAAGTCATATTTTTGTCAAACCAAACACCCAGATTTTTAACCTTATCGACTGGTTTAATTGTATCGTCTCCAAATGTTAGCTTGAATGGTGGTAAATTTTCAGTCGCATTCTGTGATCCAAAAATAATGCATTGCGTTTTACTTGCGTTAAGTTTGAGGCCATTATGGTCATACCACAATTTCAGATTTCTCAGAAGGTTTTCAGCGTTGGCTTGTGTTTCTGTTAAATCCGCTGTTGAGCTTGTCATGGCAATTTGTACGTCATCAGCATACATTGAGATTTTTGTGTTTGCTGGCATGGTGGGGAAATCGTTGATGAAAATTGAAAATAGGAGTGGGCCGATGATTGAACCTTGAGGAACGCCAAAGTTATTTGGTATGAATGATGACATTTTGTTATTCAAGCACACTGCATGAGAGCGGTTTCGTAGGTAGCTTTCAAACCACTGAGTGTCTATTCTGAGGTTTGAAATTTTTTGTAGAAGTTTCTTATGCTCAACACTGTCGAAAGCTTTGGAGAGATCAAGCAATAGTAAGAGAGTTAATTTTTTTTGGTCAATATCATTGTAAATTTTTTCTGTTATGTTTAACAGGGCGTCCTGAGTACTGGTATTCCTCCTGTAAGCATATTGATTGCGATGCAGTAGATGTGACTCGTCTATGTAAGACGAGAGCTGGTTTGTTATTACTTTTTCTAATATTTTGGACATAACAGGCAGGAGACTGATTGGTCTGTAGTTTGACGCTATGTCGATATCACCAGATTTATGTAATGGCTTAATTATGGATAGTTTCCATTGGTCGGGAAACTTGTTTGTGACTATAGATGTATTTATTATCAAGCGAATAAAGGGTGCTGTGACAGGGAAGCTGTCTTTTATATGTTGGAGGCTTATGCCATCATGTCCAGTCGCTTTAGTATTCTTTAGTGAGTATAAGATTTTTCGGATCTCTATGACGCTAACTGGCTTTGGTCTCCACTTGTTGCTACTATTTGGGGATGAAACATCGCTCAGATTTGCCTCTGTAGATGTGTCTGAAACTGTCCTGGATACTTCATTGAAAACATCTTCGCCAACTTTTGAGAAGAAAGTGTTAAAGTCATTCGCCATTTCTGAGGGGTTGTCAAAAGTGCTTTTGCAGTCTGAATTTTTATACTGAGCAGCTTCTCTAATGATTTCCCAAGTTCTTTTAGGGTTTTGTTTTGCCGCCAAGAGTTCTTTGTGGAAGTAGTCCCGTTTTGCTTCCTTAACTTTTCTTCGTAGGACCTTCTCATGATCTTTATATAATTTTCGACGCGTACTGTCTGATTTATTCAGTTTGTACTCACGCTGCAAATTTCTTTTAGCTCTGCTCAAATGTTTTATCTCATCTGTTATCCATTTAGAAATTCTTGGCTTAACTTTCTTCGTAGTGAAAGGTGCGCATTCGTTAAGAGCTGATACGAAATTTTCGTTGAAAAGCGAAACTTGTAGATTGACATCATCGGTGTTTTCCATGCCTTGAAATTCACTCCATCTGTCTAATAGCTTTTCTTGAAATATTTCAGGGGAGTAGTGGTTTTTCATGCGATATGTAATGTAACTAGATTTCTGTTTCTCTTTTACAATATTGATTTGGCATTCTACCGAATGGTGATCAGAAAAGGACGGTAAGATTTCTGTGCTGAGTACTGCTTGGGGATTGTTGGTAATTGCTAGGTCAAGAAGAGTTTTAGAAGTGTTGGTAATTCGCGTTGGTTCTTGGACCATTTGAGAAAGATTAAGTCTGTGCAGCATCTTGCTTAGCTGATTGTTTTTATTTGTCAGATCCACGTTAAAATCTCCGAAAACATAGAAAGACTTTTTGGCTGCAGAGATTGATCTAAGCGTCTTGGAAATAAACGTTTTTTTTTTCATTCCATACATTTAACTTGCATAACTAGTTGAATTAATATAATATGTAGCGTAATAGGGTGTTCACTCAAATTTGTATTTATTTTTTGGCATTGGATATATTGGAATATAGACGAAAACTGTGGCAGCGTGTGTAACTTGCTGTTAAGAAACTTTTAAAAGCCAATATGTTGGCATGTATCTCATGTGACAATTTGGAAATAAACATTTTTTCTTTTTTTCTTTTTTTTTATACACTTCCAATGGCTAATTGCTTCTACCGACAAGGTCGTAATGTACAATAAAGCCAGAGAAGTGATATATCACAATGGGTTATGGCTTGTAGAGTATTTTCTTTATAACTTGTGTTGTTGAATACAAGGTGTATTAAGAGTATCGGTGCTAAAATATTGATAAAATGTCAGAATTAGGAGCTGAATAAAATTTTTTCTGAACTTGATATTGAGTTATTGTTTTACGGAGCTCATACAATATGTTATTCCCATTTAATTTATATTAATTTCTATATAATGAAAAATTGCTAAGCATTTCAGCCATTATATATATTTTAATTTATGTCTTTTTTTTTAAATGTATATCGTGCAAATTGTTCATGAGCTTGATCTTCAAATATATAAATCATCATTTACAGTAGAGAATGGGTATTTATTAGTATGATTGCAGAAGAGTTTCATGATCAGCACATTTCTTGCTTGATAAATTACTAAATATTGGTATTAAAGTATTAAATATGCATTGCCAAAATTAGCTCAATAGCTTGGGCACTTCTCTCAGTGGGATACAACTGTTGTATCTATGTAAATTAGCACTCTCAGGGATTATGCAAGATCTTGAGCTAAAGCTTAGGCAGGCCTTCTATTGTTGAAAAAGAATAGGCTTTTTCTTTTATTACGGACCATTATTTTTGGCTCACTGCTGTCCTGTTTTTGGTAAATGTTAAGGACTTAACCATAATTGATTTTCTACCTTTTGATGCCTAAATATTGTTAATGAGATAAAAAAAACAAGTTTTCTTGAATGCACTTTCCGTCGGAAACAAGTATTTTAAAAGTTATAGCGGTAAATAAGTTACCAGAACTCCAGTATTTCAGGCGGGAATAAATAAATAAGGGAAGCTTCACCCTATTACAAACGTAAAGAGGTTGGGTTGTGAGGGGTAGCCACAGTTCTTTTAGTGAAAATTATAAATCAATTGAAATTCTACTATGCATAAACATAGTAAATGAGATGACTAGTTATGTTGTCAATGCGAAAGACTTAATTCGAATGTTCCCAGATACGTCAAACCCACACTATACCGGGGTTGAAGTCACGGACGGACCTGCGGTCATCTCAAGGCTGCCAGTTACGTCGAAGCAGCGGTGATGGCTACATGTGTTTTGTATCATTCGACGTAATGGGTCGGTTACAACCTTTCTTTATAATTTTCACTAAAAGAACTGTGGCTACCCCTCACGACCCAACCTCTTTACGTTTGTAATAGGGGGTTTGCTTCTCTTATTTATTTTTTCCCGCCTCAAACAGTGGAGTTATGGCAAAGTCGGCTTGGTTGGCGCGCGGCAACGCCTTTTACTTTCACGTCGGACCGCGCGGTATATTTTTTCCCGCCTCAAACACTGGAGTTCCGGTAACTCATTTACCGTTATATCTTGTAAAACTCATTTCCTAATGAAAGTGCATTGAAGAAAACTTATTTATTTTGACCTCATTAACAGTATTTAGGCATCTAAAACTAGAAAATCAATTATGGTCAAGTCCTCAACATTTACCCTGTTTTTCAGCACCTACTACTTTTTTTCAACTTTCATCTTGTTTCATGAACTTCTTTCTTAGCCTAATGTTTACATGCATCTTCTGTGTAGATTCTGCATTCTCTTAACTCCATAGTAAATGGTGCTTTCATCCTTCCTCTTTTTGAGCATCTTGGTTGTGGTAAAGGGATGCTAAATCAATCTTATAATCAATCAGTCAGTTTAGGCACCTACAAACCAGGCACAAGCAGTGACATTTATGGACTTTCAATAATGCCAGTTCTATAACAAATAAACCGAATTGAAAGAATTTGCTGACAAAAGTTTACTAAAGCATAAGTTTGGTTCTTTTTATTAAAAAAAGTTACTTTCTACTCTAGTAACTCTACTAAAAGTATTTTGATTGGGTTTTTATACTCTTAACTTGTTTAGCCTATATTGACTTAATATGCATAATCATTGACTTACTTATACCAAAGCTGACCTGGTTTCAACTACTCTGGCTTAATTGTTCTTTCATCAGTGTGTTTACACCAATGTTAGCTTGTGTTATAGAAGCATTAGCTAAGAATCTCCTAACTATAAACTAAATGACTTTGAGGTATGTGTGCATTGGTGTGGTGGTATGCCTGAATTAACTTACAGGTGCACCTAAATTGGCCTGAAGATCAGTTGAATTTGCCAGACCTAAGTTTTCATAAGAAAATACCTTAATTTGCATCAGAGAACAGCTTAATTTGCATAAGAAAACAACCTTAATTTGCATAAGAAAACACCCAAATTTGCATAAGAGAAAACCTAAATTGACCTAGGATGAACATGAATTTTCTTGAAGGTTGCCCTTGAATTACTTTTGGATGCATCTGTGTTTGCTTGAATGGGCATAAAAATTTTCTTTAGTGTTGCCTATGTCTCATTTTTTGGATGTTAATCTAACTGATTTAGATGTGCATCTAAATTTGTTTGGCTGTGAATTAAAATTGACATGGATGTGTGCCTAAATTGACTTCAAAATTACCCTAATTTGCTTAGAAATGGACCATAATTAGCATAATGGTTTACCCAAGTTTGCTTGAATGTACATTTTAATTGACATAGTTTCATTCAAATTTGTTAGGTGTGCACCAAAATGGGCTTGGGATTGGACTCAATTCAATTGCTGAAACTGTGGTAAATTGTCTTGAAGGTGAATCTAAATTGTTTTTGTTTTGTGGATACTTTTGAGTTGTTTTGTAGGTGTACCTAAATTGGCATAAGAGTGCAACTGATGTGACTTAAGAAGTAAACCTGCAATAGCTTGAGACATAGAAATCACTCATTTATTTCAAGTGTTAAGTTTCATGGCTAAATGCATTGGGTAAAACATTTTAATGTGTAGCTTCCCTAAATTTTATTTACATGCAAGTATTTTAAACCTTTATAAATATATTTTACACTATTATCAACTTGCCCTCAACCACATTACTTGTTCCATCACTTCTCTCTGAGGGATACAATTATTGTATCTGTAGAAATTAATACTCTCAGGGACTTAGACTTTATGTAAATGCAAGTGGGCAAATCTGTTCAGTGTGCATATTCATTTGTGCTTTTATTTTTCAGAATCAATCATGAATGATGTTGAGCTTAAAAATAAAGGCAACAAGTATTTTGCTGCTCGGAAGTATGAGGACGCCATCAGGTGCTATTCAGAAGCCATTGTAAGTATAAGTTTTCTTGTACTTTCTTAGTATATTATTTATAAAACTAATTTCTATTCATTGAATATTAACTCTGTTGTTTACAGGGCTGTAAACCACTTACAGTTCTTGGGTCATTTAAGATAAAATACTGCTAGTATAGTTTAGGATTGTTTTTGTGGTAAACTCTTGAAAGAATAAAATGGTGTTAGTGACAAAGAACCAATTACTATAATATTAGTGGTATTGACTCAGTAACAGTCTTGCATAATGCACCAATTGAAACTCTTGATGCCAACTTACTTATGCTGTAGCCTTGGCTACTAAGTTTGCTGCAGTTGCTTTTTAAAAATTCTAAGTTGTTTAAAAATTTGTCTGCTATTAATTGCAAGAATTTTACACTTCATAATTTAGGCTTTGACAAAATTTTACAGATACCTACCATTAATGATGTTTCCATAAATAATCTGCCTAGCATATCTTTATATATCCCTGAAAGTTATTTAAAGCACCTCTAAGACATAAAAATGAGTATGGATAAGGATAAATATGGTATTGTTCTTTGAAAATGAGCTTGTTTAACACTTTGGGAGCTGGTAGGGACATTATTGATCAGTATATGGTTAGTCTAGAAATTATTTCTATTTTGTTGCACTTAACAATGCTAATGCCATTGAAGCATTTTGGTCTGAGAAAGGTCATTTCATTTGACTTGTGTTTCTTCTCCATTTAAACTAATTTAATTTTATCCAGTCTATTATTTGTTGAACAAATTTTTAAACCATTGTTTTATGTAATCATAGATATTTTTTATTACTTTTATAATAGAAAGGTTCATGCAATATGTATGAAAATTGCTGGCAATTTTACTTCTAAGTAATACTACTGTTCTAAGTTAAATAATAACTTGTGAGTTCAGATAATTCTTATATATATTATGCACCTTTGGTGGTATTTTAACCTACTCTTCTGCTGTGCTAGTAGATTTTCCCCCTTGGCTCAACATGACATGCAAGAAGAATAAAGGTGTTTTCTGTGTTCTCAGGCAAAGAAGCCTGGAATGTCGATCTACTACACAAATCGTGCCCTCTGTCATCTGAAGTGCCGTCGCTATGACCGTGTTGTGCAGGATTGTCGTGCGGCGCTTGAGATAGATCCCATGCAGGTAATTCCAGATATATTTTTTGAGAGAGTTCAGTTAAAATTGCTTGATGTTGATGCTGTTAATAAATTGGCTGTATTTTTTGCATGAAAGGTATTTGCATTTTAACAGTTTTTTGCAATTAAACAGATGTAAGACTACAAATGATTGGAATTACATCATTATCTTGCAAACTTGCTGATGATATTTGAATGGCTATCTTCAACAGGTCATTAAGAAAAACACCCATGCATTTAATTTTCTTTTTAATAATTCACATTTCTGGTCAGCTTGATGTCTGAAAGTGTTGAGATGATGTATACAGAAATGTAAAAATGACATTTGCTAGCCACTTACTGTGAGTTGTTGAATGAGAGTAAAATTTCATTTGGACATGCCTCTGAAGATTTAGTCTTCAGAGGCATGTGTACTGCTGATTTTAGAGGCATGTGTACTGCTGATTTAGTGTACTGCTGATTTTAAACCAGGCTAATATCTGTTTTTTCTCCTGTATAGAATTAATATTTAGTATAATTTTCAAATTATCAATATTTTTAGCTAGTATTTGAAGTTATATGCAGGCTATGGAACATGCAAAGTCTGATGCATGTGTGGATTAGTGTTAATTAGCTTTATTTTAATATGTTTGCCATGATTATGGAGATAATGATGGGATATAGGTTGTAGCTGCTTCTTCCATATGGTAAAGATCAGTTAATGTTTTAATATAGAGGTTAATAATTGAGAGTGAATTTACGATCATTCATGATATTTGTTGGTTAAGAGAGATATATGTTCAATTTTGGTTAGGTTAGTTGTCCTCAAGCACTTCTTGCTTTTTTGCTTAACAAATCAGTTATATATATCATTTTATTTCTATGGATCAGCCAGATTGCTGTATGAATAATTCATTGATTTCGGAGACTGCATTGTGGAAGTGATAATCATTTTTATGGTTACAGGTAAATTATTCTGTTAATTTTTAAGTATCAGTATCTAACATTTTTAACATGTTGTCTTTATCACTATATTGTCATATTTGATTCAATAATTTCTGCATCAATAGGTTCATTCCTGTACATTGGGGCATAAACTCTGTTTGCTGTCTGTTAAATTGAAGCCGTAGATGCTTCCACGATAAGTTTCTCATTTTCACGTGTTGTTGCAGGTGAAAGCTCACTTCTTCCTTGGCCAAGCGTTGCTGGAAAATCAGAGCTATGATGAATCCATTCGCCACTTCCAAAGAGGTAGAGTAATTTTTCAGCATTTCTTTATAGTACAATTTCTATGTCATTGAAATAAATTCCCTAAATTATACCTAACTTTGTAATTACTCAAGGTCTCGAGTTGTTATCATTAAAATCTATTTCTATGTTGAAAAGTGCTCATGAACTCGTTTCATTCAAGAATGTTGCTGAATGTAATTAAATTCTTCTTCATTTATAATTTAGTATGAATGTATCAATATCTTGCAGTTTTGAAGATATTTGCTGTGAAAACTTCTCAATTATTTGATATAATGAGTAAAATGACTATTATTCAGCAATGCTGTACTCTTTAGTAAGAATATTAGTATTGACCCTGCTGTTTATTTACTCTCATTGTGGATCTCAGCGCAAGACTTGGCCAAGGAGCAGAAAGTCAACTACGGAGACGACATCGCGTCTCTGATCAGAGTGGCGCGCAAGCGGCGCTTCAACCTTGCTGAGGAGGCAAGAGTAGCGCAGGAAATAGAGCTCCAGGTCAGACCTGTTGTGTGTCACCTTGAGCTTGTCTATTTTTCAAGCTCCAAGTCAGACTTGCTGTGAGTCATTCTCCAGTGTGCAATGCTTCAAGTGATAAACTTAGGAGGGAACATGGCTGTTTCAGAATCGTTTCAGATTCTTGTGAAATTGTTTCATTATTTGTTGATGATGATGATGATGTTGTTCATCTGTTAGAGCTACTCCGGGTTATTTGCGTGACTATCAGTATTTCTTCAGTGACAGATTTTTGGATGCATGAACCTCTTCGAATGTGTAGTTGAAATGACTTTTGTGGCCGCTGTTACCATCTTTTGTGATGGTCATTTTGATGGTCACTGTAATAACAATTAAAAACTAGTACCTTTTGTTGAAGTGATGTGAAGATTGGTGTATGAGCTAGAAGACTTTTGATGTAAATAATCCGATTAATGAATCGCGAGCAAACCTATGTTACTTCCACTTTCTCTTCGCGATTGCTATTCTAATAACTTGCAGCAACTCATACCCTGTTCACAATCTCATCTCTGCTGGAGCACCCGTGTGTGTTCACAGACGTACCTGCATCATTATTACTACATAGTCCATCCCCCCTTTATTTGAAATGAGAAAGAAGGCGATATGAAAGAAAGGCTGTAAGAAATAAAAAAATTCAATCGCGAATTGATGAGACTGAGTTTGTATCATAGATATGCTCATCACACACTTTTGGCCGGCTTCAGACTGACGGACGTGGCTCTTATTAAAGTGTAGATTGTTATTTTAGGGTTTCCCTACCGTTTTTTTCAGACATACCTGAACAGACTGATCATAGAAGATCGCGACCGTCAAATAGCATTCGCGAAGCAGAACGCGAGCGGCTGTGCCGGCTCTCCCTCGTCCTACAAGGCGGCAACCACCAGCCACAAGCCACTGAGCCACAACAAGCCTGTGCTGGCAGTGCCTCCGCAGCACCCGCTGCAGCCGCACACTCCGCAGACCGACTGCGACAAGGAAAACCGCCAGCCTGGTGAGCTTTCCAGCTGTTGCGCTGGGCTCTTGTGTGTGCTCTCTACCTTGTTTTTGTTGCTCATGTTAGGGGTTACTACCATTATCTATCTAATTTTATGGGATGTGGTGAATACTACCCTCCATCCAAGTTTTGTTATAAAATGTAAGTCGTTAATACCATCTACTTTTTTTTCTGATTCATGGGAAGTGGTGAATATTAACATCTAAGTTTTGTAGTTCAAGGTAAGTGGTGAATGCTATCTACCTATTTTTGTTATTCCATGTAGGTAATTAGTTCCAGGTACCTATTGTATTATTCTTGTTACGTGATTAATATGATCAACTTATTTTCGTTGCACTTGTAAGATGACTGCAGCAGTCTAGCTAATTTTTGTTGCTCATCATTATTGATTATTAACATCAACCTTCCTTTATTATTTGTGTTCAGTGATACCTACTTTTTGCCATTCAAACCTTAAACACTCGTAGTTCAGTCTACATCCTTCACCTAATTTCCATCATTACCAATACGCCTCATTTCTGTTATTCAAACTAAACCATTACCATGTTCGTCATTTTTGCTGTACCATGTTCACATTATTATTTTTGTAGCAGCATGGCAATATTACTATTTTAGTTGCAGTGTGACCATATTTTCATCATTTTTACTGCATCATTTGCATATTTGTACTTTTTGTTGAAATATTACCATGTACCCGTAAATATTACCATGTACCCGTGGTACTCGTTGCACTATTACCAAATTACCGCCATTTTTTGTTGGACCATTGCCATCTTCCCTCCATTCTTGTTTGACCACTGCCATCTTCCCTCCATTCTTGTTTGACCACTGCCATCTTCCTTCCATTCTTGTTTGACCACTGCCATCTTCCCTCCATTCTTGTTTGACCACTGCCATCTTCCCTCCATTTTTGTTTGACCCCTGCCATATTCCCGCCATGCTTGTTTGACCACTGCCATCTTCCCTCCATTCTTGTTTGACCACTGCCATCTTCTGTCCATTCTTGTTTGACCACTGCCATCTTCCCTCCATTCTTGTTTGACCACTGCCATATTCCCGCCATGCTTGTTTGACCACTGCCATCTTCCCTCCATTCTTGTTTGACCACTGCCATCTTCCCTCCATTCTTGTTTGACCACTGCCATCTTCCCTCCATTCTTGTTTGACCACTGCCATATTCCCGCCATGCTTGTTTGACCACTGCCATCTTCCCTCCATTCTTGTTTGACCATTGCCATCTTCCCTCCATTCTTGTTTGACCACTGCCATATTCCCGCCATGCTTGTTTGACCACTGCCATCTTCCCTCCATTCTTGTTTGACCACTGCCATCTTCCCTCCATTCTTGTTTGACCACTGCCATCTTCCCTTCATTCTTGTTTGACCACTGCCGTATTCCCGCCATGCTTGTTTGACCACTGCCATCTTCCCTCCATTCTTGTTTGACCACTGCCATCTTCCCTCCATTCTTGTTTGACCACTGCCATCTTCCCTCCATTCTTGTTTGACCACTGCCATCTTCCCTCCATTCTTGTTTGACCACTGCCATCTTCCCTCCATTCTTGTTTGACCACTGCCATATTCCCGCCATGCTTGTTGAACAAAAATTTCCGCCGTTTCTGTTAAGCCATTGACCGTCATTCATGCAAGTGTACTCGTGTGTCGTGCATCATTGCTGCGAGTAGCAGCAGAGCTCTCTCACTACTATCACTGCCGCCACATTCGGCAGACTTTGATGATAATTTAGTTCTGCTCTGGCCCTAACGTCACAAAAGACCTACAAGGATTGTAGATCTTTCTTGCTCATGTCTGGAGGCGCTGTTCAAGCCTGTGTATTTGGCTAAATTTCTTGCCAAGTGCAATTTTAGTTGGTGCACATCTTTTGGTAATTGTATATGTATATCTACATGGAATTGTAGTATGCCAAATATTTTTGTCACAATTTATGAACTGCGCTGCTTTTTAATACGTGCTGTGTGTTTATTCTGTTCGAGTGACCAATTTTTTGTCTGTATTTATGTGTGTTATATATTAAAATATGCATCGTTATAATGTGACACTGGTTTGTGAGTAAGAGTTCTGGAGGCTGAGGTTTACGAGTCCTGAAAGATCTTTGTTGCGCTTTGCCCGGAAGGTCTTTGTGGCGCTAGGATTTGGATGGGTCGGAAGCGCCCCGACCGCAGGCGCCGGATGGTACGGCGGCGGAAGTTCTTTGTTGCGCACTAGACTTAAGAGCAAGCTGTGTGAACTGCGGTGACCAGTAGATGTATAAGTGCCTTACTGAGAGTTTCATTCTCCTCCTTTGGGTAGTCTAAAGCTACCGATACTGTAGTTTGCAACTACAGTTAAATTAACCTCATGTTGTGCTGAAGAAACGACACAACAATGTGTCTAGTATCCAGCTGCTCAGAAAGCGCGGGAGCCCCGTAAGTCAACTGATCATCTTGGGTAAAGTTTCTACACAGATGTAAACTTCCCATGACATCAAGTGTTCATCAAGAGCAAACAAACAAAAGTCTCCGATATTGTATTAGTATTGTTGTTATTTTCATCTCAACTTACTTCATTTTATTAAATGGTAATCTCGATCCATTTTAAGTACTCCTTCACATAAGCTACTTCATTTTTACGTCCTGTATCAATCTTCACAACTTTTCCAATTTCAACGAACAAAACAAATGTTTTCCATTTTTATTTAATTTAATACAACCCGTAAATTAGAAAGTGCCATTTCATGACTTCGTGCAGGTTATGACTCGACTGCTTCCGACGACGGTGCCGAAAATCGAGGCGACTCGGCCGAGTCTCCCTCGAGCGGGTCATCACACCCAGTGGGCGAGGGCTCCAAAACCGAGGACGAGCACAGCTTCAGTGGAGAGAAGGCTGATCTGGCGGGCGATCGCGGCCTCTCGCCTAAAGAAATATCCAAGAAGGCCGTATGTGTTTGTGTTAGGAATGAGTAACTCGTTTCAGGCATGCTCAGCGTGCCACTCCAATGTTTAAGGCGTGCAGTACGCGCTCTTGCCAAATTGTTTACTATTTCTTGTTCAAGTTGTCTAAATACTTGCGAAATATGAAATGGAAAATTTTCTGTGCCGTTGAAAGAATTTTGTGTCCTGGATTTGGTTTATTTTCAAATGTCGTCTGATGAGGAAAGTCAATTTTTGCCTAAAATTCTAGTTTTACAGTTTTTAATTTTCCTACATTATATAGTTTTAGTATGCATATCGATCGTAGGATGGCTCTTATTATTTGTTCTCCAATTACATGATAGATTGTGATGGGTAATATTTTTTTGTATAGAAGTTTTATACTGTAATTTTTTCAGTTTTGAGATCTTATTGATTTCTTAGTGAAAACTGTGTGAACTCTTGTTTGATTTTTATATTTTTCAGGAGGACTATATATTGGAGCTCAATCATATGTTTGCTAAATTGGACGACAGAAGAAGAGTAAGTCCTAATATTAAATCTTTGCTGTGTTATGAAGTCTTTGCAAATATTGTCTGAATCTTCATTTACTTTGTTACCTTGGAAAAATAGTTTTGAACATACAGAATGGTTTAGAACTATGCTGATCTTGAATGTACTTCAAAAATTTAGTCTCTTGTGCATATATGAGTATAATTTTGTATGTCTTGTTGCGTGTACAAAAAAATGAATCAAACTACATCACCAACTCTTTATATATTTTTTCCCAGAAACGAGAAGTACCTGATTACCTTTGTGGTAAGATAAGCTTCGACATCCTCCATGATCCTGTAGTAACTCCCAGCGGCATCACCTACGATAGGAAGGACATCGAGGAACATTTGCAGGTTGGTTGGTTGCAGGAATTTGGTCGTCCTCTTCATAACGAATGTACTTTCGTTCTGTAAAACGTTAATAAAGAATTGTTAACTTGATAGCGTTTGAATTTGGTCTTCAGCGTTTGTAGGATGGTTCTCTAACGAGTTATGCTATTGTATTCACAACATTTTTGTTCAGAAATTACTTGTTAATATCTAGTAAAATTTACTGCCCTACTCCCCAGCGTGTACTATATACGGCACACATTTGCATTGTTAATGAAATGGCTGTCTTTGAAGTAGCTGTAAATAAAACTGTGACATTTTGCAGCGCGTTGGCCACTTCGACCCTATCACGCGCACGCCCCTGACGGTAGACATGCTGGTGCCGAACCTGGCCATCAAGGAGGTGGTCGACGTTTTCCTCGAGGAGAACGAGTGGGCACACGACTACTAAGAACACTCGTTACTGGAGCTGTACATTTTTTAAATAGGTCTTTGTTTCCGTTGAGAGAGCGTAGAGTTTTATTTAATTCCATTTTACTTTTAATGGGAGTTCATTGTGGTCCACATGGTCTGTCGTGACTATGAAGTCGTTGTAATTGGTCTGTTCAGTTATTTTGCGCTATAAACGTGTTTTGCTATCCATATCTGCCACTCATCCTGTAAAGAACCAGTCTTCAGTTTGCCATTTCAAACGTCCCTGTTAACTTCTTTATCAGAAAAGTGTTGAATTAATAGTAAGTGGTGTAAGGATGAATATTTTTCGTTTATTTGCTCTCGATTTAATGTTGTATATAAATTAAGTTACTTGTACCAGATACACGAGAGAATATACGTTCATATCGACGTCACTGTGTAGTGTAGTGAGTTCGACGTCATACTAGGTTTTTCTTGAAATTTCTTTCACCTTTAAAATGCTTCAAAAAAAATACAGGTTCATATTGCAGCTAAATTAACAGAAAACTCATTATAAAAAGTATCTTTTCTCCAGTGCGTTGCTCCTGCTAGCACCAGGCAATATGATAGCGATCTTTAGATTTCAATACTGGTGCGTGGAAAATTTTGTATTGAATTGATCATATTTCATAGCATACTAACACGCTTTCTACATCCAGTTGCAGCTTATGTTTGTGGAAAATTTTGTAAATAAGCAACCATTTCTTTGGGAGGCTTACCACGACAACAAGCCATGTATTGCTTCTGATGTCTCATCATAGGGAATGATTTCATTTCCGAAGCGCCGTAGTCTTCTCAGACATTGCAAGCGTCTTCTACTCTCTCATGTTACATCAAAACACTGGCTGCTCTGCCGTTATTTCGTTTTATAACCTCGACACGAGCTAATGTAAGGTTTTTGTGTGAAATAACGTGTTGAAGTGATTCTTTGGAAATTTACTTGCGTGAAGCGTGCACCGTAGAAGATACCATGGACAAAATTTTCTCGCTAAAAAGGTATCGAGAATAGATCAAAACGCTATATGTCACAATTTTCATCAAATTCCTGATTTTTAGTTCAAATGACATTTTCTTATTGAATACAGTCTCTGATATCCGCGTTTGTGACCGCGTGTCAAACCTTTCAACCAAATGTACGGTACTTTTATCAAGGTGTTCTTGTTGATGTTCTAGATTTCTCTTGGAAGTTTCTCTATAAGTTAGTGATTGGGTTTGGTCTATTAATGTATGCTTTCACAGTCCAACAATAAGTCATCCTCGAAAAATGATGTTAATGCATTAATTGGTCTTTTGGCCTAGCTGTGTTAACTGTGCTCCTAGAACCCCTGGTTTAATCTTGCCCAATTTTTGTTGGCAGAAATATCCCGACACTTTCGTGTATGATGACTGCTAAAGCCGCCTTGACCACAGAGTATTTTAATGGTAAAATTTGTGGGTAGGTGTGAAAGTGCTGAAGATGATGTGGACACTAATAAGCCAAATGCAGTCATTGATATAAAAATCGACATCCATGAGATAGTCAGGAACACGATCATGACCCTTTATGAAAGCAGTAGACAATTTGTATTGAAAAATTGTAAATAAGTTATCTCGAACAGAACACTTGATAGAGATTCTGTTCCACAATTATTATTTTCTAATAAAAAGAAGGACTTCGGTATAAAAACTGACGTTGTACTTAGTTCCATCACTAATGGTTTTCAAGTTTCGAAGGTTTTGCGAGATGGTATTCATTTGTAGGTACACTAGTTTTGTTAATGCTTGTAACAAATAATGCTGCACTCGAGAGTGTACTAACACCGTGAAGCTTTTCTAGCAGTTGGTGTGTTTTACTTTAACTAATTGACCATTATTTTCGGGTGAATTCAAACTTTTTAATCTATTTCTTCTGCTGTTTGAAGTGTGTTATACAATGTTTTTGTGGGTCAACTGGTTAAGTTGATTTTTAGAATTTCGTGCGACGTTGTGAGAAGACGACTGTACATCTGTAAAGTAGAAAACGCACTATGTGCGTCGTGTTTTTGCGTTTGGACTCCATATTTCTTCACATTACCGCTGTTCTGTCACCTATCATTTAGTAGCAATCGTAAGCACTTCCAGTTGCACCTTTATCTATTAGTTAAAGGGGATTAAGTTAATCTATTCCCAGGCATTATTAGCTAATATTACAGCGAGCATTCTACACAAAGCAACAGAATTTATACCTCTGAATAAATACGTGCGCAGCTTCAGTGTTCAGGAGGCGTGTCGTTTGCAAGACATTGCCCTCTCAGCGGAATACAACTATTGTATCTATGGGAATTAGTGCTGCCGGGGGGAAATGTGAGCTCCCAAGCTGAGAGTTATGTAGGTCATCTTCTTGTTGTAATAAAATGTTTTTTGGTTTTGTTTAGGATCATATTTTTTCGGTTCACTGATGTTCCGTTTGTCAGCACCTTGGACTTTCTTCTTCAATTTTTATCTTGTTCCTTAATCTTCCTTTTTCAACTTAACTATTTTTATGCGCACGAGGTCCTATGCGGGAGCACACCTTGTGCATAGATTCCCCATTCTCTTAACTCCATACTAAATGGTGCCTTTATCCTTCCTCTCTTTGAACATCCTTGTTGTTGTGAGGTTAGAAACTAACGTATAATCAATCAATTGGAAGACGTCACACTCTTTGCCTCCTCTGGTAGTGGCGGCTGCTGGTATGGTGCGGACGTTTTCATGGCCTTGAGTTATTTCAATAAACAAGCTACCACATATTGTAAAAATAAACGTTCAATGTTTGCCAGTCGTTCTCATTCCTATAATGACCACCACCACCATACTTTATTCAACCGCTATTGCTTAAGAAGTCCAGATATATCTATGCTTGTTTCCCTCTGTTGGTGAGCGCACGTTAGCAACGTTGCAGTTGTGCTTGCGGTGTCGCCGGAATCCGGTCCTTGAGATGAAGATCTTCACCTGACTCACCATGGTCTTCAAGTGCTCCAAATGTGTGGGTATGTTGTGCAAATACAATCACGAAAAATGTACAGTGTACTTTTTTCATGATTTGGAAGCTTGTGGCTCATCCTGTAAATGGTTCTCTTCTGCGGAAAAATGGTGTTATATGGCCGGGAATTGGGTCCCGCTCCAGTCGTCATTATTGAGTCCAAAATTATTTTTCACGTCTTCAGAAACCGATGTTGAATTTATGCATTAATCGTTTCCTTTGATAGGTGGTGCTACGTAAATCTCAATAGTAATGTTTGATTTATTTGGTTCGTTATGAATTTGTGTTCAGCAACTTGTGTGCAATGTTTAGCCCTGATATTTAATAATAACAAACAGAAATTGAAGATGAACCGAGGTTTCAAGCCTTCAAATTAAAATACTTCTTAGTACGTACTTTGTATATGATATTAGAGCAAAGTTGTAAAGCAAAGGAAACACTCTTTTGAGTGTTGTGCAATACAGAAGCAAGTGTATCTTTAGAATAGTTCTAATATCACGTCTTTCGCTTTCAATATCTAGCGATACCCTGACGGTGCTACACCTGTTGTAAGTAATTCTATGGAGATGTTTACTTCCATAACGGCGTCGATGGCTTTATTTCTCTCGAATGTTCACTTGTTCTCAGCGCAATAGAATAAATTAGTTGTACAATATCGTAGAATAAATCTATATTCACGAGGATGTTGCGTGATGCTGTAGTCATAAATCTAGTTCTAGTCTACTTGGCATATGTCCCTTACGTGTGCTTCGTGCTCTTTGAAAAATGCTGTGTGTGATGTGCCGCTAGTGTGTGTTTCAGTGTAGCAAATGACTGCAAATAGCCTTCGCACGCTTAATTGAGGAAGAACGTCATCGCTTTCATATCGAAAGGGTGACTGCATCAGTTCTGATCTGATTGTTAAGCGTGATATTGTGTAGTGTGTTGTACAGGGTGCTTCAAGAAATGTATCCACACTAGCATAGAAATGTATTTTCACATCGACACGGTTGAACTTATAGGCAAATGATCACGTAACTGTTGAAAAAGCTGTGAATTTGCTTGGTGTAAATGTATAGTGTGGTATGTTCATTAGTGTCGACTCGTTGGGCTTTTCGTTTTAGATGGTTTTGTAACTGAAAAATAGTACCTACAAATGATTACAAATTTCATTTTCTGTGCCATTCTTCCTATGTACGGTAATGACATGTTAATTACCATCAAGATGGCCCCTCGTTTCCCTGTCATCAGGATGCATGAACTAAGTTGGGTCAAAACGTACCAGGGAAGTGGAGATCTATCAAGATTCCTGCACGCTCTCCACACCTTATGCTGCTAGACTTCCTGTGGCTTCTAACGCACCTCATGGCTGCGGACATTCATGATCCGATTCTTCCCACGGAATACAAACGGTTTTTCAACATCAAAACTAACGATGGCTCGCCCCTGACCCATATAGATGTCATTGCAGCCCATCGTGATCTGTGCCGAGGGCTGGGAGGAAGACCGGCCAAGATCACGGAGACTCGTGGAGGTGGCCTCTTGGTGGAGGTGCGCAACCAGGATCAGAGCCGTGCCATCTTGTGCATCCGCCATTTGGCTGGCGTGAGTGTTGAGGTGACCGCACATGGCAGCCTAAATGAAAGCAAAGGCACCGTATGGTACGACAACTACCCACAGTACACTGATGAGCGCCTTTTAGAAGAGTTGCAGCAGTGTGGAGTTAAGGCCCTGTACCGGATAAAGAGACAGCAAAATGGCATATTGGTTCCCACGTCCATATACATCCTCACTTTCGACCGTTGCTCTCTCCCTCAGTCGGTGGATATTGGTTGGACGAGGTGTAGGGTACGGCAGTACATCCCAAAGCCACGCCGTTGTTTCAAGTGCCAGAAATACGGTCACGGAGCAAAGACATGCCGATCTCTGAGGAGCATATGTGCTAACTGTGCTCAAGAACAGCACGAGCCGCCATGCGACCGACCTTCTATGTGCTCAAACTGTGATAAGCAACACTCGGCTGGATCCCGGGACTGCTTCTATTACAAAATGGAAGAGGAGGTGCTTGCCACGCAGACGACTCAAAGGCTAAGCTATGGAGAAGCGAAACGGTTAGTAAGCAGCAGGTACATCACAGGTGGAACGTCATACGCTGAAAGAGTGCAGGCCCCTCAGAGAAGACCAAGTGTTCTGACGACCGTGCGCCCAGTGGGACCAGATGGAAACTCTGGTGCAGCTAGTCGAGAGCCCACTGCTGCTGTGGGTAGTTTGTCGCGTGCTGCGGGCCGCTCTGATATTACATCACAGCATGGCACTAAACCAGCGCAGACTCCTAGACCTTCTTTTGCTGATGCTCTGAGCGATTTGCAGCCAGGCCTTCCGAATGTTGAACTCTCCACGGGCGTTGTTGCCCCTACTGTCTCGAGAAAACGTGTCCCGAGCGCATCGTCTCCTCCTACTGGCGCTGCCTCAGCAAAAGTGGCAAGAGCTTTGACGGGAAGAGTCTGGAATAGAGATGGACCACAATGCAAACGAAACAGCATGGAAAGCGGCGGGAGCGACGACGTGTTGCCAGTGCCTGGGGAGGACGTGCAGCCATCTAGCGGCTTGGGTTGTGCCCCGGACCCGGTGGTGGCTCGGACTGATGAGGATCTTGCAGCAGCCCCGCGACGTTCTGATGTAAGACGCGACTCACTGAACTGTCGCGGTGCAGATAGCTCCCGACCGATCCGTGATGCCATCGTGAAGCGCGACTCCGTAGCGCAGCGTGTGCGTTTGCTGGATCGCGTAATCACCGTACCCGAGGCCGTTTCTCCCCTTATGTTAACAGTATGTCCACCATCAAAACCTACCTCAATGCCCCCTCCCAAGGTGCCTTTGCATGTATGGGGCGACAGACCTGGCCTGCATAATCCGCCATCTTTGCTAAAATTACCAGATCCCAAAAAGAAACACCCAGAAGATAAAACCTAATAGTGACATTTGATGCAAACCATTATTCAGTGGAATATTAGGGGGTACCGGAGAAACTACGGTGACTTGCGGACCCTCATAGAACAATACCAACCACTATGCATATGTCTCCAGGAAACAATGCTGGGAGACCTAACCCCATCTCCTCCTGGGGTTTACAATATAGAAACTTACTCCCATGTGCCTGACCCGGTTCCCGGATCAGGACTGACCGTCCTCATCCAGAGAGATTTGGGCTATGCAAGGCTTGAACTGAATACCCAAATCCAGGCTTTGGCGCTTTGCCTTTGGATTGGGAATAAACCTCTTACAATCTGTAATACATACATCTCGCCAGCAGAGCCAGTTTTCTTGCCAGACCTGATAAACCTGTATGGTCAACTGCCTGAACCCTCCGTTTTCGTTGGGGACTTCAACGCAAAGCATCCAACGTGGGGCAATGTACAGAGTGATCCACATGGTAGAACGATGGACTCTTTCATTGTTAATACCAACTCCTGCCTGCTGAACAACGGGGCGGCTACACACTTTCATGTCCAAACTGGCACTACGTCGGCAATAGATTTGAGCCTGTGCACCCCCGATGTCTTCCCGGACTTGCGATGGAGCGTGCTGGAGGATGGTCACGGCAGTGACCATTTTCCAATAGTCATCCATTTGGAGCAGTATGAGCCAATACCTACGGAGCCACGATATATGATGAAGCGAGCAAATTGGAAAACCTATGAGGATATGACGCAGATGGACGAGGATGCTGAGTATGGGAGTATGGATGAGCTGGTAGAACAGTTCAACAGAACCCTGAGAAGCGCTGCGAACTTAGCTATCCCGGTGTCGCGCGGGGGTTTTCCCAAACACCGCGTCCCCTGGTGGACCAACAGCTGCGCTGTGGCCAATGTTGAGCGGAAGCAAGCACTGAGGCGATACCAGCGTAGTGGTGAGCTAGCGGACAAGATAGCCTACAATAGGGCTAGAGCAAGGGCGCAATACGTCAAGGATGAAGCTCGCAAAGCCTCTTGGCACAAGTATGTCACCAGCCTTAACGCAGACACGCCCATGGCCAAGATTTGGCAATGAGTTAGAAAAATGAAGGGGCATTATAGTGTCAGCAAGCCTTGCCTAGAACTGGACGGTTCCCTCACGGCGGATCCGCAGCGAGTGGCGGATGCCCTGGCCGAGAATTTTTCCTCAGTATGCAGTGATGCACATTACCCTCCTGCTTTCCGGGTGTATAAAAGGAGACAGGAACAGCTGAGACCGAACTTTACAGCTGAAGAGGTTGTCTCCTACAACGAACCACTCACCATCCTTGAAATCTATCGTGCTCTGAAGAAATGTAAAAACACCGCGCCTGGGCCTGATGGAATCCATTACAAAATGCTTAAAGAAAATGCACTCCTCAGCTTTCCGTCAACTACTTTTCATCTTCAATCAAGTCTGAAGCACTCATGAGTACCCAACATTATGGCACACTGCAACGGTTCTCGCTTTTGTAAAACCCCAGAAACCTCCTGCACGCACTGATAGCTACCGCCCCATTGCCCTCACTAGCTGCGTTGGGAAACTGATGGAGAAAATTGTAAACGTACGCCTGGTCAGGTGGTTGGAGGCTGAAGAAATTTTAAACCCGGTTCAGTTTGGCTACAGGCAACTTCGAAGGACTACAGACGCTCTTGTACATTTTCAGAAACATCTGGTTAGCAGCGGCACGGCCCGGAAAAAGACTCTGTGTGTCTTTTTTGATCTTTATAAAGCTTACGACACTGTCTGGAGGCACGGGATCCTGCAGCGTGTGCATGAATGCGGCCTCCGGGGTAATATGGCGGTATATCTTCTGCAGTTCCTGAGGGAGAGAACTTTCCGTGTCAAAGTGGGAAATGTCCTATCCCCGCTGCAAATCCAAGAGGAGGGCCTTCCACAGGGGAGTGTGATGAGTTGTTCTCTCCCTCGCCCTCAATGGAATCACCTCTAACTTGCCAGCCGGTGTGGCCTCGTCGCTCTATGTTGATGACTTCATAATGTACTCCTCTTCAACTCTATTGCCGGCGTTGACACGTCGGATGCAGCTGGCAATAAACTGTGTGAACAACTGGGCTGGCCAGAATGGTTTTAGGTTTTCTCCTGCCAAAACCGCAGCTCTTCTTTTTCAAGGCCGCTGTCGGCACGACCCTCCGCAGTTGTTGCTTCATGGGAAGCCGCTTAATTTTGTGCACAGGGCAAAGCTCCTCGGAATGATTTTTGACGACAAGCTATCGTGGAAGCCTCACTTGGCTACCCTCAAGGCAGACTGTACCAGGAGGATGAACCTTCTCAAATATGTCTCTGGACTATCCTGGGGAGCGGATCGTGCCACGCTGCTCCGACTATACCAAACGCTAATTAGGAGTAAGCTGGATTATGGCTGCATAATTTACCAACATGCGGAAGAAACTGCCCTAAAAACTCTGGACCCCGTACACAACGCCGCTATCAGGCTTTGCACTGGTGCTTTCCGAACCTCCCCCACGGAGAGTTTGTGTGTGGAGAGTGGTGAACCTCCTCTCTGGCTCCGCCGTGTACAGTTGAGCCTGCAGTACCTTGCCCGACTTGATCAGCTGCCTCTGTCTCCGACGTGGGTTAGCGTACATGCACCCCTTGGACAGCATCTACCTTTCCCATATTTTCTACCTTCGTCTAGAGATTACCCGACATTGGACCCACGAGAGTCCTTCCGGTACTCTTTGACAACTCTCCAACATGGCACCTACCAGTGGAGACTTTCTGCC
Organism: Morinoia aosen; assembly: GCA_030386875.1. Lineage (NCBI taxonomy): Eukaryota > Metazoa > Arthropoda > Malacostraca > Amphipoda > Talitridae > Morinoia > Morinoia aosen. Next base: position 58,015,257 of record CM059561.1, on the reverse strand, counting down.
CCGGGTGCAGGATGCCAAGGAAGGAGTCGATGCCAGCCAACTTTCTCAAGCATATCTTTATGGAGCATGTGCTGGAGGTGCATGCGGAGTCCTTTAAGATCTACCCAGATGGTTCCAAAACGGGAATAGCTGTAGGTTGTGCTGCTGTTTCCGGAGAGATGGTGAGGGCTAGAAGATTGCTACCCGAGACCTCGAGCTTCACCGCGGAGCTCTATGGTGTCTTGGAGGCACTTCAACTAGTCAAGGAACACCCGCATGATAATTTCACTGTTTTTATTGACTCGAAAAGCGTCATTGACTCTGCTCAGGCTTACGATAGCACTCACCCCCTCATTGGTGAGATCGTCTTGATGCTGGTGCAGCTTGTGCGTGAGCACAAACATGTGAAATTGTGTTGGGTGCCCGGACATGTGGGGGTGTCAGGCAATGAGAGAGCAGACCAGGTGGCGAAGCGTGTTGCGAATAGTAATGAGGAAACTCTAAATCAAATGGTACCCTTTCGGGACTACTATCCCGTGATCAAGGCTGCTGTAAGACGTCTGTGGCAACAGGAATGGGACAGCAGAACGGACAACAAACTGAGAACTATTAAAGAAACAGTTCTGGAATGGCCCTCGTCGAGGTGTCGCGTCCGCCGGGTGGAAGTGCTGCTCTGCCGTCTTCGCATTGGACATACTCGACTGACCCACCGTTATCTAATGGAGCGACAACCGCAGCCGCGATGCGAGCGGTGTCACGTTCCTCTGACCGTCAAACACATACTTGCGGAGTGCCCGAGATATGCAGCTGACCGAAATGTATGCTTTCCAAACCTCCGTCTTTTTGCCGTGGATGAGGTGCTAACCAAGATGCTTGCGGAGATCGAACGTGTAACTTTCAATGTGGATGCTCTGGTGTTGTTTCTTGAGAGATGCAAATTGCTGACGGAATTCTGATCGAAGATCATACTTAATCATCAGAATCGTTTTTGTATTTGTTGTCCATACTTTCACGTGCTTGGAAATGTATGTACTCCTTGTTGTACTACTTCAAGAGAGTTAACAGGAAGCCACGCTGTAAGGCGTTATAGCCAGACGTGATTTCGTCTTGGAAGTTTTGAGGATGAAGAAACTGTAATATGGCCGGGCGCGCTGCGTTGATACCTCGGGGGCTTCAGCGTGGGTAAGGCGCCCGGCCATAAATGGGTGGGCAGCTGAAACCCCCTACGGGGTTTGGCTGCTCAGTGCGTTCGAATGTACTGTGTTGTGTACAAATTTTATTGGGGAGACACTTGTAATTTTGAGTTGTAATTATGACCATGATGCTCATATAATTTTGATGTTTCTAATAATACTGAAGTTTATCTTGTGTAATTATTTAGAAGAGTCTGATACGAATTAAATTATGTGACCTTCGGTGCGATATAGTTTGAGTAACTGAAGCGCTAGCAAACCCATGTTACTACTACTACTAACGCACACTAAAGAAAGTGTACCCTCGTAGACCACGTAACCTGGGTACACTTTGGGGTGCGGTTCAACGGTGTGCCCAGAAACCCCGTTGGTAACCTAGGTGCGAAGAATGGAATCAGTTGTGACTAGTACCGTGGATGAGGTGTTGACCAAAATGCTCGCGGAGATCGATCGTGTAACTTTTAATGTGGATGCACTGGTGTTGTTTCTTGAGAAATGCAAATTGCTGTCAGAAATCTGATCGAAAAACGCACTCGAGCATCCCTGTTGTTTTTGTATTTGTTATCCATACTCTCACGTGCTCGGAAATGTATGTTTTCCTTGTTGTACTGCTTCAAGAGATTTGACGGAGAGCCGCGCTGTAACGCATTATAGTGATGTCGGCTTGGAAATTTGAAGATGTAGAAACTGTAATATGGCCGGGCGCGCTGCGTTGGTACCTCGGGGGCTTCAGCGTGGGTAAGGCGTCCGGCCATAAATGGGTGGGCAGCTGAAACCCCCTACGGGGTTTGGCTGCTCAGTGCGTTCCAATGTACTGTGTTCTGTACAAACTTTAATGGGGCGACACTTTAATCTTGAGTTGTAATTATGATCATGATGCTCATATAATTTTGATGTTTCAAATAATAGTGATGTTCATCGTGTGTGCTTACATGGAAGAGTCAGATACGAATTAAACCATGTGATCTTCGGTGCGATATAGTTTGAGTAACTGAAGCGCTAGCAAACCCATGTTACTACTACTACTACTGTGACTAGTACCAAGAAACGTATCATGCTGAAGTTACCTGTTAGAGCATTTTATCCAACCTTTATAAAATTTTGTTTAACCAAGTCGTATAATTATTAGTCAAACTGGGTTTTATTTTAATTGCTCTATAGCTAATTTTGTAGTCCCGAAGAGAACTTTTCTATGATGGTTGAAAGCGTGTATACGCATTTTTTTGAAGCACCGTGTATTTTTCATTCTGCTCTGGGCATTTTCACTTCAGTTTCTTGGCAAGCGCTCTAATGTTCACAGTGATACCTCATCTTAATTAGTATTGGGATTTTATTTTAATATGTTTCGAATGTCAGATCAAGACTTTTAATCGTTTGTAACAATTCCAGCGGACTTCTTGCTATCGGTTTTATTCGCGTTTCTCGATCTATGGGAATTAGCGCTCCCAGGGGGACAATGTGAGGGCCCGAGCTAAAGGATAGGTTGGCTTTCTTTTTGTTAAAATCACATAGGTTTTTGTTTTGTTACGGACCAACTTTTTTTCGGTTCACTGCTGTCATGTTTTTTCATCACCTACTACTTTTTTCTTCAACTTTGATCTTGTTTCATGAACTTCTTTCTCATCTTACTGTTTCTATGCCTTTTCTGCATAGATTCCACGTTCCCTTAACTCTTTACTAAACGGTGCCTTCTCTTTCCTCTCTTTGGATCTCATTTGTTGAGGAAAGGGAGGCTTAAACTAACTAATAATCTAATCTAATAATAGCGTCTCTCGAAACCTAATTCATTAGTTCTCAGGAGCCTCTATATCTAAAGATCTTTGTTCTTAGCACTCCGTGGGGCTACTACGTATGGGTCCTCAACTTCGCTCGTGAAGAAAAGAAGCTGCATATGCCAATCTGAATAGTAGCATTCAATTGAAATTTTTTCCGATTAATACAAGGTGCATAGTTGCGTTATGCACGTGACGACGGTTGAAACTGCGTAAAATTATTGTGTTTGCGCTCCTTTTTGGCACGAACACTTGTCCTACTGTAGTTCAGGATCGAATGGGAAAATCGAAAGATCATCTTTTTACTGTAAATATTTTGTTTGCATCCTCTTGAGATTGTGGCCTGGGTCGATCCGGTTTCAATGTGAAGCTGAAATCTTAAATCCCATCTGCTATAAGATTTTTTAACTTATACATCTCCGAACTAGTTTAACATTGCTTTCAATTTTTCAGTTGTTCACTTCAACATTATTTTTTGATCCTGCGATTCTTCAACCGGCGCTGAAATGTAAACAAAAGATGGAAAAAACCTGTTATTTTACTAACGGTCGCTCTGCAGGGGATATTCTAGGCTGATTACCCACTTAAAGTAGTCACAATAAAAAAGTATCGTTAATAAAAAGTTTTCTTTGTCGTGGTATTTTTTCACCGTATGTGTGTACGCAACTTTGCTATCGGTTCGTTAGCAGCTGGGTGTCTGTCATTGTTTAACTTTCAGTGCATCGACATGCTAACTGTGAGATCAAATTCAATTTATGTATTGAAAGTTAGAGACGACAGTTTCCACATCTCTCAGTACTGTTTCAAGTTTTTGAACGTCTTATCTATCCTATTATTGCCGTATACCACATTAAAAGGAATAACGGCAAACATTTTGAACACCCTGTATAATGATGAGCTTACGCTTCTCAGCAGTAACTTGGACTACTCATAACCAAGTCGGTGTCGCATGTTGCAAGGATGTATTGTCTCCGCGAGTTATAACGTAGCTAAGCAATAAATGTTAGGGAAAGATGGCTGTTCTGTTCTTCACCGAAAATCCCTTCAGAGGCACACACGTTGTATTTATAGGAGCCCGACGTGAACGACACAGCTATTCGGTCGAAATAGAAAAAGGTTTTTGGTTTTCTTTTCTTTCGCTTTAACTTTTGTCTTGTTTCATGAACTTTTTCCAACTTTGCTGTTAGTAGGCGCAGGGTGTGACACAGCGGTGCATAGATTCCCCGTTACTTTAAGTCCACACTGAATGATGCCTTCCTCCTCTCTCTCTCTCCCTCTCCCTCTCTCTCTCTCTCTCTCTCTCTCTCTCTCTCTCTCTCTCTCTCTCTCTCGAGCACATCTTGTTTTTGGTTATGATGTGTTAAACTAACTTGTAATCTACTCGACGATTAAGTGTCTCGCCGATATTGAAGCCTGACTGTAGCAAGGAGCGCCCCTCAAGGGGATACAACTATTGTATCTATGGGAATTAGCGCTCCCAGGGGAAAAATGTGAGGGCCCGAGCTGAGAGTTAGGTAGGCCTTCTTTTTGTTGAAATAAAATGTTTTTTGCTATGTTAACGACCACCTTTTTTCGGTTCACTACTGTCCTGTTTTTCAGCACCTCTGACTATCTTCATCAACTTTTTTCGTATTTCATGAATTTCTTTCTCATCTTACTGTTTCTATGCCCTTCAGCATAGATTCCTCTTTTTCTTATCTCCATACTAAATGGTGCCTTCCTCTCTTCGATTTGCTCTATTTTTGTAGCGGTTAGGAAGGCCTAAACTAACTTATAATCAAAATCATGTAGCAAGGAGCGTGACGTTCGTGACACCTTCGTCTCATCATTGTACTAGGCATTTTTGAGGACACCTCGATTGTTGCGCCACAGCCTTACTGGCCAACGCGCAAATTTCGTCTCAGGAGCTCCTTGTTTTATTCAGGCCTTTACATCACTCGGTATACAATGCGCTGTATCTCGGCTAACCGTCGGTTTCAATCCCGGTAATCATCGACCCATCGGATATAATATACACTGGACTAATCCTTATGGATTCGTATTCTCATCCGTCCATACATCTGCAATGTTCTAATCCGGTTTACTCGTGCATCCCATTCGTCATCCTTCAAAATTGTGAAAATGAAGCGTTCAGGAACTACATGTTTTCAGTCTTGCTTGGCCTTTATTTCCTGTTTGGGAAGTGTTGGGCTGATTTGTCGTTACGTATCACGTAAATCGTACAAGGTAAAATACTGTTCTCTTTGATTTATTTTTAGGTAGGGATTACATAGAATAAAGATAATTTGTTACATATCCACGATGGGCTGTTGCACTGCTGAGGAAATGTTTTCCTATGGTCTAGATTTTCGTGTTTTTAATCCGGTACATGTAGTACGCGTGCATGGTCTGAGCATACTGTATGTGCTCGTCCATAATGCGTGTTGACGGTCGCATTCTGTGTGTTATTTGAGTGACTTTTCATTACGAATGTGCTTTCTTTCTGTAAAAGGTTAATAAATCATTGTTAACTTGGTCATATCTAAAGAACACAAGTTTTTCCATTAAAAATCTACACATAAATTTGCAGGGGAAATGAGCTATTTGTACTATTAAGGTCAGGCTTTTCTGTGGCTATGTATAGAGACTCTAAAATACGCAAGTCTAATTCATAAGGAGCAGTACGTAAAATTTGAAAATCATCCTCTGCTATGCGATTGCAGCACTGTTCACTATGAAGGCGAATAAACGTTTCGGAGACCAGCTCCATCCTCAGTAAGTCATTCTGTAAAAAATTGAAAAAAGGAAAAATTTAGTCATATCTAAAGAACACAAGTTTTTCCATTAAAAATCTACACATAAATTTGCAGGGGAAATGAGCTATTTGTACTATTAAGGTCAGGCTTTTCTGTGGCTATGTATAGAGACTCTAAAATACGCAAGTCTAATTCATAAGGAGCAGTACGTAAAATTTGAAAATCATCCTCTGCTATGCGATTGCAGCACTGTTCACTATGAAGGCGAATAAACGTTTCGGAGACCAGCTCCATCCTCAGTAAGTCATTCTGTAAAAAATTGAAAAAAGGAAAAATTTAGTCATATCTAAAGAACACAAGTTTTTCCATTAAAAATCTACACATAAATTTGCAGGGGAAATGAGCTATTTGTACTATTAAGGTCAGGCTTTTCTGTGGCTATGTATAGAGACTCTAAAATACGCAAGTCTAATTCATAAGGAGCAGTACGTAAAATTTGAAAATCATCCTCTGCTATGCGATTGCAGCACTGTTCACTATGAAGGCGAATAAACGTTTCGGAGACCAGCTCCATCCTCAGTAAGTCATTCTGTAAAAAATTGAAAAAAGGAAAAATTTAGTCATATCTAAAGAACACAAGTTTTTCCATTAAAAATCTACACATAAATTTGCAGGGGAAATGAGCTATTTGTACTATTAAGGTCAGGCTTTTCTGTGGCTATGTATAGAGACTCTAAAATACGCAAGTCTAATTCATAAGGAGCAGTACGTAAAATTTGAAAATCATCCTCTGCTATGCGATTGCAGCACTGTTCACTATGAAGGCGAATAAACGTTTCGGAGACCAGCTCCATCCTCAGTAAGTCATTCTGTAAAAAATTGAAAAAAGGAAAAATTTGGTCATATCTAAAGAACACAAGTTTTTCCATTAAAAATCTACACATAAATTTGCAGGGGAAATGAGCTATTTGTACTATTAAGGTCAGGCTTTTCTGTGGCTATGTATAGAGACTCTAAAATACGCAAGTCTAATTCATAAGGAGCAGTACGTAAAATTTGAAAATCATCCTCTGCTATGCGATTGCAGCACTGTTCACTATGAAGGCGAATAAACGTTTCGGAGACCAGCTCCATCCTCAGTAAGTCATTCTGTAAAAAATTGAAAAAAGGAAAAATTTAGTCATATCTAAAGAACACAAGTTTTTCCATTAAAAATCTACACATAAATTTGCAGGGGAAATGAGCTATTTGTACTATTAAGGTCAGGCTTTTCTGTGGCTATGTATAGAGACTCTAAAATACGCAAGTCTAATTCATAAGGAGCAGTACGTAAAATTTGAAAATCATCCTCTGCTATGCGATTGCAGCACTGTTCACTATGAAGGCGAATAAACGTTTCGGAGACCAGCTCCATCCTCAGTAAGTCATTCTGTAAAAAATTGAAAAAAGGAAAAATTTAGTCATATCTAAAGAACACAAGTTTTTCCATTAAAAATCTACACATAAATTTGCAGGGGAAATGAGCTATTTGTACTATTAAGGTCAGGCTTTTCTGTGGCTATGTATAGAGACTCTAAAATACGCAAGTCTAATTCATAAGGAGCAGTACGTAAAATTTGAAAATCATCCTCTGCTATGCGATTGCAGCACTGTTCACTATGAAGGCGAATAAACGTTTCGGAGACCAGCTCCATCCTCAGTAAGTCATTCTGTAAAAAATTGAAAAAAGGAAAAATTTAGTCATATCTAAAGAACACAAGTTTTTCCATTAAAAATCTACACATAAATTTGCAGGGGAAATGAGCTATTTGTACTATTAAGGTCAGGCTTTTCTGTGGCTATGTATAGAGACTCTAAAATACGCAAGTCTAATTCATAAGGAGCAGTACGTAAAATTTGAAAATCATCCTCTGCTATGCGATTGCAGCACTGTTCACTATGAAGGCGAATAAACGTTTCGGAGACCAGCTCCATCCTCAGTAAGTCATTCTGTAAAAAATTGAAAAAAGGAAAAATTTAGTCATATCTAAAGAACACAAGTTTTTCCATTAAAAATCTACACATAAATTTGCAGGGGAAATGAGCTATTTGTACTATTAAGGTCAGGCTTTTCTGTGGCTATGTATAGAGACTCTAAAATACGCAAGTCTAATTCATAAGGAGCAGTACGTAAAATTTGAAAATCATCCTCTGCTATGCGATTGCAGCACTGTTCACTATGAAGGCGAATAAACGTTTCGGAGACCAGCTCCATCCTCAGTAAGTCATTCTGTAAAAAATTGAAAAAAGGAAAAATTTAGTCATATCTAAAGAACACAAGTTTTTCCATTAAAAATCTACACATAAATTTGCAGGGGAAATGAGCTATTTGTACTATTAAGGTCAGGCTTTTCTGTGGCTATGTATAGAGACTCTAAAATACGCAAGTCTAATTCATAAGGAGCAGTACGTAAAATTTGAAAATCATCCTCTGCTATGCGATTGCAGCACTGTTCACTATGAAGGCGAATAAACGTTTCGGAGACCAGCTCCATCCTCAGTAAGTCATTCTGTAAAAAATTGAAAAAAGGAAAAATTTAGTCATATCTAAAGAACACAAGTTTTTCCATTAAAAATCTACACATAAATTTGCAGGGGAAATGAGCTATTTGTACTATTAAGGTCAGGCTTTTCTGTGGCTATGTATAGAGACTCTAAAATACGCAAGTCTAATTCATAAGGAGCAGTACGTAAAATTTGAAAATCATCCTCTGCTATGCGATTGCAGCACTGTTCACTATGAAGGCGAATAAACGTTTCGGAGACCAGCTCCATCCTCAGTAAGTCATTCTGTAAAAAATTGAAAAAAGGAAAAATTTAGTCATATCTAAAGAACACAAGTTTTTCCATTAAAAATCTACACATAAATTTGCAGGGGAAATGAGCTATTTGTACTATTAAGGTCAGGCTTTTCTGTGGCTATGTATAGAGACTCTAAAATACGCAAGTCTAATTCATAAGGAGCAGTACGTAAAATTTGAAAATCATCCTCTGCTATGCGATTGCAGCACTGTTCACTATGAAGGCGAATAAACGTTTCGGAGACCAGCTCCATCCTCAGTAAGTCATTCTGTAAAAAATTGAAAAAAGGAAAAATTTAATCATATCTAAAGAACACAAGTTTTTCCATTAAAAATCTACACATAAATTTGCAGGGGAAATGAGCTATTTGTACTATTAAGGTCAGGCTTTTCTGTGGCTATGTATAGAGACTCTAAAATACGCAAGTCTAATTCATAAGGAGCAGTACGTAAAATTTGAAAATCATCCTCTGCTATGCGATTGCAGCACTGTTCACTATGAAGGCGAATAAACGTTTCGGAGACCAGCTCCATCCTCAGTAAGTCATTCTGTAAAAAATTGAAAAAAGGAAAAATTTAGTCATATCTAAAGAACACAAGTTTTTCCATTAAAAATCTACACATAAATTTGCAGGGGAAATGAGCTATTTGTACTATTAAGGTCAGGCTTTTCTGTGGCTATGTATAGAGACTCTAAAATACGCAAGTCTAATTCATAAGGAGCAGTACGTAAAATTTGAAAATCATCCTCTGCTATGCGATTGCAGCACTGTTCACTATGAAGGCGAATAAACGTTTCGGAGACCAGCTCCATCCTCAGTAAGTCATTCTGTAAAAAATTGAAAAAAGGAAAAATTTAGTCATATCTAAAGAACACAAGTTTTTCCATTAAAAATCTACACATAAATTTGCAGGGGAAATGAGCTATTTGTACTATTAAGGTCAGGCTTTTCTGTGGCTATGTATAGAGACTCTAAAATACGCAAGTCTAATTCATAAGGAGCAGTACGTAAAATTTGAAAATCATCCTCTGCTATGCGATTGCAGCACTGTTCACTATGAAGGCGAATAAACGTTTCGGAGACCAGCTCCATCCTCAGTAAGTCATTCTGTAAAAAATTGAAAAAAGGAAAAATTTGGTCATATCTAAAGAACACAAGTTTTTCCATTAAAAATCTACACATAAATTTGCAGGGGAAATGAGCTATTTGTACTATTAAGGTCAGGCTTTTCTGTGGCTATGTATAGAGACTCTAAAATACGCAAGTCTAATTCATAAGGAGCAGTACGTAAAATTTGAAAATCATCCTCTGCTATGCGATTGCAGCACTGTTCACTATGAAGGCGAATAAACGTTTCGGAGACCAGCTCCATCCTCAGTAAGTCATTCTGTAAAAAATTGAAAAAAGGAAAAATTTAGTCATATCTAAAGAACACAAGTTTTTCCATTAAAAATCTACACATAAATTTGCAGGGGAAATGAGCTATTTGTACTATTAAGGTCAGGCTTTTCTGTGGCTATGTATAGAGACTCTAAAATACGCAAGTCTAATTCATAAGGAGCAGTACGTAAAATTTGAAAATCATCCTCTGCTATGCGATTGCAGCACTGTTCACTATGAAGGCGAATAAACGTTTCGGAGACCAGCTCCATCCTCAGTAAGTCATTCTGTAAAAAATTGAAAAAAGGAAAAATTTAGTCATATCTAAAGAACACAAGTTTTTCCATTAAAAATCTACACATAAATTTGCAGGGGAAATGAGCTATTTGTACTATTAAGGTCAGGCTTTTCTGTGGCTATGTATAGAGACTCTAAAATACGCAAGTCTAATTCATAAGGAGCAGTACGTAAAATTTGAAAATCATCCTCTGCTATGCGATTGCAGCACTGTTCACTATGAAGGCGAATAAACGTTTCGGAGACCAGCTCCATCCTCAGTAAGTCATTCTGTAAAAAATTGAAAAAAGGAAAAATTTAGTCATATCTAAAGAACACAAGTTTTTCCATTAAAAATCTACACATAAATTTGCAGGGGAAATGAGCTATTTGTACTATTAAGGTCAGGCTTTTCTGTGGCTATGTATAGAGACTCTAAAATACGCAAGTCTAATTCATAAGGAGCAGTACGTAAAATTTGAAAATCATCCTCTGCTATGCGATTGCAGCACTGTTCACTATGAAGGCGAATAAACGTTTCGGAGACCAGCTCCATCCTCAGTAAGTCATTCTGTAAAAAATTGAAAAAAGGAAAAATTTAGTCATATCTAAAGAACACAAGTTTTTCCATTTAAAATCTACACATAAATTTGCAGGGGAAATGAGCTATTTGTACTATTAAAGTCAGGATTTTCTGTGGCTATGTATAGAGACTCTAAAATACGCAAGTCTAATTCATAAGGAGCAGTACGTAAAATTTGAAAATCATCCTCTGCTATGCGATTGCAGCACTGTTCACTATGAAGGCGAATAAACGTTTCGGAGACCAGCTCCATCCTCAGTAAGTCATTCTGTAAAAAATTGAAAAAAGGAAAAATTTAGTCATATCTAAAGAACACAAGTTTTTCCATTAAAAATCTACACATAAATTTGCAAGGGAAATGAGCTATTTGTACTATTAAGGTCAGGCTTTTCTGTGGCTATGTATAGAGACTCTAAAATACGCAAGTCTAATTCATAAGGAGCAGTACGTAAAATTTGAAAATCATCCTCTGCTATGCGATTGCAGCACTGTTCACTATGAAGGCGAATAAACGTTTCGGAGACCAGCTCCATCCTCAGTAAGTCATTCTGTAAAAAATTGAAAAAAGGAAAAATTTAGTCATATCTAAAGAACACAAGTTTTTCCATTAAAAATCTACACATAAATTTGCAGGGGAAATGAGCTATTTGTACTATTAAGGTCAGGCTTTTCTGTGGCTATGTATAGAGACTCTAAAATACGCAAGTCTAATTCATAAGGAGCAGTACGTAAAATTTGAAAATCATCCTCTGCTATGCGATTGCAGCACTGTTCACTATGAAGGCGAATAAACGTTTCGGAGACCAGCTCCATCCTCAGTAAGTCATTCTGTAAAAAATTGAAAAAAGGAAAAATTTAGTCATATCTAAAGAACACAAGTTTTTCCATTAAAAATCTACACATAAATTTGCAGGGGAAATGAGCTATTTGTACTATTAAGGTCAGGCTTTTCTGTGGCTATGTATAGAGACTCTAAAATACGCAAGTCTAATTCATAAGGAGCAGTACGTAAAATTTGAAAATCATCCTCTGCTATGCGATTGCAGCACTGTTCACTATGAAGGCGAATAAACGTTTCGGAGACCAGCTCCATCCTCAGTAAGTCATTCTGTAAAAAATTGAAAAAAGGAAAAATTCAGGAAACTAAATTTTTCCTTTTTTCAATTTTTTACAGAATGACTTACTGAGGATGGAGCTGGTCTCCGAAACGTTTATTCGCCTTCATAGTGAACAGTGCTGCAATCGCATAGCAGAGGATGATTTTCAAATTTTACGTACTGCTCCTTATGAATTAGACTTGCGTATTTTAGAGTCTCTATACATAGCCACAGAAAAGCCTGACCTTAATAGTACAAATAGCTCATTTCCCCTGCAAATTTATGTGTAGATTTTTAATGGAAAAACTTGTGTTCTTTAGATATGACTAAATTTTTCCTTTTTTCAATTTTTTACAGAATGACTTACTGAGGATGGAGCTGGTCTCCGAAACGTTTATTCGCCTTCATAGTGAACAGTGCTGCAATCGCATAGCAGAGGATGATTTTCAAATTTTACGTACTGCTCCTTATGAATTAGACTTGCGTATTTTAGAGTCTCTATACATAGCCACAGAAAAGCCTGACCTTAATAGTACAAATAGCTCATTTCCCCTGCAAATTTATGTGTAGATTTTTAATGGAAAAACTTGTGTTCTTTAGATATGACTAAATTTTTCCTTTTTTCAATTTTTTACAGAATGACTTACTGAGGATGGAGCTGGTCTCCGAAACGTTTATTCGCCTTCATAGTGAACAGTGCTGCAATCGCATAGCAGAGGATGATTTTCAAATTTTACGTACTGCTCCTTATGAATTAGACTTGCGTATTTTAGAGTCTCTATACATAGCCACAGAAAAGCCTGACCTTAATAGTACAAATAGCTCATTTCCCCTGCAAATTTATGTGTAGATTTTTAATGGAAAAACTTGTGTTCTTTAGATATGACTAAATTTTTCCTTTTTTCAATTTTTTACAGAATGACTTACTGAGGATGGAGCTGGTCTCCGAAACGTTTATTCGCCTTCATAGTGAACAGTGCTGCAATCGCATAGCAGAGGATGATTTTCAAATTTTACGTACTGCTCCTTATGAATTAGACTTGCGTATTTTAGAGTCTCTATACATAGCCACAGAAAAGCCTGACCTTAATAGTACAAATAGCTCATTTCCCCTGCAAATTTATGTGTAGATTTTTAATGGAAAAACTTGTGTTCTTTAGATATGACTAAATTTTTCCTTTTTTCAATTTTTTACAGAATGACTTACTGAGGATGGAGCTGGTCTCCGAAACGTTTATTCGCCTTCATAGTGAACAGTGCTGCAATCGCATAGCAGAGGATGATTTTCAAATTTTACGTACTGCTCCTTATGAATTAGACTTGCGTATTTTAGAGTCTCTATACATAGCCACAGAAAAGCCTGACCTTAATAGTACAAATAGCTCATTTCCCCTGCAAATTTATGTGTAGATTTTTAATGGAAAAACTTGTGTTCTTTAGATATGACTAAATTTTTCCTTTTTTCAATTTTTTACAGAATTGTTAACTTGAAAGCGTTCGAGTTTGGTCGTGCTCTTCAACCCCTGACGCCAAATTGACGGTTTACTTTGCCCTTGCTGAACCTTTATCACGGTCGTGTACTATACAACTTTTTTAAATAAAGTAGTGGAGTTATAGTTTGGTGCATTATTGAAACGGGTTCTCCGCACTCTATTTAGTTAGAAAAGTCCGACATGTGCGGTAGTGATCCAGAGCGGAAACACGAGGAAGAAATAATGAAAAGAACCATGCTTATTTTTATTGAAGTTCAATAACATCGTTATTTCTGCCACGTTCCTGTTAATAAAAATTTCTACTCTAGGGCTGTGCACCAAGAGAAATCAGCATGTAAGGAAATTTTTCAATCGTTTGTGGTGATTGCAGCACGGGGCAACGAACGGTGTTTGGTTTCGTGTACTTCGACTACGAAATTTTCACGGCCATAATGAACTAGGCAGCTGTAAAAACGTAATGCTTGAAGAATAGTTATGCCTGAAAATGAAGCTTTTTTATGGGAAATAAACTAGTAAATTTCTACAAAAAAACTCGTTCATGTTGAGAACTACGACCTCAAGCATGAAGTTAGCAGTAAGCAAATTGCGTTGCATTATATTGGGATATCTAGATTAGTAAATCACTCCATTGTTGCACGATTAATAGCGTCAAACCCTGATGTAATTGGGTTTCCTGGACGTAGAATTAGAAGTTCACTATTACCGTCGACTGGCATTCATTCAAGTGTTTATTTTTTTATCTTTTTCTGAAGTGTTTAAACTTTCGTTCGTTGTGTTTTTGACCTAGACCTCGTGGCGCAAATACCCTACTATGATTTTGTAATATTCACTGACTCGAAGAGTGTCTATGAAGCTGTCCAAGCATACCACAGCAATCACCCAATAATTAGTGACATTGTTGTCCGACTGTCACGCCTTGCCCGGAGCCCGAAGCATGTGCAAGTCTGCTGGGTGCCGGGCCATGTAGCCTGTAGGGGTGGCCGGCAATGAGAGAGCTGATGCCGAGGCCCGGCGTGCTGCTGGATCTGATGACCTGCCGTACAACCCAGGTGTCCCCTGTAGGGATTACTACCCCATTATCAAGTCTACCGTGCGTGATGTGTGGCAACAATGCTGGGACATGGAATTGAATAATAAACTGAGAGTACTTAAGCCTATGGTGGGGGAATGGGCTTCAGCTGAATGTCGTAGCCGGCGTTTGGAGGTGATCCTATGTCGGCTGCGTATTGGGCACTGCCGACTTACCCACAGTCATCTAATGGAGCGTCGCCCACAGCCGCGCTGCAACACCTGTCATGTACCACTAACGGTGCTGCATGTACTTGCCGAATTTCCAAACTTTGCTGCTGCTAGAAGAGAATCCTTCCCTCATCTTCGAGATGCGGACGCCCCGTCGCTGCACATTGGGATGCTTCGTGAGCCCCTCCGTGCTCGTTTCAACCTCGGAGCGCTAGCGACCTTTCTTGCACGAAGCGATTTGATAGGTAAAATATAACGAGCTTTTATGCCCAGAAAACGGAAATCCGTGTGCACTCTGCAAGTGCAAACTCATGCCGAAGTTATAACTTGAGGAGAAGAAATGGCCGAGCGTACCGTGCTGCCACTCTTGTCTTTGTGAGGGGGTTCCAGCGTGGGTAAGACGCTCGGCCATAGTGTGGGCGGGTAGCTGGAGCCTCCGATTTGGGGTCCCAGCTGTTCTCGCACTCTTTACCCTGCTAAAATTTTAAAAATCTTTTTTGTTTTGTATCAACTCGCGGTGTATACCGATACGTTTTGCAGGTGCGACCTGTAGAATGGATCCTGCTTATTGAGTGAGAAATCGTAATGTGCTTATGCAAACAAATATAACTGTGTGTGTTGAGGCAATAGAAATTGAGTTGACCACCGAAATAATGTTCTTATAATACTACCTCGGAGGTGATGTAGAATTCAGGTATCTTTAAAACCATGAGACCTTCGGCGCGAAATAGTCGGAGCTACTGAAGCGCTAGTAAGCCTATGTTACTACTACTACTACTACTACTTGCGTTTTTGAACTGTGGAACAAACTCGGATCAGCTTCGGGTAACAAAGGAAAAAATATTCATTTTTGTCCTATACAAATTCCAAGTTAACGAATACTTGCTTTAAACCATGGCTGCCAGACTTCAGAGCATTAAAAAAGTAACATACAGGGAAAGAGCGATGAAAATCTTAACACATCGACTGCGTTTTCACTAATATTACGGTCGAGTTAGGTTGTAAGGAGCAGAAGTGAGAAATTGAATTTACTTGAATACGGATACATTTCTATCCTTTCTAAGGAATATGAACAATATAATTGCACGATAACACTTTACCTCGTATAACTTTTTTTTAGAATGGTCGCGAAGCATGCTATGTTATTCATTCATACGGGTACGTGAATGACCGATTTGCCTAGTGGTACACATATGTCCCAATACGCAGTCAGCGTGTTAATGCTCATCCAAATGTATTCATGTCACAGGACAAAATCGAGATACGCACAAACTCACAACATAAAAAATGTAAGACCGCGAAATGTTAAATGCGTAAAAGGCAGCTGTATAACTACTACGTAAAAAATAGAACTGCGAGAATAGAACGATAGTCGAGCACTAGACGCTTTGTCCCTTATTGCATGAAAGACAAGATACATTAGCTGAATGACGACAGATCGAGAAGAAAATTGCCGAAGTCCACTAGAGTGTAGTGATCGATATGGACGAGAACATCGTCCTTTATTGTAACTTAAAAGCGACCGAATGCATCTCGTCAATTTTTAAGACGAACGTAGTTGCGGTATGGAAGCAGGTGTGACCACGGACTTGTCTCGTTTTCGACGGCGCAAAACAACAAATATTTCAAGTTTTAATTCGAGATGTTTCCAATTCAAGAAACTTGTATTTTTACGCTCATCACTTCACACCATAATTAAAACGACTGCCGTACTTTCAAAGAGTTGCTAAAAGTAAAGCATTTGTGGTGACTCATACATATTCAAAGGATAATTTAGCTGTGCAATTATTATTTATGCACTTTATATGTATCCAGTATATTTCGTAGATATTAAAGATATGAATACTGTGATATAAGTGAAACAGCTTCAGAAGAAACATTTCAAAGCGCCATATATCCCTAGTTAAAACCTGATAATAATAATATTAATAGGATATCATATATGTAAAAACTGAGGTATATTCATAAAAAAATGCCATTACCATGAATCGAGGAACTGTACTTCGAGTACTCGCCGTATTCTATCTTCGTGCAGACCTTACCTCTCCAGGAGGTGGGAGTACAGTAGAGAAAACAAGGTAGGTTCAAACCAGTCTTTTTTTCGTTGACGGTGTGGTTTTGCTGACGTCACTGCAACGATCCAATAGCAGCGCTCATATTGCATCTGGTAGCACTGCTACCTCCAAATCTGGCTCCACTATTGGTCTAACGACATGGCGTTTTGGTGACGTCGTAGAGTTTGTTTGAAATAAAGTTTTTCTATTGGCTAGCCGAACAAGAGGAGGTGTATTTTCTCCCATAGAAATGACCCTACCTTGTTTCCTCTACCGTGGGTGGGAGCCGTTCTGTAGGGGGGGAGTTCCTATACTAAGTTGACCAGGGCATGTGACTTCTGCACGTGGCGATAGAAGAATAGTCAATCCTTGAGTTTTACGCTATCATCTTAAGCGCAGCTAAAACAGATGGAAATTAGCCACAATAATTCAACTGATACGATGCTTGCAATTATGATTAATTATGAATTATTTTTATCAGTTGAAGTTGATGTTATCTCAAGTTGATGAATAACTCGACGATCACCTAAACAGCGCCCGTACCCAGCCGAGGTATATAGTAAAAGGCGGCTGTGAGGTGGGGAAGCGAGGGGACTGAGGTGAGGTGCATCATTGAATCTTAAAAAAACTCAACGAAAATTTACACCTTTATGATGATAGTAGGGATAATAATCTACAGGAAGCGAAAAACAGTCAGAAATATAAATACTACTTAGTTCGCATTCGTTTAAGTAAAGATAGAAAATGATAGAACCATCACGAAGTACTACTAAATTTGCAATAATGAATGTCTTCACCTAATATTGCAAGCTTCAATACTGTTTCCTTCATGACTGAGACCTCTGCAACACCCAATTTCTTGTCTAACTTTTTTGCCGCCTGCATGCATGTTTTTCGCCACCCAAGTAATTAAATTGCTTGGGTGGCGAAAAACATGTAAAAGTTAGACTGGGAATGACATGATTGCTGCGGCAGCTGTAAGCCTGAGTTATCTAACTAAGAAGCCAGTTTTGCTGAAGATTTTTTATGCTTGTCCTAAAGTCTGCCCAAGTACAAAGATAGCGAGCTTCTGAGCATTTCATCTTGGCTTCTTTCGCGATCATGACTGAGTTTTCGTCTGGTCAAAAAACAATTTCAAGTCATATTGACCTAACATTGACTTTTTTGAAAAAGCATGCTAACCCAATTTTATCAAAATATTTCCAAAATGTGGAAAATCATAAGAAAGTAAGCCAAAACGGGACTTATGAAAACAATCTCAATTTGGTAGCAGATATGTATCACATTCTTAGCAGTTGTACGAGCAATGCAATGCCACACCCATCAGCAGAATAGTAATCTCATTTGAAAGATGTAGTCATATGTAATTCAGTGATTTTCTGACAGTGCCGATAGAGCAAAAAGCCTCCTCGAAAAAAAAAGGATGGCCACTTTAAACTGTGTCCGACACGCCTATCGGTCGTAGGATCTGTAGATTGTCTGGTAGCCGAACCAGCGCTCCACTCTGAACCGCTGCAGAACGTCCACAATCAAGCCCTCGTCACTTGGTTGTCGTATGCCCACCTGCAAGGCGCCAATTTGATTGAGATCATAATCCTAATTTTACAGGAATAAAAAACAGTGAATTCTCTAATAAGGAGACAGTAAAAAAAATTAAGGAGCACGTCGTCGCTTTGTTTCGAACGAAATTTTCTATTCTGCTTTGAAATATACGTTAGACGAATAAAATAGGTCATTTCAGGTCTCCACACCTGTAACTCTTGGACCATGTAACTGATTTGAACACCGAAGTCTAAATTGGATTTTGTCGTGAAAATTTTCAAAATCTTCATTCAGCGTCCAATTGCCTCTCCGTAAGATAGATGACAGAGTCTAATAATTTGAATTTCATAACATCCGACTTTATTTAAGCCAGATGCTTCATCTAAGACATCATATATCGCGAAGTTCAACTGTAAATGAACTGGGACCATATAGGCTTTTCACCAAGTCTGAAAAACACAAACGAAATTTTTGTAGGCTATTTAGGGAAAGGTTTCGATGATTGCAATTTGTTAACATCTCTACTTCAATGGTGAAGGGCTTGGAAATTTTTACTTTCAATTCCTATCAGTTTTAACATAAATTCTAGGTATATATGGAATCGAAGAAATGCCAGGCGATAAACCCATTCACTTTTAAAAATAGTCCAACTTATAAAGTGTTCCATTGGTAATTCTGTTTCCATTTTTCAAGGATTCACGGTGATACGACTAAGAGGCTAAATCGTTTTTCATTGTCGGCACTGTAAAACCCAGATAAAGGTGGTAAACGCAGGCATGTGACGCAGTGCATAATGAAGTGGCTCATCAGAGGAATAAAAGTGAACAGCAGCATAAATTTCATAAAGTTTATTCAAAGAAAGTTCACCCACCCTACACACAAGAATGTATTACAATTTATTCAAAGAAAGTTCACCCACCTTACGCAAAAGAATGTAGTAAAATTGATTCAAAGAAAGTTCACCCACCTTACACACAAGAATGTAGTCAAATCGATTCAAAGAAAGTTTACCCACCTTACACACGAGAATATAGTAAAAACCAGGGTGGTCCTCTTCTGTGAGCAGCGGCCTCTCCCGCGCGTAGAACGTCATCTGCTGCCAGTCAACTCCCGCCTCCACCATGGCCAGCATGTACGCCCGAGCTCCCGTCCAGCTCTGGTGTGCCATGTGGCAGTTGTTAACCAGAATTCATGATCGAAATGTTTGGGTTCAAAACTATAAAAACGGGCTGTATAACTGAATTTAAAAAGTTGTTAGGACGAATTAAGCAAGAGATTAACCATTGGTTGCATTTCAAGGGCAGGGTAAACCTTAAGCCAATTAATTTTTCGTAGCGGAAATAAACCATTGCATGATTCACATTCGTGTGTCCGGTGTCGTATTTGCAGTGTGACATAAAGCATTAAAAGGCGGTTTGAAGAATATATGCTTCGTTAGAGAAGGCATGATCTTCAGGAATTCAGAATCTATGTTCAATTTTACATTCATAAATAGAAATTGTTCGAATATAAATGAAATAGTGTACATTTGGGTTCTACCTAGATACAATAAGCGATACTTTACATCAATTGTTTGGAAAAATTTTGTTCGTTTTCGTCTGTTTTTTGTTCAGAACAATGATGCTAACGAAAAAATTCTGTCAAGATCTATTAATTCGTAGTACAGTATTTGCTTAATTTAGGCGATAACACCAGTCCGGTTCTTTCAACTATTTGAACTCAAGCTACTACATGATCCCTACATAGTTTGAGCGGTTCCCAGCTCGCTCATATAGCACACGTCTATAATGAGGCACCACATCAGTTCTGAGCAACTCGCCTTCCAATTCTTCTTGAGCGTAACGCTCGTTTCGTGTTGGACGCTCCTGAACCCTGCGACGGTGATGACGAAATCCTCTGCCCGGTCGTCGGCCGCAGGGGGCTCTATGTGAGCCAGCTCTCGGTATATCGCTGCAAATAAAAAATCACTGTTGAAGTAAGTCGGGTCTTCCCAAACTTGGTGTAGCTTCTTCATCCAAGGAATAACGTTACAGCAATCGCTCTATTCCGAGCTGTACTTGAAATTCCTTCCAGAGGTAATTTTTGAAAACTGTGTTTATATAATGGCAGTCTCTTGGGAGTTGATATCATAGCATTGTATTTTACCTATAACAATGAGTGAAAACTTACTCTGCTACCTTCATTCACTTGAAAAATTAAATTTGCTTCTCCTTCTTTACAAGAAAAAAAGATATTTTATATGATTGACTGGTTACTCTCGGTTAACTTTATTTTCCTAGAATTTTCCTTTGTCAAGACGAAGGGCCTATTCGAATTAACCACAGAACTTTTCCAGAAAAGTAACAATAATAAAAACAATTTTATTCTGGTTGATATTGCAATATATCATTCTGGATAAGTTTGTTTTCATTTGTCAAAACGGTCTTGTTAGATCATATCGAGATTCAAATGCTGACCTGATCTTTTGGCTAAACTGAAAGTACCTTTCATATCTTAGTAATGACAGCAAAAATTTAGCATACTTTGTAAATCAGTAAATTTATTTGTTTTCTTATCATGAAATTTATTCAAAAACGTTTATATTTATTAATTTGTAGGATTATGTTACTTACTTAATTCGCATTGTCGGCTACGAAAAGACGTGCTACACCAATAGAATAAGTGACTTTTCATTAGAATCACGAGCCAGATTCAGGACTTCATTGCCTTGCGTATCATTCACGATACCGTTTTCTAGTGTGGTTATGGTCTTCTGTTAAAACTGTTAGGGGTATTGTTTGCTCAACATTCCCAATAAGTGGCGCACTAAATGCAGTTTTGGGTCATCTTGCTCCACAGTATGGTCTTCTTCCAACACGTTAAACTCTGGTAGAAATTTGTCTGTGTCTCACCTAGCTCCACGTTTTAATCGTTTCTCAGTACATTAAATTGAGGGAGAAATTGTGCTATACCTCACCTTGCTTCACAATATGACCGTCTCCAAGCACAGTAAATTCATGGATATACCGAGCTGTTTCTTACCTTGCTCCACGATATGATCTTCTCCCAGCACCTTGGGATCAGGGAAATCATCATCTTCATGGAGACCCTCCATCGCGCTTCGATCACCGCACACATGCAGCAGCGGGTACAGGCCTGAGGCAATATTCCTCGTGAATGTTTAAAACATGCCGAATCTAAACTGCCCATTCTAAAAACATTTATATAACGCATAACCCACAGGTGCTTACAGGACAAGCAGCATCGAGCATTGGTCGAAAGTTGAGCTTCTTTTTCGAATGCATTTTTGCATTTTTTATTTATAAATACATACATAACATATTAAAATGGATATTTGAAAAGGGCTTTGATAAATGAAATTTTCCTCCTATCTTTCAAGACATAGTAGCTTTAAAGTTGTTAAAAAATATAGAATCAGATCCAATAGAAACGAGTGCTATAACTAGAACACCTGCGGACGCGTGAGCAAAAGGCTAGCTAATTTAATGAAGGGAGTCACAGATATTCTATTCTAAACTACTGACAGTCATAGGTTTAGGAATTGACCTATAAAAGATGAAATATATTTATAAATGTAAAATATATAAATGGAATCTGTATGAAACTGAATTAATGAGCAACTGATTTTCTCCACAGTGAGGTAGTCCGATATGGAAAGTGAGGTACCTATATTTCATAACTTTAGAGTTCCAATCAAGTGGTTTCAGTATGTGCTCATTTAGATTAGCAGCAACCATTTGCTAACAAACAATGATGTATTGGCACTCTTTTCCCTATTTCTAGTGGAATATCTTTGAACGGTTATAAGGCCTTGCAGTTGGCATTGACCGTGCTTCCATCACTAATTCCATCGCATAAGACTGTTCTATTCTTGGGACGCTTTCAGTCGATGTCAGCTTGAACATTTCTGATGACATGACGTTGTCGTTTCTGTCCCGTTCAGACAAGAAATGAAGAAAATGGTGCGTTGAGACGCAACGGATGGAAAGACAAGAGGAATTTCTCAACATTTTAGGCAGAAAGAGTGAATAAGAATAGCGATTGCATGGCTATTGGGACGAAAGTTTGTTGTGCACGGGCATGTCAAGTTTGTATTGAAATGCAATTATACAACTATTGCAATAAAGATAATTGTTATGCCATTGAAATCCTCATTGAGCAAAAAATTTAGCCACGATAGTAAGATGATTAACAGAACGTGCCTGTTTATCGAAGTACAAGGTTGGTACCAAAGTAATATCCTTTTTATCATTTAACATAACGGTGTATCTGGTATACAAAGTATAAGCTTGACACTGTTGTTACCTCTGTTTAACTAATTTTACAGGGAATATATAACATCATCATTGCAATATCTTGCGTGGTGCTTAGTGTTCAATTATATATTTATGAGCAAGCGCATGATCATGCTTTCATTGCTATTGGCTTTGCTTCTAAAGACTAATAATTGTATTAGCTAAGATCGTTGCAGGAATACGAACGCCAAACAATACTTTAGTCGTATGAAAGAAACATGCTCATTTTCAAAGCATTGAATATGAACCGTCCCTAAGCCCCGAAACTAATTTTGAATTATTTTCAGGTGAGAAATAGTTATGGTTGTTTTTTATACTGCTCAACTAAGACTTTTCGATAGCATGATGATAATAAACACACAACTGGGATATGAGATCGATCTCAAACGAGTAAGTACTGGATCATTCTACAATTGAGCTGATCGAGCGTTAGCAACGACTGTTTGACGGAGCACAGTACTAACTAATTCAAAGTCACTGGGGCTGCAATGTCTGCAATATCGCTTCTCGCACTTGCATTGTGGCAAACTTTGTCATGCAAGCCCCAGAGTTTCACGCAAAATATCTTGCGCAGATAATCGCGTTCCATGGTACGCATTATACCCTATTCTTGTCTCTGAACTTCATTTATCTCCAGCCTTCCATCCTTCCACACCACCTCATGTTAGAGGAATGTTTTTCTAGAAGTATAGAGAATTATAAGCAATTTTTTAAAATAATTATAAAGTATAAACAATTCGAATGATTTCCTCTCGCTGAAAATTGTTCTTTCAAATCCCCTTAAGGTTCTGAAAACTATTCTGTTTTGAAATTCCTCAAGTAAAACTCAAATTTCACCAGGAAAATATCTGCCACTGATTGAGTGACTGTTATCTTAAAATCGAATGTAAAACACAAGACTGACGGAGTGGAAAAGTAAGGTAGATTTTCATCTGCTCGAGTTCTGCATGATAGGAAACACAGATGAAATTCTACATACGAACTCTGTTTCTAATAACGGAGGTCATGGAAGCTGTTCTAACCCTCCAAGCGTTCCTACCTTCATCACACCGAAAGTGTTTAATCACATGAAGTATATGAGAGATGATCTCCAAAAAAAGGGTTCAGAGAGAAAAGAGTAAAGAGAAAGAGCTCAGGTTTAGTGAGTTGAAAACGGAAAAGTTTTGCAAGAAGGAAACAATAAATGCTCTTAATGATTATATTCAATATTTTTCTCACTCTACATTAGCGACTGACACTATACGGTCATCGAGTAAAAATTTTTGCTTGTCTTAACTGAGAGTGTTATAAAGCCGTAAACACCTAGCTATACAGTGAGGAATATGACTCTGCTGGAGAAACCTGATTGATCACAATAATAATACGATTCGATTAATAAAGAATGTGAAAGTAGCATCAAGCCGCACTCACAGTGTGCAAACAATTTTAATTTCAGGCATGTCGGAAAAAATTCTCAGTCAAGGCCTTGTGTAACCAATCTACCAATCTTTGCCACAGAAATTCTGCGCTTATGCCAATTTAAGCCGTGCCAAATCAGAGAGTTGGATTACAATCCATGACAACAAAAATTATGGTTCTACCAAAACCTAGGTTTCAGGGGAATGACTGATGTAAAAGACTATCGTATTATGCCTAAATGTACTGACTGTGTAGCTTGTCTCAGATATTTTCAACTGTTAAAGTACAGAATGGATACACTCAGTGCGAGTATATCTGCTATATTATACATAAATAAAGTAACTCATGCTGATGGAGGCGTTTAATTTTGTGTTCTTTCTTCTCGACTTTAAATTTTGTTCATAACCTCATTGAAACTCAGCAGCATTTTATCTAAAACTTTCTCGGACAAAACACAACTTTTTGATGACACAACTTTTGAAATTTTCGAATAACTCTCACATTTTCTGTAATACGGTTAAACAATGGATCTGGTGTATTGCTGAAGCGCATGTAAATTTTGCATTACCTCTGGCTCCATTTCAATTGCCACAAATTCTTCAATTTGCATTTCGACTGCAGAGAAACACCGTTTGTATACGCCCTCTGTTCTTTTACGTATACGAGTACTCCCTTTGTTCTTACTTTTCCTCCTTTCACACAAAGCGCAAAAATATTCTAGTCAATCAAGCAGCTATATGATGAGTGAATGAGTTAATTCTTTTTCGATCAGCGCATACAGTTCTGCATTCGTGTTTAGAAGTTCAGCTCCAGATTAATTTCCTTTGGTATGTTGATACACTTGCGAATTAAAAGCAAGATATAGTAATGCGGACATGCAGCAAGTCAATTGTGTTACTAGCCAAATTATCTTAGTGTCTCATCAACTAGACCACAGCGGACTTTTGAACTTAACTAAATTACAATGTGATTTACGCTGTGGAATTAAAAGACATGGAATAGTCAATTTGATTGAGATGAATTAATTTCTTGAAGGAGGCCGAACAATTTCAAATCAAATTTGATGCTAAAAAATTCTATTTCTGTGTGAAAATTAGGTGTATCAGACGACTAGGAGTAACGAAAGCAAAGTTAACATTTCAAGAGAAAGAATGAACGATGAGAGGCACGGCTTGAGGCACACTGAATAGAAAAATTTGCAAACATCAAATCCAAAGGGATGAAACTAAAAGCGCGTCAGAAGCCATTGCTACCATGCATGATGTGCTATAACTAACATCGACTTTTTTCGGCTGCTTTTTGCAGTGAATGTGTTTTATAAATGCTCTCACTTCACTTGTCACTCAGTACCAAAATTATCTACTAAGGTTATAAGAGAAAAAAGTGAAATTATGATACTGATAAGAAATCCAGACGAGAGCATTGGAGCGCTGTGGTCAAGCGTTCACCAATAGCAAAATTCACCATTGCCTGAGTAAAACGTAAATTTTAGCCAATTAGTCTAAAATACAGAGAATGTCCTTAACTTTCAATATTGTTACAAATTAATGTAGTTACTGTGAATAACGTTGATAACTTGACAAAATAATGTCATTGCCCTCAAGCGTTTAATATTACATTCGAGGAACTTTCTCACTCCGTAACCAAGAAGCATTATTAACGTGTGCAGGTAACTCAAAAGTAAATTTCACGCGGCTTGTGTACAATGTAGCACAAGGACCAGACGTTAGCTTCACATGAGCTAGCCGTAACCACTTGTGTAACAAGCGCGGGAGGTACTTAGGACATCGTAAAGCTAGCAGAGATACGGTATCCTTTGTATGAGAAGTTTCCTCGTGAAATGTGATGTGTGTGACACCATAGAAATAATAAAAAAGTTCATAGAATATTTTCATAAGCTATTTATTCAGTGGAATTAGCTTATGGAACTTCCGTATTCGATGCTGATTTAAAGAATTATTGGTAATCGAGTGCTGTTCCACCATATCATTCCAGCTGAAAATTGAACAAGTGTCTCCAAAGGTTTTCTATTTTTCCCCGTACCCTAAAAGTTTAGGGTCGATTTAGCACAGTACGATGTACCAATAGTTTTGGTTGCATCGACGATGGATAGAACCCGGTAGATATTAAGTGCCGTAAATACTACTCGCATGTAGCTGCAATACATTCTGCCAAAAAGTATAGTAGCTCAATAGTTGGCATCACTGTATATTCGCCCACTGTGGTTCGTTTTTGATCAGTGTGGGCGACTGACGGAATAATGCTGTCACACGCGCAGCTGCAGTGCAAGACAACTGCAAAACAGAACATGACTACTGCATCGTTGCATTATTATTGCTGCCTAAATTGAAGTTATACAGAGACGATTTTTGAAAAGAATTAAAGCCAATCAACTCTCTTGAATATCTTAAGTCGTGATACTTTCATATGTGGAAAAATGATGGAACATTGTGAGTTTTAGCGTTTAAAACGTGGTGAGTATGCTGCCTGTGACAAAGACGGTAGTAAGGAGGATTTTTACAAAAACGATTCGAGTTTTGGTTCTCCACAATGTTATTTACATTACAATGTTTTTTACAGATTTGTATTTTCTAAATATATTTTCCTTAATGGTATTATGAATAATAGAGATTTTCACCGAGGATCAAAGCCTTCACTCATATTTTAGCCCAGACGATGGTCCCGATGGGGGAGTCTGAGTGCTGGCCCAATAAATCTATAACCTTGAACACTGACGTCCAAAACCTCATCAAGAATGAAAAGAGCGAGTTAGATATTTGCATTGCATCTTATTAATCCTTAAATTTTTTACAACACCCAATCAGTCATCGATATCTTGCTCGAGAGAATTAAAATTAAAAATAATATCAAAACAAATCAGTTTTATGCAAAAGTTCTTCATGAATGCAGAATGACTACTGACGTCAGTTTAATGTGAAAATGCCGTTAATTTAATGTGAAAATGTCCATTGGTTAACGGTATTACAGAAAATGTGAGAGTTATTCGAAAATTTCAAAAGTTGTGTCATCAAAAAGTTGTGTTTCATCCGAGTTGTGCTTTCAGCACCAACGAGCGATTCAATTGATTTACGATAATAAAGATGAGTGTGGTGCACAATTGCACGATTATGTTGAACCCATTTGCCTCTCTTTGAATGATAGGACTAAAAAATTAGTAAACATTCAACTGTAACAACCGTAATAAAAAGCAGGCAAAACTACAGTATTAAAAATAAAAATATACAAGTAGACGGTAATATTACGAACAAGTGCAAAATTTATGGAATGTAAATTCAACAGCAGATGATTTTCAGATCACGTGCTGCTTGTAACCGTACCATCTCGGTGTTCAATGGTTGTGATTGGTTAATCAAAAAGTTACTTAACTTTTATCTCATATATGGTTATATTTCAAAGAAACATTTCCTGAATATCTTTATAATTTTAGAGCTCCACCATGAAAGTTAGGAACAGAATATTCATAATCCGAACATTCATAAACATCTCCTGTACCGTAATTATTTTCACAAAGTTGCTTTTCAGAACATCGCTAGCAATTTGAGTCAAGTGAATAGTAACTATAGCGAATCACAACTTCCCACTTAGGACAGTGATAAGAAATTACAGTTTAAAGAAATATTATGGCACAATCTAAAGCTCCTAAAAATCTCCACGCTGAGGAGCAGCTGCAGTGAGATCGATAGTACGTGTCCGTGACGAATCTCATTCAAAACGCGTCGCGCAGCAAATCACTTCACGCAAACATTTTGCCGACAAAAAAAACCAGAGAATATTTTAAGCATGGGATGACGGTACAGAAAAAAGACAAAATATGAGTTAGGGCCCTGCAAATTATTTCGCCAGCAGTTACAGTTTTAATAGTCGCTCACTCTTACTCAAAAAGGTATTTGTCTTAGAAGAATTGAAATTTCAGCTCACTGCTGCCAATACAGTTGATTAAAAAATTGAATGCAAATTCAATTTTTGAATTAAATTGACTTGAATTGAATTGAAAATCACTCACTACTCGTAAGAAAAAACTGAATTTCCTTGTTCCACTTCGCCACAACACGTTCGTAAATATTATGTTCAGTGCGAGGAGCAACTCAATTCCATAAATCAGACTTCTGTGTTGTGAAATAGGCTATAGGAAAAATGAACTTTAGAGATATTGGCGGCATGAAGTAGGTGAAATGAAATACGAAATAAAATTGAGGAATAAATGTATCTAAATCTGTATAGAGTGAGTATTTCTTGGCGAAGCAACAGGTCTGTTATATCAAGTTGTTCAATGGCATGGTGAAGTGCGACGCCGAAAAAGAACAGTTGATTAATTTCATTAATCAGTTGATTAATTTCATTATTTAATAACAACTTCTAATGGGTTTGCATGAGTAAATCGCCGTATCCCTCCACCATTGTACTCATGACTGAAAGTAAAGGAAACACCACACGCGTGGAAAATTGGGTCCACTATCAAAAGTACATCACAAATAACACCGCGACTAATAAAAAAAAATTAACTACTGCTTAACCCAACTGAACAGCGAAGCTGCAATTTAACAGATTAAGGACGTACCTCCTTTTTGGTAGGTATCGAACTTCTCACAGATGCTGAAAGTCTTGCCTTTGGCGGGCAGGATAGTCTTGGCCATAGCAAAGGTGTTGCGCATGGACCGCTTGACGTGTTTCACGCCGGCCTTGCGACCTATGAAGGTCATGAGCACGAGGTTGGAGCCATCGTCCCACGACGTAGACGGACCCGCTTCGTCCTCCATCACGACCTCGTCTTGGGCTGGTGACTGAGCTTCGGAAGGAGACCCGGGAGGCTCGCTGGGAATCAATGTCGGAGATTGACAGCAATGTAACCATTTCTCTTTTCATGCTTGTTGATAATAAGATCAAGTAGGAATTGAAAATAATCTGTATATTCGTCATGATTTCCTGTGGGATTGGAAAGTTTACGCTTTATGCATGATTTTTCTGAATTATGACGGGTGCAATTTTACGATCTTGTAGAAGGGTTATCTTTAGTGAATGATATGAATATAACTTGTAGAATATATTTCATTGTTAACCGATATTCAATGAAAACATATGAATGAGTAATACTGATAACTACAGAGAATTAAATTAATTCACTGGCTGTTTGTTTGTTTCGAAGCTCGATTTAGACTAGATTTTCTTCTAAATAACTCCCAGAAAAGGTAAGATTTTACTCTGCAAAACTCTATGAATACTAAAAAAGTTGGAGAAACGTAGATGCTCACTGTATAGTTTACCAAAATGAAATTTAAAGCACACAATTTAAAAAAACACAACGTTTCACGAATCTATGCTCATATATCCGAATTTAATTAGGAAAAGTTTTTAGAAGATTTATGAGATATTGGCCAGACTTTGAAGCTGTTAATTTTTAATTTTAATTTTAGAAATATTTCATTTTGGAATTCTCCATCTCTTGTTTGTTTATTAGAAACTTTTCCCTTTCGTACGATAGTGGAACATAAATAAAATATAATTTGTAGAATTCTGTAAGTTTTTAGGCATATGATTTGGTCTAAAACTCCTTTTTTGCTAAACGATAAGTGTTCTCAAACTTATCGTTTGAGAGAACTACTTGAATTCCTAAAATGCTTTCACCTAGTATTGAATTACTTTTTACTTTCAAATTGCTTATTGTAATTTATGTGCCTTATACTAATACGATAATTGAATACTAAATGATAAATATTTTTTAAAATAGCATTTGAAACAACAATCGCTGAAATGATTTATTGCCATACAACCGAAATGCACTCCTGAGTCACGAAATACACACTTTAAATAAAAATTGATGAACACGATGCAGGTCAAGAAGAACAATATCATCAAAAATACCAAAAGTACGCATCAACAAGGAAGTGGGCAATAAATCACGCAAGAAAAGAAGCACACAGCAGGAAGTGATTCAAATCGATTTGAAAGAGAGAAAAGAACTGACAAATTAAATTTTTGACGCATTTAAAAAGGCTGAGAAAGTATATGCCCGAATAATCGAGGTATCATCAAAACGAGAAAGCTGAGATGTGTCATATGTGAGGTCAATTTTCATCATTTAACTCTGTTTCCTGAAAGTTTTTACTCAAAGTTTATAGTTTAAATAAGTTAAAAGTATTTCGTATTATAGCTTATTGTCTAATGAAATGTAATTACCCTTACCAACAGTAAATTATTCGAGTTTCGTTCGGAAATTCTTTGTTTCGGTGGGTATGGGAAATTTGGATGACTTGAACTTTCCGATTCCCATCAAAATCGAGTAAGAGGGAGGAGAAAGATCCTAGATGCTCTTGGTCTTTCTCGACCTCTGTAGACACACTCCTTTACCTCGTAGACACACAATTTACAGTTGTCGTGCATGTTTCAGTGCATCGCTGATAAATATTATCAATAAGTTTAAGCAGGAAGCAATACTGAAACAAGGAACGCGTTAACTCTTTCTCAACACAAACGAAAATGGGTCCTACGCATGGAAACTTTAGTCACTCAAAAAATGATATTCGCTTAAGCAAACGCTTGTGATCAGTTTCACATTATAACATGTTTCATGCTAGAGAACGCCACACCATGCGAAGGCCGCGTAA
The DNA here is from genome assembly GCA_030386875.1 of Morinoia aosen. Taxonomy (NCBI): domain Eukaryota; kingdom Metazoa; phylum Arthropoda; class Malacostraca; order Amphipoda; family Talitridae; genus Morinoia; species Morinoia aosen. The sequence goes on along the minus strand of CM059561.1, from coordinate 57,984,756 downwards.
CTCACTCTGAGGCAACTTCATTGAGACCTTGGACAATTTGCGGAGCGCTCGGTGGTTTCGGCGGGTCATCCTGGTTTTCTTCTGCATTTTCTTCTACGCCGGCGGCATCGTAATCTTCATCATCGTCACCATCATCATCATCGTCTTGCAGCTGCTGCGGAATGGAGTACGCGTGACGCCGTACAGGCGGGGTAACTTTGTCCTCTTGTGCGCTAGAGGCGCTCTGGGGCGTCATGGTGAGAGGATTCTCTGTGTTTTCCAAGAGGGGTGATTCGTCGTCCAACTCTGCCGGCCCCTTCATTTTAAGGGCTTCCCGTCGAACAATCCTCTTCCTGGTGGCGTAACCTCGTTGTGCCGACAGCAGCACCTGATCGCCCGCAGCTGACATGCCAAAGACAATTTAATGCACTGCTCTATCGCTATGTTTTCTGGCGTTATCGCCTCAATCTCCTCAAGGAGATTTTTTTCAAGGAGATTAATCTCAAAGTAGAGAGTGATAAATTGACGTGCAGAGATACCTTTGTTGGGCCAGTCCCAAGTGGCCAGTGAAGTAATTGAGCTCTCACTTAGAATTTTATCGCGTAAAAACTATCGTGTCTCTCACCCGGCTCTAACGACGCACATGTTGAAGTCGCATGCTTTCAAAAAACGTTTATCGCCGTGGATCGGGAAACCGTGCTGTAAGAATCTATGAAAAGTTGTGCAAAACTAATTATTAATTATATTTTCAATGAGAGACATTTTTGAAAAAATTTCTGCCAATTTTGCCACTTTTAAGCATAACTGAGTATGGTAAGTCAGGCTCGTCGCGTCACGTATTCTCCAACTGAGCAAAAAACGAATCAGATAAACCTACGTCACGAAATGCCGTTCAGCAACATGAGCAATACAAGTCAAATTTGGCGATGCGAACACTGAGCAAGTCAGTGAAATAATGATCCACTCAGCAAGCACCTGCCCCGCACGCTGTCGTGTTCCAACCAGTCCAACAACACTAGTAGGTGTGCCGGTTCCCTGGACACCCGAGCGTTGTGTGTACCAGCGACGTAGCAACGACCGGAAACCTGACAGCTCGTCACACCGCTTCCGAGTCGTTGCATTACGTATGAATTAGCGCAATCTCTATCGCTCATTATGAATTCCTGTACTCTGTCCTGAAAATAGGAATTCGCAGCGTCTGGTATTCCATACGTACGTTCTGAATTTTTTTTACAAAATAAAGATAGCTCTTCGAACACATTTATGTACAAATATATATATGTACATATTTGTGTCGAATGTTTGAACATATTTACTAAAATATATTTTTATTTTTTAAAACAGTGTGCTAAATATTGCTGGTGAAATTATAAAAATTTAAGAATACCACAGCCGTCTCAATGAAACGTATTGTTTCAATTTGTTTTCCTAGCAAAATCGAAGGACACTGTATTTCCTAAGTGCTGAACTTTTTACCCCGTTTTTAAACTTTATTCATTCCGTTTTTAGTCTCCATAGTAATGCCACGCTCAAGTTACTAAAATATTTTTTTTAATTTCATGTTTCAAGGGAAACGTGATTTAAGGCTAACTAATCTTTTCAATTAATTGAAATATTAACTCAAAATTAACTCTGTGCTTCATCTTTGTGGATAATGATTCAACTCACATTCATTATTGTGATAACTAATACATTTGAATTTACAATTTACTCTCACTCATTATTGTGATAGGTAATAGTTCTGAATATTTAAAATTATATATAGCTCTACTCGTATATCATATCTTATCCGCTAGGAATAAACTAGAGGTTTACACGTTGAATGCTAGGCAATGTTAAGAATGTAAAATCGGCAATGTAAAGAAATCATGATAAGTAAGACGGTGTATGTACATTTTTGATCCTGTCAAATTTTGAATTAACCTCATCCGCTATTCGTAGATCGGATTGAATAAGTACAAATTTTAATTAAGATAAGATATTTCCAGGAAACGTGTATTTCTCAAGTTGATCTTCTCGAACATCTAGTGTCGCTCTATGTATCAAGGAAGCACCTTTTTTTTACCAAGAGATCTATAGTATTTCTGACCATGTAAACACGGTAGAGTAAACTGGAAAAAAATAGGTTAGAACTGTCGGCAAAGGAAGGGCTATTTTCGAAGTACGAGGGAAGTGCCATAAACATAAGGCAGTGTGATGTAATGGGCCGCTTATATATGTTGTTATTTTGAGGTACCAACTCATCACACGATTTTTGTTCATTAACGCAGTGTAAACTGAGCAGGTGTTTAAACTACAATGTTTGTTGCAAGATCGGCTCACATTTTCGATGACATTGTCAAGTCTGAACTAACGGCATGAGAATTAAGATTCCCACGGAGCTGCAAGAACGACAAATCTAAGACGACAGTAGTGCTGAGAACCTCATCCATTCACTGAAACGTAACAGTGAGCAGCAAAGCAGAATGCATGATAAAGGCAGAACCAAATGTGTGTGACAGTGCACAGCCCGAGTGGAGTGAGTCAGGACCATCGTCAACATCGACCCAGCGGCATGCCAGTGCAGTGGGCTGGTGCTTCTTTGCGAGCGGAAGTCATAATGAGACGGTAAGGACTGCATGCCTAGCTCATGAATTGCATCAATCCTCTGCTGTACTCACGACTTAGATGCGTTATTATTATTAAAAACATATTCACCCCAGGGAGTGAATAGGATACAAACTTCAAAAATTGGTGAATTTTACGAAACGCGAATGAAACTGCGGTGTACCATAGCGCTTTTCAAATAATTAGCAAAAATTATGTATTTTTCGTTATAGCTTATTCTTGGTAAACACATGCTGGTTTGAATCAATTCATGTTCCTGAGAAGCTTAGTTCGATTTCTTGGTTACTGATTAAGATAAAATATAATTGAGTACTCTACTCCTTGTGTAAAATGTTTGTCTCTTCCACTAACTAGTTAGAGCTAATATTGAAACCAGCTGATGTATCATAAATCAAGCCAGGTGAAGAGTTTAATGCTCTTTTGGTCATACATATGTTGTTGAGGATCCTGTTGCTAAAATACATATTTCTGGTAGAACGTCCATACCAAAGAGCCCTGCGTTGAGCCTCGTTCTTTGGTTTTACTGCTGCACCGTACACTACTTGTCCAACAATGTACTATTTGAATCCAAGGTGGGAAATAAGATTGTAAGGCTAGATGTTGCTGCTTCGGCCGTTGGAGTCAATAATATGAAAGGAGTTGTCTGACGGGGATTAAGCTTTGTGTGTGAGACATGGTTGTTTTGCAAATAACTGTTTCATAAAGTATAAGCTGGCCAACTTCACCATGCGAGAAAGACTGCCTGAAGTAAAAAATAGAAACACGTTAGAGCAGTTTCTTCAACTCATTTGCACAAACCACTCTGCACTTATTAAACCTAGCAAGTGAACGTTTTTCGTATATTGCGTTTGATAAGGTCAAATATTACGATACAAGAAATCACTATAGGAATAATTCTTTTCTATGCCTTGAAAAAGCGTAGGAAATCAATACAGACATCCATAAATTGTTGTCAAAAAACACTTTTCCTCGGAATTGAACGTAACTCCTGTCACCTCATGATTTTTAAGGAACCTATGCACAGATAATTCTTACACTGACAACTCACGAAATGACTCAATCATCCCAAAATGACAAACCCTCAAATATGCATTGTAAATTTTCGCACAGAAGAATGACCATGACTTCTGATCAGTTGAGAAGGATGTATTTTTCTTCGCCTCCATCTGAAGTATGTTCTAATGACCGAGTTTGGTAATTTGCCGTATGGCACCAACTTTCAAGCATCTGGCTCGTTCGATCAGGAAATTTCATCTCTCCTATGATAAATAGTCTTGAGAGCTCATAGCTCATCGATAGCTCATAGCTCATCGATAGCTCATAGCTCATGAGCTCATAGATCATCGATAATCGGTATCGAGGTCACTCAAAGAAATAATGCACGTCCGGGCTTCTCACCAAGAACTGCCGCTGCGTTTTTGTGTGGAGAATGTTTACGTAAATCATGTTAGAGGCAACGCTAGCGGTAATCGTTGAGTTCGATTCCTGTCAAACGGAGATCCTTATTATCGCTTTTCTCGTATTTTGACCCCGTGAAATTCACGTGAGAGAACTTGGATTGGTTATTTCTAAAGTTTTGAAGCCCCGTCGATCTCTTCCACGAATTCTTTCTCGCCAGCATGTCAATAATTAACTGTCTCGCAAGTCGTAATCGCTAGTTGATACAAATTGTCACGGTGATATTGATTCTGCACCCACAAAATACATGAAAAGCTGACCTGAAATTTTGAAAGGTAAATATCAAGACTAAAATTTCATAGACTTTGAGTTTCATAGATTAAGAACTTCATATCGAAGGGCTGTTATAAATATGAATAAGAATTTTAATTATTGGTATTAGGGAACTATTCATAAATTTAAATACTTTAATTGCAGAGCTTGGCAATATTGTTGTAAAAAAAAGGGTGACATGCGTAAACAGGAGCAAGTAAGCTTATTGTTTCTTTCGGCTTCTTCATATTGCAGTCTCATTTTCATAAAAATAAGATGTAGTAATGCCTCGAGCTCCTCAAGTTCACGGTAAAAACTAGAGAAGTTCAAAATTAAGAATTTTGCCAAAAATGAGCGAATTTTATGATTAGAGAATTTCGTTTTTATTTTATTTTCTGTAATTTTTAGTCCAGTTAGCAGATAATGAATAAATATGATGACTTCAGACATTCTGAATGCTGTTATTTCATTTACGTACGTTTTTTTCCTCACGGCCAAATTAGTAGTAAAGCATATCTGTCCGTTAGGTCTCAATTGGGTTGGATGATCTCAGATTTTTGCTTTGAAACCAAAACTTTGCAAGGTACACTGATGCCTAACTCTCATTTTTGATGAATAGCCGGATCTCTAGAGATGAAAGTAAAACTCAGAAGTTAGAATAGGGAAAAGTGAACAATTAAGCGTGTTTTACGATCACCAAAAAAATTATTTTAAAGTCCTAACACTGGCCCTTCTCGTCTAGGTGACTGACAAAATACGTGAAATAAAATCCTCCCCTGCTATAATGTTTTGACTAGCTGTTATTTTGTTGTCCATATCAACTGAATATGGACTTACGTGCTCGAAGGAAACAAATTTTGAGCTCTTTGCACTATTTCTAAGCACAATTCCTTATTCCAAATTCAATAACTCTACGGATTAAGGTCTTAACATTTCGTTTACTCCTGTCGAGGGGGAATTCTCATTCAAAGCGGCTGCGTATTTTCCAGTAACCAGTAACGAGTAAGAACAGTCGGTGAGCAGCACTCACAGAGCGCCAAGCAAAGAGCAGCATGACATTGTGTGGCCTCGGAAAAATGTTGGGAGTAGAAACGAAGTGTGTGCTTCGTTTCATGTGTGACTAAATTGTAAGTTTGAATGTGAATCCATTTTACGTTTACGCAAGATGACCACAATTTCCTGAATATATTCATCGCGTTTTGCAGATAGATTTTTGCTGTACTTTTTAATGAGGTTTTTATATTTATTATAAGATAACAAGCCGATAAATAAATATTAGAAGTATTCATTATGATTTTTTCAAAACTTTATTGCTTTGTATTATGTGGTACAATTCAGCATACCAAGAACTGGCAGATCGCAAGCCAAACTCTTATGCAAAAACCAACGGAATTTTTGACTGAGAAAACTCGCCTCTAATGAACAACGCTCGAGCAGCCAGCTGTTCTTGTAGTGTTGACAGCATTTTAGCTCGTTTTATTGTTAAAGCCTTGAGCAAAATACCATTCAAATAGTTTCATGCGTGCAACGGTCGTAGACAAGAATTATTTGGAAAGAATGAAAAAATTGCCACTTGGTCTGCTCCAATGATTAGTTGTATTATATTTAAGACAAGAATACACAGTTCTACAACGTTACCTATATTCAGCGATAGAACTTTCATTGTAACCAAATCTGAAATGCAAATTCTCGTAAATAATAACTGAGCATATTGGTCTGAACCTGAGTTAGCGTATTGAGACTAGCCCACAAAAAATCCTCAGTATGAAGCCGATGATCAAAACTCGACCGATTATTTTTCAGGCTCTGTATGGCTATTCTAAGCTACCCCAGAGCGATTGAAGTTTCGCGAGCTGAGCTTACAAGTTTTATACAATTCTAAGATTCACTCGTTTGAGCGAGCTTCATTTGGATACTGAAGTCCGGTTCTAATAGTAACTCAAATTTTAACTACTACCATAAAATTCACTCACGATTGTCGGTTGTGTTGACAGAGGATATCCCAGAGTGACAGCTCGACTAACTACACGGTACGCAAGAGTCTCGTGAACTGCACAGACGGTGCCTGGATCAATGTAGACACGGCCGCACGTACTCGCTTGCTGCTCGACCAGGACTGGTAGTTAAGCGAACGTGTAGTTGCCAACGAGCCCTCACCCGCGCTTTTCAAATGTCACACCCAGACAATATTTATTCACCTTCTATGCACGTTAGACAATTTATAATTTAATAAATTTAACACTTTAAGAGTTCTAACTAATTTAAGTCGAAAGATTCAGCTGTAGTTTGAAGTTTGAACTGCGTGTCTGATAAGTCTCACTTGTGTCGTGCGTCACAACTGGAATTGGCAAGAGCAACGCTAAGGCGAACATTTTCAAGGATGCATGTAAGGCGACCAAGAGTGTGGCACCCTGCCAGTTCGAGCTCGGCTCTTCGTCGCTGAAAAAAGAGTTGCCTTCGATGCAGCAGCGCTATTCAAATTACAGACTGCTGGATTGATTTTAATATTGAGCTTGTTTTAACACGCCCGCACACATTGCATTCATGAGCACTTCGTTGTGTTCGTAAGCTATTCACAATTTAAATGTTTCGTGAAATAATAAACACTGGAAATCATTCTTTGTAAACAAATATGTTCGCACTCGAGAAAGAACAATTGCTGTCTTAGCAGTGTTAATCGTGATAAATTTAGATTTTCTGCCATGCAATTTGGGAAGAAAATTTTTTATGGTATTTTATCAACAGTTTGCTTGATTTTGCTGGCTTAAATAAAAAAATAGCTTCAAAGGGCAACGACCTCTACAAAGGCTTGAAATAGTTCACAGAGTTTGTACGAAACGCCTTTCAGATATCAAAGCCATTCCTAAACAACCCGAAATCTTATTACTGGTACATTATACAAAAAAATTTTTTGAGACATACAAAACTGACTATTATTATTGAATTTAGGTTTCCGTAGTTCTCTCATAAGGGAAATGCCAAGAGCTCCTGCGATGAGCGTTGTGTGTTTGAAAAAATCAATGGCGTATTATGGAAACCTTGGTATTTTTCTTGTTTACAAAGTTATTTCTCAAATTTTTTAACGTAGTGAGCTCTCACTTCTTTCTTTTCTCCCAATGTCAGACCGCGTGCGTGTGGCTGCAATTTTTTCCGTAGTTGAGTTGTGATATCTGCATGGATTTACGGCAGTTTTCGTTGAGCTGCCCAACTTTGAAAAAATTAAATAAAAAGGGTAATCAAACAAATAAAATGATCATGGCTTAAATTTAAACCTATTTACAGGCACCACATAAATTCTCACTTGTTCACTCGTGAACTTCGGACCAACCATGAATTTTGAATCGTCATGAAAGGAAATTGCAGCAGTTTGTGTTTACATACGTGCGAAGTACGAGAGAGAGGAGCACCAAGTCAACACATTCGGGTGTATTTTTTTCATAGCTGATACCCAGTTTAACTTTTTCGCCGGAGCATGTATGTTTTTCGCCACCCAGGCGATTTAAGTACTTAGGCGGCGAAAAACATGCATGCAGGCGGCGAAACAGTTAGACTGGATAACACTTTAGAGGTCGCAGAAATTTTTACCATGTCAGTCTAGGGTTCGCATTTCAAAATCGTTCTCATTAGAAGCATAGAACAGGGATGCTCCTAACGACAAATAAAATGCATGAAGAAAACGCCTCTGTAAAGACAACGCGCACATTTTACAATCTTCTTCTAAAGTTATTTAGCCAAATGGTTTAATACTTTGAGAAGAATAGCAGTTATACGCTTGGTGAACGTATTTTTATCACTAGAACAATACTTACCAACGCATAATTTTACTATTTTAGTTTCAATAAAATTTAGCTGCAACTTCAGAATAGTTACAGTACAAAATAGAAATTTGTCAGACTCATGCATTTTACACTGGATTTGGATTACTCAATTAATTTTACAAGATATTTTCCTTATTTATAATTCATTTCAATATTGAATTTAAACACCTATTAAAAAACTATTTACACATAAACTGTACATGATTTGATAAGTAATTAAATACCTAAGTAAAATAAAAGAAAGTTTCCCCCTCTTACTAGTATTTATCAAATCCTTATTTGTATTTATAATTAACAATATTCAAATTACTCTACCGTTGTAAAACCTAAATGAAAATTTTTCATTCACGTTCAAAAACCTTGTTTAAGTAATACAATTTCATAAGACGAATTTTAGTGTGCTTCCAAAGACATTACAGGAGTCGGAAACATTGATACCATCAACTCGATTGTGAAGTCTCGATGAATAATCTCGGGAGTCTCGTAATGTGCTATACCCAGTCTAACTTTTTCGCCACCTTCATGCATGTTTTTGCCGCCCAAGTAATTAAATCGCTTGGGCCGCGAAAAACATGCATGCTCCGGCGATATAGTTAGACTGGGTACAGAACTCTGAGCTCGAGAGACAACTTACTCGAGTGAGTTCGAGTAGTTTGTTCTTAACTGACATGGAAATTCATGCAGTTATTGGATTTAAGCAGTCGGCCAACAAGTTTACATAAAAAGAAGGCATAAATGCGACACAGCTAAAAAATTTGGCTGCAAATTATACCAGCGTTTTCGGAGGAAGACATCAAATTGTTTTGAATTCCTTTAAAATTTTTGCTTCGGAGAATTTTACAGTATTTTTCATCATAGTGATAACAGTACTCTCGATCTGTCGTGGCATAGTGGAGCAGGCTAAAAGGAGTTCAAGTGTAGTTCATTTCCAGCGGGAAGTTAGTTATACGACAGGTCCAGAAACTTTAACCACTTCCTGTGTTTCATGTCGATGATGACGTGTCATGCAAACCGATGATGATTGTTGATTTTCATGGTAACCCATCGGTGTGATAATTTTAAAAAAATTGAGAGGTATGCACTCAATTGTATCGAAACGGAGCATGTTCGAGGACAGGGCGATGGGGGGTCGTGCAAGTTCAGCTTGAGCGGAAAGAGGATGAAACTGAGCGTAAATGGAAATGCAGATGTGGGACAGAGGCGATCTTAAATTAAACAGAAGTGGCAACAGTGTTAAGTGATTATGGTAAAATTTTCACGATAGAGCTGAATTTTTTTGACCATTTTTCATTGTTTCCGAACTTACACGTATCAGCTGAGAGCACAAAAACGGTAAATGTATCAGAAATCACACCTCTTAGAAATGTTGGAATGGCTGTTCAAGGGAGCAGCAGATGAATTGTACGTGCGAGATTGGAATTTTAATTGCGAGAGTATGAATACACAATGGATTTTGCAAATAAATACAGAGATAGAAGAGGTGCTCACATGAAGAGGTGACGAAGCCAATTATGATCGAAGGGTGTCTGGAGACTGTGGACCAAGGGCAGTGTAGACGGAGTGATACAAATACGTATCAAAAGATTGTGAAAAAGGACATTTAAGAGACGAGAAAAAAAGAAAAATAAGAATAGAATTCAAGATCTCGAACAAAGTTTCTCTTCTAACCATTCTGAGGGCCGGAGCCCGAAAAGCTTGATTTTTCAAGCAGGAGTAAGACAGAGGGAGAGAGAGCTCCCAGACTCAGCAAGCGACTTCAAATTCGGTGAATTATCTGCAAAATCAATTACGGGTGATTATGATTCAACGTAGCCTTGTTTCCTGTGAATCGTCTTAATCGCTTTCGGTATCGGTCAGTACACTGATACTCAGTGCAATTTTGACATGGAAATATTTCATTCACGTTGGAAATTCTGAGTATTTTTAAACATCAAAGTGCTAGGAACCTCAATAACTGGAATTGGGCGGACAAAATTTGAAAGAAGATTAATTACAGACATTTCTATCGAGTCTCCCATATTCGGGAAATCTGGGAGGAGTTATTTGCTCGTATAGAATTTTTCAAAGTTCTAACCAATAGGAGCCAGAAAACTTTGAAATAATGACGTTACACGATGTGCCACAACGCAAGCTACTGAACTATTTTTTGGCAAAAAAAAAACACCAATGACATAGCAGTATTGTATACATCTACGCATACGTGCGCACCCTTCAATTTAGCGTCAGTGCCACTACTATTAACAGGTGCATGAAGAATTCTCGCTGCTCTTAACGCAACCAACCTTTAATCGAACTTTGTTATCGTAATTCAAAGTAACGTAAATGTTCAACGACTTTCATGCGCTCTCAACATGCCTTATTCGTCTAGTTAGGGTCCTAATTTGTAAGAAATTTCGTTCAATATTCCGACCTAAAGTTTACCAATCAGCAATCCATTAAGTGAAGATAAATTTCTTCGACTCCCTCTAGGGTAGGGACAAACTTTAGACTGAATTTGTATTCAGATAATGGAACAGACGGGCAACAAATATTCTCTTCAAGAAAAACTATGAAAAATCATGTTAAGACAAAATGAATGGTCGAATGCATGAAAATAACTAGACTAATTTAGAAATTTCATCCAATAATAAGCAGACGTATCATTCCGAGTCAGAACAAAATAAATGGTAGCATTTGTTAACCCATGCGGTAGAAGAGTATTTATCATTCAAGGTACCAATGGTAAAATTTTTGAAATACTTCAGTAATCATAAGGCTTGAAAATAACATGTTTGAAGAATTTCCTCATTTCTTTGAAAGCGCTCAGCAAAGTTCCCCTCAAACTTTTTTAATTTTCGAAAATTCAACAAATCAGATACAGGAACAAATTCCTAGCACGGTTATTTACAGCTATATTTTACACTTAGAAATAAATACTTCTCTAGCATCAACACAACTTTTCTAATCATCGTCATCCTGGCTAGAGTGGGCAGTTTTTGCAGCTTTAGATACAGCGTCTTTGATCTCCTTTTTCAATTCTTTGATTTTTTTTTCTTTCTCCCGAAGTGAAGCAGCCGATGCCTCGAAAAACTCAGAACTTCCACCTCCTTTAAACTTTTTCAGATGATCTTGCGTTGGTTTGTCGCCTTTGCGGTTTCGACTGAAGGTCTCTGACTGAGGAATAGTGATCAACGTCGTAGGCTCAGGTACGGAGGTACCCATCATCACGATTCTAGGTTTGGGTTTCTCAACCTCAACAGGGGGCCTGGCGTCCTCTGGAGCTCTAGCGTCATTCAAAGGAGTGTCCATAATAGGCTTAGGGCCATCAGGACCTGAGTTGCCGTTACTCTGGAATGTAGTCCGCGAGAAGGGAGGAACATAACCTCTCAAGATGGAATGCTTGAAGAAGGCGCTTTCACGGACCAAGTCGCGAATGGACCCTGGTCGCTGCCTAGCTGGAGGACGCCTTGCAAGCCACGGGTTGCTGCTGGGAAGAGCCGCACGTTGAAGATCTGGCAGCACTCCTCGATTACCTGCAGAGTTGGGCCCGTAGTTCACCGTGTACTGGAATATACGGCGGCATATGCCCCGCAGATCTTGGATGTGGCCGGAAGGACATCCGCTCACCGAGATGATAGAAGGATCTGAAAGCGTTATGGAATTTAATGGTATAGCACTCTAAGTAATGAGGAATTTGGGGACCCGAATATATCTAATAAGAAATGAACGAAGGATATCTAATAAGCTATTTTTATTAGTCTTGAAATATCATTTTTGATATACGTATAATTTTTTTGTACACGCCAAAACGTGATTTAAGGAAAATCAGAGAAAGTCGGTTGGGTAAGACAGCATTGTTAAGAGGTAAAAAGGCGAATTTCTAGTAACAAATTTGAAACTAAAAACAAGAAAATTATTAACAATCAATTTACTACGATGTGAGCAGTTTTTAAATTTAAAAAATTGAAGCGTGCATATAAATTTTCTCCGCACATTTTATTGTTTTTATAGAGAAGCAAGCCGTCACACCTGTTTTTTCTTTGTACAACAAATCAATTACCCAAGTCATTGTGAAGTAACACAATTATTAGAGCGTATTTATTTTTTAGACGCGAGACCAAACATTTATTAGACCAAATAACAATGAGTGAGAAAACTTTCAAAATGTAGAAGTCAAAAGCTTATTTTATTTAGCTATTAGACTAAAAAACAGCATGTATGATGAATTGACCATGTAGGCATCACTCAATATCAGTGAGCACCAAACTTTTTCTCGATGTGTCTCCAATTAAAATAAAGTGAGTTTTCAGCTCAACAACAGAGGCGACCCAAATCAAATATGGATCGCTACTCACCACTCGTCTCAAATCAAACACGCATCACCACTCACCACTCGACACAAATCAAACACGCATCACCACTCACCACTCGACCAAAAGCAAAAACCCATCACCACTCACCACTCGACACAAATCAAATGTGCATCGCTACTCACCACTCGACACAAATCAAACACGCATCACCACTCACCACTCGACACAAATCAAATACGCATCACCACTCACCACTCGACAAAAAGCAAACACGCATTGCCAAACATGCTTGGCCACTGCATCGCGAATTAAATGTGATCCAATTTTAACCTCTAGTGACCAGCGAAGACGGCACGGCCTCAGACATGAAGAAGGGCTGGTGCATGTCAGGCAGGACGGAGTTGCGGCGGTGGTCGCGCAGCTCGCGGCGGTAGCGGTCCTGGTCCAGCGCTGGGTCGTCTGGAGATACAGGTGCGTCAGAGATACCTTCGTCTGCACTCACACGAAATGTGCACAACCAATGACGTCACTCGTAATTCTGCGCTCACCCAGACTGCGCACAACCACTAACGTCACTTGTAATTCTGCACTCGCTCAGAATTTGAACTACCACTAACTTCACTTGCAAAGGGTTGATGAGAGTGAATTTTAATTGCTGAACTTGTTTCGTAAATTGAGCAGAGATACTCGTAAATGAATTACATAGAGAAGGAGCATAATTGAATTGTTAGCTCTGTTCCGTGAATTAAATAATGATGTATGTAAAATGATGGATAAAGTTGAATTACTATATTCAATTCGCAAACTGAACGGAGAAATCAGTTATAATTGAAAACAACATAACTTAATTACAATATTTATTACACAAAGGCAACAATGACACACGTAAGCAAATGACGTTAGAGCAGGAGTGAATAACAAAACTAGTTTTGCAAAAAAATGTTTTACCAGCCAGAACACGCTCAGAGCCACAGTCACATCTTTATCAGAATCAGCGAAGCGAAAAGCATACCAACATGTACTCTTAATTCCGACATGAATCACGTCATGTTTTATTTTGTTCGCTAACAAGCGCAGGCACTGCAGATCAGGCTTATCAACACGCACGCAAAACCTAAACTTTCCAGTATCACATGAGCAGAAAACTCAAGCGCTCATAAATATTATGCCAAATGACAGCTACGTTGCACTATTTTATTCGAATCGCTGACTAGCGATCACAAATTTTTAGGGATGCACCCTTGGCAACTGACGTTCAGCGAGTGAGGCCACTCGTCAGTAACAACAGCCCCACACCAAGAAGAAGCAGTTGATCAAGCTCGTTATGCTCTTAGTAAACCACAAGCCAAGAATTAAACAGAAATTAGCTATGGAAATAGAATCCCATTGAACAGTCATATTTTTAATATCTTGATCATAGAGTTACGCCAAATCAATTTTAGAAGTACATTTCATTCAGATGAATGTGAATTTTGATCGTGTATGTGTCATTCTACAAGACGGAAAATATACACCGTTATTTATTCTGCGACGGTGCTCGCAGTTTACGTATTGTCATGAAATTACAAAGGTGGCTGCTCTAACCGTAGTGTAAAGAACTGAGTCTTAAAAAAATTTGAAGCTCGTGCGGCCAATGGCTCGTTATTCCGTTATGAATCAGGCTCATGACATGGGCGCAACGTTCACCCCTCCCCCGTACCAGCGCTTGCATCACACTGACGGACTGACCAGCCAAAGCGTTGCCGTGCACTTCCTGCTCCCGCGCTGCCGTCAAGCCCAGGGTCCGCGCTGGACTCCAAGCCACAGCTCCTGCATAGTTTCCTGGCGCTGATTCACCTTCTTTGGAATGGGGCTTTTTTTCCGAAGCCTTTCCATTCGGAACAGCACTCAAATCTGTAGTTTTCACTGAATTTTCGCTGCATTTCATGGCTACAATAACTTCCTTGAGGGATGAGTTCAGGTTTTCGCCATGGAAGGACGTAGTAACGAGGTCATGAACAACGGCCTCTGATGTTGCCCTGATGCCGGACGCCAGCGCGATAGCGTGGATGAGATTGTACCAAAATGGAGTGGCATCGTAGGTCTTGGTGAGGTCACTCATAAAGTTTAAAATATTCCCTGACGTTTGGGATGTTATGGCCAGCTCATCAATCAAGTTGTTGCCGTGCTTCCAGTCTTCGCTTTCTTTGTATGGTGGACATGAACTTTCACTACCCACAGAGACGCTCAATGATGATAATAATTGGAAGAACAGTATGGACTTGAGCCCAAAATGGCTCCAGGAAGAGCCAGCTACTTTCATATTGAATCGCACTCTGGGATATACTGAAACAAAAACAAAATATGGTTAATTGAAAAACTGAGATAGCAAAAACATTGTAACCACAATGCGGATTGAAAATATGTCTGAAATTAACTTACCATATTAGTGAAAAGATCCTTTCACTAGGAGCTCATCAACAACAACCTACAATAACTGTAAGGTCATCGCGAATTACGTATTGGGTTTCAAAAAGCATTTATCAAGAGAATATGATCTTTTAGTCTGTTAACTTGATAAGTCACTCAAATTAAATTTCATCTGAGACCTCAAACTTTACTTGAAGAAAGAAATATGGCCGCTTTAAAACTGAATTATACTTAAGTTTAGCAGATTACTTAAGTCAAACGTCCGAGAAGCCTTCTACTTCAAGCGTCATTTTTATTGAAGCTAAGATACTCATCAACCTGTGCGTAGAACGATATAAAAAAAAACAGGAGAGTTAGTTTTTTTGCACTCAGGGATGAATTATTCTCGCACCTAGGGGATTGATCGTACGTAACGTGCTCGAGGACGATTTCTGCATAACTTCTGATTCTGATTAGGGGGAAATCGTGTCAGAGTTGTCCAGAGTTGCCCAGAGGACAAATAGTGTCAGAGTTGTTCAGTGGGCAAATAGTGCCAGAGTTGTCCAAAGGGCAGATAGTGTCAGAGTTGTTCAGTGGGCAAATAGTGCCAGAGTTGTCCAAAGGGCAGATAGTGTCAGAGTTGTTCAGTGGGCAAATAGTGCCAGAGTTGTCCAAAGGGCAGATAGTGTCAGAGTTGTTCAGTGGGCAAATAGTGCCAGAGTTGTCCAAAGGGCAAATAGTGTCAGAGTTGCTTAGAGAGCAAATAGTGTCAGATTTATCCAGAAGGTTAAGTAGTGTCAGAATTGCCCAGAGGGCTAATAGAGTCAGAGTTGTGGTATCGAGAGAGGCAGCTGCTATACTTCACAATTTAAATCCACCACGAGTGAGAATTTATTGAGATGCGAAAAACTGTCGCTATGTTGTAAGTACGGCACAAAAAAGGTAGGAAAATTAATCGTCGGGACAAAAAATAGGAAAACATGAAAAAGGAGTGTGATTTATTTAAAAACAATTAATAGAACAATCAAAAGGAGATCAAATTCGGGTGAGCACTTCATGTGAATTTATTCACGGGTCACACAAGATTGTTTCCGGTAGCGTCCTACACCAAAATACGGAAGAATGTTTTCGTACTGAAAAATATCTGAATGTCTGCTATCTCTGCAGTACTCGCGATTGAAGATCAGGGGTAAATTCTTTTAGCGTACGAGGACTCACATTTTGTGCAGTAACAGTTTCCGAATTTTCTCGCATTTTAGAACGAACATTAAAACACGGCAATAAAATTAATCACTCTGGCCATAAGAGTTGATAATGTATCAGTGCGCAATTACCGTTTTTAAATTTTGATACCCGATTACAGCTGCTTCACGCTTAAAATATATTTTCAACAGCAATATTGTTATACTGTCTTTGCCGAAAGGAAGCGAAGAGGAGCTTCTAAAATCCTCATCGCATTGCGTACGGTAGCAACGCGCACGGTAGCCAAGATACAGTTAGCTTAGCTAATCCATCTCGCCGCAGGCACATTCCAGGCCTACGCAAAGAAAGGGGCTTACATTTGTGCTGAATAGCTTACGTTTTATCAGCGGCGTTTTTAGAGAAATTGTTCGCATTTTTCATAAGTCTTTTTCGATGGAAATAAATCCATAGCGTTCTCTCAGAACGCAGCCAAAGTTGAGGAAGGGGATTAGCAATGCGTTGCAGAAACACTTCATTGTCAGAACGCTAGAGGGTCCAATTTCAATGTACGAACCTTAATAAAGACCATCCTAAATTGCGAAAGTTTATATGAACACCGACGGGCGCCGTTATATCGACCTTCAATGATACCGCTGATAACTGTGATCCGATCGAAAGAAGCGTGCGGGTGCCACGTGTCGTTATATCTTAATTGTGATCACGAGCCGTCACCGTTGCTTTTGAGACGGATCCATTAATTCTATGAGCATCGATCCACTCAACGTCCACTCTCTCTTAACATACATACGTATCCATTAAAAATGTTTAGACTGAATCCACATGTTAACAACATTATACATCTACGGTTATGTAAAACAGATAAATTCCCATAAATATTTTGCTCATACCCTTTCGAGATCCTGTTAAATAAACATGATAGAATAACTTGAAACATAGGTACATAAAATTAGTTGATAGGTTTTTCCGCTATCCACTAGTCATTGCCTTATAAATATATTTATCTTTACATTAACAAACAATCAGCGTATATAAAAGATACAAAATGCTACCAGAACAGTTTTCCATTTTCTTTCCTGCTTGGTAGGTAGAACGAAAAGTCGTAAGTCGTTTCGTTCAATGACGTTCAATTAGGTGTTCAATTTTATACGATTATTTTTAATTACGTGATTGAAGTGCTTCAGTGATGCATTAGTTATTAATTCGGAGCATATTTAAAATATATACGTATAAGTTTCTATTATACCTAGTACCTTTATACCCTGCGTAAATTAATGCGTAATATAACATTGAGTACAACGTTCTAATATTTCCGCATCATTATGTACCGTAAGTTTTATCAAAAAACGATGTGTGAGCCAGTGACTCACCATAGCGGGGTATTATATGAGGGGTTATTTTCGACCATTCATTTCCATAGACGTACAATATTAAAACACTTCCTCAGTCATTTTCTCCCAGTTTCGTGACGCGTTAGCTGCAAACACTCGCTCGAGACTCCCAAAACACAGAAATGAGCGCCAGGTCGTCCGTCGGAGGCAACGCAAATAAAGCTACGATCCATGTTGGACTTCTTCCGGCAGGTCTAGGAAAGCTCGAGACCTTCAGCGGAGGCGACCGCGTGAGCCTGCCAAGGTGCAGAGCTGTGTGTTGGTAATGACCTTCATGGTCTTGTACTCACTCGTTGCGCGCACGGAATTGAAGAAGGGAGATTAGATTAGATTAGATTATATGTTAGTTTAAGTCTCCTTGACCGCTAAAAATAAAAGCGCTTCGAAGAGAGGAAGAAGGAAGGCACCATTTAGTATGAAGATAAGGAAACGCGGAATCTATGCAGAAGGGACACAGAACAGTAAGTTGAGAAAGAAGTTCATGAAAGAAGATAAAATTTGAAGAAGAAAGCAGTAGGTGCTGAAAAACAGTACAGCAGTTAACCGAGAAAAGGTGGTCCTTAACATAACAAAAACATCGCCTATCTAACTCTCAGCTTGGGCTTGAAAAAGGGACAATTAATTTCATTTTCACATGAGCTTCCTTGTCAGAGTCGTTCATTGTGCAGTTCCAAAATCAACAACTTTGCATTGTGAAAAAGTTCTATCAATTCAACGTAAAGTGAAAAAGTACTTTTGAACTTTGGTCATTGAAATTGAATTCACTCAATTTTGATCTTTCCTGACATTCAAGATGGTTTACATGGATTTTTTTGCATTGTGTTTCAATTACTGTAGGTGAATAATTAATTCATTTCAACGTATTCAAACAACGATAACTTTTAGGAAGTAATTTAGGAATATTTCTCAGCCTAACAAAATTAAATCTATGCACATGGTGTGCTCCTAAACAGCATACCCTGAGCATAGAAACAGTAAATTAGGATGGAAGAGAAAGATAAAACAAAGAAAATATTATGAAAAAGGTGCAAAAACTGAAGAAAACACAGTTGATTTGAAAGGAAAGAGTCCCATTGACCTATCATAAACTGAAGTAAAAAACAGAATCCATCTAAGAGCTTCAGTCCCCACAGAAATGCATTAGCAAATTTAATCAACAAAACCTTTCCTATTCTACAGCTTTTGATAGGTTTATCTTCTTGAAATTCTGTTGGCTCATAATCCAAAGGACAGTTAAGAAACTATAAAGTATTGACCGAAGTTGATTCAGTGATCGATAATTACACATGCAGGTGTCATCCGAATTTTGTAATGAGATTCCCAGAAAAACAAAAATAAATACGAGTGTTGTAAATGACCCCAGTGGTGTAAAAAACTATAAATTCTCCTCATGGGGAGCTCCTCCTGGATTACAGGCCTCACCAAGTCACCGTTCGTCATCAAATAAGTGGATGTCAAAATAGACATGAGGTACACGACGAATTTCCTTGCATTCGCTTACCAAAGAGGATGCGTTCACTTGGCATCCGCCAACCAAAGCAAATGTTTTCACTTACTATTCGCTAAAACATGCCTTACTATTATTGTAACTATCTGTGACATGCCTTACTATTCTTAAAAAAGGCATGTTTATTTGGCATTCACCAAACATGAGAAGACGTGTTCATCGTTTCCCTTGTTTTACGTCTGCCACAAAAGACATATTTCCTCGTTATTCAACAACCATAGAGGACATGTTCACTTTGACGTTTACGATCGAAACTCTTTAACAGTTATGAAGGTTCCTCGAAAGTTTTTGTTCGTTATACAAAGGGAGAAAACAAGTTAAACGACCTTGTGAAAATTCTTCAATTTAGATATTCAGTCATGTTTCCCGCTCCCTGTATAGAAATAAAAGCAACTTAGGTAAATTACACTCTAATATTTTACTCCTTCCGTAAGAGATATTAATCATATTAATCGTCAAAAGAAAAAAGCTTTATCAACATGAAGAACAGGAAAGTATTCCGAGCTCAGCCTTTTGAATAGGTTTGTGAATGCAAGATTTTATAACCATGCGACTCTGTTTTCAAGCGTTTTTAACAGTTGCTTGCCTTCAACATCAGATTTCACACTAATTGTAAGCCGTTTTACGTAAGATAGTTAGTAAATTTTAAAAATTACTTGCTTGAGTTGGCGTATCGAATTACTTAAGAAAGCCCCGTTCATGAAAATCAACCGATATTTTAACTGATCTTCAACGTACCTTAACGTCAAATGAAAAATAATTCGTTAAATAATACCATCAAAAGTAAAACTACAGCCTTTCGAACTTCCACATAGGAGTTCATGACTCAGTCTGCTGAGTGTGATGGTGACGTGTGACGACTTTTCTCCGTCATTTCCCCTCAGTGTCCTTGTTACCTGTTGTGACCTTATTACGATCATTTTTTCTGTGTTCTTTACAGCACTTTTATCTTCTTTGGTGTTTGATTGGATTGATATTTAGCGTACTGCAGTTTCCGAACTCCATGAATCCTGAGAGTTTATGTAGCCTACGTACAAACTGCCCTACCTTACACACAAACCCTGATAGTTAAGTAGCTTGCATGTAAGAAACAAATTTAACTATAATTTCAACGCACCTCAATATATCATGCGTGCTTTCATTTCAACACCAGTTGCACCATTTTATGTATGTTCTCGTAGAATCATGAATCAAATATTTTTTAAGAATGTACTCGCACTTTTTTAACAAACCAGTGGTGGAGCAGAAGTGCGTTTTCTTCAGTTCCCCATTGAGAGATATGTTTTGTTTTTCTGTACATTTCAAGCGACTGAATACACAGAATAAAAATAAGCTTTCATCGTTATAGTTGACTTTCTGTAAAATTTAGGCTATGAATCCTGTGGCGTATGAGAGCTTCACTCCTCAAGTGTGTATTCTATCTTCATTATTAGTTCCAAAGCTTTCGAATGAGTTTTTATAACTTTAAAATATGCTTTTTATATAACAAACTTTCCTGCTTTAGTGACCTAAATAGTTCATCGACAGTTAAATTGGCTAAATCTCGCCAAGTAAAACATTATTTTCAGCTTCTAGGTGACGGTACTTTTTTGTGACAATTTTTTATCGTTTTGATTTTCTTTTAGATAAAAGCCAAAAGTTCACATTCAAATGCCGGAGCATCACACTGGGGTCGTATAGGTCGACGTTCCGCTTCAAGCAAGCATAAGATTGCAGTATCTACGAACATTACTATAAGAAGCAGCTAATTTCAGTAGAAAAAGAGCAAAAAATATTCACCTATATCAAAACAAAAAGAAAATTTACAAACACTCAACCTGGAAATCACGTTTGGAGCAGTAATTGAATCACATAGTTGGAGTAGTAGCAACAGTTTAATAAACGAGAGCCCTAGAAATGTTATGACTTACAGTTATAAAGGTTCATTGATTTAAATAAATCACGTTCTATTAAGTTAATGAACGTAAGGACCTCATCCTTTGGGTCTTGGCCAGGTTTAAAAATATTATCACTTTAATTGCACGTGATGGTCTATTTCATCTTTTTTAATAAGTGACAGCGATATTTTCGTCAGTATCAGCTATACTATATATAAGGAACTAATAATGGCTCTCATTTTTTAGTGGAGCTGCGTTGAGAAATAAATTGCAATAGGTTACTGCCTAATTTTGTTGAATAAATATGAAAACAAACACATACAAAATTAAAGCGATCACTTGTACAAAATAAGTAATTGAAGTCTTATATGCCTTACTCTATAAACTTATCAAGCTTGTTGAAACTAGATGAATATAAAAGCCGAGCAAGGGCACTTCTTACCTACTTGCGTCACTAGGTTCGAATTAATTTGTTAATCATAGCAGGAACTCGATCCAAAAAAAATGGTTTTAAAGCCCTTGAAGGTCTAAGGCTTCACGCACCCACAATTTCGACATTAACAAGCTTTCTGGCATAAATTTAAGCGGATCTTACCTCTTCCCCATGCAACACTATTACAACTATATACATATATCGAGTTTGTAAGACAACGGAGAGCATTTGGCCTACAATAATAAGTTCACTTCATAGATTTTTGTTGTCTTGAACGGTAGCATATTCATTAAAATGTTCAAATTCTTGTTAATAAAACTGATTTTCTAGAAAGACTGAAATTGTTACCAAGCAAATTTCCAATTGTTCTACTATAAATTATTACCCTCTATATTGTGGTCAACACTAGATACAACAAATAATTAACTAAAAGACCAAAAAAAGACCACAATTGCTAACACTGAATTTCTGTAGCGTAGATACTTTTTAGCCGATGTTCTTTTAAGGGAAAGAACATAGAGGACAAAACATGGCCTGCCCAACGTTATCATGCTGAGTGACCATAATGGTAGAGATGGTCTGCTTGTAGGCAGTCTTCGCCACGTTTTTGCCATCTCGCTCACACGAGTTGACGCAAGAGGGTTGGGCGAGTCGTTCCTGGCTCCGTTAGTTAGCCTCAACTGCTCGCGGTTTTTTTTTTCGACGCAACAACTACAGGCAGTAGTTATGTAATATAATTAAAGCTCACCGTTTTAATCTCAATCCCTCAGCATTTTTGTTCAATTTTGTAACGCAAGGCAAAGAACATGCTTGAAGGAAAAATGTTCATATGAAAATAACTTCACGAAGAGTTTGAGTAACTTCCTTGTGAAAAACTTTCAGCCAGCAAGAAAAATCTTTCGAAATGGAACAAAAATGTAAGGTATAATTATGGAAGTAAATGCATCACAACAGCCTCTCACTGAAAAACTGTTATTTGCGTTTTCGTGTCGTTTAAAATTTTACTTCTACATGACAAAGTAAAGAAAAAGGACTAATTCGTAACTACGGCAGTTTGTTTTCTGTTTCAATCTCATATAAAATTCATACTAGGTTAACTTCTCAAGATGATTCGACCAGAATAAACAAATTAAGGCTTAGCGAAAATTCACGCGTATGCACTGTTACGAGAAATCACTAGCGCAGCGGAACTAAAAAGTTGGATGTTTAAAAATTCGCCAATATTTCCAAGGGAAGAAAAGATATTAGTGAAAGGAAGGGGCTGGGAAACCCTACACCAGCCTACGTCGAGACATAACGAGAAGGAAGTTCTATTTTTTGAGCGCAAAGTCTAATGAGGAAGAGGAAAGTGAGAGTGGACCAAGAGATGGAATCTGTCGCAATGGCGAGCTACGTAGACGAGTTGCTCGTCAATAACGACGCCCTTTATCTACACTATAAACAGACTATATGAAGCAATGGCTGCACTTCAAATGAAGCAACACCCAACGGGGCACGGCCAGCTCAAAAAACAGCCTTAATGAAAAGCACTAATTATGTGCGTGTGTAGAATAACGTTGCGATGGTGGCAGGCAACTGCGAGCGTCAAGGTCGGGAGCTGTGAGCTGAGCTTTGTCAAACGGACTCCAGCACCGCACCATGATCCAAGTAATGGCGTCCGTCAGCAGTGACACTGGAATGACATTCCCATTGCACTTTGATACAGGCAGAGCTTGCAGCTGGAACTTTTAAGTGAGGGCACTGTGCATCAGGAAGCGGCGCGCTCAGGCGTCAGCAAAGAACGACTTTGAAATGTTAAAAGCAAGTACTGTTTCTCAAGCGGAGTCCATAGCATCGAATGTGATCCTCTATGGTCTCAATATCAGACAAAAACTCTTTCTCCGTAGTGTTACTTCCCTTAGTGTAATACACTACTGAGTTTCCTGAAGGAATGTCAGCAATTTTCTCAGGTGAGACAGCCAGAAAGAATTTGAATAGCTTTTAAGGCTCTGCTGATTTTCATAAATAGCCAAAAATATACGAACCCAAAACCGAACGCTTATTGGATTATTAAAACGTTTACTAAGGTTAAAATTTAGTAAGCAAGTAAAATATACTTGAAATCATCGATAAACTGTAACTTTGTTTTCCCTTGATAAAATCAAATAAGTTCACGCGTGATGAGTTTTGACAACGAACACGGTAATTGAGTATAAATTAGAACCCATACCGCATGAAAACCTTGAAGCGTTATACCGGGTGGGGCAAATCAAATACCCGCGTTTTGAAAGGCTATTAAGAAAAGTAAAACAAAACTTACAGAATTATTTGTTGTTTTATTTGAACCAGCATACAATATCGTATGTGTGCTCATTTTTTGAAGATGTCATCTACGACAAATAATTCTGTAAGTATTGTTTTACTTTTCCTGATAGCCTTTCCAAACGCGGGCATTTGATTTGCCCCACCCTGCTCATAGTTAACACATGTAGGATATATTCTTTTGAATAATAACCTCTTTATAACAAGAGATTTAAGATTCATACTATGGAATAAAGCACCGCACCTTTCAGTTGTAGACACCACATTGATTGCTAACATCAGTCGTTTCTAACTCCCACAGCGCCTACGGGTAATTTAATTGTTGAATTATCTCAATTGTTAAATTATCTGCGGCCACGTTATTCTTAGTTAACTTCTTATCTCGCTCCCTCAACATGTTTTCTTGCTTGGCAGTAACACTGCAGATTGTCGTTTGGGGAAGACTCTGAAAGAACGTTTTTGATGGGCATAAAATTTCTCTGTGTTCTGCACACGACATCACGAAAATTATACATTTTGAATTTAACGAAGAGTTGACCTTGAAAGTGTGGAAGAAACAACAGTTGCAAGAGTAGTATATTTGGATTTACGTTTGCCATATCGGAAAAATAATTTTTCTATCTTCTGGTTGTAAATACTTTTTAGGAATAGTTTGTCTGATACTGAGTCATTGAAAAAGCTGACTGGGCTATTTCAAAATAAAACTAAAATATAAATCTAACATCATTTTAGGTAAGACCTGTGGCCATCGAAGGAATATTTTTCCAATTGCGAAAATACTGCACAGGAGTAGCAACCCTAGCAGCCAAGTTTAAACGTTCTTAAATTTAAATTTTAGGTTCATGTTCCAATAGCTCAGAACTTTATAAATTACTGGGATTTCGAGCAGAGATAGCGTTCAAAGTACACCCACATAAGACATGGTTCGGGAACACATATGCTATTATGACGCCTTATGAGCGAGTAATCTATCGTTAAAAGGTGCGTTCATGGCAAATAGCAACACGAATATCATAACGGGATTATAATTATTGAACTTATTTTTGAAGCTATCAGTCAATTTTTCCATAATTATCGAACTCATTTTTGAAGCTATCAGTAAATTTTTCCAAGAACCAACAGGATATAAAGAATTTAGATGTGACTTTGAGTTACAGATCAACGGAGGCGACGTCTTTTAACTGACTTATAATATCAAGCTTGCGTTACTTTGTTTCCAAGTTTTGAACAAGATACGAAAGTGTAGATATCGAACTTCTATTTGTGATTTTAAAAGAGGTAGCACACATGTAAGATGATTTTATTTTATTCCATTTCAATACATTTACAATAAATAACACTACATTTAAAAAAACGATACACCCCATGAAACTTGATTCCCTGACGAAGGGTATCATCAGTGAAAAATTCTCCGTTATTATAAGGAAAAAAATTCAAATTTATGTATCAAAAACTCTGCTCAACATTTTTAGTGTTTTCAATGTGATTAAGACCTCAATTAAAAATGAAACACGAACTAAACGATTGTCACATATGAACAGTGTAACTCCCACCACCGATGTGATCTTCACTGACATTGAAGTTTTGGCACTATTGCTATTGGAACGCAAACGATGAATTGGTCAGCTTGTTTGGAAGATTTAAATTAAACGACCTACATTACTTTCCAACGTGCGCGTGTTATGAATGCACAAAAGTATCAATATTAACGTCTAAGTTCTCTTCACTTCCAGAAGATGATTTGAAGTTCACAGCTACACAGCGTTATGTAAGAATCAATGAAAATCAAGAATAAAAGATAGAGCAATTCAACTAGTTTCTGAACATATGACCAGAACGAGAAAAAAAAATCGTCAAAGATTTAGAAAAATATCAATCATTTATGCTACTGCATCTTATCATCATCGTTCATGTTTGAATTGAAATAAACGTCATGGTTTTACTTTTAGTCTAATCTTGTAACTATTCGTGACTGTGAATGAGTGTATTTATTTAGCTCGCTTACAAATATTCAATACAAAAGAAGCGAGCAGAATTCAGTAAGACAACTAAGAGATAAAGATAAAAGAAGATAAATTCAGTACAAAATTTTTGTAAGATAACTTACAGATATTCAGCTGCCAAACTTGATGCACGCTTCTTTCAAATTTAAAAGCGATGATAGAAAATATTGGAATCATGACTCATAATTTCAATTGCAATGTAGATCTGCACAGAATTAAGCTGTTGCACTGATGGGCCCTGATTCCGGAATTAAGGCACTTGAAAGCGTAACTGCGAAGTAACAGGACAAGTTATCATGTTATATCTAAGTTTGTCGTTCATTCAAGTAATAGTTAACACCAATTCGTATTTTTTAAGCGTTCAGCAAACTGTAAAAGTACAATCACTTTTACGTGACGTATCATATAAGTTACACACCTCATCATTATATTAGTATTATATGAATTTATGAGCATGAGAAATTATTCAGTAAGTAATCCACTCTTTCCCCATTTCACTTGCCGTTTTCAGGATTGCAGCAATTCGTCCCTACACAAGAAAAAAATACGCTTTAGGATAGTGTGGTCTTTATTGAGTATACAATTAAAATATTTTCCCTCAAAGTTTGTACAGAAATCAAAATCGACTGTGAAATATAGAATGAGATAACTGAGCCGTACAGTCTGTCGCAAGGACGCAGGCGTCGGTTCTGTTCGAGACTTGATTCACTCCCATGTTAACTTGAAACAAATCCGACATCACAATAAAGGCTCGAGACTCAGTCGGATCTTTTACGATCGACTCCTGCCTCCAAACGAAAACTCGAGGAAATACACGAAATGGATGGTTTAACGTTATTAACTTTTTCTCATGTTGGTAAGTATGATAACTTGGATTGGGTAACTCCACCAACTTTCAAATCTTTAACAATTCAAAAAGTCGAGCTTTCATGAACTAACTCTTCAAATACTATTTTTGAATTAAGAATAAACACATAGGTGCGCGAATTTTACAACCCAACTCTTTATATTACATATAACGATATTTCAAACCTATCATTGTCCGTAATCAAACGTAACGAGAACGAATGGAGATTTTTCCACTCATTCAGTGATACGAAAATAAAAATGTTTAACAAAGCCTAAAATGTGAAACTTGAAACCTCAATAGTTAAACAATTTTAAAATGCACTTAGAACCACTTAAGAAGTCAATCAAAAAGCCTTTTAACTTGAAATGTTAAAAGGCTGTTATATAGGGAAGATTTCCTTGCGAATATTATTAAATTCTACATGCTTATTCTTAGTTAAACCTAATTGCATTTCTTCAAACGTTTGTCATTGGCGCATCGCGTTCATTATCAGAATTTTTTTCGATTTGAGGCTTAACACAGAACTGCTGCTGTAACTAACATTATTCTAAAAAAATCTAACGAAACCTTCAAATATCAGAACTTGAACTAGTCTGTGTACATTTTTGAAAAGATTTTTGAATACATAATTACTTGAACGCTACTGTATTTTTTGCCGGTACTAAAACATCCCAACTCTCGATTTTACGACAGTATCTTCAAGCTAAGGCGAAAATGCTAGCACAGTAGAGGGAAAGGTCCAAAGCCCCTGGGTCCGAACACACGATAACTGGCAGGCGCAGGCACGTGACTAATAAATTAACGAGAGCTCCATAGTACAGTTCAGGCTCAGGTGCTTTGCCCTTGTGCTGACAACGAGGCTTTGCCTGAAATGTTTTGCTTGACCATCCTGTATTATCCTCCATACAACCTACTACAATATGGATACGTTACCGGATGAAAGAATTGTGCCTCAGTGTTGAGATTGAAATAAAAACAACTAAGAACTCACGGTTAAATATTGCAATGGACAAAGTTTTGTTCGTTTCTTCAATTCTGAATGGAATACAACCATTGGGCCCCAATACTGTTTCCTTAGATGTAATCATGACTGATGACCATTGAATTTAGTATTTTTTATTTCACTATGAACAATGAGAATTGATGTCACTGTTATTTAGCTTTAGATATCAGAATTAATCAATCTTGCTCAATACGTTGCAAGGTTCTAAAGGCTTAGTAAATTTGAAAAAATTGCGATTCTGACCAAAAAGTTTCGTAAATTGAAAAATTTCAAGTCAAAAGGACTTTGTGGAAAGTCTCACTGGCGCACACTGTTTGATGAACTTATTCTATTAAACGCAAATGGTAATCGATATTTCTGTAACAATTGAATCGGAATTTCTACAATTATTTGGCATAATAATTACACTTACAGAAAAAAATAAAAAATAAACAAGTAAGTTCCCACATATACAGTGGAATATCGGAAATATCGCAGCTTAAAACGAATTTCATAAAAAAATTATATCATCCAAATTTTTATCCATTTCTGCCTGAACTGTACGATAGAAACCTCAAGGATTCGTCACTCTTTGATCAAACATAAATGAATCGCTACAATGTTC
The DNA here is from genome assembly GCA_030386875.1 of Morinoia aosen. Lineage (NCBI taxonomy): Eukaryota > Metazoa > Arthropoda > Malacostraca > Amphipoda > Talitridae > Morinoia > Morinoia aosen. Next base: position 57,956,793 of record CM059561.1, on the reverse strand, counting down.
TCTATGAAATTCAATTTAGAGCAAGATCAAGCCATTCTCAGTTATCCTACGTTTTAAAGATATCTAGGATTTTACTCAATGGCAGACACTGTGATGTTATTATTTTATTGTGTTTGAGCGCGTGTTCTGCTGCAACTATTTCAATCGAGGAAATTTTGTCACTTGTATTAAAAAAATACATTCCTACAGTAGCAATAGATTACAGCAAGTTCAAGCGGTACAGACGTGACGAGCAACTAATTTCATTTACCTTGCTCACACTTATGAACAAACATCCAGAAAACTCGATGCACTCCGCTGAACTTGACTGATATGTATGAGTGATGTGGGAAATTGCCGCAATTATATTAGCTTAAGGAAAAAATGTACCTGAGGCATTGTTGGATCTAAATGTTTCCCCAATGGAAAATTTTGATTCAAAATGGAGAAGCTCGGAAAGTTACTTTTACGTTGATCACAATATTTTATTGAAATACGCGAATAACTATAAAATGGAAGCTTCGATTACTTCGCTCAAGACAGGCTTGGTTCGGACGGAACGTTCCTTTTTACGTATGGCGTTCCTTAAATTAGTAAGATGCTAGTCCACCCTCCCTTAATTTGAAATAAGAAAGAAGGCAAAAATGAAAGAAAGGCCGTAAGAAATAAAAAATTCAATCTGTTGATGTTGATGTTGATGAGGCCGAGCTTGTATCACAGATACGCTCAGCACACTCTTCTGGCTGGCTTCGGACAGACAGACGGACGGGCGCGGCTCTTATTATAGTATAGATTATGTTCAATATTAGGCATGCATTCTTTGCTCGGTTGTTTTTAATTTGCGTCTTGGAGGTGCTGAAAGACGTTTTGTTCAGCTGATTTGTTAGGTTCTTATTTGTGTCAAGAAATCTTATTTCCTTAACATTTCTCAAAACTTCCAGTATGGTACTTCTCCGGAGGTCTCATGGAGTATAAAGCCCGAATATCCAGCAAAATCTCCAACTGAACTAACACAGGTCAACATTACGCACCCTCTCCAAAGAACACACGGAACTCACAAATTCTGGAACAACTTTCAATATCATTCTGACAAATGTTAATCCATGTATTGTAGCATCATGCTTGTAATCAAAAACATCTCACGCAACAGAGTGAGATCACGGTGATAAAAACAGTCACGATTTACCAGCTAGTTGTACAGAAAAATTTGAAGAACATAACAACCCGTGCAGTGGAGGCGGGGTAAACCTTGCTACCGTCGATTCGGTGGCTGTCGCGGCGAGTGCCGAGGTGGTGTGCGGCGGCGGCTATCGTTTTCGTGAAGCGACTGCAGCGACCGCGGCATTTCCGTATTGATTACGACACGGACTTTAGTCAACGTTAGAAATGATTCACGCAACGCCTGGTGACAATGAACTTTATTTTATGTCAACTCAAATTCACATGAACTTCCGTCACTACGAAATTCTTTAGGTTCATACATTGCTCAATAAACACTTAGCAAAAATTGTGACTACATTAAATACCGTAGCATGAACATACTATCAAACGAACGATGTTCACAGTGAAAAAATTAATTGCAAAAGTCGATTCTTTAGTTTTATAACATACGAAAAAATATCTTGTTCCTTCCTAAGATTGTTTCTGGCATTTCATACATCGATTCTCAAAAAATATAAGCTAATATTGACCTCCATATCAAGTCAGATGATTTCCAAAGCGTCCGAATTTATGGGAAGTCAGAAAGTTATGTATATCTAACCGTTTATTATTCTAACGTAACTACTTACCCTACGCGACTTTACGTGACTAATTACGTGAGAAAAGGCGGTCTATTCTATATGCCAACTTACGTGACTAATTACGTGAGAAAAGGCGGTCTATTCTATATGCCAACTTACGTGACTAATTACGTGAGAAAAGGCGGTCTATTCTATATGCCAACTTACGTATCTAATTACGTGAGAAAAGGCGGTCTATTCTATATGCCAACTTACGTGACTAATTACGTGAGAAAAGGCGGTCTATTCTATATGCCAACTTACGTGACTAATTACGTGAGAAAAGGCGGTCTATTCTAAATGCCAACTTACGTGACTAATTACGTGAGAAAAGGCGGTCTATTCTAAATGCCAACTTACGTGACTAATTACGTGAGAAAAGGCGGTCTATTCTATATGCCAACTTACGTGACTAATTATGTGAGAAAAGGCGGTCTATTCTAAATGCCAACTTACGTGACTAATTACGTGAGAAAAGGCGGTCTATTCTATATGCCAACTTCATCGTTGAAGACATTTTCTTCGATATCGATAACCAAGCGACAACAAACCACTGATGCTAAATAATGAACAATGCACGAGAAATTGAAATGCTTAAACACTCGGTTCAGAACGATGCTCATTCGGATACACACTTGGAGAAACTTGAAAAAATTTTAATTAAAGCACGCTTTTCCTGTCGTTGAAATCTTAGTATTAAAATTGCTAATCAGAGAGACCTCATCGGTCCATGTATACTTGACTTTTCGAATGTCACAAAGAAAACGATTTATATGTGATAATTCGCAGCGTAGATCACTATTTCGCCTGTAAATAGAGTTGAAGTTCCTCATGTGGCGGGATGTACCATCAAAAAATCATTCACTACACTAGAAGTTCGAACTAATAGGTCACTTTTCTACACAACACGAGTTTAAAACATTAAAAGCTATCCATAAATTTAATTTAATATTCAAAATAACATTAACAATCTGCTGGAACAGAAAAACAGTCAGCGCCTTGATTGAGCTTTTGCGCTCGCACCATTCTCGACACTGTCTCGTCTGCAACTGGAATCGTTGACGTAGCGTAGCGAAGTAGGAAGGCATGATGGGCATGAACGGACAAGTCTTGTACACACCAGCTGTTACTCCTTTGGACGCTCTTCACATTTACTAAGTCTTATGGTCATGTCTATGCTGTAATCGATCGAGTAATTCAATCATAGACGATGACGAGTCAAAGACTGATATTAAGCCAAAGTCAGTGACTCCGATGCTCTATCAAAATAAATTGATGAAATCCAAAATTTGCATATCGAGCGCCATCTTCCGGCTAAACAACACATAACAGCAAGTCAATCACTTCGTAACCTAACAGCAGAGCAGAGCAGAGAGCTTAGGAACAGTTTATTTGAGAAAAATCCCCGGCTAACCGAGTATATTCAGGGAAAGTACCGGATTTATTTTGTATCAAAAATTCATTTTTTGCTCGTATCCCATTACTAGTATTCTGACTCATTTTACGAAGGAATTGGAGTGGCGCTGAGATAAGTTTACGAACTCTTCTGTCGGGAACGTTCATAGTTTTCCAAATTATGTGATACTCGAAACCGACGTTTTATTGAGATTTCAATTTTGGTGGGAAAAAATTACTTCCACGAGCGCTATTGCTCATTGCTTGGAAATAGAGTTCAATTACACAGCAGAGCAAAATGTCCCCATTTAAATGAATTGCTCATACTCCAACACTCATTTATTGTCCAGTCTTTGAAAAAATTATAACATTCAAAGGGTAAAGTTACAGTGTAAGAACCACATGGCCGGCTACCTTCTCTACATTTACTAAATCCCTCTCCTATGGACGAACTCTGAAGCAGTTCTCAGTCCAGACGGTGGCGGGATATTGCTGCCCTGCAGGTCGTGAGGTACAACTTGATGGTGTCGAGCACAAATCCAATATTTTCCGTGAAGACAGACGCTTCACAAACCTGAAGATGAATCTTCATTGCTGAACTGTCCAAAGAATGAGCGTTGTGTGCAAGAGTTTTTATAATCTATTCCTCAAATGGAATTCAAAATAGACGATTCAAAACAAGAAAAATGCGTGTTATGGAAAATTCACCGCTCCCACAAAATAAGCTCATTCGGAATTCGGAGTCAATAGTGTTCGTGTACCTGGTCAATAAAGTTGGGTGTAAAGCCAGGTTTCTGTTGGCACCCAAACTGCGTCAACCAACACTCACGGGTCAACTGATCCCGTTTCGCATCGAAATAACTTGAATGTCTTTTAAACAAAACCAAAGGGCAGCGCTCCCAGTGACCGTCTGCAGTTCTACGGTCAGTTTCTTTGTTCTTGTTCACGTATATTTAGATCCTCCATAAGCGATACTTAGGTAATATTAACCAATATTCCGCGAAAAGTTGCAAAGAATGGTCTGTCAAATCTGGACAAGAACCCAAAAGATGAGGTGAGCTGTCGTTTCATGTCGTCAGTAATGAAGAGTTGAAATACCACGTCCATGCACGTCATTTTTTGGGCGACGCATACAACATTCGTTCACGAAGAGATGCAGCGGAATGTTGTGGGGAAAAATATTTTTCCCGAAGAGGTGCAGCAGAATGTCGTGGCGAGAATAGTGAAAGCCTTAACTAACCACACAGCTTGCGTAGAAGTTGAACTTGTAAAAATTAAGGTGACGTTGCAGCTCGCAACGTCCTTTTCTCCAAAATCCCGTTAATAATTTTTATCTAATCTATGTTAAGTGCTCCAGAGCAGTTGCGCTATCCAGCCTGAAGATGATGTTAGTACCATCAAAAGGTTGCTTTTTATAGATTGACAGTGATATAATAGATTTTTACACAGAGAAAGGGTTTTAGTAAATATGATCAACAATTTTCTTCATGCTTTAACATGTGATGAACTGGAGCAATTCTGAAAGGTTTAGAAGTTGGGAAATAAATAATCTAATCTGCGTCATATTTGTCATAAGACCGAAATATTTCAGCCTGCGAGCACACACCTCGTATGAAGTTGAGCTGAGTGCGAAAGCTCTTTTATAAACTCCATATGCAAGAAAAACTTGTGAAAAAGTAAAACAAACCCCAAGCTTCTAGAAATAGTGAACCACGTGTTTTTAAGCTTATCATATCGGCCCAATCAACGACATCGACCATGCCCTCTTAAGTATCATTGTATAGCCCACCAACATTCTTTAGAGCGAAATCTCAAACCATCACAAACTGATCAACAAATAATACAAGGATGTGAGTTAATATGCATCTAATTTTCATAAATTTATTCCATCTATTTTTTTGTGAAATCGCAGCAGGTACAAATTATTTCGAATTAAGCTACATCAAAAGATGCTGATGACAGGTTTTGGAGCAGCCTTCACTCTAACAGATGACTTCAAGGAACATTTCCCTATCTCTAATATAATATATACATATATATGAATTTGGCTTACTAAATAATACGGTCACAGATAACTCCCGAGTGCCCCAAACAATAAACTTTCACACGAGTTTAACATGACATCAGACAAGAATGAAACATTGAAACAAACATTTTGACTGCTGACTCCGTATCTCAATGGTGATATAATTTCAGCCTAAAGGAGGGCGAAGAGGGAAGTCTCTATTACTATTTGCACGAGTCCACCCCCCTTTATATGAAAGAAAATAGAGGGCGAAATGAGAGAAAGGCCGTAAGCAATTTAAAAATTCAATCTCTCGAGAGTTCATGAGGCCGAGTGCACACTGCACACGGCCCGTATCACAGATACGCTCATCACGCACTTCCGGCTGGCTTCGGACAGACAGAGCGACGGACGGACACGGCTCCTATTATAGTAAAGATTCACACCAAAGCTCAGCAATTTTGCGTTAGAGACCAATGTTGTTGATTTATGGAGAACGGAAGTGACATATTCCCAGCGCAGCCAGCATATAAAGTCAATAATTGACTTTCTGTTCGTGCTACATTTGCGCACATTGACGCATGAGCTTAGCATTAACAATATGAAGATAGAAGTGATGTGGAAAGTAACGTAACTAGTTGGTAGTTAGCAAAAAAGATGTACGTGATTTATGATGAAAATGTAAGTCACTGTTGTAGCAATTGTGCTCTACCTGCTGTGCGTACGTACATGATACGTACTCGCATAAAAGTTATCACATCACATGCACACGCAATCAAAACTATGAATTGAAACTAAGCAATGTGGAGTAATGAGCTGAAGTAGCTTGTAATTAATTTTCAGAGTATACTGTAGCATGCACTTATTGTTGAGACGAAAGATGGCATGCTATATAGGCTCAAATTTTCTCTTTGTTTAGGGATTTTGATACAGTGGAGGTTTGTTCCAGGGTAAGGCGCCTGATATTGACAGAACTTTTTGCGCAATGTTAGATGAGCGGTAGTTCACTACGACATCATTTCTCCGATTTGGCTTCTGGTTCTTTACAGTTGAGGGAAGGAATTGTACAGTATCAACACTAATCTGAGGGAGGTATAAAAAGGAGAAAACGTATTGGGCTTTGTGAGTGACGAATTTTTCTTGAATATGAGTCCAGCTTAGTGTTTTTAGGAGAGAGGTCATATGATCCGTCTTTTTTATTTTATCTTTGCATATCACCTTGGCCGCAAAATTCATAGATTTTTGCAATTCTCCTTGAAAATTTCATGGTATGTCTCCACACACTTGGCTGCAATAGTCAAACTGCGACAACACTACAGATTGAATGGCTAATAAGTTCAGGCAGTTGAAGATGGGTTTAAAAAGAATCTGGAATTGTTTCCTCTGTATCTTACGGAGTCATTTGCCTAGTTAAATCCAGCTAACCATTTTTTCGTGCGGGCGACATCCGATTGACGCACGTACTAGGACCTACAACAGAAGCTATATTTGGACGAGCTACAAGTTTTTGCGAGACTGGTGCGAGTGGTGAACTTGTGAGGCAGGTGGGACATTTCCCGGATATTTGAACGCGATGCTCGAGTTAGCTCGACGATAGATCATCTGCCATTTCTGAAAAATAATATTTTCCCAGAAAACGTCATGAAATGAACCACTTTGCATAACACTAAACATGAAAATGAATCATTTAAATTCTACCTCAAACGAATCACATACCACAAAATGAACCGCTTGCATTCTACAACAAAACAAACCTACTGCATTCTACCACAAAGTGAAACGCGTGCATTCCACCAATGAACGAAACACTAGCATTCTACTACTGAATAAACCACTTGTATTCAACCACAGAACGAAACACTTGCGTTCTATCTCATAACGAACCAGGTGCAGCGTACCATTTGACAATCAGGGAGTGAATTAGAAGGCTCCATTAATTCGTAAATATTTTAAGCTAGTATTTAACTATTTTCTAATCAGTCACAATAAATTTCATGTTATTTGAATAACTCTCATTTGCAGCATTAAATTTTGTATGCAAAACTTATTTAGTGGAAATTAATTGAAATAGCTGAAAATACTCGTATACCAAAAATAAAACTACTTTACAGATTAGTCGTTATCCACGTTAACCCCAGAGCCTATAGAGAATGGAAATAATCGGAAACTTCATTATTAAGAGAAGGCTTTAATGGTTTCCATTACACAACTGCATTGTTTTGCAATTGTGAAGGGTTGCAAGCTGTTAACTTAGGAAAAAAAATGAAATACAAATTCATTGAATAGGTAGGTTTCCCTTTCTCTTACTCACATGTCTTTTTCGTTTCTTCCAGAGTAAAGGAGCTGCTTGCTCCGGCGAATGTAATGCGTTGTAGAGCTCGAATCCTTCAAGTTTAAAATGTCTGCATATGATTGCTGACCTGGTAAATCTGCGTTCAACGTTGGTATTTGAAAAAAAATCATTTTTATGTAAATATAGATTAATGCTTGAAGCAAAACAGTTGAAAGAAAATTTTTTATTGGAGAAGTTATTCATCTTAGCGAATGGGTCGGACTGTGCGGTGAAACGGCATTTGGTAATTCATGGATTTTTAATTCTCTATAAATACATAGTCCCAATTCAGGGTTTTGACTGCAGAACTTGGAACGCTGGAGTGTGAGGATAGTGCTTCACCTCATTACTTAGATATTTATTTGTTCTACAAAAAAAGTTCAGTGAGGCCTTGCTTCACCAGAATTTAGCACTGTTTGCTGAAATTTTGGAGTGCAGCTTGACTTCGAAAACTAAAATGATGAACAGATAAAACAGATTAATTTATTTACCAGCAGAAAAATTACGCTGCTCATCAATTTGCTTCACTCGGTGCTACAGAACCAATTAAAGAAGCAGTTGTGTTCTAATTAGTTCAAATGCGTTATTCAATTCTTTCGAAAGTATTTGAGGATTCTCGTGAGGGATTGTTATTTCGGACACAACCTTGTCTGCACGATTACGTTATGCCTGTAGTTCATGACGAGCAAGTAGTTCATGCATGGGATGTTTCTTTTATGCTTAAGAAAGATTGAAAAAATTAAAACTAATTCACGATTTCGAATCAACTTATTTCTAAAAATAACAGCCATATCGTTTCAAATGCTGATCATTCAAGCTTATGAGCTTATAGATAGAAATGCAGCCATGGGTAAATGTTTCTTTTTTGCGTGAGGGTAAAGCATAAACACTGAGGACAAGAACGACCGTAGATCATGCTCAGAGGCTGGATTTCCAATCAATTTACTTCGTCGTAGCGGTGAGTTGAAAGCTGAAGTTCAGGTTAAAGTAAGGTTAAGTAAACTTCAACCAAACAATTAGTTGTTTTTTAGACCCAAATTTATTATAAGTTTAAAATTTATCGAATAAAATGAACATCTGACAACTATACAGGATTGATAGAGGCTAAGTTTTGCTGTCTTTCTGAAAGTCTCGTGTGTGAGAATTTAGCATGATTTTGCAGCAAGTGGCATGGACGACAACAATGCTTTTCTGAGGTAAATCTACAGCTGAGATGAAGTAAATTCTTTTAAAATCCGTCTCGTTTTCTCCCATTGGGGTGATAATCACAGGAACAAAGCAGCTTGTCCGGTGATTATAGGAAGCCCAAAAGGAGAGTAGATGAGGCCCTAAGAGGAATAGTTCTACCCACTGAAATTGCACTTTATTCTTCTCCGGTAGGGGAAAAAATGTTGCGGACTGTTTATTTCAACCAAGTCGATACAAAACATTTTGCTCAATGATTGTTTGAAGTACATTTTTACTCACGCTTGGAGAAAAGGACATCTAATTTTTATCGAGTCGTTACCCATTTAAATCAACTACTTTAGTGAGGAAATATGGCTAAGTCCTCCCCTCTCCCAGTGAGAAAAAACACTTTGTAGAAATACATCCCCGTGTAGATTTCTTTACTCGCAAGGTTACTGCTCACAATCCATGATCACTAGGCCACAATTAAAAAATATCTCTTAAGATTGTAATAAATGAAAAATCAAATAAGTGTTTCAGTGATAACAACAGAGGAAATTTGTGTTCGTGAATCCAAGAAAAGTAGTGAAAAGTAACAAAGTTGAGCATATAATTTGATATTTTCCAAACAAAACATCTCTCCTAACATAGAGACTCAGAGAGTGTGCGATTAAATACCAATAAATTGCGTCCAAATTAGCTATTCAATAGTCAACTACGCATATGTCAACGTAATATCAATTTGAAACTTAGAACTCGATAACCTACAAACTAATTATAAGCTAACAAATGCTTCATCCTTATGGAGTGTTTCCTTATGGAATGAAAAAATTTATGCTAAATGTAAAAAAAGAAGAAATCGCTTTTTTTTTGTCGGAACTATTGAAATCCAATGAAGTTGATAGTATTGGTTGACATTCGTTACCGAATAACAGCTTACCTTATTGTTTGTGCTGAGTTTTTCTGAAAAAAACTGACACAGTCACTCTCAAGTCTGAATGTGTATTGATCACAAAATAATCTGAGATCCCTTTTAACACGTATCTTTTATTTTCAAATTAGTCCACCCGACTTTATTTGCAACAAGAAAAAAGGCGAAATGAAAGAAAGGCTGTTAGAAATAAGAAATCAATCTCTCTAGAGTTGATGAGGTCATCACCCTTTCGGCTGGCTTCGGACAGACAGACAGACGCGGCTCTTATTATAGTATAAACTAGTCCATCACTCTTTATTTGAAAAAGAAAGAAGGCGAAATGAAAGAAAGGTCGTAAGAAATGAAAAAATCAATCTCTCGAGAGTTGATGAGGCCGAGTGCACACTGCACGTCCAAAATTTATTATAATGTTCGACAAATCCCATGACACACATTCCAATTTCCTAAGAATTTACGGGATATTCATTCCTACTCGAATCTGATGGATTAATACACTGGAAATTGTGGAGTTGATGAAGCTTGTATCACAGATACGCTCATTACACACTGCAGGCTGGTTTCGGACAGACAGACGGACGCGGCTCTTATTATGGTATAGATTGAGTGTTACATACAGATATGAACTAGCTCAAACTCTGACCCATTTTTATTTTCAAATAAATAAGTACTTTTTGATACTTTTCAGCTTGAAGAGTTCGAAATAAAATTTGAAAATAGAAATTTTCTGCATAAATACATCAAAGACTCGTATAAATACAATTTTTACACTAAACTCCAGAACGTTAAGACCCTCACCTAAATTATTATCTCATACACTAAGTATCAAACTTATTTAGAGGCTTGGGTGAAATAGTAGGATGAGAAAATAAATTTCGCCTCTTCTCCAGATGTTTTGGAAATTTTTCATCTGCTTCAGTGAATTTCGCACACTCGATCAGAGAAAATACTCTAGAAACTCTGTGGCAACATTAGTGAACGCGCGCGCAATTTGTTTTGACCAATTAGAAGGCTCGTGATCGCAGCCTCGTGTGGTTGTGAGAGTGGTGCTGCCAGCCATTGCTTCAAGTTATCGTGACTAGTGTGTTCTAGTATTCATCAAAATTACTGTAACGTTATGGCATGTCAGTGAAATTGGTATTTTTAGGATCTAAATAGTTTATAAAAGTTGAAAACATTGTATAGTATTGACCTTTGATGATTACGTAATTTTCAGGTGGCTATCTTGTGTAATAGCTTTGGTTATTTACGCGAACAGGCAGGGTGAAACGTTTCGTTCTGTCGAGTGTGCCGGCTGTTAAGTCAGAATAGCCACGTTGGAGTTTCGTGTGAAATTAACTTGATTTCTCGTGATTTTGTTGCATTCTATCAATAACTTATTTTCAAATCAAATGTAACGATATCTGTTGCTTAATTTATCTTGATTGTGCACGATTTTGTCATGAATTTCCCCTTCTGCTCTACCATTAGTTAGGTGTACGGAGGGGTTATTTTTTTTTTACATATTTTGTGTCATGTTAATTAATGGGCAGAGCTTTGCATTTGGTTATGAAAGTCTGAATTATGTTTACACCGATAAGCAATGTGACAGCATGTGATTATTTATGTTCATTTTGGTCAATGTGAAGTTTAATGCAATCACGGAAAATAATAATGCCGATCCCAGGAATCACTAAAGGAACACATTTCAGAACGTTTTAGAAGAATGACATTCTGCTCGCTGATGCGTTATTTTCGAATAATTGAACTTTGAAGTTGGCCTTGGCGCCAAAGGAAGCGAGCGCGTGAAACGGAATTTAATTAATAACGGAAGCTATTACAAACGTAAAGAGGTTGGGTCGTGAGGGGGAGGCACAGTTCTTCTAGTGAAAATTATAAATAAAGCTTCTAACCCACCCATTAGGGTGACGACCGCAATCTTGTTGACATCGGGTCCAAAATGGCGGCGCCCATGGTGGTAGCCATGTTAGACCCGATGTAAACAAGATTGCGGTCGTCACCCTAATGGGTGGGTTAGAAGCTTTATTTATAATTTTCACTAGAAGAACTGTGCCTCCCCCTCACGACCCAACCTCTTTACGTTTGTAAATGGGGGTTAGCTTCCGTTTTTAATTAAATTACGCTCGCTTCCTTTGGCGCGGGAAGGCCAACTTCAAAGTTCAATAATTCGAAAATAAAGCATCAGCGAGCAGAATGTCGTTCATGTAAAACGTTTTTAAATACGTTCATTTAGTGATTGTTTGGAATATAATTATTAATTTCTGTGATTGCATTAAACTTCACATTGACCTTCATTTTCTCAAAGTACTTCATGAAAGTACTATAACAACCGTTTTATGAAATCAAAAATTAAGTCCATCATTTGCATTGAGTTTGGGTTGATTTATTCAGAAATTAGTGTAAAACCCTATTCATACAAGCATGAGAAGTTCAAGCTGCTTACCTAAATCGGGTGTAATTTTGAACAATTGCAGCTGTTTTTATCATATCTTAGATTTTATGGTTGTCTCTACACTCATGCTTTGAAATTATTGCACCACCTACTGATGTTTAGGAACAAGTCTCGCTGAGCGGCAAAGCCGCTCAGCAAGAATGAAAATATCGATTATAACTGGAATTTGATGCTGATTCCTAATCTGCAATTGGTTTTGACCGCTCTCGATTTTTTTGTGATTTTTTTGAATTTTAAATTCTTATAGGTACATTTTTAATATTTTTTTTTTGGCCTGCACCACCTCATGATCCAAACTCTGCCATTCTCGACCCAACCTGGTTGGACTTGGCATACTTTGGCTTGCTCCACCTCATGATCCGAACTCTGTCATTCTCGACCCAACCTGGTCGGACTTGGCATACTTTGGCCTGCACCACCTCATGATCCGAGCTCTGCCATTCTCGACCCAACATGGTCAGACCGTGCCTTGAAGACCTGAGTACCGGATAGGGACGAGTTCCACCCAACCTGTACGGACATGGCATTCTTTGGGCACCACCTCAGTTGTTGCTAGCCGCCTTTCAAAAAAAAAAAAAAAATTGAAAAGGTTGAGAGCGGTCAAAACAAATTGCATATTTGGAATCTGCATCAAATTCCAGTTATAATCAAAATTTTCATTCTCGCTGAGCGGCGAAGCCGCTCAGCGAGACTTAAGCCAATGTTTTATTTTGTTGTATTTATTTTAGATGTCATTGCAAGCATTTAAAAAATTTATTTGTTATGCTAGGAAACCTGTCTTGTATGTGGTTTGTGTGTGCATTATACTTCAACTAGTGGGCACGGCCTGCCATAAATGATGGGATTCAATACCTTTCTTGAACAAACTTTCCAGATGTTGATGACAAACACATAAATCCATCCGAATAGTACCCGTGATAAAAAACAGGGTCAATGTCCAGCGTGATGCAATCAAAGGAAACTAAAATTTTATTCCCGAGAATCACTAATGGAACCCATTTAATAACGTTTTGCAGGAAGGACATTCTGCTCTCTGATGCGTTATTTTTGAATTATTGAGCTTTGAAGTTAGGGTAAAGTCCAAAAGTTCGTCCGATGTAAACGGTTCAAACTTTAAACCCTCTCAAACGGTTCTCAAGATTGCTATTGCTCAAGCAAATGTCGTCAACAAAGCTCAAATGCATCGGGTTCATCGTGCTTTGCTCTAAAAAACATCTTTCACATATTGGTATGAAAAAAAAAACGCTTGCTTTGCGTACACTCTGTCCAACTGAAATTTTCTAAAGTTCGCACCTAATTCGAAATTAATTTAAAATTTTGACCACGTTTCAAATCTCATTACAAAAGTTTGTACACCCTGTTAAATGAAATTTATATTTTTGTTTAGCGCTAAAGTTACCTGTGAGCGTTCGAATTTTTGGTAATATAATAGCGTGTTCATTTTAATGGATTTGATACATACTTTTAATGCAGATCTTAGACTCCACTTTGGAGTTAAATGGTATAGGCTACCTAGCATTAACTTCTGAATGGGACAATAAAACTAAATATTTATTAACGAAGTTTATAAGATTTACAGCTTTGCAGGTCCATAGAGAGCAATAATAAGCATCCGTTTATATACCATTACATACGTATATTACTTAAGGTACCTACGTACACTTTAAGGCCTCCAAGCTGTTCGTTCGGGATAGGCCTATTACAACTAGGCTAGGCCTATGTAGCACGTATTTCTTAAATGGAGGAAAATAAACCGTAAACAATTGGTCCGTTATCACAATAAGCTTACAGTAGGGTAAGGCTCGAATGGCCGGTCTGTTGAAATCGTCGGTTATTCTATGCTAATTTTCAATTTTCGCGCTTAGTAGCGATCTAAAAGCTCAACCCGTCAGGCATGTTGTAGATTACACAACTATATAGCCTACGGGTTGGGTTTTAGATCACTACCAACGAACAATAATGTAAACTACCCGATTATAGGCTGCCTAAATGTTTGAAAGTAACTTGATAAGTTTCTTCCATTGATCAAAATATTGTCTACCTACTTATGGCTCAAAAATGAATCAAAAATCCTGTCCAAAGGTTGATAAGCAAACCTATCCACTAATTCCTACCTTTTTTCGATTGCCATACTTTTGTTTTACTTCTTTGGCAGGCATTGCATTTGAAGTCCATTGATTTTATTTGTTTATCAGTCATGTTACTGAAATCTATGGCCAGACAGTCTTTGTGAACCACCGACTGCAATGATAACGCCCAATCCAAGCACTTGTATTTTCCTGTTCATCATTGCCTCCACAAGCATTGCATGACTCACTATCTTCAATTACATCTCCATCGCTGTCTTCATTATCGTACATCAAAGCCTCATCACTAGACGAATCCTCTTTGTTGCGTCACTTTTGTCACTTGCGTTGCAAATACTCAAACTTTCATTTTTTATCTCTGCTAATGCGTGAACGAGATCATCATTGCAGTAGTGGTGTTTTTTACGAGGAGCCATAATTTAGGGTCAACATTCGTCCCAATTCATTAAACCATAAAATCTATACCTGAAAAGATATTAAGTATCATAAACAATGAGGAGAAACTTGAAGAAAAAACGTTGTACGAACAAACGAATTCATAAAAATGATTTCTTCAAAACTCCGTACATGTGGCCGAAGTAATAACACAAGCTGTTTAAAGATTCAAAATTTAGTATACCTCAGGAACAAACAAAGGGAGAAAAAAAAACGCTGTAAAATGGCAGCACTACAGCTGTCAACACTCACACAGGTACGACATCGCCTAACACAACAACTTCGTTAACGGAAAAATTTTTAATCGGCGATGCAAAATGATAGTCAATTAAGGTGTGACAACTTCATAAACAACTGAAACGCAGGTCATTCACTTGGGCTGCCATTTTTGTTCCAGCAGTGATATTTATTTGCGGTGTGTGGCAATTATATATTATAAACCAACAGTTACCACGTGAACCACTTTTCGATGAACTTCAACTCCATACTAGCTTGTTATAGTAGAATATAGCTGGTGTGTAGGGAATTTCAAAGTGGACAAATTTTCGGAACTTACCCTATACGTAAAATTGCTTTCCCGCGCAAAATGTGGAACTCAAAGTACGAACAGGTTGGGTCTGGAAAGGCAAAGTTCGGATCACGAGGTGTTAAAGGTTTGCCAGAACTTCGTAAAAATAAAAGAATGATAGAAATTGTTAATAAAATAATAAAAAAAGAATGATAGAAATTGTTGACAAAATAATAAGAAATATTATCAGTTGATAACACAAAAAATTTACCGTATTATTATTACTCGTATTTGGTGCTTTTGACATTTTTTTTAGTGTTCATTATTACGTCATCACCGTTACAGTCAGCTGATAGATGGCGCCACGTAATATCGTCACCTTTACAGTCAGCTCACAGATGGTGTCACTTGGTACGGCCGCTGCCATCATTGAGCAGATGTAAACACAATCGTTTGTGACCTTTATGGGTTGCTTTGAACCTTTATTTATAACTAGTCCACCCCCCTTTATTTGAAATAAGAAAGAAGGCGTAATGAAAGAAAGGCCGTAAGAAATAAAAAAGATTCAATCTCTCGAGAGTTGATGAGGCTGCGTGAACACGGCCCGTCAAAATATATAGGGCTGGAGCTGGTATCACAGATACGCTCATCACACTGCAGGCTGGCTTCGGACGGACCGACAGACGGACGAGGCTCTTATTATAGTATAGATTTTCACTTGGAAGAACTGTGGCTACCCCTCACGACCCAACCTCTTTACGTTTGTAATAGGGGTTAACTTCCATTATTAATAATATTCTGGATGGCGCGCTTGCTTCCTTTGGCACACGGAAGCCAATTTCAAAGTGGAAGAATTCTAAAATAATGCATCAGAGAGCAGAATGTCATTCTTGTAAAACGTTCTTGAATGGGTTCCTTTAGTGATTCTTTGGTATAAAATTCCCATTTCCTTTGATTGCATCACGCCAAACATTAACCAAAAACAGTTTTGTACTTGCACACGGGTGAAACCTGTATTACAGATAATGTAATTATGGCTATCTTCACGAGTATGACAGAGAAATAGAAGAAGCTGACTCAAAACAAATAAACCATGGGTATTGTTAGGTAGTAGTAGGACATGTGAAAATTCCTCAGACTTGTGTAGATTCCTAGGTGAAGCCGTGTAAAAATTGTCAACATTAGCTTACCTATGCAAACTGATCATATCCCAATCTAACCAAACCTATCCTAAATGAACACATCCTGAAACAATGCATGTAAAGGCCATTTTTCATTGTTACACTGAGGAATTTTGTATCCATGATACAGCAAACTCAGACATCCTATATTTCTTAAAGAAGCAAATACCAAACAAATATGTAAATGAACACAACAGGTAATACTAACCTAGGTTAGATAATCATACATAGTTATTATATATATATTGTTTGAGGTAAATGAATAGAATATTTCAGCATAATTTAATAGGAAGCTGGAATAGTTTAAATTTTGAATAAATGTGAAGACTGTAATCGATTTTTCACTTCTCGGTGTCTAATCCTAGTTGATTAGATCTAAATAAACAATTTTTCTTTCATGCACTCTCTGTCGGAAATGAGTAATTAACAAGTTATAGCTGTAAATTACTTACTGCAACTCTAGTGTTTGAAGCGGAAAGAAATTGTTTGGAGGGGAAGACTGCAATGGACTTTCCCTTCTGACGCGCTCGAATGATCGAGCTCATTCCAGCCATCAAAGGCTAAAATTAACATACCGCTATAACTCTGTAAATGCTCATTTGCCTCAAAAAGTGCATAGAAGGAGTTTATTTTGATATAATTATTATGATTCAAGCAACAAAAATTAGAAAATTGATAAGTAGCTATTTATTCAAGTCCATTCCAGTCACCGAAGACAAAATTGACATACTGTTATAACTGGTTGGATACTCATTTGCAATAGAAAGTGTATAAAAAATGATTCATTTTGACCTAATTAACTATTTAGACACCAAAAATTAGAAAATTGATTACTGTCCTCTCCACAAATACCAGTATTCTCTGTTCAAGTTAATTTCAAGATGACATTTCAAACTACAGTTGCAATGTTTGAAAAATACCTATTTATATATTATAGTATGTCAATTAGGATATAAATTTGGAATTATAAGTCACAGATTAAAATAAGGTCAATGTTGAGTTCAATGCTGTCAATGATTTTCATAATATTGTTGCTATAGATAGGTAATATAGTCCATTTTAAGACGTTTTACGAGGCCTGTCGAAAAAGTATCCGACCTTAATTTTTCCCGCGCAAAGTAGTGATTCTAAGGCGGCGCCACTGTGCACGGTGGAAGGAGGAATCTTAATGCGCATGCTTGACTTTTTTCACCGCATTCACTTGGGCCACTCACTAGCTGGGGGTCGCCAAGTAAGGTGCTGTTCTAAGTGTTTGTCGGATTTAGTTTTCTTGCAAGATGACTGAACGAATTGAGCAAAGACACTGCATCAAATTTTGTCAAAAGCTTGGTGATTCTCAAATTGAAACAATTCGTAAGATTCAGCAGGTGTTTGGGGAAGATGCTATGGGTGTAACACAAATTAAGGAGTGGTTCAACCGATTCAAAGATGGCCGCACATCAGCGGAGAGTGAGCAGCGTTGTGGCAGGCCCAAAACTTCTCGGAGTGCAGCTGTTGTTGAGAGGGTGCGAAATTTGGTGATGGCAGATCGTCGTTTGACCGTGCGGGAGATTGCCCAAGAGGTTGGAGTGAGTAAAGATTCTGCACATGCCATTTTGACCAGACATGTGGACTGCGAACAACTGGCACTTGCATCACGACAACGCGCCCGGACATTCATCCCATTTGATCCGCAATTTCTTGGCCAAACATGGAATTACGACCGTTCGCCAACCTCCCTACTCTCCAGACCTGGCTCCTTGCGACTTCTGGTTGTTTCCAAAATTGAAGACACCACTGAAAGGATCCCGTTTTGAGAGTAGAGAAGAGATAATGCGGAACGCGACGACAGAGCTGAACACCATTCCAAAAGAAGACTTCCAGAGGTGTTTCCGGCAGTGGAAGGATCGGTGGGCTAAGTGTGTGGAAGCACAAGGAGCCTACTTTGAAGGGGATTAGGGTCCCAACCCCGTCAGGTTGTTGAAGTATTTTTTCTGGCCAAAGGTCGGATACTTTTTCGACAGGCCTCGTACATGAATACCAATGTGCTCGCAAATGCTTAGTTTTGAGTTATTTAAGTTTGAAGTTATAGGAACTGAGCTCCTGGATGGCCTTTTTTGCGCAAATACAGTCCTTGTTTTTGTAATAAAAACTAAAGCTAACCCCCTAATACCAACGTCAAGAGGTTGGGTTGTGAGGGGTAGATAGCCACAGTTCTTGTGAAAATTATAAATAAAGGTTTCTAGTGACGTTTGTTTAGTGATGTATCGGTATCGGCAGTATCGGCCATTTTTAGTTGTATCGGTATCGGCAAAATCTGGCCGATACTTTCCAAAAATACGTATTTTATCATTCAAATGAAGGTCATAAATCATGAAAGTAAAAGTATTTAACCTAATAATACCCGTTGTGTGTTTATTTATATATTTATTTGGTGTCCGTGTTGTGTGAGTTTGCGGTATCATGGATACCGAATTCCTCAGTGTAACATTAAAAGATGGCATTTCCATGCTTTTAAATATTTGACATTTTATCAGGATAGGTTTTGTTAGGATAGAATAGGTTAGCTTAAATTAGGATAGGCTAGGTTAGCACAGGTTAGGTAATACTGTCGGAATTTTTTCTCGGGTCCGACTAGCTTAACGATGACATTGTCCATGGAATCTCCGCGGGTCCTGCTACTATCTAATAATACCCTTGGTTTATTTGGAGTCCGCTTCTTCCATTTTCTTTGTCACGCTCATGAGGAGAGTTATAGTGACCGTATCTGTGATACGAGTTTCACCAGTGCGTAAGAACAAGAATATTTTTCATCACGAGCGCTGTTAGGATGAATATATTCGTTGGGCATCACATTTGGAA
The DNA here is from genome assembly GCA_030386875.1 of Morinoia aosen. NCBI lineage: Eukaryota > Metazoa > Arthropoda > Malacostraca > Amphipoda > Talitridae > Morinoia > Morinoia aosen. The sequence continues at coordinate 57,937,699 of CM059561.1, read as the reverse complement.
AATTTGTTCAAGTAAGTTAGTGAGTCCCGTAATTTTTGACGGGCTGTGCGTACTTGTAATCAAATAAAGAGCCTATTCATACCTAGTAAATTAGATAGCCAACTGTTAAATTATAGCGTTCAATCAGACCCGCTGACTGAATTCACTACTTTGAATTCCCGATGAGTCACGATCATAACTGAAAGCTATCTAAAATGAATAGTTAAACCCTGTAGCTACATAAAATTTTTATACTTTTACGACTAAACCTTTATAGCTTGACCTAATATCCATTTCTTAAAGTATGTGACAGGCTAACAAACACCAAACCAATTTAATAAAGTTGAAGGTGCATTTGAAAGTTTTTGTGAGCTTAATATGGAAATTGCCTAAAATTCTATTTTAATTTAGCTTGTAAATCGCCAAATATTACGAAGCTAATAATTTATTTCAACTTAGCATGCATATCACCGTTCATTACGAATCTTGCCTTTTTCTTCTATGTTAAGATGTTTGAACAATTCACAAACAATCTTATTGTTGAATACATCTGAATGGATCAGTTGATTGCTTTCATCGCAACTTGATGAATTTAAAAACGAGGAAAATTCCAATGAACTTGACCATATTTACTAGGAATACGTTTCGGAGTCCAGCTCCATCATCAGTTCGTAAAATTAAAATTCATTATGACTACAATAAAAGAAAATGTTGGATACAGTCATTAAAGGAAATCACGAAAACAAAAAAATCAAAACATGTCCCAGAGAAAGTAAAATCGACATGATCTACTTTCAATTTACGATGGGTAGGAACTGTCAGAATTGTGTAGGGCCAGTTTTCGTTTAAAAATATGTAGCGACTCTGAAATTCTGAGGTCACATGTAGTTGAAGCCGAATCTAAGATTTTGAAGTCCGCAGAGGATATCGGTTTGTTGCATTTTACTGCGTGATTACGTACGAATTGTGCGAATTCATTCCCAGTGCGGAAGCTTCAACCTCGATGTTCGGCCATTCTGATAAAAAAATTTTGTGTCGTAATGCCGACGTACGATGATGTGCACTGCACACAACTGTAAGAATAAATCAGAAAGGCTCTTTTTCCATCAAAAGCGTATCCTTGTACCGGAATTGTATAATTTTATGGTTGCTTCATTTTTCCGGTATAAGGATACGCTTCCGATGGAGATGTTAACCTCGATCTCTGATTTATTTTTGACAATTATACAGTTGAGTGCAGTGCACACCATCGTACGTCGGCATGACGTCACGAAATTTTTATAACAGAATGGTCGAACATTGGGGTCGAAACTTCCGCGCGAGGAACTAATTAGCTTACTCCTCCACACTCCGCAGTACGTAATCACGCAGTAAAATACAACTAAATCTTAGATTCGGCTTCAACTGCATGTGACCTCAGAATTTTAGAGTCGCTACATATTCTTAAACGAAAACCGGCCCTCAACAATTCTGATAGTTCCTACCCATAACAAATTGTAACTAAATAGCAATCGTGTCGATTTTTGTTTTTCTGGGACATGTTTTAATTTTATTTTTATTTCCTTGATTTCCTTTAATGACTGTATCCAACATTTTGCTTTATCTTATATTGCAGACATAATGATTTGTAAATTTACAAACTGATGGTGGATCTGGACTCCAAAACGTATTCCTAATAAATATGATCAAGTTCCTTGAAATTGTCGTTTTTAAATTCTTCATCTTCTAGATGGTTGCCTGTTTGCAGATATTTTCGGTTTCGGGGCTTACCGAATTTTAATATTTTCTTTCGCCAAAGTATGTACTCGTATTTGGTGTGGATAACACAAAAATGACGATCCTTTTTTGGAGAAACTATTGTTTTGGTCCCATTTTGGAGCAAGTTGCTATTATAGCTAGTCTACATTACGTTGCAATACGATTAGAAGCACATATCTACTGAATGGATTTCATTTTGTTGTTTTTCTCAACAATATAGTTAACATAGCAAGAGCATTTTATTTTTCACAATCGGAAACTTTTTTAATATTTTTTTATTATTAGATATATAAGGAAATAATTTTATTAAAACTCCCATGTAGGAGTTATAATGGTTTTATTTTAATACAAGTGTGCACGGCCCACCAAAAATGGGATTCAATACTTTTCATGAATGAATTTTCAAGATGTAGATGATAAACAAATACAGTATATCCATCCTAACAGTACCCGTGATGAAAAATATTTTTGCACCGTTGAAACTCGTATCACAGATACGGCCATTATAACTAACCTTATGAGCGTGAGTGACAGAGAAATGGAAGAAACAGACACCAAGCAAATAAACCAAGGGCAAGGGTATTATTAGGTAGCAGCATGACCCATGGAAATGCCGAGGACAATGTCATCGTTAAGCTAGATGGACCCATGGAAGAATTCCGTCAACATTATCTAACGTATGCTATCCTAATTCTATGTCGTGACTCGCACCACCGCAAAGCACGTTCACGACGCGAAGGCCTAGCGATCGTCATTACATGGTAGCAACTGCGGTTCTTGTAGACCCTACACCACTAATGCGTTTTCCACTGTTGCCAATACGTAGAACGGAAAGTCGGGTAGGTTTAAAATGTTTATGCCGAACACATATGCACAAGAACACACAAAGCTCTCTTGACTCGGAGTTCCCCTCCGGTGACAAATCACCATTACTCAAAAATGATTACTTCGGGCACAGCTATTCACCAAATTACTATATTTAATTTAATGTCTAATGTTCAATATGGCCTGAAAGCTGCACAAAAGCGAAATGGTTTGGAAAATGCGCAAATTTCGGCAATCACAACAACCTATCCAATACTACTAACCTATCCTGATAAAAATTCAAACATATTGCATTTACAGACGATCTTTCAATGTTACACTGAGGAATTCGGTCTCTGTGATACCGCAAACTCAGACATCCTATGTTTCTGAAGAAGCAGACACCGAACTAACACATAAACTAACATACAACGGGTATTATTAGGTTAGATGATTGTAAAAGTATCGGTATCGGTAGTAGTATCGGTCAAAGTATCGGTATTTTCAAGTATCGGAGTATCGGTATCGGCCAAAAAATGGGTATCGGTATCGGCCAAAAAAATGGTATCGGTACATCACTACGTTTGTTTACATCAACTCCAAGATGGCTGCCGCCATCTTGGGTCCCGGGTGACGCCATGGCGGCAGTCACCTTGGAGTCGATGTAAACGGACATCACTAGAAACCTTTATTTATAATTTCCACTTGAAGAACTGTGGCTACCCCTCACGACCCAACCTCTTTACGTTTGTAAGAGAAGGTTAGCTTCCGTTATTAATTAAATTACGCTAGGTGCGAGCACTTCCCTGGCACGCACAAGCCAACTTCAAAGTTGAATAATTAAAAAATAACGCATCAGCAAGCAGAATGTCATTCATGTAAAACATTCTTAAGGAGACCGTCTGGGTAGAAATCAGGATATGTGTTGATTTTCTGTTTTTATATGCATCTTATAGAGGATTTTCTTGCGCTTCCATTGGTACTTTCCGTTTACGTCTACTCCGAATAGTGCGCCCACCAGAGGGGGGGGAAAGCGATGGGGGTGGAGTGACCTTGAACCCTCCCCCCTCATTATTGGGGGTCAATTGAGCGTGTTTCTCTGCGGGAATGGCATTATAGTTCGTTAATGGGCTACTCAAAGTGCTTCCATTATTCAAATGAAACATTCTAATGATGAGTAGATATTTTTTTATAATTTTTGACAATTTCAGAATTTAGCTGTTCTGCAGTATCTATGATAATGAAGCTGGAGACCGTCTTGATAGAAATCGGGATATGTGTTGATTTTCTGTTTTTATATGCATCTTATAGAGGATTTTCTTGCGCTTCCATTGGTACTTTCCGTTTACGTCTACTCCAAATAGTGCGCCCACCAGAGGGGGGAAAGCGATGGGGGTGGAGTGACCTTGAACCCTCCCCCCCTCATTATTGGGGGTCAATTGAGCGTGTTTCTCTGCGGGAATGGCATTATAGTTCGTTAATGGGCTACTCAAAGTGCTTCCATTATTCAAATGAAACATTCTAATGATGAGTAGATATTTTTTTATAATTTTTGACAATTTCAGAATTTAGCTGTTCTGCTGTATCTATGATACTGCAGCTTTCCTTCATAGCTCGATGACAGCTGCAGTATCATAGCTACAGCAGTGGCGAGCACACCAATCCAAAGGGCTTGAAAAGAGCTATAAAACAAAGGAGTTGAATAGACAAAAAAACGTATTTTGGTGGAAAAAAATTATAATTAAAAATTTTTTTTTGTCCAGAATTACCCATTCCCTTTTGTTGTTTATTTTTTCCCAGAGTTACAGAGCTACAGCAATGTATATTATATCAATCAAAAGGGCTTGAAAAGAGCTACAAACGCTCAAGAGTTCAATGTAGAAAACCCTGTAGTTCAAAAGATGAAAAGAAAAAAAAAAATTTTCGTGAAAAAACATGTTTTTCTGGAAACTTGATATTGGTTTCTCAAATCTATCTCCTTCCACAATTTTAGAGCTCCAAGAACGGTTTATATACCAGTCGATAGGGCTTAGCAAGGTGTATCCATAAGCAATAGCATTTTTTGATACATTTATTGTTTTGAAAATTACACCACATGAAAAAAAAATGAAAAATATATAATTTTTTTTTTTCAATTCCCAAAATCCACAAAAAGAAGTTATCAAAATTCCCTATTGCTTATGGTTATATAGACATATAAGCAATCTAAAAACCAAATACTGGTTCTGTAACTTCAAAATTGTAGAAGGAGATAGATTTTACATAACCCCCTTATTTTATCATATTTTTCAAAAAAAAAAGTGCAGCTACAAAAATTTTGTCGAAATAACAAATGATCAATGCATCATTTCACACCTACTGTGACAATTTCAGAGAAATCCATCCATAAATAACGGACTTTTTTTTTACCCAGACGGTCTCCTTAAATGTGTTCCTTTACTGATTCGTCACAACAAAATTATGAAAATCGTTAACATTAAACCAAATGTTGACCTAAAATAAAGTTTAAACCTTGCTGATCAATCATAAAAAAGTTTATTTTTCATGCTCAATTTGATCTGATGAACAAATCTGTTTCATGATGAAATTTATGAATTTTGTTATCATAAGTCTTGACTGGCTGGTCAACTTGGACATGCTTTGTGAAAATGTTAGAAGGTTTACACAGCACTGAATCAAAACAATGAATTCAGAGTGTTGCCATACAATGTTCTTTGAACCTCTTACCAAATATGTTTCAACTTTTTTATAGATTGTATTAAGTTTTTTTCTGATAACGATTCATTCAGGTTAAATTTAGTTGGTTTAGTCATGTTTCAATACCCAGTTTCATTTGTTCATTCACTTTCATTTCATTGGTCAATTATAGCAAATGTAAATGGTCTTGGGAAGTATGTGAGAAGACTTTATAAACTTGGGGTATACAAATTATGGATGCCATCTACCATGAATCAACAAAATGGCCGTAGTGTTTTTATGGGATCTAAACTGATAAAATTTGGCGTACATGTGCATTTTTAGAAATAAAGGTAAGTGTGTAGCGTTGGTTAGTAATCAATTTTCCACTTATCGTTGCCTAAACATAATTAATTAGATCCAAATAAATAAGTTTTCTTGTTTATTTGAGGGCCGGAGCTAAAGGTTAGGTAGGCTTTCTTTTTATTAAAGTAGAATAGGTTTTTGTTTTGTTGAGGACCATCTTTTTTCAGTTCAATGCTGTCCTGTTTTCCAGCACCTATGAGTTTTTCTTGTTTCATGATCTTCTTGCTTAACTTAGTGTTTCTTTGCACCTTGTGCATAGATTCTGCATTCCTTCAACTCCATACTAAATGGTGCCTTCCTCTCTTAGAACATCTTTGTTGTAGTGAAGGTAGGCTAAAGCATTCTTATATAATTCAATCATGATACCTATTTAGTCATCCGTATTGGGTTCAACATGTTGCTTCTCAATAGATTTTCTTGAATTCTTGATAAAATGCAGTGCTTGCTGGATGTCTAGTGAGAAATATAGGGATAATTCAATTAAACTTTGATGGCAGTAATTTTTGTGAGAATGATGCATGGACCTCTCCTAATCAAAATCTGAACTGTGTAAGCTCTTAAAAATATACTTGATTGTATATGGTAAACTATACTTTGAAGCTTTTTGATTGCATATCTAGAAAGTTACATTACCTTTTTGGGTAACTAAATGTTGATTGAATTCTTGATTACCTTTTTAGTGTAATTTATGTTGAAAGTTGGTTTGATCAAACTTGCGTTGTCTTTGCTTCTAGGCCTCGATGTATCAAGTGATGACTACATTCAAAAGAATAAGTGGATGCTACATCTTAACGTAACAACTACTTACTGAAGTTCATTCATATTGAAATTCAAGGATATTTTTTGTATATTAAATATAATGTACACCTTCAATACATCAAATACTGAATTTCCATATTCTTATTAGGAATCATGTACAAACTTATTCCCTCTGAATAGAGAAACGACTATTTTATCTGGGGTGCAAAGCTAAAGGCTAGGCAGGCCTTTCTTTTGTTAGAATGTTTAAAGTGTATGGTTTGTTTGGAACCATTTTTCTTTGCCTTACTGCTCTCCTTAGGCTCACTGCTACTATCCATTTTGACCCCTAGCTTTTTCTTTGAGTTTATTTGTTTCATAAATCTGTTCAAATTACTATTTATACGGGACATACTTTGTGCAGAGATCACTCGTACCAGCTCTATCTTTGAACATGTTTTCTGCGAAGGACTCGCTGGTGGTCACCGAGGGATTTTTATAATGCTGCCGAGTGACCTGCACTCTGCAGTCTCAAACTTGATTTTTATTAGTTCTTAATGAAAGCTAAAAAAGGCAAATCTAATTAAATGTTTGCTGTTTTTAAAATTGCACATTACAGTCAATTTTAAATTTGAATGCTGAACTATGGTTTAACACATTACAGGAATTGTTTGTTACTTCTCTCCTTTCTCTTGTATGAACATTTTAATTGTGATTAGATTATTTCAAATTAAATTTATTTCATCGAACAAATTTTATGTTAAATTTAAGTCTTGCTTAATTTTTCCTTTGAACAATCTGTTCTGTCTTCTAGTATATAATTTTCCATTCTGCTTAAGTGTTAGATTATGCATATGTTGTAATTGACCATAAAAACATTTTTGATATTTTGACATAAATTTTAGGAAGTGAAAGCTAAAATTTAGAAAATATTTACTTCAATTTGGAGTCAGTGATCAATTTAAAAAAAACAGTTGCTGCACATTAGCTAGCTGTATATTATTAGCACAATTACATGTATAGTTGACTAGGAATTTCTGGCTGACTTGGGCAAACCTGCAGTATTTAAAACTAAAGGAACATGCACAGTTTAGCCCTCACTTTAGTATGACTACAGCCCATGAAAATGTTTTTATTACTCTTATGTCTGCAATTCTGCATTAATACTTCCTTCAGTTATAACTATATATCATTTCATAATCATAATATCAATTGCTATTAATAAATACATAATTTACTTCTTATACTCTCCAGGGGTTTTTTGTGAGAAAGTCCATACTTTGTAACAGGTAGTAAAGAGTCAAGATTTTCAAATTAATTTCCTTTAATATTTGGCCATAGCCATTAACTCATGAGGTGTTCAATTCATTTCATGCAAACTTGCTGCTCTAGAGAACACATTTTATTGTAAATTGGACACAGGCCTCGTCTGTCATGGCCAGCAGGGGCAATTCCGTCCTTGGGGACGATTGCTCTGAGGCCCAGGCTAGCGGGTGTCGCAGAGAGGAGTTAGCTCGGAGCTCTGGCCTCAACACCCTAGCTGCTCCCTACATTCCCACCAGCATGCAAGCCCCACGGAATCCCATGCCAACATCAGCCGTGAATGGCTATACCTCGGCTCCATACATGCAGCCTCCACCCCCTGTCTACAACCAGCCTGCTTACCAAGATATGTACTCTCATGAGCATAATGAGTTGGGCAACAATGCTAGCAGTGGAGTGTACGGTTCATATATTGCAATGGACCCTACACACTTGTCCATGGCTTATGCCAGTAATGGACAACCGATATACTACCCTGGGGCTTTAATGCCTCACATGTACCTCCCACAGCGTCCTGAAATTTATAATCAGCTTCACCATGAAAGTAAGTGCATCTTTCTTCTAATTTGTATATGTTGAATCATAAATTGAATGGAAAGCTAATGGAACTTAATTATTTCATTTACATTTAAATAAGGCCAGGAGTTGATCAATAGAGAGATAACTTGGAATTTTTTTTTGAAAAGCTACATGCTATGATGGGAGATGAAAGTTTTATTGCCCAGCAGTAATTTGTTTTTCAGTGAGCAGGTAGGTGTGATTGCAATTGCATTATTTATCCTCATTTGAGAGTTCTGGAAGGAAAGTTTACTTTGATATCAAAACTTATTTCTGAGACAAAGGTTTTAGTATGGAATCATTTCATATTCAATAATTTGATGCTGTCATATATATGATATGCATTTTTATTGATTATATGTTAGGATTGAATTACATTGCTATGTAGTGAAGAGACGGATAATGCAGGGATATATTATTTGATTAATTAAGCTAGAATTTGCATTTTTCTTTCTTATGTCATAACAAGGAGTTGGTTTTACTATACTATGTGGGCTGACGGTTTGTTAGGCAGTGGAACAGAGAGTGAGAGAGAAAGAGAGAGAGAGAGAGAGATGGGCAGAAGAGGGTAGAGTGTGGTGTGGCAGAGTGCAGCAGGTCTGGTGTGTGTGTGCAGGTGGTGCGCGAGAAGAAGGCCATCCTGGGTCCCTGAACTCCACCACCCCTGTGTGCAACACCACCTCCACCAGCAGTAGTGGCACTTCTCATCCTCCTACATCTTGGACATCCGCCACCTCTGCTGCTGCTGCTGCTCCTCCTCCTCCTCTGCTCTCAACCCCTCCTGTTTCAGCAAACTCTGATAACTCGTTTTCGCACATGCCTCGTTACTTTGACCATTCAGTGTCTAAACATCCGTTCTCAGTTCAACCATCCAGTTCTATAAATCCCAACAAACGTCTGCCAGACCCACTTCCATATAGGGCTACCAATCCTCCTTCAAACTCCATTGTAAATGTTCAGAATTGCCATGTTAGTGTGGCTCTTTTTAACAACCAACCTGGTTCTTACGCAGATCCTCACCATCCTCCAAATCCAGGGGCATCCTTGGCTCATCCTTCAATGAATACATCCTTTGCCCCTCCATTTGTATGTCCACCCGGAGGGCCAATCCCTTATGGTATGTGCAACCCTGGTATGGATGTTCATTATCCCAACCAAAGCATGCAGATCAGGCAACCCAAGCCGCACCGTGCTCCAACAGATGCACGAATCTCGGCACCCCGCGGCCGAGGACCTCCCTCTCGAGGGAATGATGTTCGCCGGTCTCGCCATAGTGAAGGTGATCGTTCATCGATGGGTAGTAACATCAACAGAAACAGCATGCATGAAGATGGGTGTGATTTTCCTGATGGAGACTTCAATGTTCAGGCTAACAATGAAGTAGATTCGAACAGCTCAAGGACTGCTATGTTGGATGCTAACAGTGGCATGTCCCATCATCTGGAGGGCCCTCCCTTGATCCTCGGTCAGGCCCCTCCACGTTTTCCTAACATGATTCCATATCCTTCATTGAGGGTCGTGCCTGTCAATCAAGGTTTACCTCTAGGAATCTGTGCTCCTCAGGGTGAGGAACCTATTCATAACAGTACCTGCAGTTCTCCGTGTGACTCGTCAAATGTAGTCGCTCCAACACCAACTTCTATTTCGGTGTCGTCGCCTGATGTGGGAAATAATAACTCTGCTGTACATAATGGGCTGGTCGTTGAGCCGTCATTCAATGGATCGCACGCCATTCAGACAAATGATGTTGCTAGTTACGAACCTGTTAGAGCACACACTAACAGTTCAACACACGCCAGTAATTCTGCAACATACGTTCCGGAAGATTATGTTGGTCCTGTACATGATGCTGGTGCTGCTTCAATACCTCCAGATCTTAAGAATCCTGCTTGCCCTGATAGTGCTTCAATGCCTTCCAATCTTAACAATTCTCCTTTCCCAGTCACAGCGATTGAGTCGAGTTCTGCCATTAGTATATCGGAATCTGTTCCCGTTTGCACTATGGCTCCTTTACCTCAAACTAAGTTAGCTAGTTCCAATGTTACAGAAAACAACGTGGTGAATCAATCTATAGAAACTGAAAGTGTAGAAATGCCTGTACAGGAAGCACCTGCTATATATACAGCTACCGTTACTGCTCATCAGCCCTCTCACTCAAGCTTTGAAGTGACTGAAGCCATTTCTAACTTAGCCGTGAATGGAGATGAAGATGCCCGTGTTGCCGAATTGGAAGCTGAAGTTCCGACAAATAATGCCACTCACGCGGCCTCACCATCGTGTCTAGAGCAATTTTTTGAATCTCCAGAAAGTGAATTAGGAGATCTTAAGCCAATCTTCGAGACGAGAGGCGAGAATAGATTGTCATTTACGATAATGTTCGGCGATTTAACCCCTGAAACTCTTGTACAGGAACTACAAAAAATAAAAACTTTGCCGACGACTAAATCCCGTGTTGAGGGTTGTATACAGTCGCAAAATGTTCCTCTTAGCATTACCTCTTCTAATCCTGTCTTTGATACGTCCCTCTCTTCTGCTAGTGCTAATATTTCCTCTGCTCTTGATTTTGGAACCGTGTCTGAAAATGATGACGTTCACACTTCACGTCCCGAAATTCGGTCGCAGGAGACCATTGTTGCTGAAACTCAAAAGAAAGTTAATATGGTTCCTCAATCTCCGCCATCGCTCGTGAATGAAGTTCAGTACTCGGACGCAAATTCGGCAATTGAGAAAAGTGTTACTGAAGTGCCCTCACCAACTTCCGCTGTTCCCGCTACCTGTGTATCTAGTGGAGGACCGGTTGTCGCCGGTAATGAATCAAACGTACCAAGTGCCCCCGTGAGCTACAGTGTAACCGCAGAGAAGCCTCCTCTACCGTCTGCTCCAAAGAAACAACTTGCGATGAACAATGCCTCTGGGCGTCCTTTGCCTACATTTGGTGTTGCTTCTGCCGAGACTCCTGCCCCATCTGCTTGGGGAAGAAATAAGAATTGGAAAGAAGAGTTCAAAGGGAACGTTGGTGAATATCGTGCTAAGGTGAGGTTTTCCTCGTTATGAGTATTTTTTGGTTGTGAATGGCTGCTAGACAGTTTTTTCAAAATTATTTAGTATACATTTTTCAAATTTTTTATTCATTTAGTTTTATTTGAATGGTAGTTACAAATTTTGATTGATTAAATGCTAGACACGTTTGTAACTTAACTGAAGGAATTTCGGAGGTAAAACCTTGTTTGAGATAAATTGTTAGTAATAAATTCCTTCAGAAGCATAAGTTTGTTCTTATTAGGTTTGTCTGCCCAATGGCATAATCATTTAAAAGTTAGGCAGGCTTTCTTTTTTGTTAAAATAGAATGAGTTTTTGTTTTGTTACGGACCATCTTTTTTCGGTTCACTGCTGTCCTGGTTTTCAGCACCTACTACTTCCTTCTTGAACTTCTTCTTGTTTCATATCTTCTTTTCCAACTTACTGTTTCTATGCCCTTTCTGTGTAGATTCCGCGTTTTCTCAACTCCATACTAAATGGTGCCTTCCTCTCTTTGGACCGCATTTGTTGCTGTGGGTAGGGAGGCTAAAACTAACGACTAATCTAATCTGGCATAATGATTGATCCATGGGAGACTTTAAGGCTACCTCAGCTATAGATAGGCCTTCAAGACTTCTATCTTTCATACCCCTTTGGCTTTTTCCAGTTTCTCTACTCTCGCTGCTAATTCTTTCTTTCTCCCTCTTTCTTCCGAACTTGTTTATATGCACAAGGTATCCTGTAAGAGCACACCATGTGCGTAGATTCCTCGTTTTCTTAGCTCCATTCTACACGGTCCCCCTCTTCCTTTCATGAAAATATTTTTGCTGTGGAATCTCAAACAACTTCTTAACTATTATGAAATTTAAACATTTTTCATATAATAATGAATTGAATTACTTTATTCACTTCATTGCAAATACACAGCAAGTGCTATGGAATGATTATATGTAGTTTTCAAAGAGGTTTCCGCGTTGTAACGTATAACTAGGGTTTTTTTTTAAATTAAGTTTACTAACAAGATTTTGCATTGTTCAGTCTAGAGGAAATTTTCATGAAATAGTAATCTATTTTGCCTCGGATATCATAGTGTGCTCTCCTGTTTTAATATTCTCTCGTTAGTAAGCTCAGGAGCATTGTATTTCATTGCTCTGTGTGTTGTGCAGTCTACTGCAATCATTTCGCCCATGATCCGCAATGGCGTGATGGAAGGTGAGGACCTTACATCAACCAATTCGTCCTGTTGCGTCACCCCTGCCACTGAAGCTGCTGTAGCATCTCCTGTGAATGAGGCCCACACCTCCACCTCCATGCCGCCTCCTGTTGACGGCGCCGTACTTAAAATGGATAAAACCAAAGTTGGAGGTCAGTGCCCATCATTGACATTACTCACCAAGTCTTACGAAAAGGGGTTCAAATCCTAATTTTATGCGCTTCATCGTGTCGATACACGCAAGTCTTTCAATATAATTTTACCATTGTTAGTCTCCTGCTGGTTTCAGAATTGTGCTGTCATTTGTTTGGTAACCATTTTCGAATTAAAGTTATATATTAAAAGGGCAAAAGCTGTTTCAGATTTTAGAATATTGTTTATTGAGAGGCTTTCAGGGTTGATGTTTTGGGTATCATTGCTATGGAACTGGAAGCTGGTAATTTTCTCGTGGTTCTTGGTGAAATATTGTACTCTAGCTATTTGTATAAAAGTTCAGTATCCAACAATAACAATAGGGAAATGATCTAAAGTTTTGCTGAATATACGTGTTGATTCAATTCTAAACTAAAAGCTATTGTCAGATATGTAGAACTGGCTAGGTTTGTGTTGAGGGAATGTCGAGTGTCTTATGATTATGATTGTTGGTGTAATATAGGGAACCAGCTTCCTTGGTAAAAATCCCAGCTACTCGCTGCAAAATCTCCAATACTTGTTGCAGGAGTTTTTGCCTAGATTCTTACTTGGTAGGTTTTATCTTTCTATTCTATACTTCTCTTCAGCAATATAGGGCATAGTACCATGACAACGAACTCCTGTACGAGTGTGTTAGTTTTTTATTCTTTGTTTCATTTAATTTATTTATTGTTCCATTTAATCTATTCATCTCGTTGAGATCTGATCTTAATGCAATATTTTGTCCAAATAGTGAGCTGTGTTTAATAATTGATAAAAAATTCAAGTTTTGCGCCAATGTGGGGCACTGGAACATAAAAAGAGGAGTTACATACTCATAGTATTAAATATGCTGATCAAACGTCAGTGCAGCGCCTTTGCCAGTGAAACCTCAATATAGAGTAAAAGTAGTTCTCATTTTTTATAGATTATAATCGGCTCGTATTTTCAAGGTTTTAGTTCAAAAGAAAATGAACTGGGTTTCAGGCATACTCCCATTCTAACCTAATCTGGACGTTTGTGTTGAAAATTGTAATATTTTAGATTGTGCTGTGTGGTAGAGACGCAGGTAGTGTAGTCATTTATCATTAAATTTATTGCATTGGATTTTAAAACGTCTTCGATACGTTGTTTAATTTTCCTAAAGTGACAAAATAATTTATTCGTAATTTTATATGATTTATTTAATTCCAATATTTTATGTAATTTTTATTCGTGAAGTGATAATATAATTTATCATTTAATTATATTGCTAATAGTGATACTAATACTAATGTCACTACAAACATTTACTTATATCAATATTAAATATTCAAGTACATCGTTGGTAGATTTTTCTGTGTCATGAAACTGAATCGAGGTTGTTTCCAGGCTTTTTGACTGACTACAAGACGGATAGCAACAGCGTGACTCTTCAACCGCGAGGCCTCACGAACAAGAATTACTGGTGCTACGCCAACACAGTGCTTCAGGCCCTAACGGCAGTGCCTCAGTTCGTAAACCTATACACTGCCATGCAAGAGCAAGTGGGTGGTGCAGTCACGCCTCACAGCATGCCTATTTCATACAGCATTATTTCGTACCTGAAGGAGTTCAGCACAATGAACACTAGTGCGGTCAATTTAGGTGCACGTGCCCGGAAGAAGGCAGGACAGAATATAGTCAATTTGCCGGAAGTGCAGCTCGGAGATCCTTTCGAACCTTCCTCAATTCAAAACATGTTGCTCGATAAACCTGGTGGACAGTTCATGGAAGGATGCCAGCAGGATGCTGAAGAGATGCTTTCATTCTTGCTCAATGCAAGTCATGATGAATTCAACGAATGCCTGAAGCTTTCAGCTTTAGAAAAAGAGAAATTGAGTGGGCATAAAACTCCTGTTGCTGCTGTTCTTCCCAATGGACAGACCGATGAAAGCAACGATGATTGGGTAACCATGGGGCCTAAAAACAAGACTTGCATCACCAGAACGACGGAGTTCTCTCATTCGCCCATCAGTGAAATTTTCTGGGGTGAGTCGCGTGTCATCATCAAGAAGGGCAACTCCCCGGTTACCAATAACTTGGAACCATTTATAACCTTGCCTCTAGACATCCAAGATGAAAATGTCAAGAGCGTGAAAGAAGCTCTGCATCAGTTTGTGAGCAAGGCTGATGTTGCTGGATACACGTGCACTGACACACAAGAAGAACTTACCGTCAGTAGTCAGCGGCTTTTGGAGCAGTTGCCACAGGTTTTGATTCTTCAGCTTAAACGCTTTGTTTACCTCAAGGATGGTGGCCTACAGAAAGTCATCAAGGATATTTCGCTCTCGGTTGATCTAGAAATTAGCAAGGAGCTCATTTCTCAGCAAAGGAGAAAGAAGCTATCAGGTGAAAAGGTCAAGTATAAGCTTGTGAGCGTCATCTATCATGACGGTAAAGATGCTAACAAGGGCCACTATGTGTGCAATGTTTACCACCCAGGATATCATTGCTGGCTACACTATGATGACGCTTGCGTGAAGCCCATTGGTCCAACCGAACTTCAGCGATGTTACGCTCCTCGCGTGCCGTATTTACTCTTCTACAGGCGTGCTGATACGTTTGCAGAAGACACGGCACCTTCTGCCATTCAACCTCTCCCGAGTCGCCGCCGTACCAAAGACAAGAGAAATCCTTCTGCGGACAAGGTCTCGTGCGAACGTCGCCCTGACACGGAGACGAGAACATCCAATGATGGTCCTAGTGCTCCTGAAAGCCGCTCACGCGTGTCCTCCATGGACCGCAAACCAACTTCCGCCGAGAGAAAAGTGCCCGAGAAAAACAGTAATAACAATCAACAAAGAGGTAATAATAAACGACAAGACAAGAAACAACATAAGAATAAGCAAGCATCAAAGAATTAACTTTCAGTGACGAAACTAAGTGTGAGATAGTTACGAAACGAGTCCTAAGTGTCACGTATTGTGCGAGTGAAGTGAACTTGATTACCTTTTGTACGATATTAACTGAAGTCGTTGTCGTATATTGTGAGAAGTCAGAGACAATCTGTTGTAAATTTTGTGTATACTTTTAGAGACTATTAAATAGTTCTTCTTGTGTTTTGAGTGCCTCATTATTGTTATCAAGTGCATAATACTGGTTAGTGTAGTTGAGTGTAAATAAGAAATAAAATTATAAGAAGTGAGATTTTTGTGCTAGGTCTGAGGAGTCGAATGCTTATCATTTTCATTATTTACCTATCAATACTTGGGTAAAGTGTTAAGCTCTTTACGTTTCAACTTGACGGTGAAAATTGTTCAGTAGAACTGCGAGTGGAATAAATTCGACAAATATTCGAAGGCCATTAATTGAGGTGGAGCACTCCTTCATTGTTAAAGGTGCTTGGCCGCTTGGAAATTGGAAGTTTAGTGTATGTTTCCTAGTGAATTGATAAAGACAACTTTCATGTCGTAGGGATTTTTTTTTTAGTGTACATCACGTATGTAGTGTGATTTAACCATACATCTCCTCTGTGAGTGCCTCCAATTATCTGTTTCAGAAACTAGACATTTATTTACTGCTTTATCAAAGTAACCCTGGCAGACGTAGATTAGACTGGAGCAAAGGAATTTTATCCTCTGACGTCAGTCAACCAAGTGATACTCGTTGAACAAGACATTGTGACGATATTGTCAATTGGAGTTTTAGATTACCCTGAGTATTTTTTGCTTGCTGTATAAATTACGTGGTGTGTTACTAGTTTGTGAGGATATAAGACTTGAGTTAATGCTCACATAGTGGCGAGGTGAATTGTGGGGAAAGGGATGAGAAGTGTTGTGTGATTAGAAGTTAATTCTTGAGTGGTGATTCGCAACGATGATTATTGTGAGATAGCGCCCGCCTCCAGCAAGTCTCGCAGTCCTCGCAGAACGCATCAGACTCGGAGCGATATTATTCGTGGAGCGTTTAGTTATGAGGGCGGTGCGACTGCTGGAGGCGGGCTCAAGTGGTAGTACTAATAACCAATATTATACAGGTATGTGATCTATATATAAGATAGATTAAGCTGTATACCTTTACATACAGAATTGCTCATTTTCTTTTCTCGCGAGTAGTGTAGTGGTTACACATGTGGAAGTTTTTGAATAGCCTCTCTCCTACCAAGTTCCTACTATTACCGTGTTGTAGCAAACAATATCCTTTGCCCCCCCCCCCCCCCCGGGCTGAGAGTTTTCAGTGGTTTTGTACTAGCTTATTTTCTTGAAGATACTTGTTAGACTGTTGAGTAAATCGCCAATTTGTTTTGCTGCATTGATTTCATCCAACGTTTGTTCTTTTTCGGCATTTTATTTAGTTGCTCTTGTTTTTTTTATCGTGATAGAAATTTTTAAATTCAAAGAGGTGTCCATATAACTTCTTAATAACCGCTAAATATTTCAGGTAGTTTGTGTGATCTACAAAATTAGCCATGGTTAGTTAACGCAAGAATGTTTGTTTCCCAAGCATGTATTTATTGCATCCATGACCATATCATCATCAGCAAGTTTTCTGAAATTTAGAGTGCATTGCGCCTAACCACTGTTTCACGCTTTTTGACACAGCCTGGCGGCTTGTGTTATAGATTATATTGGAGAACAATTATCAAGGGTTAAATTTTCTATAAGGGACGAAATTTCGGCAAGTCTTATTACGTTAATGAGCTAAAGGTGTATACTTTGCACTTGTTGCTTGATAGCTTCGAAAAAGTGCTCATTCCTTGATGTACTGGCGTATTAATTTTTTATACCCTAACTGCGCAGCCAATTAGAGTGTATTGAAGATGTTAATGTAATGCATTTAAGTATTTGAAGTAAAAAAGTGATCTAACGTTTGTTGAAAACTTCGTTTTGTAAGCATCATGTGGGATTGTATCAATTGTTGGCTTCTTGCGATAGGCTCATGAAGGCGCGTTAGTAAGGACTTCGCGGGACGAAAATGTTTTTAGTAGAGTCCTGTAGTTGTGTAGTAGGAACTGGTTATTACCCATGACTATGATATTATTCAATGTATCCAATTGATTGTGTGATTTATAAGATGTTGCAAGTATGTTGTGTCAATATTTTGATCCATTTTAATATTTAAACAAATTCTTCCGTATCAATCAATGGTCAAGAGATACAGGCTAGTAAATTTAGGTCACCGTCTTTTGTTATTAGATCACAGCTTCAGTTTGGGATTCATATTCCTATTTAGCTTTTTCGATATATTTGCAGTGCGTTCCTGCTAGGTTTTCTATCTGTGAACCCAACATAAGGAAGCTGCATTGAGTCCAATGAATTGTCGGTTCAGAAGTCTCTTGATCAAGGTATTTCTCTTTATTAGAGGTCCAGTAAATGAAACTGATTTACTACTTCAAATATGCATGTACGACATTCTTCTGTTCTCGGGGATTTGCGGGACACAGAATTTTGAATTGCTCGTTCAAGTTAGTTTTCTTCTATTGTTACCCAGAAAGCTCGCTAAGGCCACAGTGGCTCCATTGGAATCAAACCATAGGGATAAACAAAGAAGTTGTGTGTTGAAAACCTCCTGTCTGGTGGTGGTTTGTTCTTTATTTGAACATCACGATGGGAGAAATTGGTTTTGTAGGAGATCAAAAAAACACAATTGTATTCAAGCATTAGTACGCAGTACGCGGTTGACGCCTAATTAGATGTGAAACGGAATCCATTTGGTAGGATACAACGGAAACATCTATAGAAATTAGCAGTTCCAGAAAGCTGATGCGAGGTCTTGAGCAGATTGTTAGGTAGACCATCCTTTCAAAAGGGTTTTTTGATTTTAGGGTTAGGGTTTTTGATTCTTTCGGTCCAACGTTTTCCGTTCACTGTGTCCTTTTCTCAACACGAAAGATTTTCTTCATCTGTTATCGAGTTTCCTAAACTTTTTCCAACCATGTTTCAATGTGGAGATAGTGCAGACACACTTCGTGCATTGACCCGTTCCTGTAATATCATAGTAAATGGTGCCTTCCTCTTCCTTTCTTGGGAATGCTTTCGTTGGGGTTGAGGAAGGTCAAACTAACTTAAATTTAATTTTATGGAACAGAATGGAATGAAATATTCGCTCTGTGCTGTTTCGGTCATATTGGAGCAAGGTTATCAAAATATACTTGCCTACGGTCGTTTCACAACTTGTTTCCAGACTTCGGTCCTGCAGGTAATTGCCTCAGACACTACTTTTCTATGTGTATTTCAGGATTTACGCTTTTCATCATGAGCTAAATTTTTCTAGGTTTCTGTCCTCGCCATTGTACTCGGAAGACGTAACACTCTTTAGAAGTATTATTTGTTATTTTCAGCAAAATCAGTGTTGCTGGTCACGCGAGGTCGCTGTTAACGTACTTCTACGGCTACAAAGATATTTCCTTTTCTCTCGTTGTGTGGATGGTCGGCCTGCCGAGCAACCGAACTCGCACAAAGCTCTTTTATTTCACCGATTGAGTTCTGCTAGCGTTCTGAGCTGCGAGAGCCTGAAATTTGTTACCCTCGTGGTTTGGTCACTTGAACTAAATTTTATCCGTTGTGTGTGGTTGGTGATCGCTATTGATTTGATCATGCAGGTAAACATTGATTAGTAATCATAAATTATTAGTAAAATTAGTGTGGAACGAGTGAACTATTGTGTAGTCGTACGGATTTCTCCATTTTTGCTGGACTTGGATGGATTTATTTGTAATTTGAATGATCTCGAATTGCCCATCCAAGTACTTCAATTATAATGAAGCGGTACTTGCGAGTTAGTGTATTTTTATCGCACACTTGCCTCGATGCATCTCGTACAAACCGCGTACTGTGTTGCAGGCTATGGAATCGCTTCTGGTCACAGCTGTTGGGAGTGTCAAGCGTCATGATTCTTATGCTTTATTTCTTACGGTTGTGCGCGCGCGCGTGTGTGTGTGTGTGTGGTTTTATAGTTTCCAGTTTCATACATTTATACTCCTTGACAGTTTTTCATTCCACTAACTGACTATTTCCTGAAAGTGTTTGAGAAATGCCAGCATTCGTGGGATCCTGTCCGTTACATTCGTTGGCGCTGAAATGATGACAATTTACGATTTTCATGCGTTATTTCTGCTTATTCTATTTTAGGTTGTAATCTAATTTTAGGTGTATATATTTCCCTTGTATTCAATTATGCTATTTACTTCTGTGCTTGTGGTTTTTGTGTTGTAGACTTCAATTTAAGAATGTTGTCCGTTTTATTTTGATTAAAATGTTTCTCCTGTCGTGTCCAGCTTGCTTGTTGCTAAGTTGCTTTCTATTTTTTGTCACGGTTCTTGTTCGGCGTTGGAAATACCGTCCATGTATTATAAAGTTATCCTACCGCATCATCACCATGCAATGTTAAGTTTGACTTAGCATTCTCATCTTCTTTATTTCACTGTTATTTATCTTCTAGAATCCCTTGTAGAGGGATGCAACTATTGTATCTGGGAATTAGCCCCCCTCAGAGGGAGACAACTATTGTATCTATGGGAATTAGCGCTCCCAGGGGAGAAATGTGAGGGCCTGAGCTGAGAGTTAGATAGGCCTTCTTTTTGTTGAAATAAAATATCTTTTATGTTAAGGACCACCTTTTTTTTCGGTTCACTACTGTCCTGTTTTTCAGCACCTACTCTTTTCCTCAACTTTAATCTTATTTCATGAACTTCTTTCTCATCTTACCATTTCTATGCCCCTTCAGCATAGATTCCTCATTTTCTTATCTCCCTACTAAATGGTGCCTTCCTCCTTGCTCTCTTCGATACGCTCTATTTTTGTAGCGGTTAGGGAGGCTTAAACTAACTTATAATCTATAATCTAATCTAATCTAATCATAATCTTATAATCTGGGAATTAGCACTGCGAAAGGGAAAATGTGAGGTTCCGAGCTGTGGGGCCTTCTTTTTATTGAAACAATTTTTTGTTGTTTTGTTCAGGACGATCTTAGTTTGGGTCACTGCTGTCCTGTTTTTCAGCATTTTGCTGCTTTCTTCAACTTTTATCTCGTTTCATGAACTTCTTTCTCAACTCACTGTTTCTATGCACCTTGTGCAAAGATCTCTCGTTTCTTCAAGACCAAACTAAATGGTGCCTTCCTCTCTGAGGAACACCTTTGTTACGGTTTTGGGGGCTTAAACTAACGTCTAATCTTATCTTTTTAATTTATGATATACTGGTAAACGATTCGAAACCAAATGTAGGAGGTACTCAGTCAATTTTCGCCAGCTCATCCTTATGTTAATAGCTATACGGAGCCAGTCCTTCATTATTGCTTGATGGCTCGATCGCTGAGAAGGCGTTAATACGTTTTTCTTATCCATGAGCTTCAGAGATCATTAGCTAGCGTACAAGCTCCATCATGTATGAGTCTGCTTGGTTTTGAATATTAGACTTGTAACTCTGCGGCAGGCAGGACAGCTTCTGCTGGAGCGTTGATAGTTGTTGCGTTACCGTATTTGCTGCCAAGTGCTGCAATAAATGGTCTCAACAGGAATTTATTCATCCTTGCAAGTCAGTTGGAAGTGCAGTTGCTTCCTACCTGTATAGACACATACCTCTTCGTTCTGGCACCTATGTTTTAACTTGGAATATTCCCATCAGTGCTTCATTTTGACTTGCGTACATGCTGCTTATGCTCTTGAACTCGAAAGTAAAGTGGCGGTGGGATAGAAATTGAAATCTGATTTGTATTTGTAACTTTATTAGGTCTTTGAAAAAATATTTAATATCTATGTCGAATATCAAGCTAGTACGTCTGTGATGGTTTTTGTACGACTTCAGAATCTTGAACCGCATTTTACATGGATTAAGCTTGTTCAGAATTTTATTGCAACAGTTTTTTGAATTGCTGATGTCGTAGGACTTACTGTTCACACGAAAATTTGATGCATCATCCATACATTTCGCGTAATGTTTTTCGAAATGCATCTTGCTTAGTTTTCAGTGATCCTGAATGTTACCTTTGCTCTTGCTTCGAAAGTCCGTTTCTGTTAAACAAGAACTGAGGTGCTGGAGCACAATGATAAGCAAATGGCCTTTTGTTTTAATTTTTACTCTTTGCTGCATATCACAATTTGTGTGGGGCTAATTATGCTTTTTGATGCAACTTGACTATGTAAATATTTGTGCGTTTGTTTTACTTGGGATCAGAAAACAGGTTCTCCAAAAATTTTAGGTGAAAGGTAATAAGGAATCAATTTTAAAAAATACTGTAATTTATTTGGGTGAAACCTTTTACTTCTCTTCCCTCTAAAAGTTCGGTTTTACGGCGAGGTTCCCGAGAGTGCGGGCCAGAGGCGAGCTTTGACAGCTAGGTAACCTTCGTGCCAGCTAACTCACGTTAGACTTATTACATTGTCGCTCATGGTTCGCATTCTAAATTCGCGTACTCGATGGTTAGACATCATGAATGGGAAGCTTCATTTATGATAAATGGCGGGATATCTTCTCTGCGACTAACTTAGTTTTGGAGCCATTGTGAATTCTATTTTTCACGGAAGGGATGGGCTGATCGATATTTTCCCCGAGGAGGCATACATATGACTGTTGTATCTGCGGGAATTGGCGTTTTAGTAGGAAGATATGTAGTAGTTCCGCGCTAATTGTTAGGTATGCATAAAATTGAAATCGAATTTTTTTTTTCTATTGTTTAGGGCCATCTCATTTCGGTTCAACCATGTCCCTATTTATTTTTTATAGCAACGATTACTGTCTTTTTCAACTTCTATCTTGCTTCATAAACTTAAATCTTGCAGTTTCTATGGATCGGGTGTGCGGACACATCTGGTGCGTAGATTCTTTGTTCTCTTGATTCCACAATTCCGTACTAAATGATGCCTTCCTCCGTCCTTTTTAAACGCCTTAGTTGTGGTTAGAGAGACTTACATTAATGAACAAGATAATCTGGCTGCTATTTTATTCATCTAGTTTGAATAACTGAAGCTCTAGCAAACCTATGTTACTACTACTATTTTCTTCATCACTTCCTGGGCATAAGCGTCACTTGCGGGTACATGCACTCAGCTATTCTCTGGAGCCTTTATTTAAATTTTATTTCCAACGAGTCTATTATGTGTGGGCTTCTTGCACCTCTTGGATAGGTCTCATAATCAGGGTGCGTACAGGCATGGAGAAGCATGGAAAGTAGTTGAATTTCGAAAATAAAATTCAAGGCCTCGAAAGTAGTGGAATTTTAAAAATGGTCATTGAAAGTCATGAAATTTTAGGATTTTCGTGAAAAGAAAATTTTACTGTTGAAAATTTTCGTTCCGTTTGGTCCGCGTTGAGCGAGGCGTTGTCAGTAACCTTCGAGTGTTACTTGGGCTCTGATTGGTTGATACAGCTACGTCTTTAGTGTCCGCGATTTTGATTGGTTCTCAGGCGTCACGTGAAACCAAACGTGCTCAGTGTGACTGAAGACACGCGCTCGCTCGGACCATTGTTGACCTGTCGCCACTGTTGAACATTTTCGAGCTGAGTTTTTATCATCGGTCTTGACCATCCCGTGTGTGTGTGACTAGAGTTACGGTGCCGAGACTGAGCTGAGGAATTAGCGTCATGCCAGGCAGTTGTTCTTTCAACAACTTGTGGTTGCGAGACAAAGACTTTCAACAATGGATAGCACCGCATCCCAAACTGAAAACAATGGCGGTTTGCACCGCGTGCGAGTCGGAGTTCGACATCGCCAACAACGGAATAGCGGCGGTGAGGAGTCATGCAAAAGGAACAAAGCATGCCAAGAACGTGAAAGCTCAGACGACGAGACTTGCCAACCCGAAGATCGGGGATTTTTTCGTGACTTCCCAACCATCGACCGATCCTCCGACGCCTGCTGAGGGCAGTTCGGAGGCTCAGACTGAGACCAGTGAGACCGTGCCAGCACTACCAGAGTCTGCTAGTACCTCTACTTCATCGCCATCAGTCAAAACTTGCACCTGTCAGTGCTGTCGCAAGAAAACGGCTCTAACTGACTTTGTGCAAAGGGACAAAGTCCTGAAGGCCGAGACGCTTTGGGCGTTGAAGACCGTAGCATCGCACCTGTCCTTCAAGTGCTCAAACCAGACTCCTTGGCTTTTCGCCTCAATGTTTGAGGATTCCCCCACAGCCAGCAAGTTCACCATGAGTGAAAAGAAATGCGCCTATCTGACAACATTTGGACTGGCCCCTCATTTCTCAAGTGTGCTGAAGGAGAGGGCCAAAACTGCAGACGGTTTCGTCCTCCTCTTCGATGAGGCATTGAATGAGGAGCTGCAGAAGAAACAGCTTGATGTTCATGTCCGCTTTTGGAGCAGCCAGCTGGCCACATCCTCCCTCAAGAAACTGTGGCTGGTTGTGAAGATGCTACTGGTCCTGTCACATGGCCAGGCTTCAGTGGAAAGGGGCTTTTCTGTGAGCAAGCAGCTCATGGAAGTCAACATGGGTGAGAACACCATCGTGGCGCAGAGAGTGGTCATGGACCACATCAAACATGTAGGAGGTATCTCCAAGGTTGACATTTCCAAGAAACTCCTCTTTTCAGCTTCACAGGGCAGACAGCGCTATCAACACTACCTGGATCAAAAGAAGGAAGAGGCAGAGAAGCAGAAGAAGGGAGAGAAGAGGAAGAGAGAACTGGATGAAGTGGAGAACCTGAAGACAAAACGGAAGAGGATGGAGGAGAGTCTGCAAGCGCTGGTGGAGGATGCTGACAGCTTTGCACGGAAGGCAGAGGACAAGAATGATTTGCGCCTACTGGCAAAGTCAAATGCATTGAGGAAATCAGCCAAAGACAAGCAAGAACAACTCAAGGGGCTGAATGCGGAAATTAATGACAAACTTAATGCACTGGCAAATGCATAGCAGATGCTATTGAACTGTCCAGCATGACTGTTTGGTGTTGTGATGATCATTTACACATTTATGAAAACAAGACCTGCAAGTAATGATGAATGTTCTGTGAAGTTTATGACTGAAATACATTTATTGTGCTGCAATTTAACTTTGTGTGACATTATTTTGGGCAGAGAGAGGTAGTGAAAATGTGATTTGGTTGGCATAAAAAGTCATGAAAAAGTAGTGGAATTTTGAACCTCAGAGCCTGTACGCACCCTGCATAATTATCATTTATTGAAATGGCATGTGCCGCACTGGCGACTTTAGCACGCGTGTCTCGTTACCGTCAGGTTAATGTCATTTTAGGCTCGTCCAAGGTGCTCAGCACTATTGGAGATCCTCCTTGTGTGGTAATTCATTATAATGCTTGGTTTGGCCTGTGTTCGTTTGAAATTCGATGTACCCTTCATTAGTTCTTTTATCTTCATGTTGAATTCAAGTTTTGTTTTTCTTTTACAGTGAGATGATGGTTTCTTATGTGCGAGAACGAAACAAATCCCTTCATTTCAGTCATTTGTACTTATAGTTATTCTTTTTTATTTAACCCCTTTTAGTTTATTAGATTGTAAAGTGTTGTCTACAGAAAGCCTTTACTGAGTAATATCCCTGTATTATCCCGTTTGTTGTCACTGAAGTCAAGAAGTAAATGATTGAAATATCGTTTCGCTTTTATTTCCTAGTGCAATAATTAAGTGTACGTTACTGGTTAATCGTCAAGGGCGATCGGAAAATCGTGAGAGTATGACTTTAATGTCACACTTATCGTGTTCTTACAAGTTATTGTTGAATCTTAACAAGAGTTGTGTTATACAGCGGAACTCTGAAAATTTAAATCTGCATTTTTAAATTATATCGGTGCGAATGTGACGAAGGCTTTCTGTTGAAAAGCGAATATCCCACGATAACGTCAGTTTATAGTATGAACTGCGTGTTTGTTGTCAAAAATTATTGGGAAATTTTACGTGTTCCCTTTACCACGTTTACTGGTATCAACTTCAACGATCATATTTTGTGTTGAAGGGAAAACGAAAACAGACAAGGATTTGATATACATGGTACCTTCATTAATTTGTTTGTACCTAGTCGACCCGCACCTTCACGAGGTGATACTGTTAATATAGCCAGCTGTCGTATGTTTACAATTTCGATTGTAATTATTCATTTTCTTATATTATTATTCCACAAATAGGTTACTGGCTAGAACCAACGCGGGCGGCGCCCTCTAACATCAGGGTTTTTCTTTCACTATTTTTCCTCGGAACTAGTATTAAGGACATACTTGTAAATTAGAGGTCTTCACCTTCTATATCCTCGAGGGCCCTTGCCCGACAAGGGCCCTCTTTATTTCCCAGTTAGATGGTATTTTCAAGTACCATGAGCAACTCACCAGAACTGTCTTACCAGGTCCGTACTGAGGCCGGTGAAGGCGATACACAAACAAAACATGATAACCAATCGCGGGGTTCCTCCACTGGAGCTACCTCAAAGACTAATGTACCTGACTCCTAACAACTGAAGGAACCTTGGAGACGCCACCATGCGCTCCGAACAATTCAACTGGCTCATGGACTACGATCACTAGAGGAAACCGGAGAAGGAAAACTGTCCGAGAAACTCAAATGATCTCACTTGATGAACTCTTCCAACCAAAACGACCATATTTTCAGAAATATTTTACCTTGAAATTCCCTGGAATTAACATTTCGTCAGACCTCAATATTATTAAAACAGATGCTGACATCAAGACTCAGGTTGGGCACGTATCTCGAATCAGAGTGGCAGGCAGGGGCACACTACTCTTGGAGTCCGGCAACCCATCGCAGTCTACTAAGATCCTGGCACTTCGAAGATTGGGTGGACGGGAAGTCGTAGTTGAACCCCATAGGACCTTCAATATTTTCAAAGGTGTAGTCCGTAGCAAAGCCTTCGCTCAACACACAGAAGAGGAGCTGAAAGACCATCTTCTTTCACAAGGAGTAATAGATGTTACACGAATACAAACCAAACGAAACGGCGAACTCACACCAACAAATACTTACATTCTTACCTTCCAACTTAACGAAAAACCACACTCAGTGCATCTCTCAAACTGGTTCTCTGAGCGCGTTGAAGAGTATGACCACCGACCACAGCAGTGCTTTAAGTGCCAGAGATACGGCCATGTGGCTAAGTACTGTAGGCGAGAAGAGGAGGTATGTGCCAGATGTGGCCTCTCAGGACACAAGAAAGCTGGCTGCACCAACCCTGTCAACTGCTTTCATTGCGCCAATGAACATTATTCTAACGATAGAGCTTGCCCCAAATTTAAATGTGAAAGTGCCATAGTTAACCTCCAGATGCGAGAGAGGATGCCACGTAATGAGGCTATGGACGTGACACTAACTCAGAACCCTGTGTACAAACCTCTCTACTCAAGGCAAGATAAAACACAACCCTTGGAAAGCTCCAAAGTGTAAGCCCCCATAAAACCTTCGCCTCGGTAACAGCAGCGCGGGAACTGAATCAAGAAGAAGAGATAGGCAATACTATGGATATCGAAAAGACAGCTGTAACATCACAGACAAGACATCAACGTTCACCGAAACCGAACTCACGGACAGCTTCTCCAGCAAAGCTAGAAGCTACCACACCCAACGAGACTCTCGCTAATACTAACACGAAGGACTGCCACCCAACGATGCAAACTCCAACTACGTCGTCAGACATGCAAGCTAGTCCCTTCCCGGGAACTAACCTGCGTCCTATGGCTGATACAGAAAACTCGAATTCAGAAGAAAGAAGCGCTCCACAGGGAAGTGCAGCCACAATGGTACCAAAAATACTAGTCAATTACAATGACTCTGAAACTGAAATGGAGACATCCCCCGCGGACATCAAGCGAAAACGTAACTCTTCCTCTTCACCATTGCGTCGAGAGAAGCCTACTAAATTGACAGCCATAGAACACCCCCCCTCCGTACGAGAACCCATTTCTACTGAGGTGGAGCTTTCGCCGGCTGGAGCTGGGCGGCCGCTCATTGGGGTAGAGCTGCCGCCGACTGGGACGGGGCGCTTGACTACTGTGGTGAGACGCCCGCCTACGACGGGGGAACGCCGGTCCACTTCGGTGGAACACTTGACACCGGTATGTCAGTCGCCGGCGACAAAGCAAACACCCGCGGGTAAGTCGCCTTATGGCAAAATACCAGTCATTGGAAGTGGCCCATCTGAGTATACTAAACCTAGAAACACACCAGACAAAAAGAAGAGCAGTAGAGACTCCGTTTCTTCTACTTTTCGCCGTTAAAACTCATTCCCATTGATAAAAATTTCCCTTAACTGTTTCTTACAGTGGAACTTACAGTCGTATATTACGAAATTCAGCGAATTAAAACTTATTCTCCAACAATACTCACCAGCATGCGTTTGCTTGCAGGAAACTCTTATACACAATCGCAATGCTCAACCACCATCACAATACCAAATAATAAAATCCGCACCAGTCCACCAGGACGGACATGAGAGAGGCGTTGCCATTCTGGTCCATCGAAGAATACCATTCAACATAGTTCAGATAAATACCAATCTACAAGCAACAGCAGTTCAGATAGACGTCTCTAAAACATATACTATATGCTCACTATATCTACCCCATATACCAGTCCTTCAAGAAGATCTTAATAACCTTATAAATCAATTAACCCCCCCGTTCATTATTATGGGTGATCTGAATGCCAAAAGCATGACCTGGGGTTCCCAAGTGACAGATCAGAGGGGACGAATGATAGAAGAATTGCTTCTCGAGCGTAATCTATCAATTTTAAATGATGGCGCTCCGACCCACTACCATGTACAAACTAATACTCACTCGATAATAGATTTAACAATTACCTCTTCAGATTGCATGATGGACTTTATTTGCACTACACTAACAGAACTGCACGACAGTGATCACTACCCTATCCTCCTCGGTCTCAAAACACCATCAGTCGATACTGAACTACCAGACCGCTTCGATATCCGGCGAGCAGACTGGCGACTATTCAAAGAACTGACGTCGACAAACATAACAGTAGGAGATATCCTTGACATCGATAATCTAGTGGCTTCCATTACCCAGACTCTTACAGACGCGGCAAAACGTTCTGTACCATTAAAATCTTCTAACATGAAGAAACCTCCTGTCCCTTGGTTTAACGACGCATGTAAGGAGGCCCGACGCGCCAGATTACGTGCTGAGCGTGCCTTGAAGCGCAGATATACAATTGAAAATAAAATAGCATACAATTTTGCAAAAGCCAGATGCCGATATATCTTCAACCAATCACGGAGAGAATCGTGGAAAAATTACGTCTGTTCAATTAACAGTCAAACTTCTATCAATCAAGTGTGGAGGAAAGTAGGGAAAATGATTGGAAAATATACATTGCAACCAACACCAGTTTTAGAAATACATGGCAGGGGTAAAGTCACTGCCCACAATGAAGTCGCAGAGGAATTAGCAGCTCACTTTGCCTCGGCATCTGAAAATAACTACTCAAACGATTTTTTGCGGCATAAAGCTCACATAGAAAGCAGACCTATTATTTTTAATAATGATGAACCTGAAAAACATAACAATACAAAGTTTACGATGCGAGAACTTCAATGTGCTCTGTCCACAACTCGGGATAGTAGCCCAGGAGAAGATCAGGTGACTTACTCAATGCTGAAGTCCGCTCATCCCTCTTTAAAATCTTTATTATTGAACACATATAACAAAATCTATTCAGAACAACTTTTCCCTTCAGCCTGGAAAACAGCAATAATTGTTCCCATCTTAAAACCTGGAAAAGATACATACGATCCATCAAACTACCGCCCAATATCACTTACTAGCTGTCTCTGTAAACTCTTGGAAAAAAAATGGTCAATGTTAGACTAATGTGGATACTGGAGCAAACCCAAAAAATATCCATAAAGCAATCAGGTTTCCGAAGAAATCGATGTACCATTGACAACATAACGGAATTTGAGCAGGATGTCTTAACTGCTTTCGAGAATAAAAAGAAAAAAAAAGAAAGAAAAACAGTTTATTTCCAATAGAGATTGTACAATATTACAATCATTGGTTTTTAAATATCTTAAAATTAATATACTTAGATGATACACACACACGAGTATTGAAAAACTCGTGTCACTAGTCGAAAAGAAATGATTGAGGGCAATGAACTCCTAATCTAGCTTAATCTACATTTGATAATACATGTAATGATAATTATAAGAGATAACACAATTTCATGGACGATGCATTTTCATTGTGGGGTGAAAACACTTTTGACAGTTTACATGTACATGACATAAAACTTCGCAATTCTTGACGCCAGGAAATAATATATGAAATCGCTTGTTTCGGTCAATGTTCACAAGTGTCGTTTTAAGGAAGCATGAAAAAAAATATATATAAATATATATCCATATGCACACATATGTACATATACGTATGCATGTGTGTGCATATCCATACACACACTCACACACACACACACATACACACACACACAAATACATATATACATTTAAGCATGAGGACCAAGAAGATTATAAGTTTTGTATTACTGATTCAACAATTTTAACATAACGGTCATTAGTTAACAAGCATTTTATCTAAATATAAATGGATGATCGCACAACAAAAGTATAGTTTTTACATGAATGCTTCACAATGCTAAAGAGATGACGAGTTAGGTAATGTTACAAGTTGAGAGTGCACAGAAAAACGACCATTATCTCTGGTAAAATGCTAGTTGTCAGTCTAGTATACACATATGTGCACGTATACATGTAAATATATACACATGCACACATATACCCACGCACATACTTACACCAAACTCGTAAGCAAACACAAATGCATTTCTATGCATCGAGGCAATACATACGCATTCTACAGAGTGTCATCCGCATAGCGTGGACACGTACACATATACACAAGTAAGCATGTGCGCAAATATCAGCGTAAACTAGTTCGTATAAACCAGAATTCCAATCGAGGGAAACGGAGAAAATATCTTTTATTATAGCATGAATTTTATAAAATTTCGTACTAAAAATAGTGGCACAAAACAGTCCACTTAAGTCGGAAACATGAAAACGATTGTGGGACGTGAATAAGAAAGAAAACATTAATGTCCTATAAAGGTTTCATATTAGAAAAAAAAATCACATTATCTTTGAAATATGGCGCAAATTGTCGGCAGCTGATAAACAAACATAGGTATCACATTATTATAAGCATATAACTATAAGCCGAATAAGTATATTACTGCAGTATAAATGGATGATCACACAACGAATTTATTTTTTTTACATGGATGCTTTACAATTTCATATTAGAAAAAACACATTATTTTTTTTAATATGGTGCAGAATGTCTGCAATTGATCAACACACACACACATAGGTACCATGTCGGTCTAGTTTGATGCTTGCACAGAAACGGAGAGGAATGACATAAAATGCACCTTCGACTGGTTGATCTACTCTAGTGCACACAGTTGTACGTGCACATATACACACCCATATGCGCACATACACCTATATCCGTACACACATATACAAGTAAGCATGTTTGCAAAATGACAACGTATAGGCGGTCAAATCATAATACCTACGCATACTTCAAAACTGTTGTGTGATGTCTTGAATTATAAAACAATGAGCGAGGGAGATTGTTCAGCAATGGAGATACCAGGTAAATGAGATTCGTCAGTACTCATTCAGTATGTTCTGTAATTAAGGATTATTATTGAGACACAAGATGACGAGTTATTTTGGCTTTAAATTCTCTCGGTCTTTGAGGGACTTTAATACTCAGGGGAAGTTTGTTCCACAGTAAGGCACCTGATATGGACAGAGCCTTCTGCCCTAAGTGAGATGAACGATAGTTGACTAAGACATTATTGTTTCTGTTCGGTTTTTGATTGGTTACAGTGGGTGGATGGAAACGCACTATCTCAGCATTGCTCCGAGGAAGATATAACGAGGAGAATACGTATTGGGCCTTCTGCATGAGGAGCCTTTCTTGGATAGGGATCCAGCCGAGTTTTTTGAGGAGAGGGGTTACGTGATCACTTCTTTTGAAATTACCGTTGCATACCACCTTGGCTGCAAAATTCATGCATTTTTGCAAGTCCCTTTGAAGGTATTTAGGTAAGTCTCCCCATACTAGGCTGCAGTGGTCAATGCGCGATAACACAAGGGATTGAATGGCTAATAATCTGGATTTTTCGTCTAGCATACTTTTTATACGATGAAAAAACATTAAAGTTCCGTAGATTTTGTTGCAAGTAGTCTCAACGTGAGATTTGAAGGACATATTTCTATCGAACCAGATACCTAAATTTTTAACTTTTTCTTATGCATTAATTTTATCATTTCCAACTGCAAGAGTAAGATCTGAAGTTTTTTTAATTGCATCTTTGGATCCAAAAAGAATGCATTGTGTTTTATTAGCATTTAATTTCAGACCATTTCGGTCGTACCATGATTTCAGGCTAGTCAGCAAAGTTTCGGCTTTAATTTGCGTCTGTGGTATTTCCGATACAGAACTTGTTATTGCAATTTGAACATCATTTGCATACATTGAGATCCGTGTGTTAGAAGGCATTGGAGGGAAATCATTAATGAAAATAGAAAACAGTAGTGGACCAAGAATGGATCCTTGGGGAACACCAAAATTGTTTTGAATGAATGGGAACAATTTGTTTTCTATGCGGACTGCATGAGATCGATTTGACAAGTAACTTTCAAACCATTGCGTGTCTATTCCCAAGTTCAGTATTTTACGTAGAAGTCTTTCATGTTGGACGCTATCGAACGCCTTAGAGAGATCGAGTAGCAGCAAGAGTGTTACATTCTTTTGATCAATGTCACTGTATATTTTTTCAGATATATTGAGCAGAGCGTCTTGAGTGCTAGTATTTCTTCTATAGGCATATTGATTTTGGTGGAGTAAATTTGGCTCGTCCAGGTGAAATGACAGTTGATTTATCACCACTTTCTCCAATAGTTTGGACATGACAGGCAAAAGACTGATGGGCCTGTAGTTTGATGCTGTATTTAAGTCACCACTTTTGTGCAACGGTCTAATAATGGAGTGTTTCCATTGGTTTGGAAATGTGTTGGTTACTATTGATGTATTAATTATCAGACGAATCCATGGTGCTGTAACAGGGAAACTGTCTTTGATATATTGAAGACTGATACCATCATGTCCAACTGCCTTTGTGTTTTTTAGTGAGTATAAGATGTTTCGTAACTCCGGTAAATCGACAGGGCGTGGTCTCCACTCGACATCAGTCCTCGAGGGTGCAGTGGGGCATGAATTTTCAATTTTCGTTTCATCTGGATTGGTACACACCTCACTGAAAACTTGAGCCCCTACTTTTGAAAAGAATGTGTTGAAATCCGTGGCTGTTGCCAAGGGATTTTCAAAATTACTTATGCGATCTAAATTTTTATATGGGGCTACCTCACTAATGATTTCCCAAGTTCGCTTCGGGTTATTTTTAGCCGTTATCAGTGCCTGGTGGAAGTGAGTTTGTTTCGCTTCAGTGATTTTCTTTCGAAGAATTTTTTCATGTTCTTTATATCTCTTGTAGAAGGTACTGTTTGATCTATTGTTTTTGTACTCTCGCAAGTTAGCTTTCTTTATTCTGCTCATCTCTTTAACTTCGTCAGTAATCCAAACAGTCCGTTTTGGCTTGGTTTTTTTGGTGACGTAAGGTGCACATTCGTCGAGAGCTGCTGTGAAGTTCTCGTTGAAGATTGACACTTGTATGTCAACATCGTCAGATTGCATCATTTTCTGGAATTCGGTAGACCTATCGAGTAGTTTTTCTTGAAATAGTTCTGCTGAATAGTGCCTTTTCGAGCGATAGGTCATTAAGCAGTATTTTTGTCTTTCCTTCGCAATATTAATTTCACATTCTATAGAGTGGTGATCGGAAATAGAAGGAGATATTACTGTACTAAGTAAGAATAGGCAACACGTGATAGCGATCTTCTTCGATATAAAGAAAGCCTATGATACGGCCTGGCGACATGGGCTGTTGAAAACCCTAACCAGGTGGAACATCCAGGGAAATTTGCTCAAATTCATAGCTAACTTTCTAGCTGATAGACTAATAAAAGTACGAATAGGCCGCACCTTATCCACACCATTTCCGATCAATGAAGGAATCCCGCAGGGTAGCATACTATCTTGCACCTGCTTCATAATAGCTATTAACTCCATAACTGAAAACTTGCCACCTAACGTGAACCATTCTCTCTACGTAGATGATTTCACTATATGGTCCTCTGGACAAACAATCGCGAGTATAGAACGCAGACTCCAACTAACCCTTAATAAACTAACGACCTGGAGCAACCACAGCGGCTTCTCCTTTGCGACAGAAAAATGTGTAGCCATGCACATTTGTACAAAACGTAACTGTCCCAAACTCGCGAATAATTTTTCCTTAAATCACCAAGCAATCCGAAATGTCGATCATCACAAATTCTTGGGAATGATTATAGATGATCGATTAAATTGGAAACAACATATCATGACTCTGAGAGCTTCATGCATCAGTAGTCTGAACTTACTCAAGCACCTGTCGTACAAAACATGGGGAGCAGACCGCCTAACTTTACTCCGGTTATACATTATGCTTATAAAACCGAGACTGGACTATGGCTCTGAAATATATTCCTCCTCACCTCGATCAATTCTAGAACGACTCGCCCCCATTCACAACGCTGCCATACGTATCGCAACAGGAGCGCTTCGCTCCTCGCCCTTACTCAGCCTGTATGCCAATTCTGGAATTAAACCTCTAGAAACATATCGAAATATCAAGAAATTGAATACATATGCACGCATCGCAGTAAATCCATCCCACCCTCTGCACAACCTGATAAACTATGAAGACCGAGAGAGTGACGATGATGATCATGTTGAAAATCACACATATGGAAGAAGTTTTCTACATAGAGCTGAACAGTTAAGAAAAGTAAATCGTATACAAATGAGATCAATACTCCTGGAAGTACCTCCACCCTGCCCATTATGGATGATGAAAATTACACAATGCACAGACCTCTACAAAACATCTAAAAACTCAGTGACAGCACATGAGCTAAGAGGATCCTTCCTACAACATCGAGATCAACACAAGAGCTCTATAGGCGTATATACAGACGGATCAAAAACTGCCACAGGGGTTGGATTCGCCTACGTGCATACTAATGTCCAAAATTCCCAGCGTATTTGTAATAATGCCAGTGTTTATACAGCGGAATTATACGCTATTTACAGCGCTTTGAATTCCTTAGCTACAAGACATGAGAACTCGATCACAATATATAGTGACTCGCGTAGTGCCATTGAAGCAATCATTCATACTCCAGCTAAAAACCCACTTGTTCAAATGATTCAATGTCGTATTATTCTGTTAAATAAATCAGTAACTCTTTGCTGGACTCCCAGCCACAGCGGAATAATACTCAACGAACGAGTAGACAAACTAGCTCGGGAGGCCACTTGTGCAGCGGAAAGAGCACAGCTCCAGTTGCCCCGACCCGACGTCAAGTGCCTGGTAAAGCGTGTCTTGACGCTGAGCTGGAGACACCAATGGGAAGCCATCGCTAATAATAAATACAGACTAATAACTGGAGACATAACTCCTCTACCTAATGCAACTTCAACGAACCGAACGTGGGAAATAATATTGCCCCGTCTGCGAATAGGACACACGAGATTGACACATGGCCACCTAATGGAAGGAAGACCAATCCCGTATTGTGACGATTGTATCGTTCCACTGACAGTGAATCATTTGATTGTGGAGTGCCCCTCCTTTGCAGAGGAGCGACGACGTCATTTCGGAGCCCCGCCATACCTCCTCGTAAATATATTAACACTAGCTGCTACCACCGCCCTCAACGGCCCTTTACACAGGTACCTAACAGAAACAGACCTATATCCTAAAATTTAAATGAAGCTTGGAACACACTAGCAAAATAAGTCAAATAATGGTCGAGCGCACAGTGCTGTTAACTCGAACACTCTGTTCAGAGGTGACTTAAGCGTGGGTAAGTCGCTCGGCCAGAAAGACATTGGTGAGTTGTTGGAATCCCGTGATTGGGTAACAGCTACCACCACTAAGACTCTATGTACGCAAATGAATTAATCACCAAATCTACTAAACTAAACGAAACCTAGGAAAACGGAATATTCTAATCTCTACACAAACACTCAAATACTGTATGGGTATTCACTGTTGAATCGCCCCGTTGCGTCTATGGTGGTTAAATAGTAATAATAGTAGTGTCAAAAATTATTGTGGCAACGAAAAGGCTTCCTCTCGCAAGTGAAATTTTGCTTAACTTACGTGCATAAGAAATCAAATTTGTAGAAAGAAATAATTTTCCACAGAAATCGCAACGGCTTGAATCATTGTGCAACAAGCACCGAGAGTTTACTTCATTTAATATTGTGATAACCAACCGCAAACGCTTGGGGTTTTAGCGTTACACCACTTTCAAATATATGGTATGGCAATTGTTCATTCACCTTGCCTGAGTAATTTTTTGTTTACTTCGAAACGTTTTATTCGAGTTCATGTAGTTACCACAATTAACGAAACTTGCCTCGAAGCTAATGATACCATGCTAATCGGACAAGTTCAGTTGTTTTCTGGTTTTGAAAGTTCTCAAGACTCGTGATCCGAGTAGAGCCGACCGCTAGTACGAGTTTTGGAGGTAGTATCCCCAAACGTGCCTTAGAGCATTTGTCTTCACCCTCGTGGAAAATGAACTGGATTTTACAAACAAGTTGAAATGAGATTTTTGAGTTATGTACTTCATTGACGGTAATCATTCTACAGAATTATTAAGAAGAGGATACAATCTTGTCCATAAAATTTCGTCATTATTAGAAAACGGACTTCCAATCGGAAGAAATCGACCTGAAACTCATCAAAAAAGTTCTCAGGTTGATTTCTGTAACGCATTTAATGTATCGAATTTCTTGCTGGTTTAATCGATAATAATGCTTCGAATCACTTGTCTGACAGACCATTGGCCGAAGTAAGCGGTAAGTTTGGTTCAAACTCTTAAGAGGTGCCGAACAGTGGCGCGTCAGTTTTGGAGCAACACCTAAGAAACGACGAACTCCGTCGCTCTTAGTGAGCAGGTGTCCCAAAAAGTGCCCGGAGTACTAGTCGGATGGCACTTCAAGGTGGTACATTCACCTCTATTACCTTTTACTTAAGCTTAGTTGGGTCACAGAATGCATTTTTGAACATTGTTGCTCCTACCTCGTTAGCATTTCGAACGGCCGTTGTGAAAAGCCGAGAAAGTCTTCTCTAATGCGATGTTTTCTTCAGACGTTCTTCGTCGCCCACTTCTTTTTACCACTTGGCCTGTTTTTCCTATTGAAGGAATAAGATAGGCTATAGATTAAGGTCAGTTAGGTTTGTCTCGCCCATCCTATCGGGATAGGTACATAAGATCAACAACCCTCGGTTTTCATATATTTTTTGGTATATTTTCTTTGTATTTCTTTCTTCCCTTGTAAATTGCTTCTTGTGTGTGCATGATATCCTGTATCCCTCTTCCCTCTTATGGCACTGATTCCTCTTTCCAACAGTCTATACCAAACAATCCTTTCTTCCTGTTTCAGAAAACATGAGTCATGTTTAGATTGACGGAAGTATTGGTGAATATGATCCATACATTTTCTATTATTCCAGATATCCAATTTTGATTATAAAATGTTACACTTTATATTGTTTGAGGATCAGCCATTCCGTAGGTGCTCCCTGAAATTCAGTGTTAGATGTTGTGCGGTTAATAATTACGAAAACCGCCGAGAGCACAAGATATCTCTTGAAATTGAATAGATATTTCAAACACCCTCCTCTTAAAGGGATGCTACCATACTTTGTATAGGAATGATCGCTTCTGAAGGTAAGATATGAAGTCCCGTGCTGATAATTAGGTAGGCCTTTTCTTGAAATAAAATAGGTTTTGTTTTGTTACTGACCATTTTTTTCCAATTTACAGTTGTGCTTTTTTCTAGCACCTGTGACTCTCTACTTCAATTTTTTTCTTGCTCCACAAACCTATTTTTTGACTTGGTGTTTCTTTGTGCTGGGGATTTTATGTACGAATACACCTAGAGCTGAGATTTCCCCTTTTCTAAGCTCTATATCAGAGGTTCTTAACCTGGGTTCGATCGAACCACAGGGGTTCGATGAGTCAGTTTCAAGGTTCGACATGGTACAGTTTGTGCACTCATAGAGTAAATAGTTATGTAGAAATGTTTTGAATTTGAAGAAAGAAAGTACATTTTATTTTTCCTACTACAAAGGGTTCGATGAATGCATGCGTGGAACTTGTGGGGTTCAGTACCTCCAACAAGGTTAAGCACCACTGCTCTATACTAACTGGTGCTTCTTCTATTTGGAACACCTTTATCATGGTTAGGGAAGCTTAAACTAGTTAATCGAATCTAAATTTGAGCACCTCACGTTTAACGTGTACGAAGTTAATCTTGTTCACTTTAAAAGAATTATTTCTCATTGGTCTCAAATGAATTTTGAAATTATTATTCTCAGACCTACACTAAGAGAAGGAAAAGTCGAAGAGAAACTCCGTAAGTCGGAAATATCGTTTTTAATTTTAGTTTATTGACTGTACTCAACTGAGCATTTTCCTTAGCTTTTCATGCTCATTCTCGTCCTCTTCTTCTTTGATGGGGCAGACGACGAACTTAATGTACTGCTCCACCGTCAGTCCGTTGGGCAGTTTCTGCTTTTCACAGCTGGAAAATGGTAAAAAATATAAATTCTGCTGTATTTTAATGCTTTTAAAACAAACATACAGTTAAGGTTTACCACGAATAAAGGTGTTCATTGTGTAACAAGCAATTTGAAAATCCTCAGGTTGTACAGATTATGATAGAACAGAATTAATTAGTCTCTCCAGTGAGTAGGTATCACAATTCGGAGCAAAACTCCAGAATCGGATATTTGACGCACCTCTATGATTATTAGTACTCAACGTCCTCGTCGCTAATGAATGACAGTAGTTATCTGGCAACAACTAACAGATTGAAATGCAAGTCTATGTATTAACTTGAACATATATTTTCACCATATTTCGTTGAATATTACACGAAATTCATCGTGTTATGATACTAATATATTAACAAACTGAGTTAAATTGACACCATGCTAATATAAATGCACACATTCAATCGCATACCCCTAATTGATCAGCCCAATAGTTTATACACAGTTTTAATTTCTTTCAAATCTTAAAGACTTGCTGATCTGTTCATCGAATTAATCGTTCTGTCTTTGCCTGAAAAAGAGCAAGTTCAAGGGAGCTGTGACTGCATAACGTCTTGTGGCTTTACGACAGCATGCCAGTCTCACGAGTGGCGTTACTGGCAGTGCAGAAAATGAAACCGAAATATATTATGGCTTCCGCATCAGAAGGCTCTATTACGAGAAGTCAGAGTATCAATAAATATCCAGTGCCTTTGTCAGTGTCAGTAGCAGGTTTACCTCCGCCATGGAAAAGTTTGAGACTGTTTTATTAGGTTCACACTCATCACTAATTTTGAAGCACATGTACGAGGCCGCTATTTTTTCCCGAACTATATTTCAATGACATTTATTTTCAACCATTTTAATGACCGATTTTCAGATTTAATGAATAATTTGATTTATTTTGGTCAACCAATTTTGAAAATACGCCCGGATCTCATGAGAAAGACAAAATAATGGGCTGAAAGAGTAGGCTTCGTAAACAAAATTTTGTTTTAGTGATATCAATACGCCGATTTTTGTACCATTTCATTTGAGCTGCATCTAAAGTTGAAGGTTTAATCCTCAATCAAATGATCCTTCAGTTTGAGCCGATGTTGAAAAAATGCTCAGCGATATATCGGTTACGCTTTCTGTAAGTCTGAAAGTTTCAACCTGGCTTGGACTTTGAAAACAGGCAAGTCAGTCATCAGTTAATTTTAACACCTTATTTCTTTTTTATACAATAATTTAGTCTTGTGAACAACGTGAGAAGTACATCATGCTGGGAGGTAAGATACGTGTGGGCTACCAAAGCTTCTTATTAAAAATTTAAAAGCGAAGAATACTAAACATTTTTTGTACGTTTCGGGATAAATCCCATCATCAGCTGAAAAACACACATGAAAATAAATGTGATTAGTTTAAGACACCAGCGGTTATGTGACACCAATGTGATAACTTGAGTTTCGATGAAACTCAGCTTGAGAAAAGCGGCCGAAGCGGCTTCTGGTTAAGCTGACGATAGCAGTTTCTATGTATTAGTTCTCATGAAGGTGTAATTAGAAAAGCATTATCGAGCAGTTGCGCTGGCTAAAAGTCCTTTTTAATTCTTGAACTTGGCTTTTAATCATCCTGTAACGATTGACGCCTAATTTCTTTTTGGAATTTTTTGACGCATTTAATTTAGTCTGTTCACAGTCATTGTTTTATTTCGGAACTTCACGTAATCTGAAACAGGTATCTCAAACTTGACTCCAAGTCAGTACTTATGATTTGTGATTGAAGTACTTCTAATGGCATCAAATTTGTTGGATAATTTGAGGGTATTGAAATTCTCGGATGCCGCTTTTCTCCAAAATCTCCATCCTCCTATGCTGTAGTATTTGAAAGATTTTAATTGAACATTTGAAACTAGTGCAACTTACCAAATGACATTAAAATAAATGCTAGCAGCAGCAGCAGCCTAAATTAGAGAATCTGCGTAAATCACTGTGAGTGTGCCATTAGTTAAACAACGCTC
The DNA here is from genome assembly GCA_030386875.1 of Morinoia aosen. Lineage (NCBI taxonomy): Eukaryota > Metazoa > Arthropoda > Malacostraca > Amphipoda > Talitridae > Morinoia > Morinoia aosen. Next base: position 57,897,396 of record CM059561.1, on the reverse strand, counting down.
AATGCTAGAGGAAGCTCTGGGTTAGGCAAATAGACGAGCAAATCAGCACCAAACAGAAGACGAGCTCTTGGTTCTGATACCCTACGTAGAAGAGAGAGCCAAACTCACTTAGACTTGCGCACGTGATTTAGCAGAAGTCTTTGCTTGTTGACGGAGTTGTGGCGGAAGTAAACCGGGGTGGGGATGATGGTGATGATGCAGCGCTGACACACTGGGCAATTCCTGTTGGGAAGAACTATAGTCAGTACCGCAAGTATTCAAACGACTGTTGTTAAGGTTTGTTATGTTCCTAAGAGGGATAAAAATATTGTAGCTATGGAATTAACTCTCCATAGGGAATATGTGAGGTCCCGAGTTGAAGTTTAGGTAGGCCTTCCCTTTGTTGAAATAGAATAGGTTTTGTTTTGTTACAAACCATGGTTTTTCGGTTCACTGCTGTCCTGTCTTTTAGTACCTCCTATTTTCAACGTTCAACTTTAAGTCATGAATTTATTTTTCATCTTAGTGTTTCTGTGTAGGCCTACCCTGTGCATAGATCCTGCATTCCCTAATTTCATATTAAATGGTGCCTTTCTCCGTCTCTCTATGGAACGCCTTTGTTGTGGTTAGAGAGGCATAAACTAACGTTTAATCTAATCTTTAGGTCTGTTTGGATAAATCAATATCACATTCACAATATCATTTGTATGTACAAGCCCAGGATGCAATTTTCATAAAAGCTAATCTGTTCCGTATGAACTCGTATTGCTCTTGTAACTCAAGTCAAATAAAATGAAGAAATATTTTTTGGTGTTTCCAATATTCCACATTTACGTTGAATATATTTTTTCCAATCCGACGAAATCTTCGTAAATTTTCCGTTGAAAAAATTACTTCAAAATCAAGAATTCATTTGTGTACGTGCATTTGGCTTTAACACGTTGTTTAATGAGGTTAACCAAAAATAACAAGATTGGAACGTTGTTTGAGATAACTTTTTTGGTAAGTTCCTTATTTTTCGGCGAAGTTTTCCGAAGGCTTTTTACATCTCCGCTTTTTCTTGGTAAATCTTTAAAGAAGGTAGAACAATAACCGACAGTTGCTTTATCGTTTCCTGAAATGATAAATCAAAACATCTTTCGATATTTTGTTCAAATGGTATGCTCAGTACTTTCGGAGCGCAATTGTTGGCTGCTGCTACATGGAATAGATGGCAGCCCATTAGCTACCTCTGGCTGTAGTTACAATTTTCGCTCACCCATGAAACAAACGTAAATTTATATTCAAACGTATTAATTATCGGAAACTGAGGAGCTTTTTTAGTTAATTATTGAGTCTATGTTCAGTTTGGAAGGTAGACATTGATATTAATTAAATACATGCTGGTTACAGTACACGAACGTAAGATTCTGATTCAACATGCATCAAAAAACATGAAATTTCCTACTCTAACTTAGTTATTCTATTTTATATTGAGTTCACGACCGTGAAATGTTTGGAGTTAATGAATTGTCCCCTTGCAAAACTTTGACAAGTTATTGATTCCTCCTCCTCGAAAGAGAGGTTTGAAGTTCCGAGTTAGGAGGGTTTGCAAAATATACTTAGTTCTTTGATTACTCATTTTCTTAATTCAGTGAACATGAACTGCATGTGTATTTACCTTTCAAGAGCGTAAATAATGCTGAAAAATGAAATTTATATTTTGTAAATGTTTTGTGGAGAAAACCTCATGTTTCACAAATGATATGAAACTTATACTGCCCATGAAATTAGTAAAATCACTCAATTCGCTGTTCGTTGATCTATATTTCCTTTTTCGGGAGAGCAACAAAAAAATTTGAGCGGTTCTTGTGAGGACTTTTATAAATAACAAGTTGCTAAAAATCTGGAATGCTGTCGTATAAGAAAATTTTTATTTTTGAAGCCTTGTTTTGAAGCGGACTTCATATTTTTAACGCGGTAGTTTCACACGGGAGTACGATGTTTATTTCTTACTTTTAGCCATCAAATTTTATACTCATTTCGATATGAAATAAATAAGGAGAAATTTAATTTTGTCATAGAAAGTTTTGTTCTCAAATACTGAATTTTTGCTAAAAGGTAAACGAGTGCAAGCTATTTTGAAGCGAATGATGCTAATTTGATCATATGTCAGTACAGTTTCAGTTATAATTTCATGCATTAAAATAACAAAAGCCAACTATGCTTTCAAAAGCCTGCTCTGAAAGTTATGACCAAATTTTAGATTCTTTGCGTGACCCGCTTCAGTAAGAATTTAATCGCCTAAGCTAAATTTTAAATTTTAGCCGAAATGAATGTTAAGGAGAAAAATTATTACCCTGAATCCCCGAAAAATGTGAAAATCAATAAGTAGAAAATCGAACAAAATTTAAATGAAAAAAGCTTTTTTGTATAGCAACATGTTTTTAATGCTGTTTTTTAGTGAAATTTCGATCTTTTATAAATCTATTTCATTTCAATAAGCCTTTTTTTATTGGGTTCGAAGATAGAAACAAGCCTTAATCATGAACGTGCTTCAGGCCCATCAGTACTCATTATCAACTGTACTCATTAATTCTCTGCACTAAGTTTTTGCCTCTTAAATATGAAGCCTTTCATTATTATATGCCTACTATTTCCCAAACATCATCTCTTGTCAAAATTATGTCTAATGCAATTATATAGGAAAGATTATCACTTGGAAGCCAATTCGATTTTGCGGATAAAACACGATTGAGACGAAGAATATTAATTCGGTTCTCATCGGCTTCGAGGATTCCTATTCTAATTACAAGACACAAATATCCGAAAGCTTCTGCTTATAATTAGCACATCATAAATATTTACTGCGGCCTTCGTCTACTTCACGTAGATGTTGTGGTGATGATCACAGTTTATCAGCCGTTGAAAACTGTGTTCTTAAAATACACTCAAAATTTATATGAGGAACTGAGCTTCAGAATTATCACAGCCATTTCAATGATAGAGGTCTTACCTGCCTACGTAGCCTCTACTGTACCATTTGGCTATGCAGCTGTAGCAGAAAGCGTGCTTGCATCCTGGTAGGATGCCGTACAACTTTCTGGAAGCTTCAACTCCTTCAGAACAAATATTACATGTTGGAGTTAAAATTGGTGAATTGGTTTCGATACTGATATCACTGATGTTTTTCTTCGCTTCCTTCCTCACGCAACTACCCATTCTAACTGGTCGATAAATAAGTTAAATTTTCTAATTTAACAAGAATCAAAGGACGATCTTTCTTAGTGTGTGTTCGGAAGCTTCTCAGGGTTCACTGGTCTTTCAAACTGCAAAAACAGAACTGGAAACAGGAAAATGTGAGCTATATCGCATATGACATTCACTTATCAGACTGAAAATCGAAGTTTATCTTCAAAATCTTATCTGCAGTCACTGATTTTAAACTCGACCGACCAGTTCTCGAAGTCCGACTTGCCATTACCGGAAGGGAAGTAGATACCTACTCGTATCTTATTGTTTGGAGTGAAATACTGATAAGAGAACTGATTATGTATAAAATTAAGTATTCACCCAATACTACTACTGGAAAAATATTACCCAAATACTACTGGAAAAATTCTTGATTTAAAATATTTTCGTATTAAATATTTTTCGAAGCGCAAAAATATCAGCCAAATATTCACTGATGACACAGGTCAAATTCCGTCCCACAATCTTTGTTTCAAAACCATTTGAGTAAATGCTCCAAAAATACAGAGCTCGGCAATTGCCTTGTTTGAAGAAATGAAATATTCAGAGACAAATAAAAACGATAAAATCACTTTCCCTTAATTTTTCTGTATTTTAATGTCATTGTTTCTGGGTACACTTTCATATTTCAGTACAACCGTAATTCGGGGAATATATTTTTAGTTTGAAAACTTCATTGACAAGAACGTCGTTATTTTCCACACTTTTATGACGTTCGACGGTATAAAGGTTCGGCTGATTACGACCCCTCAAGCGGTGGAACTATTTTATAGGTGAAAATTACCGATTCCGGGGTTGGAGAAATATGAGGTCCCGAGCTCATGGTTAGGTAGGCCTTCCTTTCCCTTAACTAGAACAGTTTTTCGTTTTGTTATAAACAATTTTTATTGGGCGGTTCAGTGCTGTCCTGTTTTTCAGACCCTACTACGTTCGAAATCAACTTTTATCTTGCTTCATGAGTTTGTTTCCTGATGTGCTGTTTCTAAGCGCAGGGGATCTTGTGTGGGAACACACTTTGGCACAGGTTCTCTTTTCCCTTTGCTCCTTGCTTAATGGTGTCATCCTTCTTCCTCTCTTTGGAACACCTCTGTTGTGGTTAGAGAAACTTAAACTGACTCATTCAATATAATCTAATAGAATTTTTTTCTTTACTTGATTAATCAATATGTGTATCATACATAGTTCTGCTCGTGTTTAGTAATATTTTCTCAATAGACTTTTGCTGATTGATTTAATTTCCTTAATTCTACTGTAACAAAAACCTCAAATCGAATAGACGGAGTCCGCATTCAGTTTCGAGTTTCTCACTTGAATTATAACATAGACTCGAATGTTTGTCATGTTACCTAATTTTACGTGGAAAAAAGCCTTTTTATCGCAAATGAGCTATGCGAGTACATTAATAATCATTACATTACTCATCAATCATGGGAAGTGAATTAATTTTCGTTCCTTCTTTATTTCTTGACATTACGCGCTCAATTTTTAAACAAATACGAAATAATTAACCATCTTAACTAGGCGACCCATAGCATACTTTACAGTACCATGACAAACCAATAACTCTACAAAGTTCATACATTATTTATAACAGCTAATCGAATAAACATAGAAGCAAAATTTAGCTGCACACATTTATGTATTTTTTCGCCAACTTAAAGTTGGTAAGGGCAATGAAATGAAAAGAAGTCATCAAAATTGTTTATCTGTTGGGGTAATCACTCGTGAATTTAAATAGACTGGAGGTTAAAAACGCTTTAACTTCATTACACATTTGCTTTAATTGTAGATGTGGCACACTTACCTAATCTGGGAGCTTAACTTTCTAAAAATAATGAATTACTTATGAAGAATAAGTAAGTATTGTGATTGAGAAATAATCTTGTTATTTATCTGCATATTTTAAAAACAGTTTTTCAAGTCATGAGCAATAGTTAACGGTGGTTTCAATATTGAAGTATTCTATGAAGAGTTCATTACTTCTATTTTGAAAAGCGTAAGTTCTAGTAAACATACAGCTTCTGTGTGAATTCTGCATTTACTTCAACTAGTGTCATCATTTGAGCTTTTTGTACTCTGCTAAACTGTGCGTACGGTCCGTTTACTTACTACGCTGTGCACTGGACAGGAATTGACTCAAGTAATGAACCATTGGGAGAACCTCTAAGGTATTTACATGTATTCCATTGAAATAGGCGTCAAATTCTGAATTATCCGAGACTCGTTCAATATGAATGTTAAAGTGTGATTGCCCAAGATCAATATACTTTCGGAGAAACGAACTACTAGAGATGAATGCAACGTGTTGAACAATTTGCAAAACTGCAATAATTGAAAAGGCATTCCTTAAAATTAATTTCATGAGTCCAATTTTTAGAGTTGCCGTCCCTACGCCTCATATTTCAGTGACATATTACTGATCACAATCGTTCAAAATTAGCTCTTTTTGCTTCTCGAATTTCCTACCACCCGCTCAATACAAAACATGCTGGTCTCCTGATTTAAAATTTTTACACATCGGTGACTGCAAGAAAACGTTAAAATTTGTATAATAAATCCCACGAAAATCTTCATCGCCATGGATTAGTCTTAGTCATCGTCAATAAGTTGAATATTCTTAATCTGCTTTCACGCAAGTTTGTTATCAATCATAACTAGTAAATGTATGGTTAATTTCTGATGAGATGACTTGTTCAATTATCCGCGTTTTAATACATTGCCGTTGTGTTATTATGCTTTTTTCTTCATGGCAGAATTTTCAATAGTTCTGGCTACTTAGATGGAAACTTTATATCTAATCGTGCGACAATTCAGTGGTTTGTCAAACGTGTAATATTTTCACATTAAAATTCACCGTCACAAAAACAGCCCACGAGTACAATAACTTTGGTTCTAAAGAGATCTACGAAATTAAAATGAATATCACAGATTGTTTACAACCTTTCTGTAATCTATTTAAGCTCCAGTACGAATCTTAACTGCAAGCTCCTACAACGAGCATTGAAGCGCAGACTTTCGGAAACCAATATTCGACTAAATAACTCTATTAAGCTCAGAAAATAATTTAAAGTGTCATTTTTAACAAACAATAAATACCACCTACGTAAGAGCAAGCGAATTTGGCAGATAGCGTCATACTTTACATCCTGAGCTATGAGAGGTTAAGTCATTTCGCTCCCTCACTACTGTCTAGCTTGTTGCGCTCTCGTAACACCATCCATTGCTTTGAAAATTTATTGCAATTGCTTTGTTTACAGAAGCTATTTTATTTGAAGTTCTTTGTTAGTTTTCTTCACGAATCTAGATTGAATTGAGGGGATTATTCGATCTAGCTCTGTTTTTCAAATCCTTCTTACAACTCGTCATGGAAACAGCAAATCAAGTTTAATTGTTCCCATGGAAATAAGTTAAACATGAAATGCTTTATACCTGGATAATTAGCCTTGCTTCTACGATCCTAATAATTTAGCTTAGGAATTACATATGGCACACACGAGACGTTTTCGTACGGGTAAAATTTGCCATGTCGACGCTTGTTATCAATTTTCTACAATGGCATTGTAAAAGGTATTGCAACTCTATTGTATTTCAAATAATCACTCAAAAAGGATACAATGTGACGCGACAAATTGTCACTCATTTAATTGAGTCGAACTGTCACTTATTATGCTATATTTAATTACTTTGAAATCATCAAGTTTGAATCATCTTCTAATATTTTTAAACTGATCGAAGATGTGTTTACCTAATTTGTCAGTAACTGCTCTATCGCGTTCTCCAGGCATTCTCGTTTTGTATTTTAGCTTTCAACTATATTTTGAAGTCAAAATAGATGCAACCCGAAGGATGCAGACAACCTTTTTTTGAAGAAAAATATTGCGTTATTGCTAGCACCAGAAAGTTTTAACGAGCACTTACTCAGCAGAAAGTTACTCACTTATTTAAGGGTGGACACTCATCTTCTGATTCGTCCATTAAAACTTTTACTATAAACTGAATAAGGGTTTTCAAGAACCTGGTACGACATACCTCTGAACAAATAAGCTGTAAAAACTGTGCACGAGCTCAGTCTTAAGTTCTTTTACAAAAAGTAGAGGATAATTTGCGCTCCATGAAGACGAAAAGCCGAAAATTTGTAATTTCCGCTGAATTTACGTAAGCAAAACGCCAAACCTAATACGAAAGCGTAAAAATACCTACTGTATCGCAGATCACTTCATCGTAACTTCACTTCTAATAGAGCACCGTAATAAATGTACCGTAAGGATGAAAAGTATTCACTCTAAGGGTTTAAGACTAAAATTTCCATCAGAAAATACTCTAACCATAAAATCGCCATCACACTCAGGCTCAAAAGTTGCGGGAATAATGACGTAGTACCCAGGCTCCAGGTCTACTCGCGCCAGAACCTCTCTGTAGTTTATGTACACGCCTGACGTTCCCGTCTCGTAGTTGTACATGAAGTGCTCCTTGCCCAGACGGTGGTCGGGATCCGTGGTCTGCAGGGGAAAAATGCGCAGTGTGTAGAAAGTTATTTATTGAATATATGTATGTTTAGAATAGAGTAATTTGAAGACACACCCGTAGCACTTTAGAAGTATAAGCTTTCTCACGTGAATTTCATTCTCCTTCTTCTATCTCTGAAACATTCAATTTTTACATTATTTTTCAATGGTCCGTGATCTCACTGGCTACAGGATGGAGTGCGTATTCCATCAATTAGATTTTTGTTTGAGCGTTCATTTGGCCTTGTAACTTCATAATTATTGTAACTTAAATGTATTGCATATGCACGCATCATTAATTAACGAAATGAGAAGTAAAAGCAAAGAACACGAATTTCTACAAATGTGCTGGAACGAATGCATTTTTGTACATAGGTTTTTAGGTTTTTCCTTAAATTTTACAAAATTTGTGACATAACACTGCCTCATCACTGAATAAACTTATTCCCTATAGCCCCATTTTTTTTAACTCAGAATGAAAATAATTTTCGATCATTACGAAGAAAAACGTTGTATTTTTGAAATCAGAGCTTCGTGACGTTCTTTGGGAATGCTACACTGCGTAATTATACCTATTATTTTTGGTTATAAAGAACTTAATTACGAGTATAATCTTTAAAACTGTAATCCCTATGTTTATCCATTTATCAGACAATAGGTAACATTCATTTCTAGGTTTTTATAATAAAAAGTGGATTATGAATGTTGCGTCAAATAACAGCTTTAACCGCTTTTGTAGGAGCGTTTCCCTCAAAATTGTTTTGGTTATCAGGGAAAATATTCACTAAATCATCTACTACTAGGTTCTGAAAACTACTGATACGCTACTAATATCCCCACTGCAGCCAACTTTAAAATTTGAAAGTCGCTATAGTCTTATTTTTATATTTCACCGGTTCGTTTAAGACTCCATAGCCGCAACAAAGGCGATCTCAAGAAAACGAAGAGAAAAGACCATTTAGTGGGGACTGTAAAAAATGAGGAATCTATGCACATGGTGTATTTTCACAAATGATACCCTGCGCACAGAAACGGTAAGTTAGAAAGGTAGAAGAAGGCAAAATAAAGAAGAGGTTGCGAAAAATACATGACAACAGAAGGAACAAGGTAAGCACGAAAGACAGAAGCTTCGAAGGCCTACCTATAGCTGAAGTAACCGAACAATATCTACCCTCGGGGTACCGGTCCTCACAGCATAGAATAGGCAACCTCACTGGCCTACACCTATTGCTTAAGCTATGCCCTCTCAGGAGCACTACGGTATGAAAGTGACCTTAATTAGTCAGCGTGAAAAGTGCCATCCTTTATCACGGCAATGCCTGTTCTCACAATACTGAACTCGATAAATTAATCACATCTTGGAATAGCTAACTAGGGAAAGTACTGTTTGATCTTCCATCTTCTCCTAGCTTCGTTGTTTCTAATTATGATTCGTTTAAGGCTCTACTAAATCCTTTGCAAGATTCTATTGTGACATAAGGAAAACTAGATGGAAATGAGTTCGATTCTCGATTTGCAATGAACCAATAAGTTTTGAAAACGTAAAATCCATCAGCACGCATGAGCGATGAAACAACGTCGGTGAAAATACCTTGAAAACTCGCTATTGGCTTAAAGATTGAATTTATTCGTGACCATAGGCTTCTTTATTTACAGTTTAGATCATTAATCGAACGCTCCCTTTGCCAATATCTAACTATCCAATTATCATTAACTTTTCGATGCCTTTTAGGCAGCGTAAAAATACCCATTTGCTCAAAAATACGTCTTTCTCGCAAAAATTACGCATTCAAGGCATTGGGTCATATTCAAATTACTGAACAAGATGATTTTACTCATTTGTACTCGGTCCTCCGTGCTCAAATATCATGTACTCGTTACAATTGGATTCAATTGTTATAGACTATATTCAAAAAACATTGGCTTGCTTACATAAGAGAACCATGTACTTTTTAACTTTCATTTTGAACATGAATGTAAAATGCTCACTGCGTTTGCGAGGTTGCTACGGTCGGTTTTATTAGGCTGGAAGAAGCAGAATTGAAAATCCATCTTTCCTGCTTCATTAAAATTCTGTCTTTTCTGACACGCGGGAAAAATATAATTCATAGATAACATTTCAACTTTTACGCCGTAGTCTAATTTAAATATAGGCAGTGAAATAAGTGAAATAGTAATCATCGTTACAGGTGCGTTAATGAGCAATTTACCTAGTAGTACACACATGTCCCAATACGCAGTGAACATGTTAACTAATTCTCAGTACCTTGTATATAAGCACTGCAATCTGTAGCATCTTGATGCTGGCGTCTTTGAAAGAGCGTCTGTGCTCTTGCATGAGCCCGACCATCACGCTGGCTTTGCCGTCGTCGTCTGCTTCCTCCTCGAGGTCTTCCTCACTTAAGCTGTGTCTTCCTATAAATGAAACACGTTCATATACGTTGTAGAAATATCTAGATATTAACGTACTGTATATATGTATTTCTTATTTGGTGTCGTCTTCAAATAACTTTCGTTGGTTTCGAAACACAAGTATTTTGGCGCGCCTTTGATAGAGGCTCAGATTGTTCCAGTGGTTACGAACACTGCTTAGAAAACCCAGCAAATTTATTTAGTGTAACTGTTCGAGGTAAGGTAAACTGGAAATGGTCTTTTGAGTAGCCTCTCTGTATCCAAATATTATGCATTAAAATTCCACTGTTATTGCGTTCCTGTACTTAGTGATGCAATAGTCAAGCTGTAAACTTAGTCAATGGTAACTGAAGTTAAGCTGCATTGTGTTCAATTGGGCATATGCTTAACATTTATGAAGACTTCACTTTTTTTTATGTCAGCTCACACCCAGTAAGTGACAGACATATTTCTGCGTGGATTTTATTTTCAGTAAACTTAAATTAATTTTTTCAATAAGAAACAAATTAATTCAGCTTCTAAGCATGAGTGGTTTTGAAATTTTCTTCCTGGTCTGTATTTTCTTCCCATACCTTCAATGACAGAGTTTTGCACTGTACCTGCTTTGCATGTACTACATTTTCTTTTACATGTTGCTAGGAATAACATCCGGAGTACTTCAAATCGCCCAACATTTGATACTACGAACATTTTCTTAAAAATTTATTTTTTACGTCGCACCTCTCTCAGGCCAATCACACGCTTGCCAAAATTGCACGATGGCTCAGAAAGCTGCCCAAATCTTTGTCCCAGTTCTGGCCACTTCGGTGTTACTGAAACACATAGCCTTTATTCTGCCTAAAGCCCAGCTCTCGCAACGTGATCTAATTTTTTTGCACCACAACCATCCAACACTTTTTTTATCCACACTGGACTGCGGCCTCAGAAACCACTGAATAAAAATTCATCTGGCAAAAATATTTCGAGAAGATGTTAAAAGAAAATGTATCCATATCAAGGTCATATACGTCCTAAATTAGTTCTACCGTCATTTAACATCTTTTCTATACACATGAAGTGAGTGAGCGAAACCTTTTTAAAAATTGATTTGCTACTTTCGGTGACATGTTAGATGGCGCATTCTGTTAGAACACTACTCTTTGATAGCATTAAAAGACTTTTACAACCTTTCACTAATGCCCATCATAAAGTTTTAGTTTTCTTTTATATTTTTTGGTTAAGAATTACACTAACGTTAGGTAAAATCTGGCAATTATTTCAATGAAATGCTTCATTACCTTGTTGTTGTTACAGTCTTACTTTAACCGATCTATGTACGAAACTCGCGTCTCAAGACAGTCTTCCGATTATGACTCGCATGAAAATAAATCAAAAACTATGGAAACGATTTTATAAGATGATGAGGACGTATATCGCGACTCGTAAATAATCATGATGTAACTAACCAGTGTCGATGATTTGCAGGAGGATTTGTGGGTTGGTGGAGAAAAGTTCGAAGTTGTTGCGACTGCCTCCTGCGTTCACGCCTGCTCTCCAGGACCCTCGAATTTCCTTTGTCTGTTAAAACAAAGCAAGATGAAGTTTTTAGAGCAATCTCCTTCTGAATTTCATTGTCGGGTTTTTGTTATTCGTTTGATTATCAGGTCTAAGAGTGTACACTTTTTAAGCTATGAAAGTTCATAAACAATTTCGATTTATTAATACTTTCGAATGTATCTTGGTAGCTTCTCAACTGTGCTAGGTTTTGCGAAAAAAAGTGTTCATCGAAAAAAGTTTACGGGAAGTAGACCACTTAGTAGAATGCTTTTGCTATGACCTTCCTTTCATTAAATACCACAGTCATTTCCTTGAATTGTTTTAGGTCTGCTAATACAATATAATTACAGGATTATAAATTCGGTTATGTCCTCATCTCTTAAAATTATGGTTCAAGAACTCTGAAGTTTTACACAAGTCATTTAATTACCTTCATAGTCTCTGCTGACTTTTCCTTCCCATCAGATTCGTTAATGTTCTCTAATTTTAACTAGGAATTCGAGACGTTAACGAAGAACGAGTATTATATGAAGATGTGGAAGATAGTGGTAATAACCGGAGGCAAAAAATGCATTTGAAGTTTTGACGACATCCCAGACCTGTATAGAGAAAGACACTCACCTTTTCTACTCTGTCCACATCGCCGTCTCTATCGAAGTCTGGCCCGATCATGCAGACGCTGACTTCCTCGAACTGCTTAGCGAAGTCTTCATAAGAAATCCAGGACTCACCGTCCCCGTGTAGTTCGTGTTTCCGTAATTTCTGCCTTTGCCGCTCCGACACGCCGGCCCATACTGAGTCACTGCCAGGGCGATTGTGACTTTAGTGGTTAAATTTGCTCTCTAATTTTTGAACAAAATTTTACCTTGTCTTCTTTCATCAGGATTTAGTATTAAATAATTTGTCTTGTGGAATTATGATTTTTGCTTCACTTATAAACTGATCGAAGTTTTTACCCTTAAGTATTATGGAGCAGGTATTTGCACAGTTCTCTGACAAGCATTGGCTTAACAAATATTTTTTAGCGACTTCTCCAGGCCTTTAGTGCCTCATTCATAGGGTAAAATGAAATCTTTCAACACAGGGTACTAACTCAGTAAGAGTATAATTTTAATTTGATGAAAAAAGTAATCACATATACATGTATAACATAAAACTCTGATATTTCACGATATGAAAATACTTTGAAACGTTGAGATAAAATCAATATCACGATAATAAAGGTAAAAAACAACGTTAACATCTGCGGTAACAGTGATCATCCCTACCGATCTAATAAGAGTAGCCCAAAAATCATTCATCAGAAAGTGACGCAACAGCATTACGTGATCATTGCAAATGTTTCTACTTCTCTCATTGGAAAATCTTAAGAACATTTCAAGTCAAGATCAGAACAATTAAAGTAAATTCCACTAAAGAAGAAATTGAGTACCCTATCATGTTTTGAAATATCAATAAGTAAATTTTACTAAAGAAGTAATTGAGTAACCTCTCATGTGTTGAAATTCCACTAAATAAGCAACAAAACAAACAAACATCGGCATCTTTGGGATGCTTTATTTCCAATCAAGCCTGATAAATATGATCTTAAGCATTGGTTTTTCAAATGTCTTATAACTAACCCTATATATAGGACACCATGACGGTTCCCCCGCAAAGCCGGTACTCATTTCCGACATCTGGGTTGAGTGGGGTATTGTGCTTGAGCTTTCCCTTATACCCAACGGGTAAAATCTCCGCGCCAGCGCCGGGATACGAACCCTCGTCTCCAACATACAAGGCTGATCCCTTAACCACTGTGCCACGGAGAGCACAACGAAGAAATTGAGTGCCCTATCATGTGTTGAAATTCCACCCGAAGCTGTCGAGCACAAAACAATGCGTGCTAAGACTTACTTGTCCCCCCACGAGCCTTTCCACTCGGCCTCGTTGGCCCAGGGGTTCCTGATGCGGATGAGGTTGACCGCACCCAGAGAGTCGTGGCGGACGCGCGTCACGGCTGTCACGGTGTATGCGTGGCCCTCCACCAGCCCGTTCTCGTCCGTCTTGTATGCCATCCTCCAGTCGCCCTGGTCGTGTGTAACGTGTGCGAGTGATTCGAGGATGTAGCAAAGATGTGCGAGTTTATTGAAGGCGCATATTGTGTGAGAATCTCGAGGACGCAAAGTGTGCAAGTATCTCTAGAATGCAAACTGTGCAAGCATCTCTAGGACGCAAAGTTTGCAAGTATCTCTAGGACAAATATTTCATCTCGAGCTCTCACCTTCCTGGAGCATGTAATGAAAGCACCGTTGCGTGATTGCTTGTAAATGTGCTTGAAAATTTTGCGGAGATCAGCGTTCTCGTCAAAGTCGTAACGCTCCGCCAGCCCGCCCGTCAAATCTACCAGGGCGTCCATGCTTTGGCCGCCCTCCATTGCCTCGTACGACCCATGCAGCCTGGAAAAGGGACGGAGTTACGCGTGCATGCTCTAGTTCAGTGGTCTCCAAAATACCGCCATCGGGCCGTACTTACAAATTTAGTAAGCGTATGAACGCTCAGGGCGTGTACTCGGCAACCACTCTAGAATAATTTATGGATATTGACACGAAAATTGAAACTGTTTTGGCTGGCCCTTGGAATTTACTCGAGTAATCAGTATGCCTCTAAAGCTGGAAAGTTTGAAGACCTTTTTTGGTGCGCTACTGCTTATGGGTCGTTTTACAGGATGGGCGAAATGGATTCATTAATTCCATAGCACTAAAATGCTATCTATGAATCCTGAAGGCGATTTCCTTTCAAGTCTCACAAACTCTTTACGTGGAAGGTTCTTCTGCGTAAAAATCTACGGAGTCAACTCCGGAACCATCAAACAGTGGATGAATGCGAAGGTACAGCTGTACATTAGCGGAAATTCATACGGTAAGTGGTCATGCTACGATTAGAGTTATAACTCAATCATCTAGTTTGGCCTGATATGCTGGAGCTCAGAAATATTTTTGGTTCGTAAATAAAAAATCCGCCCAACTGATGAACAAATTGAGGGTGGACAGTGTCGGGGCCTGTTCAATTCCCTCAGCATTACTCGCAATATTCATGCAAGGATTCAGCGCCTGTATACCAGACTTGTCAACTAAAATACTCAAGATCCACCAATCCTTGTCACAAGCTACCATTGGACGGCATCAGTGGAAAACCAACTCGTCAAAAAAAAAACACTCTCAGGCATGGTGGATCACTACAACCCACTCTACACGACTAACTCATTCCAGTCACAGTCTCTTACACCAAGCACGTACAAGAAAAATTTCCCTAGCGTCAATATTACTCAAATCCCACCTCTAATCCAATCCAGCTAGATGGCTCATACCATAATCATCTTCAGCACATCTGATATACCGCTCATTCTCTCCCTACTACTCAAATACCCCATTCATGAAAATCTTCCTCTCTTGCACATATTCCCTCTCTGCTCATAACTTTCGCTCTACAGTTAGACACATCACTAGCAGGATGTAAACGAGTATTTGAAAAAACATCGGTTCATTAAATAAACAGAAAAATGAGCTCATTTCTGGAAGGAGACTGCACGCAAGGAACTTCAGCAGCTATAGACAAAAAGTTCATGACTGACTTGGCGTAGGCCTTCTCGAGCAGCGCTGCCCAAAACTCCGTCTCCTCCGAGCTGCGGGCGAACAGCAGCTTGCCGTCCTTGGTAGGGAGTCTGTCGTCTATGCAAACGGTCACCCAGTTGCCGAAACGCCAGAACTTGCACACGATCAAGCCCTTGTAGCCTCCACCATGCAAAATTTGGTCAGGCCGTATCACCTGTACTGACAAATTTCGCTCGTTAAATGTCAAATTTCACGTGTGTTTTACAGTACGACAGGGCCTTGTTTAAGCGGATCTGAATTGTAGCGAAGACATTGTTTTCGTGAATAAATGAAATTAGTAATAATGTTAGCCAATGTTTATTCCTCAGTAATTAATGACCGATACACTATTAAATTTAGTTGGTGTCGAGTGCGGTGAGTTAGAGTACGATATAATTTCCAACTTCGCAGCCTTGAAGCTATGATATACTCTAAAGCATTTGCGTAAGCTCACAGCATACACCATCCAGTTAATTAGAATCAGCCGCATTACTCACTCTTTCGATGAGCTTCCGTTCTCTGGCGACGGCAGAGCAAGAAGACAAGAACCAGCAGTCGCCTAGCGAGCCCTGCACCACGTCCCTCTTGTCCACGCCATCCACGAAAACTTGAGGGTTCTCTACCAGGTCCTGCCAAATCGACGATATCATCGGGCGCGAATCAAGGTTATCAAAAGCACGAAAATGCTCAAGAGATATTGAAAAATTTTTCTAATCAACACATCTGTGAACTATGTAGTGGTAAGTTAATTGTATTAAGGCTAGTTCTGAGAAATTTAGCATCGAAGATTACTTAGAACTAAAACTGTAATCTAATCGTTAGCTTACGTTTATTTTCCTATTGATAAGTTTCGTGGCGAATAACTTCCTTTGAGTTTTACACGAAGAATTTCAGAAAAGCAATTGATGTTCAAATTTTCCTTGTCTTCTATTTCTTGTCATTTTTCTGTGAATCTTCCGAACAAAAAAATATTCTGGTAGGTGTAACATCTTATAAACTATTCTATTTTTCCCTCTGTCACGCTTCTTTTGCATGAAGAAAATCAGTGATGAGAGTTTGAATTATGCACGGGGTAAAACTTACTCGAAAAGGGCGGAACTTCTAACTTTATTCTTGACTATCCGCTCAGTCAATTTCCTACTAACCAACGCCAATTTTATAATTCACTGAAACTGCAACTTTGAAAAGGCAAACCCCTTAGGTCAACTAAGTATTAATTTGATGAGGTAAAAATGCCTTTACTGACTTAATTAACGAATTGAACTAAATTGCTATGAATTGGTTATGGTGATTATTCAGTTACCAAATGCATTTCAAATTTATCGTTGGAAATTGAAAACTGATGTTATGTGCGCCTATTTCATTCTAGTTGTAGCAACACATGAGCATGCTGTGTGACGGGACACAGTTTTTTCTTTACCTTGGGACGGCGCCACTCCATGCCTGTGGACCGGCGACTCGAGAAGAAAACAGAGGAAATTTCAGCAGGAAAGTCAGGGTCTTCGTACAGCTTTCCCTCTGGCAAACTTCGTTCCAACTGCAGCGCATATTCTGGCTCCTGGAGGAGGAACAGTAGCTAAAGCTCCAAGAAGTATTCTGACAATTCACGTTTAAAATTTTAAAAACCATGAAAAAAATACAAGACTTTCAGTGAACATTAAAACTGAAGTATTCTCAAGAATATCTTATTAAAACGAAACGAAATTGTGAAACTTGCAACAGCGAAGTAAAATTGAGTGAACTGAGTGATTCTACCATCTTGCCCACAAATAACAGGGTGCGTGAGACAATTCAATTGACTTCTGAAATAAAGTGCGCCAGATTTGCCTTAAAAGAACGTATACGCTTCTTTACTTCAGATCAATAGGGCCAAGGGGGATCAGCCGTGTTGTCTGACGGTTGCCTAACGACGGAACGGAACCGAAGCAACAACATGTGCATTCAGTGCAGATAACATTTCTATTCTGTATGACCTTGAATCAACCTGTATCAATGAAGAAATAAACTGCTTCGCCGCACCTTTCGCTTGGCTCAAATTTTGCAAGAAATGCATGACGATTCTCACAGACATTTACTCCTAAGCTTTATCTTCGTCTAATCGTACAAACGTCAGAAATAAAGAAAAAACATTCACCATAATTTAGATAGTATATTGTCCTCCCCACGTGAATTTAAGCTACACTCACCACAACACCGAGGTTTCCGTTGATGAACTTGCCCTCTGGCAGCTGTTCCTCGCCCTCTTCTCCCGTCAGGGGCTTGAGCTCCGCTTCATCGTTTGGGGAAATGTCTCCATTCTGAAAGAGAGCCTATGATTTAAAATTTTTTTTTCACAGCATTGGTTTGATTTTTGAAGCTTCGGTTTTTGGGAAAGCTAATAAAGCTTATGCAAAGCGCAATTTTCATACGATATCAACTATCGTGACTTCAAAAGTGTGTTTTTAAATGGGTTTTGAGCTAAGAATTTCTCTGAATAGAATGCTATTAACACGTTGAAATTTTTTATTCTATGAAAACAGCCAAACTACAATTTGCTGTAGTTTCAATGTGAGCCCAAAATTAATTTATCACTCAAATAACTTACCCAGAAACCTGTTTCTTTTGTTCAGAAGACGTGCGTTAAGACCTTACAGCACACGTACAAATAGGCGCATGATGAATGAATATTGCCAACTTTACTCCATTATTACTCCAGTACAAAAAGTAAGACTTAACATTCAGCAAAAAGTTTTTACTTTGTTCATACCCTCAAGAAGATGCTAGCACACACCAAAAACAAACTGAAGTTGTCACAATATCAGCAATTCTTCATGAATAACCCGTAGTGTTCCATACTCACGAATTTTGCGACGCTAGCCTTTCTCTTGATCAATGTTTCATCAGCAACGTTTCCGCCGCTCCATTGCTCGTACAAAGAGCTCGGCGTGCAGCCCATGGCGCAAGTTCCGCTTCTCTCTTAGCGTAATCGATCACCTTCGCTAACTTGATGTTCTGCAACTCACGTTTTAATTTCCAGTCATTGACGCACGGGAATAGTAGAGATGGAAGTACAATTCTAATGAGTCTGCAATGTTTGTATCAGTGACTAGATGACTTAAAATTATTTGGGTTTATTCGACATTCTGTAAGTGAAACCGAATAAAATTTACAGGCTGTGCAAGTGTCTATGATCATTTTAATGCAGGCTTGAAATGCCTGCATTAAAAACAAGCATAGCGGCTTCATTCATATCATTTCGTATACGGAAAGAAATAAAACACATGTAATGTGAGTCTACTACAACTAATACTCTTGTGTAATAATATGGGTGTTAATGAATTACTAGGAATGACTGTATTACACGAGTTCCTATTTTTAAAATATCACCCGTTAGAAAACTTTTTGAAGAAACGAAAACGTAAGCGCAAAAGCTAAAATGAACACAAAATGCATTTTATTTTCATGATAATGCGAAACAATTTGATATGGAAACAGATTAAATTTTACACTAAAAATTAATTGCCAGATCTGTTTTCCATGAAACATACCATTCTTTATCAATGCAAAATAAAAATGCTCC
Organism: Morinoia aosen; assembly: GCA_030386875.1. Classification (NCBI taxonomy): domain Eukaryota; kingdom Metazoa; phylum Arthropoda; class Malacostraca; order Amphipoda; family Talitridae; genus Morinoia; species Morinoia aosen. The sequence continues at coordinate 57,878,542 of CM059561.1, read as the reverse complement.
AATCCTAAGATTGATGATTGGAATACCGAATACCTAAACTTCAGTCTCTACTTCAAAAAGCACCCACTCCAATGCTTCAATGATGCTGAGCTAGTGCAGTTGCTTCGATCGTTCTGCCTTCGGTGGAAGTATTGGAAGATATCACGATACAAAACTTGTACCAACATTCAACAATTTTGGTGCGTCGATTGAGACATAATTATTTACGAACATAGCAGGGTTTCGCAAATAAAATTAGGATCCTTTAGCGAGTTCATCGGCGTGAACGTTGAAGTATTTATACTCAGTAATACGATCATTACAGGTGATAAATAAGTGTGGCGTAAGACCAAGAAATGGCTCCCAGATCATCACCAATTCACTTTGTGTTCGCCTGCAACCCTAGGTTGCTCCCGCAGCAATCAGTTCACATAATCTTTGCTTGGTATCAATAAGCAGCTATTCGTTGGGAAAAACATAAATGACGATTCTTGTTACGCATTTAGTTTGACGAATCTGCATTGGTTAACGCTTATGACTTTTGGAAATTTAGATCCTTGGATTAGCGATGGGAAAAATTGTGAAATTGTATCGTTTTCTTTAAAGCATTTCGTTCACTACAGGCGTGTTGTAAGTACGCATAGAAACCATGTCGTCTGAATGCTTTGTTCTGAAAGTTCTTTTTCGTGTTAGTTTAATGGGTTTTACTGTCAATTCGTTCTCAAGCTTTGCTGACCCAGTCGCTTAACTTCGCCGCTTGACTCCACAATTGCTTTCAGTGAAAGCTCCCGCCCGATATATTGTGCCCGTAGTCATTACCTTATACGTTAAAATCACGTCCAATAATTTAGCGGTTTTTGCTACAGCCGATCTTGTTGAAAGGATTCCACAGATTTTCCTTCATTTAACTTCTAACAGGTCGCACATTAAACCGTCAGATGGTGTACCCGAGCTTAAAGTGTCGTGAAAATAAATTGAAAAACAAAACTTTGCAAATTTCAAGGCAAGTAAAAACAAAGTCAGTCAGTGAAAAACAGATTAGAATGAAATTAGCCATGGATGAAAATAGAAGACGAAACATTTGTGTCTTTCATAATGTGTTAAGCCCCGTACTTCACAGGTATATCGACACCGTTTTTTTCAAGTTGGGTAACCCAAAGATTTTTAATCGATCCTCTTCAATTATGGAACCTTGTTTTTGTAGTACGGCCAGCCCCCCAAAAAAACACCCATTAGTTAATAAGAAGATTAATAACTTGGGAATGGATTGTGGTCAAATCCTTAAAAAAACAGAGCTTATTTGAACCAATAAGCGTTACAGCGTATTAGTTTTGAAGCGTCGCAAATGCTGCGCGATAATTCAGCATCATGGTAGATTGATTATAAACTTGAGCGTGAGGAAGATTCCGAACAATCATTATTGAATTATTGACCTCTGTTTCTGACAACTTACCATGATCATCCATATCCATCCATTACTGTTCCTGTGCGCAAAGAATCCGGAGGAGAACGCCTGCTATCTTGATACAAATAAATATGCAACCGAGAGTGCTCGCCAGTTTACGCATGACGATATGGGCAACGTTGAATAGTTCGTAATGCGTGGCTGTTATTTCCTCCAATAACATCACATTTCCCCAGATAACATTACTGACACCTTGATTGGTGAACGTTCAAGTTGTCAAGATTAGTTCAAAATACGTCCACGCTTAAGCAAACAGTTATTTAGAATTAATAATTTTATTCTTACAATCGAGCCCAAGCCACCATTCTATCCCACTTTGCAGAATACAAAGACAGTGGAGAGACCGTCATTGATCCAATGTGAGAGTGGATAGTGACATAAGGTGTAAACGGTATGATCATCAGTTTTCTTGTTCCCTTCGTGACCGAAGAAAGTATGCAACAATGCGCACGAAACGTCAACGAACTGCACCTCATGTCTAAGTGATGACAAGGTGTTGCACCTCGACAGCAGCTCCAGCTTTCTATTGAGCAAATCAACTATGGTCATCGATTGACCTATTACTAACGCGCCATTAGCGGCGTAGCTCAGGTTTTTTTCATGTCACTACCCGTGATTGGCAAACGAAAAAATTCTGAGTATTCACCATCTTTTTTTAGTTTGCGAGTTGAAAAGACTCTCAGTTGTCCCACAACTATAAAAATATACTGACACTTCGAATTATGAGAATAAACAGTTTTTTTACAAGCAGTGTGAATTTATGAATGTAATTGTACGTTCGAGGCTATTATAATAATTTATTTCTCAAAGTGAAACTCTATAGTGACATAAAATTTGAAAACTCTTGGAAAAACGAAAGTAAACATCCTTTATAATTCTTATTTCTCAAATATATAAAAGTTGCTTTTTTAACGAAGCGAAATTTGAATATTTTCAAACTCACACATGCGAAGCTAATTTCTCAATGGTTCCGTTCATTGATCTGGGAGGCAGAGGCTGCAGACGAGGCTTGAGTGTCACGAGTGCCCTTTGCAAGGCGAGAGCATTTCTTGCCCTCTGATGTTGGCATTTGGAGCAATGAATGCTTCTGAGTTTGATTAGAGACCTGCACGAAACCTTGACTGAGATCAGATACTATAGTTTGATTGAAGCACTCGTAGTTATCAGCACTATGATTTGCAATTAGAAGTTACGGGTTATTTAAGAACGAGCTGACGTTCCAAACCGCACGGAAGTTTGAGGCTTGTGCGTACCTGTGCTAAGTCATGTGCTTCATACGCAGAGACTGAAGGGCCGCTTACACTGGGGTACATTTCGGCCGTGAGGCGCGACACGTGTATACGAGGCTCACCATTGAGTCTCATATTTGTGTGTGTTTATACGAAGTTCCCTATTCACGATGGTAGTTACGAGGCTCTTGAATGTCGTGTATTACGAATTCGATCACAGCAAATAGAGAACTTCTCAGTGGTGAGCCTCGTATACAGCACACGTGTCGCGCCTCACGGCCGAAATGTCCCCTAGTGTAAACGGCCCTTAAGTGTACGGAGAGAAAGCCTCAGGAAGATGTAGGAAAAACTAACTTGAAAACTAACCCAAAAATATGGTTGACGATACATACATTTCTAGATTTTTTAATACATATCGAAGCGAATACAGGAAGGACAAGAGCACAATGATTTTGGGATTTATGATAAGGCAATGAATGACAAAATTCGCTCATTGAAATGTCAGACACGACCTACGCTTCAGATTCATATCAAGGTGAAAAATGAAATGTTAAATAATAATCTGCGAGCAAGCTAGACGGGAAGGATAGTGTTCCAGTGAATTTGATTAAGAAAACCAATAATTAAACACATGAATGAGTTACTGAGTTATTTTAGCTCTTTCGCTGCTGCTTGCACGCATGCGATCTTGCATATTGCACAAGTCAGTAGAACACCGGCAGTGAAGGGCCAATTTGAATATCTGCGTATCAGTCAACAAGAAGAGGCAATCAAATTTATAACTCAAATATTTTACGACAGATTTAAAAATTGATGCATAACTTATTGAAGAGAGAAAACGAACTCAACGTCAATGTGTCAACTGAATGTCTTAAAACTTCAAGGTTTCTAAACTAACCATTGGTGACATTCGCGACTACCATGGCCGTAGTTTAATGAGGGGAGTATTTTTCTTATTTTGAAGTTCAAAACCGCATTTAATATTATTTACATCATATATATTTACATAAAAAAAGTTTGTTCGATTATTCGCAGTTTCATTGAGCAGCATTAAATCTAAAGCGTCTAAGTGAAAAATTCAAATTAGATGCATATAATCTATAATTAAGATAAATGAGATTTGAATTTACATTTCATAACTGTCCAAGCAGGGTGTACGTATTATTTTGATTGGTTTTGATTGATTATTTGATAATTTGATTATTTTTGATTACGTATTTGGATTGGCCACAGGGTGTTGCGCTGAGTACGTATTATTTTTCTGAGGAGATAGCAAAGAAGGAGATTTATTTGTAGTGAAATAGGTGTACAGTTCTGTTGTCAGAGTCGCTCTCCACTAGTTACGCGTCAGCATAATCCGAATGACACAATCTTTCACGCAAACTTTCATTATCGCAGGTTGTGTTGCTAAAAAAGCGTCTGATACCCTAAAAGAGATCAAAATTAGTGCGTTATCTTTGTCATGAACTTATTCTTTAACTCACGCATGATCTTCCTCATTACCAAGGTTCCCCGGTTTTAGTGTCAATTTATATCAAACGGATGCTTCAAATTCCTGCACCAAAACTTCAGACCTACTAATCCAAATCTAAGCCAAATTCCTTGAGGCATTTATCAGTCCTTTGTCACGCCACCCTTTCTGTCTCCGAGCTCGGCCTCGTGGTACGGTGGGAGTCCCTCGATGTGGTCGCACCGGCAGATTTCTCTCAGAGGTGCTGCAACACTCGGCTATAAATAAACTGCAACCATCGAGTGGGCTCGAAAGTAGAGCAAACATCTATGTAATGTTAGCCGATCGATAAACTGATGCATAGGTCCACCATAATACAATGAGGGCCAAGCATAATGTAGTAAGTACAAAACATAATACAGTGAAGGTCAAGCATAATACAACGAGGGCCGAGCATAATACAACGAAGGTCACGAATAATACAATGATGGCCACGGAAATTACAATGAGGGCTAAGCATAATACAGTGAGGGCCATTCTTAATAAAAAAATCCCTAACAATCGAGTATTTTAGTTTGGTTACATTTTTTAACACTTCCATTGATAAGTTGATAAATATTTGAAGTCTGATAAACTAAATAAGGTTCATGGCGTGCACTATGATATGAAAGTAAGGTTAGAAAATTATAAAGTTGGAGAATCAATATTTAAAAATGTAAAGCGCGTCCGCAGTTAGCTCTTTCAAAAAAATGAAGGTTAAAGGCGTCTACCAAATTTCTGAGAGAAAATTGCACCATAAGTTTGTTCATTATCTTCACGGCTAGAGGGAGCAGTAAACATTTATTTTTGCTTCAACCGAGATGAAAAATTAGCCTAATTTCTAGTGGTAAACTCAATTCTGCTCGAGTAAATTCAACCGAGTCAAGATTGCGCGTAAAAAATGAGTATGACATGAAAGCCTCATCTCTTTTAATTTAGTTCTCGAACCGATGCTCTAAAAGCTCCCAGCACACTTCGAGTTCTACTATTTAAAAACAGTTACCTGTAATAGATTTTACGACGGGATTTCCTTCACTACACATTTTTTGTATCAAACGTAACTTTACAAACAAAATTTACAATTTTAACTAGCATAATTACTAGCGAAAATAATTTAGACTTCAAGAGAACATAACTGTAACCCTTTCAGAAGATAGCAAGCTTTCATTGCGCTCAGAGGAACACCTGCGCACACCATAGCATGACAACGGTTGTCACAACACTGAGGTGCTGTTGTCCAGCGGCGCGGCCACTTGTCCTGGCTCTGCAGGTGTTGCGACCACCAGCAGCCGTGGCCTTCAGAGAATGAGCGAGCGCTCGATGATTCGTTTGTCATGTGGAAGTTTAGTGCTTTAATTTTGTAAGACCGCAGCGTGTTGGTGCTTTAATGAGTGTGTGCTGTGATTACTGGATATCAGATATACTTTGAAGCCTCTCTTAGCAAATATTTGATTGTCTATGGTATCGGTTAATCTGAAACTGGATTAAGAGATTTTTCTTCCAAGTGTAATAAATATTTCCGTGAAATTTATGGGCTGCATTTCGTGTGTTAACTTGCAGGAGTCATAACATATATTTTCAAATTAAAAAGCTATTTTATGAATTTTCTAGGCGTTATTTGGCACATTGCTTGTTGGTTTGGATATTGAGTGCTCAAAAACCATGGTATAGTGTTGAGAGAAATTTGTATATTGCTTCAAATATTTAATTAATGATATTTTTCAGAAACATGCATGCTTATGTAGAAAACTTATTGCTTCAAAAGTAAGTATAATATTAGGACTGTTATCCGTAGACTTTAATACACTTTCTTGTAAACAATTTAACCCTTTAACGTCCCAGAAGACACCAGTGTCCTCTTTCAAAAATACCCTATATATTTTGTATTTCTAGTTCAATTAGTTCCCTAATGTGTTCTTTGAAGTTCTCTGCCGAGTGGCAGTTCCTATCCCATCCTGATATCGGTGACTGCCTGATGCCAGCGCCAGTTTAGTGACGGTGGTTGTGTTAACGGTAATATGAGTACAAAAATTCGGACGTTAAAGGGTTAAACAATTTATTTACCACAGGTGATACAGAGGTAGAATGTTTCTTAAGTCTAGTATAATGGTCAAACTACAGTATAGCTACCTGTGGGCCCGAACAAGTTTAGAGACTTCTAGGGCGTCCTACCGTTAAATTCTGCCAAGAATTTTTCCTTCAAAAATGTATGGAGAATGTTTTGGAAACGCTAAAAACAAGAAGTTATCACTACTGTATGCACACTAATACAACTCAATTATAATTTACAAACTGTGTTTGTCGGAATCTTGTTTTTTCCTCAAAATTAGATTTTAAAAAATCCGGTAACCTACCACTAAAAAAAATTTACTCCAATTTTACCAGGTGAATGAAAGATAAGTTCGTTTGTTCAACGAAAAGCAGCAGTGTTTTCCCCCTGCTTATTTCTATGTAAGGTTGGTGTTGCATCAATTATGGAAAGGAAACAAAGAGGTTGGTTAAACATCGTTTATTGATCGACACACCGAGCACTGTACACCGTCCGTACAATCTGCACGAGAAAAGCCTGCAAGGGAAATGCTTTTAACATAAAAAGTTCAATACTTTTGCAGAGCTCTGGATTTATAGAAGAACAGAAGCAAGTATGCTTGATTCATGGTAAGTAATAAATATTTTTTAGAGTTCAGGAAGAATATTGTAATCGAATTAGCATGCTACATCTCTGCATGCGTCGACCGTGAATGCCTAAATCAAATTATTTTTAGTTTTTATAATATGTTATCAAATAAGCAAGTCTTAGCTTTAGGAAGTTTTTGTTTCCAAATGACAGTAAATTTAATGAATAACTTGGTCAAGCGAACCCTAAGTACAGCATTTGCGGTAGTTCATAAGCAAACCACTGGTTTTAAATTTAATGAATTGTAAGTATTGACTCAAACATATTTGTTACAATACAATTGAGTCAAAATATAAGTACCTTGTTTTGAAATAATACCGTGGCATTTCAATACATATCATATGGTGCAATTTATAACGAAGTAAATTAGATCATATATGCTGTTTTATTTTTCGAATTTGACCTCAAGTGCGCTGAAAAGCAATAGTGGGGGTATCTTGAATACATGAAAAACCATAAAACGAAGTTTCATGAAGAACATCGAGAATTTTCTGATGAAGGTCACTACTCGCTTGAAGTTCTATACCGTGCAACAGACTTCAAGAGGGAGAAAGAAAAAGAGAAATAGGTGTACACACCGAACTATGAACCTAAACCTAAGACGGGTTCGTGCAGTAAGTTCTGCTACTGCAGCACTCGCAAGGGAACGCGAGACACGACTCCCAATCAAACTTTATTGCGAAAGCATGCATGTTTATCGCCATTGAAGTGATTTAATTACTTGGGCGACGAAAAACATGCATACAGGTGGCGAAAAAGTTAGACTGGGCTCCTAGTCAGCGTTATGCGTCCCTCTAACCCCTGCTAACTAGAACATAAACTATCAGAAGAAAAATTTTGCAATTAAACTTGTGTAGAATATTCAGAATAACGTATACTAAATTGCTGAGTTTTTTGAAATAACGGCACCGTAGCTATTGGTTGCTTAGAGATTGTACGTTTGTACCTGATGCGAAATGCTAAAATACCAGGGTACGGTTCATCCTATCTAATTCATTGAGAAAGGTCGTTGTTCCTACTTTAACTCATTTTCTCCCTTCGCCACAACCGTTCTACAAAAAGATTCTATTATTTTTACGATAATTGAAGATGACCAATTTTCATATGGGTTGAATGAATACACGCATTTTTTAAGTATCATCAAATTGAATCTCACACAAGTCAAAATTATAATTTTCAGTAGTTGAACAACCTGGAGCTTGTGTTTATAAGAAAAATAGGCCACGAACATATATTTCTCCTTAAAAAAGATGGTATAGGTTCAGTAAGTAGCAGCCTCTCGGATTATCCTTTTCATGACCTCCTGTGCATCTCTGCGATGTCGTCCTCTGCTGAACAGCGTCATCCAAATAGATCTCACTCGCAGCGTGGTTCTAAACATCAAATACTTAGAATAATTGAGAGAAAAAATTTTGAAGGGCTTCAATAGATTGGAGTCCCCATTCAAAGACACACGAGCCCTGGCAAAAATATTGAAGGTTACTGATGCAAACAGTAAATTGGTGATGCTGTTTATAGAAGCGTTTTGAATAAATATTCACTGTTTTTTGCATACGATGTTCACCGGATAATTTTGATTGGTGCTTTCGAAGCACGGAGCTAGCAAAATCTGGAGGATTCGCTGTTTCATTCTCCAAAACCCGAGCTTGCTGTACATTACTAAATTTGTGCATGGTTCTTCATTGAAAATTGTACGCTAGAATACATATTTAAATATCCAGGAAGACGTTTCAAACAGTTGGATACGAACGATGTTTCCAACTGTAATGCGTTCACACTTCAGATGTGTGGAGACATATCAAAATCTTATTGAAAAATAAGCATTTTGGAAACTTGACAAGAGAAATCACAGTTAAATTCATGGAAGAATCGGTTTGCATTCTCAGTAATTTTTATCTTAATTCTACTCGGGAAGACATGTTTTTTTTTTGCCACACAGCCAACCACAAAAAAAGAAATAGACAAAGTTTTTCGACAGAATACTATAAGTGCAATATTTAATAAGTGATAAAAACTGAAATTTCTACGTAGCTTTAACATGTGTTTAAGCTTGCACTGCGGACTAGGTGTCTCACAATAGTTCATACGTATGAGTTCCATGCGCTGTACATCCAGCATAATACCAGTTATTCTGCTTTTCTTCAACACCATTTTCCAGTTACCTTACATTTTCTTCAATCAATTCTTCTGTAAGGTGAACATCCAGTTTCTAGCTTTCTTTACAGTTAGAATAATTCCCATAGGGAAAAAAGGAACATCTTGAAAGGCAAGGTTTTCTAAAGGGAAGACAGAGAGAGGTAGGAAGCTACGATGCAATACTTTGCTGCGATTCGAGACACTTAACACTCGATTTTTCAAGTGATCAAGCGATCAGAAGGAGACCGACCAGGGTGTAGTGAATTTCGTAAAATGTCTTTTCTCCAATTTTAAATCACAGAAAACTTTGTAGTTAGAATACTTTTTCAGTCATTTATTCACCAAATACTAATATATTGTACTTCTAATTATTCCCCGGCGGTCTCCTTAAACTGCTATATTTCTACTCAACAATCATAGCAGCGACACATCAAATACTTTACATAAGATTACTGGAAGTCCCGTTACATTGTGTTTCGGAAGGAGTTTCTACTGAGCGTGGCTGGGTACACGAGAAACTCAGGTTTAAGCTATACGTGTCAAATCCAAGTTGAAGCGCTCGCTGCCTTCACTTCGATTTGAATGGTCAATTGTAGAAAAACTACATAACGACACCAGACGGTCGTCTTCTTTTGGGGCATCTTGGCTTTTCTCAAAGAAATATATAGTGTGTATTGAATAGGTTCAAAAATAAAAAATGAACAAACATATTTCAACAGAATCGAAATACAAATTCATGTTCCCGTTAGGAATATTAAAAGTTAGATCGAAAACCGATGATTGAATTATAATTGATTTAAGGAACGATTTTAGAGAACACGCTGATTCTACTTATTCTTCTCTTAAATTTAAATACTGGAATGTATTTAGAGTCATGAGAGACTCAGTCACTACGATTCTAGAGGAAGCAGTGAAACAAAGCAAAATTAAAGTAAAAAATAAAATTAGCTATTTACTCAATAAATGCCTCGACTTGAGACATGAAAATTGAGGTATTAAAAACTCCAAGGGTAAAAACATAATCGATATTTCAACCTCGAAAGATATAGAGCAAAATTTTATCTCTACTTTTTTGAGCTAATTCATAATATTAACTGGCATATAACTGACTTAGGTGGGTGCCCTCAGGTCGCTGTCGTGAGCAGAACTTCGCTGTGACGAGATGACCAGAAACTACCGAGTGGTTCTATTGACACCGTTGGTTTCAGGAAGTTCGACGGAAGACATAAGTGCTGATTTGATTTAGTTGGAACTTTCTTCAGTTTGAATAGCTGCTAAGAGATCATACAAGAAGAATTAATGTCATTGTTTTAGTGATAGCAGCATTTTCGATTGAGCTACGCACACCGCTTTAAATTTGGGGTCTATAAAGCGGCAGACGAGAGTTTTTGTTCGATATTTTTGAAAACTAAGATGGTGAGTTTCTCTTGAACAGCGAACACTGTACTGCGAAAAAAACACTTAACCGCTCACTCTGTATTGCAAGGGATATGTACTTTTGGGAAGCTAGTATGATATGTGATAGGTTTTCTTAGCCTATGTCTACTTATATTCTAATAAATTATAGTAATGAAGCTACATCGCAGGTCGCTATTTACAGCACATTGTAGCGCGAACATTCACTACACACTCACATGCTCACTTCCAATATTGATAGACTTTTAACATAGAATTTATGATACGAAATAGTCTGCAGGGATCTAAGATTTGATCAGATATATATTTCAGGTGAGAAGCAGAGGAAAATTTAGACGATACTTTTCAACGACTCATAAATAAATGTCTCTATCTCAAATTTAAAAGATCTTCTTAGCATCTAGGTTGAACATACAGTAAGCCCAACTTTCTCCTCCCAAATACTATTAGTCTACACGAAAACCTGAGCCGGGGCAGAGAAAATTAGCGGTGCTATGATCTTTGAATTCTCTCTGCCCTAAGCTGGCATTTCAGCTGCAGTCACGATGATCCTACGTCCTTCGAATGTGGTTGCCCTGGGCTCCAATTTGTGCTTATATCACTTATCAATAACTCGAGTTTTCCTTAATTTTTTTACTTCTCTCTGCTAAACTGATCCCCGAGAGTCTATTTTTCCTGAATTCTGAGGATCATATTACACCTACACCATAATTGGCAATCGCATGTTGTGTGCTGCGACCATATTCAAGTTCGTAAATTTCTCAGTTAACGACGAGTTTTTCCGGTCGAACTCACAAAGTTTCACAACCATTTCGTTCCCTAAATCTAGAGTTGCTCTGCTTGAAGCACCCGACAATGCGCTGCCGGCTACCTAGTAAAACGTGTGAGTGCGCTGCACAAATTTTTCTTAGCTCTAAGAACTGGCGTACTACTTCGAACGAAAGAGAAATGATGACGAATCTGTTGCATCTTAGTTTTCCTTTTCGTGAATATGCCTGGGAGAAGAGGCATAACTTTTGGAGTTTAAATTAACTTGAACTCATGCGTCCATTGACTTCAATCTACTACAGAATTTTTTATCTGCGTTCATAAACATTGAAAATAGTAACTGGGTCAAGAAATAAGCTCTGTTCAGTATAGGAATACCTTCAATAATGAAATTAAACTCATATCATTTGTAAATTAGCAGCTAACATATTTTTATGCTCCAAACTGCCATAGCATGAAATTATTGGACCCACGAGCTTCACTTTTCTAACTTTTGTTACCAATCCACGTGTCCAAACAATGAGCATAGATACGAACTGATACTTTTTGCCTTTTTATGGTTGGTGATACATTCGCAGGTTTAACAAGTTAACTCCGGTAACTAACTTACGCGTTTTACTATTCGGCGCTTGTTAAAAGCCCGTTCTTTCTTGGCTCACTCGTTTCCTCAATTAGCGTTGCATATGCGTTTCAATAGTTAGCGTTGCCCACGCGTTTCACTAGTTAGCGATACACTCGCGTTTCACAAGTTAGCGTTGCACTCGCGTTTCACCAGTTAGCGTTGCACTCGCGTTTCACCAGTTAGCGTTGCACACACGTTTCACCAGTTAGCGTGGTCCACGCGTTTCACTAGTTAGCGTTACACTCGCGCTTTACAAGCTAACGTAAGTGTTCACGACGTTCTGTCAGGCTGGCTGGTCCGAGGCCTGGTAAAGATGGCGTGGACAAGAGCTCCAAGGAGTAGAACTCGGTGATTGTATCTTCATTCCTCATAAAAATAGACTCACTTAGCATTAAGAATCTTCTCAAGTACATAAATAGAGGTCAGAAGTTAAATATAGCCATGTTAGCATGATTGACTCCAATGCGGATGCTTCTTTCTGTGCCGATCATAGCAAAAACGAAGGCATTCCGTAATCCAATTTTGACAGCAGTACAAAATCGCATCAAATTTGAAATTTTAGAGAATCGGTCAAAATAGAAGTCTTTGAAAAATATGAATTAGGAAATCTACATTGGAACGGAATGCTATTTTTGTTAAGATTATGAGGTACTATAACAAAGCAAACTAAGGTCAGGAGAGTAAGGCTTATACAGATTCCTTGGCGAAGGCTGCTATGGTCATTTTGATCCATTTGACTGCGGTCGGGTTGACGTCGTCGTATATGCGGGAGCGCTTGCCCTTGCTGCACCCGGTGCCAGACACCGCCACGCCCACCACCTCCCAGCGCCCTGCCCACTCGCACAGCAGCCCTGCGCCGCTCATCTCCTCCAGCTGCACACAACACAACATTTTTAGCTGGGCTTAAAGAAAAGGTTTTATTTTATTATGGGATCTTTAGTTATTACCCAGTCTAACTTTTTTGCCACCTGCATGCATGTTTTTCGCTGCCAAAGCGATTTAAGCGATTAAGTCACTTAGGCGGCGAAAATCGTTCTTGCAGACTTTTAACTGAAGATGGAGCTGGTCTTCGAAACGTTTTATAGAATTGACACTGTGTACCTATTTTAAATTCAGAGTTAGGGAAATCTTTTTTACATATTATTTCAATGTTTAGCGCTTTCCTAGTTTTTCAATTCCTAATGATCATTCGCGGAAAGAAAAGTAACTTACCTCAATTTATACATATATATCATTTACACTCATAAGTTATTGTCTCCGTGTAACAACTAATTCTCACGTCTATGAATAATTTGAACTAAACACAGCGAGATATGATTATTTCTACAACAAATCATTTTCCAAATGAACCCTCAAGAATAATCCTACAGCACAACACGGGCTGTTCCACAACCGTCAAAAGCGGCATGCCTTGCGTGTAGCTGTTACGAACGAACCAAAGGAGGATCTGCGTCAGCGTTCTCTTTGGACGCTGAATATTTACCAAACAGCGCTCAGCTGAGTGCGTCTGGGCGCCGCAGAGCAAGTCTCTGGATGCGTAAGAAATAGATCCTCCGGCGCCTCCGTTGCTCAAGTAGTTGACTCGGTTGCTGCACTCGCTCCCGTTGACAACGTTAGCACGGAGTTCTATCAGAGGGTCCCCTGCCGGAGTAAGTTCAGTAGAGTACAAGAGCGATATCTGGAGGAAGATTGGTTTTTAGGATACAAACAACAAAGAGGGGGAAGGGACTCTTACCATCGTTTTCCTCATCTACTCCTCTTTTCAGTCCGAGTTGTTTTGCTTGTGGGTAGAAAGAAAGCTGCTTTGAAAGACACACGTTTACAACAACCCTACTTGAAAAAATGAATTCGAGTGACATTAACCAATAAAATATCTTAATTAATACTAGAAATATTGAACACTAAATCAAGTTTTCCGATGATGTCGCAATTAAAAAAAAATATTATTTACATTCGTTTGGTAGGAGAAGGAGAATGTTAATGAGTTTTGAGAAAATTTTCAGTACGAGTAACTTGACCGAAGTATTCGTTTCTACAATAAGAAACTAATATTCTTTTGCATCAACTGACTCTGCTCTTTGTAGTATTTTTAATGCGTCAACGATCAGTCTGTGTCATTCGGGGATTAAAATTGGATATGTGGAATTGATTTATTGACTCTACGTTGATAAATGTTATGAAACTATTGCGTTATGTTTTTTCTTTGCAGCTTTTATATCGAGTGATTTTTGCCCTCTGTGCACAGACTGGAGCTTAGAAACTTATAATTTTCATCATTTACTTTTTTATGGTCCATATGGTATAGTCAGTGCATTGAAGAAAGATTTCATATTGAAGTGCGAGAAATATTGATAGCTTAAGCTCGAGAAGTTAGAGTGAGTAAAATATTGCTTCTTAGTACAAATTTTCAATAAATATCGTGAATTTTTTACGCTTTTGCTCACAACTAGAGTTAGACGTTAAATACTTTATGGAAATCCTGAAAGTCACAGCTTTGCGCTAGAGTTCGTCATTGTAAGAGGTATAAATCTACGGGACCAGTGACCTGGTTTCAAGAACGATAGTTCTAGGAACTGGTGAGACTTTTCTTGACTGTTTTGACTTCTATTTGATAGATGAAAGTACCACTTGGAAATGCTTCATTATTGTTATCATATATAATTTATGAGTAAATTTTATTGAATGCTTCATCTCATTTACTTTTACCAGAAGAAAAAGGTTGTGAACTAGAAAGGTCAATAGTTTTTCAGCCGTGATAAAATTACGAGTTATTTATGCACTTCGAAATAGACCGTAAGTTTGCTCCACTTATAGAAGAAAGAAAACAATTATTCAGCAAGGGAAGTGAAGACTACGCAGGTGATTACAGCACAGAAATTTGGCGCCTCTCATCAGAGAAAATGACCACAGAAATTGGCACATTTTAGCACCCAAGAAGGTTCGTTTTCTCATAAAAATTTTTCATGAGAACCGGGTTAGGTTTTGGTCTCAGTTGATTTCAGTAATTTTTTAAAATATGATTAGAATTTTAAATAATTCTTCTATTCGTTATCCTATTTAATAGCTCGATTTTCCTTCAGCTGGACATGTCAAGAGACATCACAAGCCAACATCCGAGACTTTTACTCGGGTCTTTCTAACTTGTTTTTCTAAAGAAAATGGTAGTAAAGTGCTGTCTAAATTAGTAAATTTTATGCTCGAAATGTGCATTTGTCTAGATTAGTTACATTGTTCGAAGGTTGAAATACGGTAAATTAAGTCGGTATAACAGTTTAAAAACGCTTCCAGTTTACTGACTGGAGTTAATATCGAGTTAATTTTGCTATAAATAAACATTATTTTTTCACTTCTGTTTTAGCAGTTACACATGAGTAAATTTTCTTGAGCACCTGTTAAGAATGCAATGTGACACATACGCTTTTAAGTTAGTAACGCTGGTTTAAGTTCATTTGCGTTGAATCGTACCAAAATTTGGCATGTGCAATGAAAAGTAATGACTAATTGCAGAAAGAAAGGCAGGAAATTTCAACTGACAAGAGAGCTTAAGTCGGCGTTTCTTCCGGTTATATTGGGAAAGATATTGGAGGGTACAAAACATGAGTGACGTTTGTTTGCGTGCAGAACGGTCTAACTTCCAATATGAAATGAAATCAGCTTGAGCCCGAATGCTCAGGGGACTTGTCACCACAAAAAATTGTTCCCACTGGCTCAAGAACTCATCAATTTTGGCGATTTTCGGAATTGGACGCTGAATTAGAAGAAAATTATCCGGAGTGCGATCTGGGATCAGTTTCAGACGACGATGTAGAGACGTAAAGGATGGCAGAGCTATCAAAGTTTCGTTTTTTTGGCATTTATTGCTAGATGAATTGCTTTACAGGCACTGATCGCGCCTCTTTTTTACTACTCCATACGCTCATGGCTTAAGGCAGAAATAATATTTAGGTTCAAGAGCATAAGACTTAAGGATTAAAAACTGTTGACGTCATAATAATTTTCGATTTTGAATATATTGATTATTGAATATGGGTAGAATGTGATGTTCTTTTAACGTTTATCTCCTCA
Organism: Morinoia aosen; assembly: GCA_030386875.1. Lineage (NCBI taxonomy): Eukaryota > Metazoa > Arthropoda > Malacostraca > Amphipoda > Talitridae > Morinoia > Morinoia aosen. Next base: position 57,862,696 of record CM059561.1, on the reverse strand, counting down.
GTGGTGACGCTGATCAATTAGACTTTATGATATGCGTAAGATAATCACATGTAAGAATGCATTCAATGGGGCATTTTCTTAAATGAGGACACAACTTACCCATCAAGTCTACGATTGGTCACGGAGGGCAAAAAAAAATGAAAGACAAACAATTCAGAGTTTCTACCGTAAACAAGTGAAAGACGTGGGCAAAAATCGTACATCATTCAACAGATATACTACAGTAAAATAATATGCCTTATCAAATTACTTCATAACTTACGGCATCTGGGGTTCTAAAGTAGGAAAATAGTCAGAGGATGTTGCGTAAGTTAGGCGCTACTCCGTAGAGGGTGGGACATGTAAAATGCTGGATCACAAAGTTATAAAAAACTGAAATAAAAACTACAAATTTAAACGGCAGTTTATGCGAAAAGTCTTATGTTTATTTAAAAACGATGCGTTAAATGCTGAATTCTGAATATAAAATGAATTTTACCGAGGATTTTTTCCGCAGTTGAAGGGGACTCGTAAAATTGAAAAGGTTTATAGTTGGAATAAGTAAATAAATCACTAAAAGTACGTTAAATTCCACAAATGCGGTTGAAGAAAAATATTATTATTCTCATAAACAATAATGAAAATCAAACGGAACAAACTAGGGAAAGAACATATATGCTCCTTGACCCAAAAAGTGCTTTAAACGAGCTCAGTCGTTTCAATCCTTTTCTTCTGCCACCCTAATTTCCCCCAGTACTTGAGAAGAAGAGATACAGGAATATAAGAACAAAAATCCCTCAGTAATATCCTCCACAAAATTGGTTCAACGGAACGAGCAGCGTAAGAAGCAGGGTTTGCAGCCTGATTATGTAGAGTGGGGTACTTTATGACACAGATTTTTCAACGACTTTTACGAGAAGAAGAGTGACAGAGACACAGCATTGGTGAGAGACAGACCTGAGTGTTGGCACACAACATCCACTAGCATTTCATAGGTGAAGGAGTTGGTAAACGGTCATTGGAGCATTTCAGCGCCTCACATTTATGCGGGAGGGCGTGCAACATTGTCGCTAACATGAATTGTGAGCAAAGTTTTGAAGGTTCTGGCATTACTCCAGGCTAACTCTTCGCAGGGCTAACAAGTCTTTCGAGGTTCAACTGAAACCGAGCAAACAACTTACACATAAAACAGCGTTTGATGCAGTTTCTTATACAACTAGGCAAAGTTCATTCGTTTTTAAAGCAAATTGATATTTGTTCAATGAATATTTCATTCCCACTCTCATACTGAGTATTTTATGTTCTCATGACGATCCTATTTGAAAATTTGGAACAAAAAAGTTCATGTGCAAATACGTTGATCTAACTCTCTGTACATTTAGCTGTCATTTGGATTAATTTTCACAAGCCTTGATCATATTCAAAAATATTTTAGAGCAATGAAATTAAATGAGAAGAGCTTAATGGTAGTACAGAGGATGGGCCACGAGTGACAGACGTACGGAAGCTCGACGTCAGCGCACGCTCAAATTTCCTGTGGCTTTATTTAAAACTTGAATTATTTTTCCTCAAATACGAGGAAAACTGTGTAAATTTAACTTAATTTGAGTTTTAGTCACTTATTTTCTTCATAAAGTTAATTAATTTTATTTGAGGCGTAGCAATTGGAGTGTCTGTAGAAAGAAAGAATTAATTTGAGTTTATAATTTTTCAAATATTGTGAGTTCTTTCTCTCCCGAGGTGTTTATCAGAGGTCGTTGTTTAGGTGCAAGAAAGTTGTCTTATTTTGAAACCGTATCTAGAGTGCAACATTCAATCGGAAAAGCCGTGAACATTTTCACGCCGTCACGATCCCATCGTAAATCGTGGGGCTAGTGGAGCATGAACGGACTCACGTTTGCCTTAAAAGGCATCGACTGGCTGGCAGGAGATTTTTCTCTCCGCTCCTTGCGATGAAACACATTGTATTCGGTATTTCTTTGGCCATGCACATCGCAACTTATCTTCAAGTGTTCGCGTTTAAGCTTCTTCAGCTTTAGTAGAGGTAGTTTGTTTTGTAAGATAAGCTTGGTATAGATGTTATCGTCTCAGCATCTACCGAGCACCACAATGCTTTTTACAACGTAATTACGTGCTGTTTTGCTTCTATTACAGCTATTCCAGTGTCCAATATTCATTTACCACGGAAGATACTATGATATTCCGCCTTTTTCAGAAGAGAAAAATGAGTCAAGTGGGCAAAGTTCAATAGAATTTAGATAATATTTAAACTAAATAGCATTCATTTGACTGTCAGTGCATGCAAGTAACATTCGGGCTAGTGATGCTGGAAAATGTTAGTTCTAAAGAAATTATTCATTTGTGTGTTTGTGTTTAGGAAACGAATGCTTCGAATAGGATGGGTTTTGAGAAGCTCGAGAAAAGCAGCGTGAGCTGTTTTCTCACTCATTTGGTCTCATCAATTTTTGCCGTGACATTCACTTTTTGCCGTGACATTCACTTTTTGCCGTGACATTCACTTTTTGCCGTGACATTCACTTTTTGCCGTGACATTCACTTTTTGCCGTGACATTCACTTTTTGCCGTGACATTCACTTTTTGCCGTGACATTCACTTTTTGCCGTGACATTCACTTTTTGCCGTGACATTCACTTTTTGCCGTGACATTCACTTTTTGCCGTGACATTCACTTTTTGCCGTGACATTCACTTTTTTCAGTTCTCTCCTACCTGGCATCGTTTTTTGAGTAATCATTGATCTTGCTATCTTGGTAGATTTTTGCGTCATCGGCCAATTTTTCATTTGATTTGGTTGATGTTAAAAAGACATATGATAACTTAAAACCATTACAATGAAATCCAAAAGTTGGTGCGAGCACAGAAATTTTTTTAAACTTTTTTGGAGTCTATAGTACACCAAAAACCATTAGAAAAACTTTTTACGTACGAAATTTCAACATGGATTAAAATTACTGAGTTTTGAAGCGCATACTTATCAAAAGCATATATTCAAAGTAACGAGTATGATTATATAAAAAAATATTAAACACTATCATTCACTTTTGGGTACGGATTGAACTTTTGACTTTAGGTTATATAAAATTGACATCTGATTTAGGAAGGGGCTATTTTAAGACCAAAATTGCTCGTATCAATCTTTAGTTCCTGTCGTTACACCTTAAAAACATTTTAAATATGCCCACTTGCGAGCATATTAGAACAATCTCTCAAGTCTGCAGCTTGAAGCTCGTACTGCAGAAGTATCAGTCCAGTGACGACTTTCAAGTGTACTTATAGAGTCAGATTGTGTAAGTGGGTGAAAGCAAAGTCTGGTGCAGAAATCTCTCTCATTCCCTTCTTATTGCTAAAAACATATTTATTCTCCAAATTATAATTATCTATGACTACTCATACTACAGGGCTTTATTTTTTCACTATGCAACTAGTTAACAAATCTGCGTGAAGTACTAAGTTACTATGTCATGTGAATTGTTTAGAGTAGGCCACTAATGAGGGCGTTTGACGCAGCTCAGAGCCAAGAATAACAATGGGAGGTTATCCATGCACGTGATTGAAAGATTCGACGGACTACACCTAAATTAATTAATTACTTCCTAAGCACTTCATTCGATGCAGATGCCATTCCAGATCAAAGCCGTCGGTGGGGCCGTAGCGGAGAGAATACGAGCGCCCACTCCAAAGCTCTACATGGCAGAGAGCAAGGCCGCTTGGTGGTGCGATCACTTCTTCATTCACAAATTGCAAATTACAGCGTATTTTTAGAGTTAAATTTCTGTACTTAAATGAATTTATGGCTTCAATGTTGGTATCAGGCTTCGAACAAAAGCCCCTAACAGGAATAATCATTCAATGAAATAGCTGAGAAGTTTTTTAGAGAACTTACTGTAGAGCTATAAAGCGTGACGTAATTATTTGATGACGGTCGAATGAACTATTTAGACTATTTCATTAATTTTTAACGTTACTTGATAGGAAATAGCTGAAAATATATATAAGAAGAGCCTCAAAAGCACCTTCTTAGTCCGCGACGACAAGAAAATAATACACGGCTTTTGTTCACGTGTTGTTCCATCCTAAATTATTTTTACAGCTGCTTTACACTAAAGTAAAGAACTTGAGACACGCAGCCATGAACATCAGTGTAGCTGTTCTAAAAATGGCGTGTGAACAGAACACAAAAGATCTGTAGGGATTGCAGCGCTGAGTGTGTTGAGATCGCACCACCACAGCGTTGCGGATGTCCTAGAAGAAGCTGCGTGTGCGCGAGCTACAAGTCGGGTGCAAGTCTAAAAGGAACACAGCTGGACATGGAGCTCCTCCTTACCATTTTTTTCGAGGGGATCTGCAGTTGATTGACAAAATAAAATAACATTTGTTAATGAACTCCAGTCAGTGAGCTCACAAGTTTTATCCATGTTTTACGATGCATAAGTTTGAACTTATGTTAACGTAATCACTGAGAAATTCTATTTGGTACCCAGTTAAATATGTTGCAAGTTTTAATCTTTAAACAACCAATCGAATCTGAGTCACGGATTATCCGAGATTTTTTGAGCGTTATTGAAGATTAATTGCAAATTACTCAGAATTTAACTGGGTAAAATACACACAGCTTAACTATTCGTTATAAGAAGTTCACTGAAACACAAGAAGAATAGCAAAGACATGTTGTGAGGTATGAAACAAGGAGAAATGTAGGTATGATACGTATCACTTGATGTGATTACTATTATAGCATAACGGAAAAATGAACCAAAGCACAACATTTATAAGGCTGTGAGGAACAAACCGTCATTATCAAACAACTAGTATTGTTAACGTTAATGCATCCTAGAAGCAGATAAGTAAAATACTCTACGACCTAAATGATGAGACAAATCCATTCGGTTGCCTAGTTTTCAGTAACGTGGGATTTACATCAACATTGCTGCTGTCCCAAGACACCTGTAGGAAACAAAATATACAACATTTTTACACAGTCATCGCAACAAAGTTATAGCATCAGTTCCGTTCCGTTGTGAAATGCGTCCCAATGCTAAAATAAGTATCGTTATAAATAGGATGAAAACTCCACATTCATCGTCGGAAAATGCGGTTGGCTCGATTGAGACAGCCCTGAGGCGAGGAGAGCTGTGAAGCAGAGGCAATGAACAGAAGAAGCAGAGCTGCTCACGAGGACCTTGAGGCAATCAAGCGAGCACAATAGGCACGTCCGTCTCCTGCAAGGAGCAGGTCGACCGAGTTTCATGGAGGTTACAGCAGTTCTCTACAACTTCAGAGGAGGAATGTGCTCAAATGACGCTAAATGACGTGGAATGGGAAACTAAGATGTGTCCTCCTGTAGTTCAAGAAATACGATCCTGGGCATCTGTTCTAATTAACAAGCAAGCTACAGAAATTTACAGATTACAAATGTTCTTTGAGCCATGTGGATATTACAAACGCCAAGTTATGTGACTGAATTCTGCAGTTCGTTAACCAATAATGTCATGATACGTTATTCGCCAACCTGCCTAATTAGATGCACACTTTAAACCTACGCGAAAATGAAGATAATATGCAGCTTATAGAACTCTAAAATATAATTCGATTCGTCTTCAAGAAAACATGTTCAACGGCGCTCTCGTGCTGTGTCGGAGTTTTGTTTCGATCGCTCACACAGCAGGAAGTAACATCTCACTTCGTTTCCATGGAGATTGGAGATGCATGCAAGTCAATAATGAGAACTACAGTTTGCGTATTTAGAATCCCCAGACATATTATCATTCATTTCATGTATGTTCTTTTATGCTACATTTATTCTTTGTAAGTTGTTATTTTATTTTCTACTAATAATAGGAGTTAAATGCAATCAAAAGAGTCTGTATTTAAAAAGCTTTAAGATGTTTGCACTGTGGATAAAAATCTGTATATCTGTAAGCATCGAAAGATTTTGCATTTTAAACACACTGTAAAAATGCAAGTGCAATTAATTTAAAATAATAATTTATGTGAAAGTAGAATCTATGTACATATAACGAAAGAAATTCGAAATTCGTTTATTGTTTTTGAAGGAGGAATGATTTGTTTCTCATGCTTTGGGTAAAAACAAAATTTTGAAAATTTAAATTATATGTATGTGGTCAAAATAAATTTTGGAAATTTTCGTAGCGCAAGAAGATGCAAATTTGGAAAAAAACACCCTCACTATACACACACCTATACAATAAAGCGGTGCTGGCCTGCAACATTTCAGTTCAGATTCTTTTTTAAGTTTTACTTTGTTTGTACTGAGGTGTGCGAGAAATGCTCCCACTAAGAATGAAGATAATAACAGCTGTAGATAAGATACCAGAAATATAGGAGAGATGAAAGAAACGTTTCGCAGAATAGAAAAATAATACAAATATGTACTTATCCTTTAGGCTAATGTTCGCTGAAACTACAGCCTCAATATCATGTTCCACAATGAGACTATTCTTTCATATCAGCTGAACTATCCGTCGCGTGCCTCCGATCACCACTCAGAGACCCCGCTTCGGCCCTTCACGCTAATCGTCCGTTGCGCTTGGCTTTTGCTCCTTTCAACTTGCCTCAAAGATTTTCCTCGCTCGCTCGAAGAAAATGCTATGATCGTCGCTGCTAAATTTAAAGGACAGTACCCATCCTTTCAAAAAAATACCAAATTTATAAATGAAAAATTTCCAAAAAGTTCGAGATATATTCACCGGTTCTTTGTCCTTAACTCAACTCCTCAACATAATACTTAGTAATGGAGTCTGGAGTTGTTACTTATTTCAAAATACTTTTAGTTTTCTAAAAAAATATATGGCTTTTTTATGATCTGAGTCGAATATTTGAAGTGAAACTAAACAAGCATCATTCTCATTTTTGGTTGTGTACCTTGCCTAAGGAACTCACTAGGCTATTGCATTTACCGAGTGATTCGCACAGTGCCTCTACTGCAGCTCTGTGGCCGGCTGCGGCAGTAACTCTCCGACCGGGACGCTCGTGGCACATCTACAACTCTGTCAGGTAGGCTAAATTGCGAGTACGATTCAGTACTCTAGACGAAATAAGGTTACTTCTTAAGTATCTACCTAAATCTCACAGCCAAATTTTGCGTTTTTGGTGACCTTGCCATAACACGACTGGATATACGAGTATTCGTACTCGTAATGAAAATATATCTTAGGATAGCAGAGAGGGAATCTAGCAAACAAACTGTAATTACAGATAATTCTTTAAGGACGCTAGTGGCATTGTAAAATATGAAATAGTTTTCTCACTTTGTAAAAATGAGTCAGAGAAACTTCCACATTGTGTCTTCATTTAGGCATATATTTAATTTTTTCATTGCCGGAAATATGTTTATTACCAATTATTGCATTCAAATCTCAGAATTTCAGTTTTCTGGCCGTGAGGTAGACACATACGACTAAACAGATTTTTTTTTACAATTTTAGTATAACTAAAATATTAATATGGGCCTGATTGTTACACTACAACACTATTAATAACTGATCACGTGTTCGATAACATTAAATCAGAACAAAAGTGTAAAGGTGAGGCTGTTATAGTAAAGTGGAATCCTCCGATACTAAATTGAGAGTTTTGACCGTCGTATGCTTTTTCAACACATGCGCTGTCATACCATTGCTGGCTGTGTTTGTTTGCGAACTAGAATTTCGTGGATAGCATCAACCCCATAAATTCTGCATCTAACGTGTTTACTATGGAATGTTCAGGGATATAAAATCCCAAGTAGAATTGAAGTCCCTCTGTTCAGAATTAGTGTACGGCTGTTCATGCCAGGGCAGCTGTACATTCTTGAGAGATTCCAGGAAATGGTCTAACGTCGCTGAGTGTTCCAGCATGTTTTAAATAAGTGTAACGCATGTCATTTTGCGAAGTGAAGTTTACCAGTTCGTGTGGCCTGTGTCATAAATAATTTAATGTCGTAAAAAATTCATCCACAGAGCCATCAATCCAACAGAGTTCAGCAGCTAGAATCCTAAAATTGTGTGATCGTAAGGAATAGTGTGACTGATAGTAGTTTATGAACTATTGTAAGTATATCAAAGGTTTAGAGTTTAAGTACCAAAGTCTATAAGAATATTACTCTGATGGATATAGTTTTTCTCTAAGAGGTTCCAACTCCTTCGTGGAAGTCCACAAAACTTCATCAAGTTCCTATTCTTCTGACATGAACCCTACAGCTCGTAGCGTAAATGCATGGTTATAAGAATATTTTCTTAATCTGCTCCTTACGTTAGTCGGTAATATTAATCACTTCTCTCGTAGGACCAATCGCTTAATAAGATCCACCACCGCTTAGCAGCTCATTTGAATGATGTTGACCTTTGGATTCTGCATGCACCCAGGCTTGCAGGTCAGCTCCAAAGCTGAAGCCGCAATGAGGCTTCCTAAAATCTGTGTTGTGCGTTCGTCAACAGTACACCACACCTACGTTATTGCATCAGTCAAGATTTTACAAGGTGTTCTCAAGTTATAAATGAGAGAAGCTACAGCAATATGAAGATAACCAAGTTATTCATGAAAGAGATCTTGCTAATACAGAGAAAAATGATTTAACAGTTAGGTGATCGTGTGTTTATTTTGCCATGGCTCGCATATGATTTAGTTGTGGATATCCATCATACATGGGAACTTGAACTGGATGTTGTTAATAAGAAAAATATGTAAGCTGCATAGTCTGTATCTGTGGTCTGTTAATTCGTGCGAGTAAAAATCTGTTCCGTGAAATATGTTTCACTCCCGCACTAATGAATAAAATAAGATAATACATGAATGTTTCACTGTATTATTATAATGAATCTGATTGATCAATTACAATGCCAAAATAAAGTATCATTTATTTGGTAAGAACATAAATTAAATGACAAACAATAAGTGCAGCACCACGTATACGTTTTAACGTAATGAGTTGAATTTATTTTATTTGAATAATAGAGGTGTTGCACAAAAGGATTAGAGTACTGCCATGTAATTATTGTGAACGATTTAGGCAGTGTCAAATTTTCCAATTATGAGGAGAAACATGCCGTTGTGAAGCGGTGCTTCACTGCGTACTATCACTGTCGTGCACATTGGACATCGAATCACGTCAGTTGTACCGACCATACACTGAGACGTAGGTATGCTGATCAACAGGTAATGAGTAATTGAACAGGTAAAATGCTACGACAGCCTCCTTATTGCGTCATTGGCGCTCACGCTTCCAAATGCAATCCCAAAATTATACAGCAACAACTTTCAGATTCTAGGGCATTGGCTCTGTTTTCCCGACTACGTATTCGCATCATTATTCATTTTGAATAGCGAAATGCTATTCAGCGTTCAATGACCCGCCCAATTCCTTTCTCTAACATATTTACAGAAGGCCAAGAAATTCTATGCTTTTTTAGGCAGGGTTGGCACATAAAAAACCCACCTAAAAAACCCACCCAAAAAAGCCCAAAAAACCCACATTAAAAAACCCACTAAATATTGGGTTTTTTTGGCTTTTTTGGGTTTTATTGGTGCTATTTGAATTTCACTTGTTTTCAAGCTTATAGAATCAAAATGAACTAAATATTTATTTTGTCAAAAATTTGTCCAAGGCATTTGCATGACTATGACAATAAATATTGAAAAAAATACCACTATAAAAATAAAATAAGAAAAACCCTAATCACAAAAAAAAAAACTCGAGGGGCTAGTATATTTCCATGAGTTCTATTTCCAAAGTAAAAAACAAAAACTAAGAAACAAATGCAGTTTGACTATTTGAGAGTAAAGAGACTTCTGAATTCTTCCTCTGTCTTCTAGACTAGACCGCTACTACAGTACTACTTTATTTCTCTTTCTACATCCACTGCCATTTTATCGTTTTCATCCACATCATGATCATTTGTGAGGTCGCGATATAATGAGACCAATTTCTGTGCGCGTTCCGATCCTAATCTATTTCTCAATTTATTCCGCACAATTCCAAATGTTGAGAAAATTCTTTCAACGAATCCTGAACTTGCAAAGCAAGAATGAAGATTGCTTATAAACTTGCAGAAACTCTCTGCCAGTGTTTTTTTAAGAATCTGCGTTTTCTGCTGTTTCATGTCTTGAATATCCCACCATCAACGATGATTCGTTGTCTTAGTGATATTCATGTTGAACATGTGTTTTGGGAAGATGTTGGAGTCCTTTAATTTATACAAATAAATCGCACCGATCAACTCCGGATTGTACTCAGCCAACCACTCTTCAATATCTGTCTCCTGTGAGACATTTGCCGGAAATAAGTCTAACAATTATAGTCAGATGGGGCAAGACACGACTGCAGCCATCATGGGGTAAGAAAGTAAATAAACGACTGGCCTATGGTGAGCATTCAAGCTGCACTGGAACAAATTTGACGATGGAATCTGTTAGAGCACTTATTTCTAATCGTTTTAGTGTTTGTTGCTATCCTGAACTGCAAAAAGTGTTTTTTTTTGACAAATTTTTAAAAAAATTTTGGCATGTGACTACATGTTGTAACATGTAACAGTGTGGTAGGCTGACTTGGCTTGCACTGCCAAGCCCTCCAGCTCATACAATACACATTTTAAGTTGTTAACAGCATGACTGTTAAGTGATGTGCAGCTGTCTTGCTTCAAGTTGCTCGTGGTGGTTACTTATGATCTGCAGGGTGCTTCCCTCTCACATGACTTGCGTCTGTCTTCTGCTAAAACAACTTACGATGAATTGACAAGCATAGCGATTCTCTTTGCACATCTTATATCTTTACAGACTGCACAGCTATGTCCCTATGCATATGGTAATTGGTAAGTGGTAATTGTGATGGACAAACTTAATTCATATATTGTTCATAGAATGTAATAATTCATATAATGATGTAATATAATGTTGGAAATAAAGTAATCAAAAACAATATTTACTCAATAAGTGTATATAAATCTGGAAAAGAGGCAACTGGAGCTATGTGAATAACTCTTTTAAAAAAAAAAGGTATTACAAAAAAAACAATAAAGCCCCAAAAAAAACAATAAAACCCCCAAAAAAAACAATTTAACCCAAAAAAACCCACGTGGGTTGGGTTTTTTAGAAAACCCATGGTTTTTTCCATCCCTGATTTTAGGTGAGTATTTTGCACAAAGACGATTTTTTGGTTTGCATGGTTCCGCATGTCATAGGATTTATTCCAGAAATTTTGTGTGCATAAATGCTCGGAACTTTTTCATTTTTAGCTTCCGTAATTAATTTAGTATCAAATCATAATTAAAAGCCATTTAATCATTATATGCGTATTATTTATTGAATAAGTGAAACATGAGTGAAGGAAAATTTTTCGAATACTTTATCTTACAAAAAACAATCAGATATTCTGCTTAAATGTTGCCCTCACTTGAAAAATTAAATATAATCTGCCTTCAATACGATATAATTCCTGAAATCCTCGCACTGATTATTTAAAGAGGCTTAGAGAAAAAACAAGGAGTAGTGTTATCGTTTTTTTTTAGTGTGACGCTAGAATATCATAGAGTAAAATCCAACAGAGCTCAGCAACTAGAATCCTTAATATTTTTCATATTGTAGTGTACACGACGAGCCAAAACGAGCTTAAAACTGAAGGTATAAACACGGACTTCTACCATTTGTTAGGTTTGAATTTTCCGAGACGCCACCGAGCTGTCCATCGTCCGGTTGAGAGCCACCAGAGAGTGGAGGCATCCGACATAGTGGAGGTAATGAATGTGAGTCGGAGAACAGCTATCGGGTCTCGTAGACTTGATTTTATGATAAGACAGGACAGATGAACGAACGTCGAGAGTCCTCCCTACGTACAGGGAGAAGAAGGGGACGAGCTCACAGCATCTGCTAAAATAGTGTGAACTAGCCACGAAATGTTATTTCACAGAAAAATTGTTTTTTCATTTTTTTTACCAGTAAGTCGTCTTCGGCTTCGCAGTTTATCGACTTTGGCACTACTTCAAGAGTCTCAGTCAAATTTAGTTTCGAGTGAAATTTGGGTTTCAACTACGCAAAATCAACTCTTAAATCTCGTGAGTTTCCATCGGCGGTTTTGCCAGCAATTTGGAAGACTGCAGCTACGTCGTGGGAGAACGGACTAGACTTACAGGTGGTCTGCGTGAAAATGAGCTGCAATCTTTCAAAAAAAATATTTCCCCATCAACTTTTCAGTCAGGAGTTGACCAAGAGTACCATTTGACCAAGCCGATGGTGCACGCCATGTTGGAAGAGTGACGTAAGCTTGGATGAGGGAAATTTGAACATGAGTTTAATCACAAGCATGTCAGTCATGGAGAAAAAATCCATTTGGGAATGTAATGGCTGTTCTACGTAGACAGGCCATTCAGGAAAATGATCATGGGAACTTCTGCTACGAGGAATTCATACGAATGTTGCAGTTGTTTTAAACTTATCTTCCCGGCAGATTATTGTCCAACGAACTTATTCTGAGCTTGAATTCTAAGGATGCAGGCGCCCACAAACATGAGAGGAGCAGAAACTTAGAAACAAATGATCTTCATCTTATGCTACGTTCATGTTTATATAGGTTATCATCTCAAAGAAAATCCAGCAATTACCTACTACTTCCAATTTTCTCCGTCTAATATTCTCCGACGACATATCTGCCTATGTTTTTCTATAAAATTTCTTGTCATACAGCAGTACTTTTTTATAAAGAGGGTCACCGCACGCTTGGCTTAAAATGGAGTAAAATGCAATAGTGATTATTAGAACTCTGTTTGTAAAATAATAAAACACTACAAAGTTAAGATGTTTTATTCAGAAGATATTCCCTAGTTTTAATGAAGTATAGGTTCAATGCTCTCTCGCGCATTTGAACATTTCTTCAGTGAGCCAAGAATTTTTGCACGGAGTAAGTAAATTTATAAGTCATGACTGAATGCTAGCAACTATGAACCTGTCTAAAATTAATTTTTGTTGCAAATTCAAGTCAGTTATTTTATAGTTGTCCAGAGATTAGTTGAATTACTGTATACTGTATGTTACGATTACCTCAGTTGGTATCGTTAACTCTCATTACACAGAAATAATTCTGTTTCATTGTCGATATAACGACTGGTGACTTCAAGATCAATCCTATTTTCCCCGTTTTCCCGAGTGATTGTTTTTCACATTTAACGTGCATAATCTCGCCGCATTTCACCACAGATAATTGTAAGATGCGGCGAGATTATTTTGTCACGATGGTAAAATACACTCATACTGTATTATAAACAATTACACGATCGTGCTCCAACTATAGCGCACTCATGCATAGTTAGACATTTTGATGTTTGATAGAAGACTAAAAAAAACAGAGGACAAAATTATCTTTTGAGGTTCCCACGATTGCTCACTTTGAGGGAAGGGAGAAGAAAAGGTTCGGAATTCAGTCGTAAAGTTATATATTTTTTGAAGATCGAAAGTGTACTTGAAGTCTCCAATTTCCTCAAGAGAAATCTTGCAGCCAATTGGCCCCTGGTCTGTTCAAGAGGTAAGCTATTTTCCGCGGCCATCTCTGCCTAGCTCGACCAAGCCGTTTGTTGCCAGTATGCAAATGTTCCTTAGTGCTTCCGCATAATTAAATTCGTTCCAATCCTTTTAGGCTGCCTGATTATTTCCTCCGAGAATAAACACGCTCTAAGTTTTATCATCCAGATCTGCGCTATAAATATAAAGTTCATTACGTTGGTCGAACTTATGGCATTTTAAGTTGAACGCAAGGAGGTAGTTTCTGAATGGAATAAAAATCGAATTCCGATTCTGCTAAAAGAACGAAAGGGATTACTTGCTGAAGCTATAATACAACATAATTCTTGTGTTCTCAAATTTATGCTTCGCCTGCTTGCGGTATCGGGATGGTGTTAATGAACAATCACTCTGACTGTATTTCCATCACGAGATGGGGGAGTAAATTTTGACGTTGATCAAACACGGTCTAATCAACAAGCGAAGTGCTAACTCGCCGCTGTGAGGTAAGATAACAGAGCTCGAGGGCTGTTCCCTGCTGCAGGTGACGATTGCAGATGAAACTTGTACTTCTTTTACGCACCATCGTGCTTCTTTGAGATAATTCTCTGGTAGTACTGAATGGAAAATTTGAATGCGAGAATTTAGTGACCACAATCCTAGATTTATTAAACTTGTATTTCCCATAGACTCACATAGCTCGAAAATTAATTAAGAAAATTTGACTGAGTGGGATACTTAGCACATTTATCATCAATATTCTTTGATTTTGTCTGGTATTGATCTTCCTCTTAGAGCAGCCAGATTTTTAAAATTATCTAATACGTGCATGATAGTAAAGGATATTAAAAATGTTCTTTCTGATAAACATGCGGAAATTTTACATTCGGATGGTGGTCGCATTATTTTGAGCTGTTTTACATTTTGGCTCGATAAAAAGTATCGACATTTGTTCAGTTAGATGCCAATCAATCACTTTTTATTCTATTTTTTATGATGAGAAATGAAAAGTGAGATAGAAACACTTATCTCTATTTTTTTACATGCGCCATTATCATTTGTGCTAATAATTTTATTTGTTCCTCGGGATCTCAATGGTATCTGATGAGCTGATTAGAATTGTGTTCATGAAAATCATCTGTCGCTTCATTACGCACATAATCACATAAATGCACATCGACGCAGATAACGCTCTGTCTATTTCTGAACGTCAGCATCGTTCTGTATATCTGATAATTCTCTTAATGCGAATAAAACCTCAGTGTTTCTATAGTGATTGCATGAAAGCTTTATCAATGATCTAGTTGCTCATTTGCTAGAGTGGAGCTGGTTAGCAGAGGCGGAAGCAGAGAGTAGATTTACAACGAAGTCTTTGGTTCTGTGCACCTTTACTTAGCCCTCTCACCAGCGATAAATTCGTCTTTAATCTCAGAACGTCGGGATATCCTGGGTAATTTCTCTTCCTAGTAAAACAAATCAATTGAATGTGTAAGATAGTTTCTAGGAATGGTTGAATACGGAGTGTGATAGTGCGTTAAGTGCACTACTTGAAGAGTGTCCTGTCTATCTGTTCTCATGGAAACAAGCCAATAATGAGAATGACATGGCCGGGATGGCGCAGAAATACGCTAGTCTTTGTGTGGAAACAAATAATGAAATCTCACAGACACAAATGGAATTGATTTTTGACCGAAGTAGTGCATCCTCTAATGAGATTGAGTCAACTTTTCATCGTCTTCTTTTTTCCGTAAAAATATTCGATGATGTTTTCTTTGTATGATGTCCTAGAAATGATTCTGCTGAAAGTGCTGGCAGATATTTTGGTGCTTGATTACTGTATTTTTTCCCTCAATGAAGTATGCATAGAGTGCTAAACTACCATAGATGTTGACTGACCTGTAAACTTACACTGTAATCGTTTTACTCGTGTGACAACCACGCACAATATTTTAGCGAAGTGCATCGATTCAAAAGATTAAGATATAGCACCAGGAAACTTATGATTATGACCGTACTCAGCTGCAACCGTGCACATTCCAAGCCTATTTTTTTTTTGTCACAGCATCCATAGTTTTAGCCGCCAAGTGTTGCCCCTGCACTGGGCGGCTGCAGCCGCAGATGAATGGGCAAAAAAGTTAGACTGATTTGAAAAGGCGTACAAGCGACACAAGTCTCACAAGTAGTATGTCACGTTAGCTTTAAATTCAGACTCAGTCGAGGGCAATGATGAGCAACAATATGAACACATATCGTGAAGATTTTATCTGAAAAATCTTCGCAATCAAACAGTAGAATATTTTCCGTTCAATTTCAGCAAAAACTAGAAAAAAATTGGGGACACTAACTTGAGTCTTAGTGGCCCTGGTTTTCAGAACTGACATCTTAGCTCGAAGAATATCACATCGTGAAACACACTTATAAACGCTATGACGTTATTTTCTTGAGCAAGTCTCATATTTGGGGTTCGGTGGGTCGCAGAAATTCAACTACAGAATCTACTGTTAAAAATGAATTTCGATACGCTTGGCCTCCATCGCTTTGTAGGCTTCACTAATGATCAAATGAGGAAACTCATCTCGTAATAGTTTAGTGCACAATTTTTAGGAATGGGGATTTCGATATTTTTGCTGATTACTTAGCATACAGCTTATTCTCATTTGTATGCTGTTTTAACTATCAGAGCAACGGCAATGACCTGTTTTAGAAGTATTCTCCCTACATATTCCCGATACTGCAGCATTTTGAGCCCAGACATAGCTATACACGATTGTTGCATCATACTCAGCGAGCGCAGACGAAATAATGGAAAAATTTCCGCTATTACACACTTTACATCCGCATTGCTTGATTCCAATCGCTGACAGTTAAGAACTAAGCAACCCAAAATTTCAAATGAAAGAAAGAAAAAAAAACAGTTTATTTCCAATGGAGTTAAAGCATGAAATGTTTGGTTTTTAAAATATCTTGACATTTCAAAACAAGCGAGCATCAATTTCATCTGCAGTTTTAATTCAGCACTGCATCAAAACACGATGCTGCCAAATCATTCCACGGCGCTGGTGAGGTTCTATGCCACCAGCATGGGCTGCAGAGCTCCCTTGGTCGGCGAGTCGCCTTATCGCCCGTCGACGGCGGCTGCTGCGGACGCTCACTGCATGGGGCAGCAAGCACTGCAACGCATGACCAACGCATGCCTCAGCGCAGACAAAACCGCTGTTTGCGCCACGCAAGCATCAAAACCACGTGACAAATAAGAGTGAAAAATTGCTTGCTGTTTGTGCCAGGCAACGAGCTTGTCGTTTGTGTACGGAGACAGCGGACACTTGAATGTAAAGCTGTCGAGAAGAATATTTGAAACTGCTTGTAAAAAACGTAGTTTCTTTTTAAAAATCATCTAACAGCTTCGTGAGTTCACTCAACTATTCATTGCAGCCATGAATTTACTGCACTTTTATTAATTTTGTGCATGGTAATGTTATTTGGTCTGGAGCGAGGCAGTGAATTAATTAATTTTTCTAAGAATAATTGAAGGAAATTCTATAGATTTCAACAATTTTATGCCCATTTGTAACGGGGAATTAAAATTAATCACAATATAATGTATCTAGGAACTGAATATATTAGATATTAAAGGCTTCAAACCAATTTTCAGATCATACTGAAAATGATTGAAATCGATATAAAGATCACCAACAATTTCATTAGAACTATTTCTATGAATTGCGTCGTTGAAGATGCATAAAAATAAAATTTGAGAGCTAGTAAAGGTTATTGATGAGTGCATACCCTTGCAGATCAGTGCAAACATAATGTAACTAAAATAACTAATAATTTTGCCTTTTTAGACAACTGCAACTCTGCATCAAACGATTCTAAATACAATAAGCTACACTAAGCTGATATCCTGGCTCACTTTCAAGTCGTTAAGAATGCGTATATTGATGAAAGAATTCTCAATTATCTTTTGGAGGTTATAACTGTCGGCGTTTCTTTCACAAATTCAAGTTTAACCAAGGAATAAATGGCATCTCAAACCCTATACTAAGCTGCCAACCGTAAAACTACATCCGTGTAGCGGCTCACATTTACGTGTGTAGCTGCGTACTGCATATCCGTTTAGGCCTGCGATGCCCATGCTCTGGTTAACGAATACGTCTGCATTTATAAGTGCTTATATCAATTATATAAGTGCTTATACCTGTTCTGATTATTGTGCGTCTCTCTCAATTTACTAACGGTAATGAAATCATCTGCGCACTTGTTTGTCTTGTTATACATTTGCCTACTTGTTTAGCCAATAAAAATATCTGTGTACCAGCTCATATTATCAAACACTTGTACATCATTAGAATTTAGTTTAGATCGACTCTGGCTGAGCTTTTACATTAAAATTGCTTTTTTTTTATTTACTAATGCCATTTGTTCCTTTCAGAGTCTTTATTTGGCCTTAGAAAAAGGGATCATTTAGCTCATATGACGCATTTAACTTTGGCAGCCAATGATCACCGGTACATGTTAAGCCCACGAGAAATATTTGACAAAATTTTTGCATTTTTGTTACAGTTTTCGTAGTTGTTGAAAGAATGAAGGAACGAGCATGCTGTCGGAGTCCTTAACTGAAGAGTGTTGACAGTTTCATTTGCATCGCTGATTGAAATTCAAATCACGATCACCAATGATCTTGAGCCTCTTCAGAACAACGTGAAGTTTTTCATGAGCGAAAATGCTATTTTGTAACACCGTATTGTGCTGCTGTGCAGCACGTAATGAGCGAAAATACTATTTTGTAACACCGCATTGTGCTGCTGTTTTGCACATAGTTTTTATCAGCGCAAAAGACTATCCTCTGAAATGCCACAGTAGGACTGTTTTAATCTTACGAAGAAATGAGCAAGACCGTCTTTCAACGTATGGCGCTTCCATCTCGCAAAAACAATTAAACTTATTTTAAACTTGTTGGACAAGCTCCACGCAAATGCTAATTAGAAAGATGGAAGTTTCTCCCACAAAAACTTAACCAAAAAACGTTGCTGGCGAGAAAATCTGCCGGAATAGAAAACTCGTCAGCCCAGAAAGTTTTTATTTGTGCGGGAAATTTGTCCCTTAAAGAGATTAATGCAGTTGTGCAGGTCAGCAAGTGACGCGCGAGCCGGCTAATTAATCACAGGATTGAACTTCGTTGTCTTGTTAAGCGGTTAATTAACGCGGTTGACGTTGCTAGTTAATTATATTCTAATACAGATCATCTTATCAGAAGCAAATTAATTTTATTTCCACTAACTTGCCCATGATGACTACAACTGCGAACTAAAGAAGTACAAAAATAAATTCAGTATAAGGGTCAATTGTGCTTAAAATAAATGATAATTGAAAGTTCTCCAGCGCCCAATGTATTAAACACGTGCACTTTGTATTAAGCACATACACGATGTATAAAACACGTGTACGGTGTATAAAAAACGCGCATGATGTATTAAACACTTGCACGATGTATTAAGCACAAACACGATGTATCAAACACGCGCACGACGTATTAAACACGTACACGATGTATTAAACACTTACACGATGTATAAAACACGCGCACGACGTAGAAAACGCAGTCTCGGAAAGAGGACTGATATGAATGAATGGGAATTAGATCCTGAGTCTTAGAGACGGAGCACCGGGGGACATGCCGAGCTCGTGTCACAGCTAAGCTGCCGTAGGCGATTTAATCATTTGAGCCCTGATGTTTTAATGTGACATGGAAAGAAATTCTATGGAAAAGTTACTTACTCCCTCGTATATGCTTGGAATAACTCCAAAAAAATAGAATGACTTTTAGGTGTGGAATTTAGGCTACCTTCACCTGTCTAATTGCAAGGAATACGCTTTTTATAGTACATAGATGTGAGCTGCAGAGCCAAATCCTTGAAAACGAGGATAACAAACGTATCCCCTAGACTCTATTTTTCTATATTTTTTCATAACTCGAGTAACACATTCCGTAACATACGTTCTTTCCTATGAGCAGAATCTTGTTTAAATGCTGGATATACTAAAGTTACTCAAAGTTTTCTAGCGGCTTCCGGGTTCAAATGTGTGCGTAAGCGGTTGTTTTGATACAGCGCGCCACGAAGCACTCAGCTAAAAATTCACGTTGGCATTGGTGCGTTCAGTTTAGGCACTGAGGTTTGCGTAGCGCAGTCCAGCGCAGCAACGTTCCTGCGAGCACAAGGTGACCCAACATCTTGAACAGCGGCGGAGGCTGCCGTGTTGCTGCACATGATTGCGCTGCTTCACGCACACACACAGGATATTTATACTAAAAGCAGATACTGTGGTCAAATGGATATTTTTGCGCATTCGCTGCGTAGTACTGGCGCTGCCAGCTGCGCGAATGCGTCGCTGATTGCGGAAAGCTTGCAAAGATCACGACAAGGAGTTCTCACGTAGAGTGTAACCTAGGGCACCTGTGGATGTGTTGAGAAGCACTCGTGGACGGGCCGCAGGAAGTCTTGTTGAGGTCGATGACAAATGTTTCTGATTTGCATTATCAAATAACAAATGCTTATCAGAATCGAAAAAAGTTTCCTTGCCCATTTACGTCGTAACACTTTTTTACCTGATATTATAAGACAGGGATAGTTTTGTGAGGAAAGCGCTTCTTGTATTTATACCAGTTAGTATTTTAATATAACTCATATATTTGGTAGATTGGAATGAGTTAGTTTTTAACTTCGTAACCAAAAAATGGAATTCCAAAGAGGGGAAGGAGGAAATCACCATTGAATATGGAGTAAAGAGATTGCTGAATCTATACACGAGGTGCATAAAAACACTAAGTTGATACACAGGTTTATGAAACGAGATAAAAGTTGAAGAAGAAAGCGGTAGGGGTTGAAAAACTCGGCAGCAGTGAACCGAAAAAAAGATGGTTCATAACAGAAAAAAATCTATTAAATTTAAAAAAAAGGAAGGCCTACATAATAGAAAGGCTCGGGACCTCACATTATCCCCACGGGAGTGCTAATTCTCATACGTACAATATTTGTATTTCCCTGAGGGGAAACAATTCATGTGGGATATTTTTCAATGATAGTTTGAAATGAATGATACTTATTTCAATATATTATTTCAATTTCGAATAAAAAGAAGGTACAATTCGTTTGAATTTGATTAGACTGAGATCAACCATGGACTTAGAGTAAAAAAGAAGAATTTTACGTCGGCTGCTTAATTTATTAACACATTCTTATCATCCCCATTTTTCGAAATACGATCCTCAAGATCTGATGATGTGCCTGGGTCATTTTATGACTAAGGTTAATGAGGCGCGAGATGACAAAAGACTGATGATTATAGCACAAAAGTATTAATAGCCCCACAAGATCAGTAAAAGAAGTTGTAAGCGACACGCTACTGTTAGCAATGCAGAGGGTAATCCTTCGAAAGAAGATTCTCCTAGGAAGCTGATTGGCTCGTGGAGACAAGGCTATTTTCGGCTTAAATCGAGAGCCGAGAACGAGGAGCGAAACAGCGTGGCGCAGCAATGCAGTCGCATCCAATAAGTAATGCGTGGCGTACGGCTTTCAAACAAACATTCAGAGCGACAAACGTGCGTTCAGAGTGTATAAACTTGCAAGTGTCGATGCCAGAGAGCACTTAGTAAATACAATTGCGTCAAATAAAAAGTAACTGGTGCTGTGAACCCGACGCAGCCACCGCAAAGCCACACGTGGTTAGTTTTTCAGAAGTGCAGTTGATGGAACAAGAATACTAAATAAATTCATAGGGGTTTCGTGCACGTAGGTCTCAAGTTTATTTTACTGACATGAGAGGGAAAGATGAAGGTTCGGTACTGTTAACGACTACGACCTCAGGGTCACATAAAAACCTAAGAGAGGTTCAAGCTTTATGTGAAGTCAATGCAGGGATAGTGAATAAGATAAACAATACCCAGCATAAAAATAAAAACGCTTATACCATTGCAAATGAAGTCTTATTCAAAATAACCTTAAATTTTACGCAATGCCTATTTTTTTACCGTAGAATATCACAATTTAGGCTCGGAATGTGACACTAAGGCTTTTAAAATTCAATGACTATGGAGTAGATTCTGGCACTTGTACGTCCAACATTAAAAACTGAAGAACGCCCTGGGTAAAATGTTCAATTACCCAGAATTAGGAACAAAAGATAATAAATTGCTTTCATTACGCGCAGTTGGAGGAAGCGTCTATTGGGAAACAAAACAAAGCAACATTTTCTTTTGGACACATGCGCGCGCATCGCAGCTAGTGGCAGAGCTAATATTGCGAGCGCTGAAATTGTGTAAGGGATAATATAAAGCGAGGCAATAAGGTTTAATGAGCGCTCCGCCCGTAGACGGGTTGTGTCGTTAGTTGCAAGTGATGCCATATTTGAGCTGATGAAGCAAACTTGGGCACTTTACAAATAAAGAGGGCTGCTAGCTCTCTCTTGCCTTCTCCAAACGACCGCACAAAATCCGTGGCCCTGCTTAATTATTGTGCCTATAATAAACATCTGCGTGAACTAGAAAAAAGTTGCCACAACTGTTGGCTGATTACCGAAGATGATTTGATGTTGATTTCAACGCTATTGCTCAGATTTATTTGCTGATGCTTTTAATTCAGAGTGATGGCCACTATTCAATGGACTTTTGAATTTGCATTCAAATTCATTCACGAGAGCTCAGCGTCGGTACACAGTGTAAATGGATTGGAAAAACTGTTATGCCTCGTTGAGTGAGAAAACCTGGGGACGTCAGTGAATTGAGATTGCAAATAAAAATACAACGCTCCTGACGTTCCATACATTTAGACATCATGTTAATCCACAGATTCTGAGTATATTTATGCATCGCATTATGTCCCGCTTCGCTGAGTTGGTCTTCAGACACTTTGCAAGCTATACAATATGCTGTTTAATTATTATGCATAGGCCCAAATACACAGAATATTGCTTTCAATACAGAGCAATTGGGCTAGGCCACTCCAAAGCATTATACATCCGTTGTTATTATACGTAGGGCTAGAAATTTGAAAAGAGCACAGAAGTCAGTAATCTTAGAAGATACGTCGTGTGAGGAATATGCGTTTGCAACGAAAACTTGAGAAAATGAGCACAAAAGTGACAACTAAGCGGACGATGCGTGAGGTAGAAACACACAATTTAAAAGTCGTGTGTGTTGCCAAGATTTTAGGTGTAGTTGGCATGATCGAAATTCAGGGAGTGGTCTTTATAGGGGTCAGTAAAGTTCATTTACCCGTAAAAGTGACGAAGAGTTCTCTATTGGCAGAAGTGAGACATTTTACTATCAAAAGAATTTTCTGTATCCCTTCAAAAGGAGTAAATTGAATTTACTCAAAGTATTACTGATGCTTGGAAATTTTTTCGAAATTTTGCTGGTTAAAAAACGGAGTTTTAAAAGAATGTTAACATGAGTATTTCGTTCACAGCAAATTTAATTATGGATTTGTTGAATTTTACGTTTCTAGACAGCTGGTTGTTAAATTTACGAGGTCAAAGTTAAGCATATCGAGAAATTTATTTTGTCTAGTTTAACATTGTCATTCGTTCCTAAGCATCGTAAATAGAATTAATCAACGGAGAAAGCCTTTGTTCAATTCATTCACTTATCATTAATTAAAGCACAAGTGGCTGTAAGTATTCAAGTTGCTTATTGCTCTAGAATAAAAATAAAAGTTGTTTTATAATAGCGCTGGTGAGGTGGGGATTCAAATGATCGGTAATTTATTGCAAGTGCTGATGTCTGAGCGTGGATGAAAGTGACACTTTTTGCTCGAGCTTTATACAAAAAATAAAATTCCAGTGTTATTTGTACCTGATTCTCGATCACCAAAACTACTTCCTTCGGTTTGTTTAAAGCCAGTGAATACAAGCTGCTGTATTCCATAAAAATTCGAAACAAATCTAAGTTACTCATTTAAAATTTATTTTCAACATAATTTGAGCAAAACTCGTTTCCACCATCGTTAAATTAACTGGTACGCAAATGAAGAAGAGAGTAGTTCAAACAGCCTAAAACTAAAATAGCCTCAACCTTTTATATCAATTTCTCCTGCAAAAGCCTCGAAATATCAGTTCATTTTAAAATAGGATACGTGGTATTGACTAGGAGCCGTTCGCTACCACCAAAAGCCAGGGAGGACGAAGGGCACGGGCCGTGGAAGAGGCGCACGAGCGATCAAGGCGCGCGACCGCCTCTCTGCGCGCTTGGCTCGCCAGTCGATAATTATAGGCTTCATAGTCAATATTTACTGCAGTCCCGCCGGATATGCTAACAACGGGGAATATTGGAGCCTCCCTTTGGATTCAACCATTAAGGAAGTGCAACACTGCACATGACATAGCAAATGGAATCGTTTGATTCGATACAAGTTCTCAGGAACGAGAGGAGCGGGCAGAGCAGTCACAAGCTCTAGGAGGTCATACGTATTCTTGTTCGCTGTTCTCTTCAAGACAGAAGGGAATAAATTATAGCGTTGTCTGATTTTGTCATATTTTAAATAATTATTCTGATAACGGATTATGTATGCCAGCATGGTACAGCTCAGCCCAGCCCAATCCAGCTCACTCCAACCCAGTCCAGCACAGCTCAGCCCAGCCTAGCACAACCCAACCCAGCCCAGCCTAGTCCAACTCAGCCCAGCACTGTTCAACCCAGCCCAGCCCTGTACAACTCAGCCCAGCACAGCTCAGGCCAACCCAGCCCAGCCCAGCGCAGCACAACACAGCCCAATCTAGCACAGCACAACTTGGTTTAGCCCAGCTCAGTCCAGTCCAGCCAAGCCCAATTCAATCCAACCCAACTCAGCCGAACGGAGGAGCTCGCCTCAGCCCAGCTCATGTGCTATGCCTAGCTCAGCGTACAGAGTTGTGGCAGCAACTTGGGTACTTCAAAAAGAATTAAGCTGTCCTACTCTCGAAATAGTTTTAATTAAGTCGACTACGTTACATTTGTTCAAATGAGGTATATGTTTTAAGCGGATTTAATTTATTTATGTGTTCGATCTATATGCTCGAATGGAAGATCAGCTCTTGAGTATAGGATGTATGAATTGAGGCAAACTAGACCCATCTTCTATTCATCCGTGAGAGGATGAACATCTTTATACCAAGCAACATACTCGCAGCACAGCGCTCTGTTTGCGGCGTGAGCTGAGAACAAATGGAATGAAATTTGTTCACATAAGATAAGAACAAATGGAATGAAATTTGTTCACATAAGATAAGAACAAATGGATTGAAATTTGTTCTTATCTTATATGAGCAAATGGAATGAAATTTGTTCACATAAGATAAGAACATAAGGAATGAAATTTGTTCACATAAGATAAGAACAAATGGAATGAAATTTGTTCACATAAGATAAGAACAAATGGATTGAAATTTGTTCTTATCTTATATGAGCAAATGGAATGAAATTTGTTCACATAAGATAAGAACAAATGGATTGAAATTTGTTCTTATCTTATATGAGCAAATGGAATGAAATTTGTTCACATAAGATAAGAACAAATGGATTGAAATTTGTTCTTCTATGAGCAAATGGAATGAAATTTGTTCACATAAGATAAGAACAAATGGGATGAAATTTGTTCTTACCTTATGTGAGCAAATGGAAAGACTTTGTTCACATCAGATGAGAAGCGTTACATTTTGCGGTTCGTCTCCCAATATTCACGGAGTATCAAGAGCCAATATTGGATTTTATCAAAGTTTTCAGTCATGAGTCTTCAAAGTAAAAATTTTTATTTATTTTCAGACAGATGAACACGTTGGCTTACTTTGTGCGCGTTATGAGTGCACTAAAAGTTAGATTGCAATTTTTTGAAACAGGTAACTTGTAGGGATCCATATGTAGTCTGATTTTCAGTTTTTATAACATTTAGATATACTGCACTCATGTCCTAGCGTCCGTATCGTAACGTAGTTCAAGTAATGGATTCGCCACACACGAATACGAAGGAAATATTGAAAGAAATTCATTAAGTCTTCTAGCAGCAAGATCGGAAGCCACTCGAACAGAAAACATTAATCTTTTGTGCCTTAAGTTGCGTTCATTTTCGGTGAGTTCCCGAAGAAATCAGTAGAGCTCGTAGTGGGATGCTCATTATACTGCGTCATGAAAGCTTGTTTTATGCATTACTATTCGTTTTTGCGACCGAAGAGAGCACGCGACACAGTAATGCTTAGCTCCATGGTGAAGGTAGTGCAGAAAATTACACAGCCAATTAGGAAACAGTTTTGCTGTCCGTTATGTAACTGCACTCAAAAACATTCAGTTGCTGGTTGCACCTTCAAGCTGTCGCACAATACCTAAGCTGTAATAGTGTGGGTTAATTATTATAATGCAATATTTGATTCTTATTCAATTCAGCATCGAGGACGCAAGCTCGATACAGTAAATCTTGCGATTGGTGCTCCTGTCTTATTTTTGATTTGTTCAATCTCTCACATATCTCACTGTGACGTTAAGATTACTGCACTAGTTTCAGTTAATATTTCTTTGATGGCCAAAGAATTTTTTTTCCAGCTTTACTCTAGTCAACACGAGAGTTTTTTGTACATGATCTAGTGCCGTGATGATATTTCAATGTCATGCATGGAACTGGACTCAAGAGTCTAGAACAAATGCATCAGTAATTGTTCTTTGTGCTTGCGTTAACCCATAATTTATAACTGTTCTAAAGCAAGGCCTGCTGCTGAGCTGTACGAAAGATTGCTTGCTACCTTGGAGTGATGAAAGACATGCTGCACCTGCTCTCACGCAGACGCGTTGCACTGCGCCCGACCGTCCCTCCAGACACGTGTTACCCTCAACGTGTCCGCTTCACTGCCATTTGGAGATGGCATCGTTGATGCGACGGCAGCTTCTGCTTAACCGTCGTGCAGAGGCGGGAGTCGCACAACCACAACAACCCCGGGCCTTAAAAATTGTACCACGACTCAACGACTCTACTTCTGCTCGCCGCAGAGCTGACAGTATCTTGACTGAGCGTCTGCTCGCAGGGTAGAGCTGCTCTAATTTTTACAGTTTCACGGCAAATGTGCATGTATTGCTCCTGCAGCTGGTGTAATAGCGACCGCTTGTGCGACACTCGTCCGCTTCAAGCACAACCTCCTCCTTCCGCCAAGCCAATCCGACAGCAGTGGCGCTGCTTTCAGCGTTCAGAGCCAGCTCGAATTTTGATCTCTCTACAAGAAATGCTTTCAGAACGAGAAGCATGCTCTCTTTCACGGAGGGTGAAGACAGAAAAGTGCGTACATTACAATTGTACGTGCAGCGAGCTACTGTCAGAGCCAGCACTGTTACGGGCCTCAGTGCCAGGAGGGCCGCAGCTGTCACTGCCAGCACTGCCGTCGCCGCTGCCACGGGAATTTGCGAGAGCTTAAAGCTGCGCTGGTGCCGCGGCCCAGGTGGGGGTCGCACCCCGCGGGGCTGCCGGGCTCTGTGCTCCCGTGGCAGCGTCAAGAGATGGGGGCAGCACAAGACGAACTGCGGCTCAACTCTTCACAACACAGGCCCGTAATACACACTAGTGATCGCGTTCCTTCGCTAGCTCTCACGGTTGTTGCTAACAGGTACACGAGTTCTCCGAGTGGAGGTTAGGGTGGGTTCTTAGAGTGCCCGTATGAAATGATTTAGTGAATAGATGAAGAAGTGGTGCTAAAACAATATGGAAGGCGATAAGAGTGTCACTAAGGTTTCGACAAATGCTCAGCGACTTAGAAAATGAAAACGCTCATTTGAACAGGTGGCTAGAAGTGCAATAAACCTGTTCAACAAAAGCAAAGTTTAAAGACGAAGCAACAAGGACTTCAAAGTCGGAAGCAGATCGAGCCCGAACGGATTTGCGCTAAAAATGCCCATGCAGGCCCATCAAAGTTGAAGCCCATTCGGCATGCCCCCAACTGAGCATGTCATTCTGGAGCACCATTATAAATCCCCAACAGTTGCTGCATCCTAGCGTGAATGACCGCAATAACATCAAATGACGAGCACCATCATAAAAGGGTTAACCTTTTAGAACGAAATCAGTCCATAAATTGACGTTCAGATTAAGGTGCTGAATTTGAGAAATCCTTGAAGAAGCACAGCTCAAAAAGCTGTGCAGATAGTCATAAAACATTCATTGCAGTCACCAACGCTGTTTCCAATGAGTCGGACTGTGTTGAAATTTTAGGTGGCTTAAATCAGCGAACTCTTTATGGCTGGAATACGAGGAGCGTCACACTCTCTAGATAAAAAAGTTTATAAGTTTAAACGTTTATAAAATAAAAAAGTTTATGGTAAGATAAACACCGGTGAAATAAATAAGCTTTTCAATGGCCTTTTTAGCAATGGCTCACATGCAAGAGAGATATTAAATTGAGCCAAACGAAAGATAGACATCAAGTAGAGTCATATAAAAGGCAGCCATCAAGTTGAATCACTTGAAAGATAGACATTGACATTAAGTCGTGTCACTTAAGTTGAGTCACATGAAAGATGAATATAACTTTGAACTCCCGAATGAATAGCTTTATAAAGGCAACGCTTCTAAATCGAGAAAAAGATAATTCAACAAAATATTCCGGACACAGAGGAAGAGCAAGTGCACTAAAAATACACACACACCACGCACAAATGGAGGCGAAGCAAGAGTGCGCGAGATGAAAGGCGTACGCTAGCGCCACTCTGCAAGAAACAGTTGCAAAATTCCGAGGCAGCACATTTTTGTGGCGTTAGAAGCCTGCGAACGGCAGTGGTCTTTATGTTAGCCACTTTGTGACCTAAAATGGAAGGTTAACGTGTCTCTGGAGCGCCCGCAGCACAACACACCAAATGAACACCATTAGAAATATCATTTAATTTTTGGCCTTTGGGCGAACAAATAAAAAGACGATAAGATGGCTTACTTCCTACGGAGATCAAGCGAAACCCTTACCCAACGACGTTTTAATGCATCTGAAAGATAAATCCGTCAAGCAATGGATTACCAATTTGTCTAGAAGTGGTCGAAAAAATCAGATAGCTTGGAAATTGTTTTATATGACTTAAGAATGTAAAATTTCGATATTCGCTTAAAAAGTAGCCGATTTGAAAACACCGCCGTTTGTAAAAGATCAGATAGAAGACTGAAATGGGTTTCACTGAAAAGAGCAGGGCTTAAAGTTTTATTTTATTACACTAATTTTTGTCTATTTAGTATACTAGGACAGAAACAAGAATTAACATGGTAAGGATTCTAATAAACGATGATAAAACGTAATCAGTGAGTTAATTGTCTGCTGACACAGGTAAATAAAACTACTGTTCATTTTATTCACAAAATATATCTAATTCAAAACCATATAAAGCGCAAAATCAAAAAATCTTTAAAAGTCAGAGGTTATTATTTCTCCGTAGAATAAACACATGAGCAGTCCTGATCAAGCATTGTCGGATAAATTGATATTTAATAATGAATATTACATTCATTTTCAATTTTTGGGAAATAGTCAAAATAATCGAAATTAAATTAAATATTTAAAACTACTCTTTTCAATGGAACTTATTTCAGCCTTTTAGCACTAATATTTTCCAAACTGCATCAATTTTAATTCGGCTACTTTTTTTAGCACACGCCCAGTCTAATCAGACTCATATAAAATGACGAATAAACTGAATGAGTATAGGGAAAGTATTTCGAATGCTAACCGTATACTATGAGAAGTAAGCAAAAAGTGCTACTGATATAATCTAGATTTATTTTGATCGAACTAATCGAATTCAGAAATTGAGTAAAAAGTTCACAATAATGCGCGAATCATTTTGCCTGATAATTAAGCTGGACTACAGAAGAAAATCCCTTCGCACAAAAGTATGTGATATTAAAAAAAACACGCATGTACAACTAACCATACGAGTATAAAAGTATAAGTATAAGTACAACCCTACAAGTATAAGAGTCGATGTATACAGCTCATGTGGGAGAAACGATTACATCGCTAACGTTGATTCATTTTCTCACTGGCCTTTTGCTGTTTTGGAAGAACCTCCTCAAAATTTCACCAATATATTGAGTACTGTCGGTATTCCATCATCCATTGTCTGACTCATTTTGTGTTGTTCTATTTCAAAGCATTCGCGTGCGTCGCGACGCTACGCGTAAAAGTTCATTGATTAAACTATTCAGTCTATGGACTGTACAGTACAATAGAATTCATGTATTCCCTTGTGAAAACTTATCTAGAAAGAAATCATTGGCCGTGCTGGCCAAAGGTGAAATTTACGCTTCTCCTCGTTAGTTTTTACTACAATTCCTCATATCTGCACCATGTGTTTTTATACTCAAATTAACTTCCAGAGAGTGGGTTTGACACGTATGAGCTCACAACCACGCACTTTTTGTCCGAGAAAATGAACCCAATTCTGCCACAGTTATGGCTCTCTAGAACATGAGTGCAGAATATTCTCTCTAAATTGCAGATGCTGCGTCGAGTAGGCCACAGCGGCAGCTGCAAAGAATAGGAGCGTTGTTATGCCACAGCGGCATCTGCAGAGCGTAGGAGCGTTGTTATGCCACAGCGTCAGCTGCAGAAAGTAGGAGCGTTGTTATGCCACAGCAGCAGCTACTGAGAGTAGGAGCGTTGTTATGTCACAGCGGCAGCTGCAGAGAGTAGGAGCGTTGTTATGCCACAGCGGCAGCTGCAGAGAGTAGGAGCGTTGTTATGCCACAGCGGCAGCTGCAAAGAGTAGGAGCGTTGTTATGTCACAGCGACAGCTGCAGAGAGTAGGAGCGTTGTTATGCCACAGCGGCAGCTCCCGACAGTAGGAGCGTTGTTATGTCACCGTGGGCTTGTTCTGTGGGCTTGATTGACAACCGTCAATTAATTGACTTTGTGGGCAACAAAAAATCTCATCAATATATTGAGTCAATGATATGGACGATTAAATTGATCGTCTATGGGTCGCTTTAGAACTTACCATCATACCTTGAAATTTTGTTAAATTTAACCATGTTGATTTGAAGGGCACCGTTCTTATTTTTACAGGTGAACTTGAGTGTGTTGCTAAAGAACTTACTCAATGTACTCAATGAGAATTACTTTATACGTGTAGTAGAAGTCCCGTAAAAAATGATGATATGCGACAAAATTCGGCAAAGCAGGAAAATGTTCATTAGGTTGTCAGTAGCATGAAACATCATCGTTCTCTAATCCTTGGACTGCGCAAGATGAGCATTGAGCACACCTGCGACATCACCATACCTCTCGATTTTTCCCTGTCTTAAACATTCACTTATACTCATTAGGCATAAATATCTGTCCCAATTATCTCTGCAATTTAAACATCCTATTTTTACTCTTGAATTAGCCAAACCTACGACATCAGCATACCTCTTGAATTTTCCCTGTGTTAATCTTTCACTCATGCTCACCAAACATAAATATTTGTCTCAGTAACACCTGCAATTTAGACATCTCATTTATATTCGTGACGTAGTGATACCCGCATGACAGAGGCCCTCAACTACTTCATGCTATGTCATACCTAATTTTTAATAGCTACGTCTTAAAAATAATGCATCTATTGAAACATATTACTGCATGACGGCAACTATTACCACGGATACGTGCAACATGCGCGCGAGACCTTCGAATTCAAGATATAGAGAGTAAATGGGAAAGATTTCTTCGCAAATGATGCATATCGAATGCTTACTCCAATCCCTACAGGGAGTAATTTGCTAAATGACTAACGCTATTGCTACCCGTAATTGGACTTAAAGTCAAATGTAACCTTGCTCGATGTCTCTTAACAGAGCTCGATGCAAGATACGAAAAGATTTCGAGACTTTTCCGTGGGCCAATTAATGTTCACTAAAGATTCTGGGCGCAGAGGCGCACTCGTAATTAGCAGGGTGAGTGAGGTGCTGCGTCAAACGTGGCGTGTGATGCGTAAGGGGAATGCGCCAATTGAATGGTGCGGTGCAGCAGGCTGAGCGAAATGAGCTCCCTTAAGCGAGGCCGGGGGCGCGGGGGAATCCCGTCTCCCAGAGCGGGGGGCCATTGCTAATGGTGAGGGGCACGAGCAACAGAGAGGGTCGGGCCCCCCCTGCTCCAGGGTATTCGCAAAAGAGGGGCTGCAGAGCCCGCCCCCTCTCTCTAGCTGAGGGAAACACGCATGGGGACGGAGGGTTCTGCTGCGAGGGAAGGAAAGAGGCAAGTTGTGTTTCCGATATCTTCGTAAACAGCTGAATAAGGAGACTTTTTCTTCGAACTAGCCCAAGTATAAGTTTTAACTCATTCTGTATTAGTTTCCTCAATGGATGAATTGGAAACAGGTATTTGATGGTAAAAATAGGCGCCAAATGTTCCATATTTTTTGGCGAAAAATTTTTCCCTTTTAATTTCTGAAGAGACTCAAAAAAAGAGTTTGATGACGAATATACAAAGCTCTATTTTTCATAAGTTAAAATTGAGCGAGAACATTAATATCCGCCGACATGTTTGTTGAAACTTATGGAACCTTGGTAAGCGGACAGCGCAGGTGGGGGAAGTTTTCCAAGTAGTTTGTTTTAAAATTCACAATAATTCAGGCAGCCTTGACCTTTCGTGATCGAAGAACCATGGAAAAATTTAGGCGCAAAGCTAGAGTTTCCGGGGAGCACTTTATGTTCCGAGAAATCAATAGAGCGATGCTCTAAGAAGTTGGTCAAGCTTACTCAGAACAATGCTTTAATTTTGCGTAAATTGGGAGTAAATGCAAACCAACCAATTAGAGTGATCAGGAAATATCGTGACATGTAACGTTATGACAGCGCTTGAAACTGGAAAACTATATTTAAAAGAACAAGATGACATTAACTTCATTTGAAAGCATATAATTCGTAATACTTAGAACTGAGTAAATATTTTTTTTATAGGATAAGGTACCAAAACGTGGGGAATAAAATTATTAACTTTTTATTTAGACTTTGATATGAGTCAGAGAAGGGGTTGTTTAACTAGAATAAAATGAACATTAGGACGGAAGATGAAGCGCAATGAAAAAATTGTGTGGATTATTATATCACTTGCTTTTTATCATCTTTAGACATTCCTAAATGATAACTTGATACTGATTAAGCTCCATGTCACTAACATTGCTCTGCAAGTTTCTTTGTTTTAAATTACGTGTATAATTTCTTTGGCGCACCAAAACACTCAACGTGAGGAACAGCAAAGCAAACTTTGGGGCCCTAAAATGTTAACGAATGAAAGTGGAACTTATGACAAGAAGCTGTCTCATTTTATTGAAATTCGATATTGCTACTTGGTGGTGAAGACGATTTTCTCTAGATTATTCAACTGTTGAACTGGATCAAGTTTCAGGGGAAGGGTTTCGATCGTACTGACTTAGGCACTGGAACCAGTGAATTTTTGTGTGAGTTTATTTAGCTGATATGAAAAATTCCGGGCTCTGGATAATTTATCAAAATTTGAAGTTCGTACAATGAAATTAGCATGCACCCGAGCATATAAAGTTCGTTATAAAAAAGGGACGGTCTCTTGAAGGTTGAGAACTTGTCACTTGATGGGCTTTCCACTTCATATTTTTGTAAAGATCATAGGCAACCTTACACAAATAGTCGTGAATAGGAAAATAATTACAAAAGCGAAACAACAGACATACTCGTATTTCATGGATCCTTTAACATAGATAAAAAAAGTAGTATTTGTGTGTAACGAAGGTTATGGTAGGTGAACGCAGCGGTGTTTACTTCGTGACCAACGAAACAGCGTTTCAAAACTCAGTTTATTTATCGAAACATGACTGTCATTAAGGTTCTGACAAAAAATCGTCGACGTACAAGATACAGGAAGAACAAACGAATTCAGGAGTTTTGATTACCGCTGATCCATCAATTGAGAAAATTAAAATACACTCCATGACAATAATTCTTTCGTAGAAAATAGAGTTCAGTGAGTCGTGCTCACCATGTCGCCCAGCAATGATAAAGGTAGCTGACAAAGAACGAATGCAGCGCTGCTAGAATTAAGCGTGACATTGTGTCAGTTACGGGCGTACTTAATTAGGGCGAAGTGGCGGCTTCAGCCGCAATGCACCCGTAGCACGTCCATGTTTTTCTCGCTCGAACATCTCCCTGAAACTCAGAATAGGGAGTGGTTGATTAATGGCTACAGCTTCGAAGACGAATCTTGGACGTGGATGTTGGAAAGGCTGACCATGAGTTAGTTCGAAAATCAGCCCACGAGTGCTGGTCATTTACGCGATATTTTAATCTGAAGCTGCTTATGTGATTTTGTTTTTCTACGCGAACACGTTGAATTAAATTGTTGTGTAAATAGATGTTCAATTTTCATGATTTTAGTGGGAAGTTGTAAGTG
This sequence comes from Morinoia aosen, assembly GCA_030386875.1. Lineage (NCBI taxonomy): Eukaryota > Metazoa > Arthropoda > Malacostraca > Amphipoda > Talitridae > Morinoia > Morinoia aosen. The sequence continues at coordinate 57,828,827 of CM059561.1, read as the reverse complement.
AGCGATATTCGTGTGCGATTTTTTTCTTAAATTCGTCTTCAGTGAAGAACGTTTGCAGGATATAAATTTGCAAAAAGTTTGAGAGATCTAGGAACTGACATAGAATTTTATTTCTTTGATTTATGCCTGATTTTTATCTGAAATACAATTTGAGGAAGTACTGCATTTCTGTGAGGCAAATGAAAATACAAATTTTTGAACTTCATAGCAGTATTTATGCTGTCGAAAATTTGTGAACGCGCGCCCAATAAAAATCGGAAAAATATTTCTGTAGACTTATCATATAAAGATTCTCATTAAACACTATCAAGATACAATATCACGCATTACAGTGTGTATTTCACAAACTCTGGGCCTGTAGGAGGTCTTTTTATAATCCAACTCAGCAAAATAACGAAACGTATGACAAGCAAAATTTGTTTTTATTGATACGAGTTTCATTCTCATAAGCAGCTGCTTGGCACTGGTGAACTCAGTTCACACATTCATCTCTCTTGAGAACGCAACTCGTCTGTGGTCCAAGATAAACATCGTGTTAAAACTTATGAAATTTGCTGCAATACGATTCATATTGTTTTAACAGTGATGTACTTCTATACCGGTGCTCAATATTATTTTAAAATACCTAAAAAACGCCAGTATTTGGATCAGGAAAGGATAAAATACGTCATTACATAAACGATAGAAATTGTTCCTTTAACAAATCCTTCTTATAAAAAAGTCGAGTCCAGAACCTACAAACCTCGTAGTAAGATAAGCTTCCGTAGTTAGCTACCATATCACTCTGAATTACTGAATAATGATATACATCAATACCATCATGAATAAAAAATCTGACCATTAATAATGCTTTTCATAACAAGGTAAGTTATCCCTGGGATCAAAGTTACTGAATATTGTTAGTTACACGTTTAAGTTTCTGTCAACCATCACTGCAAATTTTCCGATAGAAATTTGTCATTCTACTCATAAACGGGCCACAACATATCGATGAGTATTTAACTGCACCAAGGCTCAATCATAACTTGAAGAAATCAGAACACATTGCTCTAAATTACAGAAGCTATTAGAAGTGAGGAGAAAGGATACGAAAGTAGAACAAGAGACGGATGTTCAACAGACCATGAGACAAGAATTTTCTCTCATTTTGCCGTCAGCCTTGATGTAGCGCTGACAGCGCCGGTCACCCAGGCGCTGACAGCAATGAGGGCCGGCAGAGACCAAAGACGGACGTGCAGACCAAAGAAGGACGTGCAGAGACGAGATAAGGACGTGCAGAGACGAGATAAGGACGTGCAGAGACGAGAGAGGACGTGCAGGGACGAGATAAAGACGTGTTGAGATGAGAGAAGACATGCAGGGACGAGATAAGGACGTGCAGAGACGAGATATGGACAGCAGAGACGAGATAAGGACATGCAGGGACGAGATAAGAACATGCAGGGACGAGATAAGGACGCGCAGAGACGAGATGAGGACATGCAAAGATGAGATGAGGACGTGCAGAGATGAGATGAGGACGGTCAAAGACGGGCTATGACAGTACAAAGACGCGACACAGATGAAACGATATATAAAACAGCATTTCAGAAACGTGATTCAAAAGTACAGAAACTTGATTCGGAAGTAGAAGAACGTGATACAGAAGTGTTCAGACAGGATGCTGGGCGTTCTTTGATGTGACCGAGATGGACGCGCAGAGATGTGAGTCGGATGCTATCGAGCATCACTGAGGGGAGCTTCACAGATACCCGCTTACTCCCATCAAGAATGCGTTCTCATTTCAGAGACTTGTGGAAGATGTAGGTGGTCAATTTTGCTCCCGCTTTTGCCTGTTTATTCAACTTAAACGTGATTTTTTATTCTTAAGATGCTCTAACATATTTGCCTGCTGATATCTAAAAAAAAATCTCACTGCTCAGTGTTAACATCTAAAGCCTTGAAACAAGAGATGAAGGAAGTCGTATACGTAGCGCTCATGCACCAGAGAGAGAAGGTATGCAGATCAAGAAGAAAGATTTTCTCAGAGCTGAGGTGTGTTGCTCGTGTTGAGTGGAACAACTTTAATTCGAAGCCCGTGCCGTACTAAAGCTGTTCTGCTTACGGTGATTTCGCTCCTATTAATAGCCCCAGTTCGAACTTACATAGTCCTGAATCTTAGTACCAAATGCAAATAACGACATCTACTACGAAATGCATGTACCCCTCTTGCTTTCTGGTTAGCGCTGTCCCGTCAAAAAATCGCGAGAAACCAACTTCAGAGGTTTTTTTCCTCGTGCCACCATCCTGCATTGGGAGCGGTGACAGAACAGCGGCCGGGACACGGTGTACAACTGCGCAAAGGGTGTAAAACATCGTGTAAACGGGATTATTGGGACTGCTTCTATGGGCGCCACGCGGGTAAAATACCGTGATGTACGCCAGCACGAACGCTGTTAGCAATCACACGAGTGGCTCTACAAGTACAGTAAAAACGAGTGTTAAAGGTCTCTTATATGACCAATAGTGGGTGTCGAACAGTGTTTAAATTGCGAGGCTGCAAGCCGTTTCAATTTGCTGTCGCTACATCACAACGTCGGAACAAAAGATTACGGCAATAAAAAGTACAAGAGAAGTGGGTATAGCAAGTTCCATATTAGAATGAGTGTAATGAAATTTTGTGGTCAATGAAACACTTTGCTGCAGCTGGATATCCGTTTGATTAAATTATTCGTTTTGAAAGTGTAAGGGTGATAATATACTCCAAAGCAAATTTGGAGGAAGGAACTATGCTGATGGAGTTGTGATTTAATCCTCAAGCCCAAGCAAAATTTACGATTTTCAAATGTATTTCCTAGTATTTATTCCAAATTTATTTTCGTATTTCCCTCACTCTGTGCCTCAATCCACTTGGGTTTCCATTTCACTCATTAGAACTTTTGAATAAGCAATAGTAAAACATCCACAAATCAACGGAGAAGAGGATAGCAACGACTACTGTTTCTTTCAGTTACAGGCATTACTCTCACATTCCAGTCAGAGGAAAATTTATCATACTCTTGAACTAAAAAATTCTATTTATTCTTGTTACAATTTTTTGAGCGTGAATTTGCTTCCCGTAGAGTTCCTTCTCTCTCGAGACGAAAATGAAAAGCGTCTCAACATTGCTTGAAATCGAATAAGTGCGTTGCCAGCACTACTACGCGTAGCAAATAGACAACATTGGAGCTACGATTAGCGCTGTCCACTGCTCCATTACAATACTGCAGTAATCAAGTTTCTTCATTGCGATAGAATGAGTAAATATCGATTGAATGCCACTTGATCGGAATAAAGCGTGCATCGAATAATTTTGTTACCTCACATCATCGTTTCGAACAAAATTTATACTTAAAATAGAGCAAGCTCTTATGCAACAGAAGAAACTTAACTCATAGAGAACATTCTTTGTGCGTGCACAAGCTTGCATTGGATTAGCAGTTTATATAATCACGGAAAAAAGCAAACTTTTTTGAGCGATTTTATTTTTGAGAAACGAAGAGGAATGGAAGATTGTGAAAATGAGGATATGAGAAGTGTCAATGCCAGTCTCACGGCTCAGAACCAACAGTTGTTGCCCGTAAATTGAGCGGAATGGAAAGAAACTGGAAAACTCGGATAATTAAAAGCTGCAGTAACCGAGTGTAGACTGAATCATTTGAGACGTAAAAAAATCGCTCCAAAAGTGAGAGTCGAAATCTGATCTTAGATACTCGGGTACTTCCCTCCACGTCCGAGTGGCATTTATGCTTAGCTGGTAAATTTTCCCGTTTCATACTTGAACTTCCCGATTTTATCCTCTATGCAATGATCCAAAGTTGTTGCTTGTTTGGCTCGTCGGTTGGTCCGTCTCTTTGTTACACTCTTCAGGATGCTTGGTGATCGTATCTGTGATGCGAGTTTCACCAGTGCACGAGTGCAAGAATATATTAATCACGGGTACTATTGGGATGAATATGTTTGTTTGTCATTCACATCTGGAAGATTTATCTAAGGAAAATACAGAATTCTGTCATTTTTGGCTGGCCGTGTACAATAGAGCGTATATAAACGTAACACTGTGGTTTGTCCGAACTCGAGAGTTCGTTGGGCGTGAACTGCTCTCACTGAATACGCTATACTATCATATTAGTTTCTTTCCATGGTTGAAATACTAGCCAGCAGTTAAAGCAGGTAGATTAAAAATTACTTATACGTGTTATTTCCACGGGGTAGAATTGAATTAATTATCCATAAATATTTGCGTGTATTTGACTAGCTCAAACTAAAATGAAAACTGTAGATTCAAAACATCAAATCGCAAGTTCTCTGTGATGCAAGATGTGCTCAGACGTTATCGATTATTGGGAAGTTAAGCAGAGAATCATTGCCAAAAAAAAAAGAGAGCGCTCGAAATTGGTGAGATTTTGAGAAAACCTAATGTTACCTTTGGAATCGAGCGGCGTCATGAAGGAAACCAAATTAATTGGAATTTATAAATTGCTGTCGCAGGTGCACCTACACATAAGTAGAGCAGAACAAATAATTGAAGAGGTGCTCGTGTGTCTCATGATATGCTCAATGGATAAATTAATTAAGCTTTCTGTGAGGCTTGTACTGCGCTATCTTTTTTTCAGATGTACAGTCATTGGGAAAAAAATTGCAGAAAATGAAAATAGTTTCGTACATGAAAATTAAAATAAAGAGATCCACCTATTTTCAACTTGCTATTGCAGATGTTTTATGCCGATTTAAGCTGATTTAAAATATAAAAACTCATTGTAACGTGCAATAAAACGAACACTGATAGCTATTGATTACGAAATTGAGTGCTGACGTGGAGTTTGACGCTAGCGTAGCTCTATGTAGATGCAAAGGCCTCTTGTATCCCAGACTTGAAGTCTTTGCTGCAGAGAAGGTAATTTCTTGTACGAAAAACTCTGAAAATAAACAGAATTTGCAACGCCACAGCAGTTTCTCTCTTTGACCATAATTACCATTGCTTGAACTTTTTTAGGAATGAAATTCATATCTTACCTTTGTAAGATATTTTCCCATGTAAAATAGACATGGGAAATATGAGAGACTCATGTAAATATGAGCGCCGAATTTTTCGTGTCACCCAAATGGATGATGCATTGACTGTTTCGTCTTCAAGTTCAACATGGAGATGGAGGATGGTTGAATTGGATGCCATGACAACATCACCGTTAATGAAATGTATTATATGATGTTCCCTAAGTTGTCTCTCGAGTAGAGTTTGACTGCCGTTTCCCCAGCATAACTCGGAGTCGATGTTAGTTCGGGAAGAATCAGTTTCCTGTGCGACCGTGAAGGGGAAGCTTCACAACACCAGCTCAACAAACGGCTACAAGCTCTCAGCCTACTTGCACGCCCAACAACATTAGTGTCAGCGTTGTGGCGCCGTCTGGAGTGTGTCGCGCTGGTTTGATCTTTTTGAGTACAACTTTTGAGCTCCACGAAAACAACACGCCGAGTAAACTCTGTCGCAAACTTGTGATGAAGTCGCTGCTGCACCTTTTTCATGTTTTGTTAGAAGGCAAATACTGCAAGGAAAGTCACCTGCAGTAATTTTCTCACGTTGCCTTTCGCTGCAAGAAATTGTGTTACGGATGTTTTATTCCAATACAATTACGAGTTCTTTTCGCTGTCATCTTTTTGGCCAATCCCAAGCGTAATTTTTCATCAACTCTCATATTAATAATTTTTGGTCAAATTATTGCCTCATTGGTAAACGCTAGACTTTTTGAGCGACGTTCAGCTCTTCTACAATTATTGATGCTAAATAACTTCGATACCCTATTTTAGCAATGTTTTTTTTTAAATTCTGATAACTATATAACGACAGACACTGCGTCCTGAATTTCAGCAAAGAAACTCTCATCACATTTACTCCCACGGTCTCCTGTCAAAACCTCTTTTCATTTTCTCCTTCTCCTCCATTCTCTCACGTACGCGTTCTGGCATTCACCCTGCGTTTTTCTAGGGCATTCGTGACGTGATCGCCAAGCGAGCGCGGCTCACTTGCACCCGGCACACAACTGCGCCGGACAATTAGATCATCACTCGCGTGAAATTATCGCAACCAATGGCTCAATTAAGACTAAAATGAGCTGCCTTGCTTCCAATTACCGTAACAATAACAAAACAGAGCGGCTCGCACGGGCAGTCGTATGAAGCTGCGAGCATCGGACGCGACACAGCGGCTTTGCTCATGAACGTGGGCCTGACTGACAGTACTGACGAATGTTGCGGACATGCGGATGATATTTGCATTGTTGGAGAAATTTTGAACTAAACGAGTCCAATTGAATTTTTTTAAGAGGGTTGAAAATAATAGACCGAATATTGCCTTATACTTGTTACGAAACGTGCCCGGTTTAAGCACGTAACGCAGGGGGACTTGAAACCCCCCGATAGTAAGAGGGGAAAATAAAGGTACGAAATACACAGTGAGAGAGTTTAACAGGAAAGGTAGGAAATTAACAGTGTTTACATGGTGTGTACTACGCGAATACCGAATTGACAAGCATGGGGAGAATAACAAACATTGAAAGATTAAAATGCATTCATTTTAAGGTGAACACGTGGATTTTGGCACATGGAATTATATTATCGCTCGCACAACAACAAGAGAATTAGAAACATGAAATGAATATCCTGGCTAGCGCACACATGAAATAAAATGGATATGCCAAAACAGGAAGAACCTTGACTTACAGCAAGGTGTCATAATACAGAACGCTTCGCATTATGCACAACACAAAATTAGAACCTGAGCTGCATAACCGCATCACACAAATCACATTTACTTGCACGCCACTCGGAACGCACTATTCCGTGTGCTGGCTGTACTATAACTTTCACACTTAAAAATCACTTTTCTGAGTTCCAAACCAGTAAATTGGCCTAAACCCTTTCTTGCAATTGTAGATCACGATGAATTAACACACTTCCAATACTGCTTGAGAATTCACGTAGTGCAGATCAGACCGCCCCGTGGTCCCGAAGTTCCTTCGCCCCGCGGTCCCGAAGTTCCTTCACGCTCGTCAGCCGGCCGTAGTGCGGAAGCACTGCACTCAGTCCCCATTTCGAGTTCTGAGTTCCGAGTCTGCTTGACCACTGCAGGACTCGTAGTGGCGGCATCATTGCAGACTCTGAAGGCTGTGCAGTTATTATTTGCTTGTAAGAGTTACTTGCGAGCTTGGTGTTGAAGTTCAAACATTTGGAATGTTTCCAGAGGCGTAGTTACGGGGCTGTCCTTAGCGCACTTTGCCGCTCCACTGACATATGCTTCAAGCAGATTGCTCTTGCACATCAGTACTTCGACGGTTGCAGGTGTTGATGATTATCTTCTTGAAACCTCGATGTTCACCTTACTCAAATATTTAAATTTTTGCCGCTCACGTTGGATGCATTCCGGCAGCGGCCGGAATGCTACGTTGGGTGTGCCCTCAGATCACGTGCACCTCCTTCTTGTATTACTCAAGATAAACCCTCTCGAATGTACTTGCCCGCCGCTTATAAATTCTCGCTTGGTTTCTTTTCCAGAACCTTCACGACCGTTCCTTTGCAAAGATCACGTGTTTCACTCACCATTTGTTGAGCCTTGCTTGTTTCGGGTGTTCTGAAATGTAATTGGTTTGCGCTCTGACACACCCACACGCGTGATGCCTGCCAGAGCGCTGATTGGCCGAGGAGATGCGGCCTTTCCTTTTCGAGAACCCTCGCCCGACGCTCAACCATTGTTCCCACGCTTCGCCTCCAGAGGCACCGGCTCAACCGTCTGACATTCCATTGTCGTAGCCCAGCAGAATGTTTAGCAGAATGTTGTTGCAGCTTCACGTGATTTAGCCATAAACATATCTTGTGATATAAATATACACATTTCATAACACATATACATATTTCACAACATACTTCCAAAGGTCGTAAATGATCAGTTTGTGCTTCAACGCTAAAAAAACACCCATGTCTAGTTTCTAGAAAGCGCTGAACAACCCTTGATATCAGAGGAAACAGTTAGAAAGGAACGCATCACCTTATGAAGAGGACTAGTTGTTCATTTGTAAGTTTGAACGTCAAAGTATCCGGACGTAGGGTGACATTTGACGCATATTACTGCTGCTGGTGCTGGACTTCCCTCATTTCCTTGTCTTTTTTTAATTCAGTCCCAAAAAAAGTAAGTCACAACAAAAAAGTTCACGGTCACGGCAGGAGTAAAGCTCCACAAAAATACTGATGTCTCAGTAATTCGCACGCACTGGACTTCTTTCATGTTCGTAGACGCTTTTTCTATAAGGAAGAGCAACTACAAAAAATTAAGGCCGAAGTTCATGCAGTGAAGGATGGATACTCAATAAATTGCCGGAGTTGCTACAGCAGGAGGCAATTTCTCAGAATTGATGATGCATCTCTACACTTTGTCTATGGCCGAGCCCGCCAAAGTTAGGGCGAATTAGTGTCCACGGTATTAGTGCGTGGGTTTTCATAGAAATAATACGCTGCTGGTTGAATGTCTACCTATCTGATGCCGTACAATGACGCTCAAAACGCTATCGTGCAAAAATAGTACGTTGGAGGTATAGGAAATTGTTTTCATGAAGAAATTGTAAAATTCGTAAATCGTTGATTATGAAACATATTGATGTTCTTCGGTCGGAAAATATGGGTGTAAAAAGTAAAGAACTATGGAAGCATGTATTTCTATGATTTGATTCCAAAAATGCTATGTCACTCAATTGCGTCTAAATTCAGTTGGATTCATAGTTTTTACACCATAAATCATTCTGAAAAGAAGCAGATTCCACAATTTTAAAATTACTACCGTATATTCTTGTCACAGTAGCTTTTTTACAAAAATAACATAATACTGATTTCAAGTTACAAAGGGTTCACATGCACTTATATTCGCTCAGTTATCTACGCACGAAAAAGTGCCACCAACAGTATAGTTCATCTATCATTATTTGACAACACAAAGAACTTCGCGTTCTCAGTAACCCTGCTGGTTCTGTTTAGTGAAAGAAAGTCGCAGATTCCAGAGGATTTCTTCTAACCTAAAATTTCACAATAAATCTCAGCTGTAGGGAAGAAAGGAAATAACACGCAAGATTTCGCAGCGATCTGCCCTTTTCGAATTACATTGTTTACATATTTTGAAAGCGTGAGTACGTATTCGTAGGCTGTTACTCTGCAGAACGTTCCACCTGAATGATCATTCATACTTGAAGAAGTGTACAAGTTACTTTCTTTTTCATCAATTTTGTAGCTGTAAAAATATTAATTTCAAACAATATTGTTGAATATTTACAGTCGATCAATGTTGATATTACTGGCCATTCTTAAACAACACTACAGCTCGCACGCTGAAAAATTCAAAGCAAGTCATACAAAAACGTATCAGTGCTACGCATATGAAGCTCTTTGTTTGATGTCGATGAGTTCCATTTGAAATAGTAATATTTTAGGACGATCGTAGGACGACGCAGCAAATGCAGCACGTAAAGAGGAGACGTTTTCGTTGAAATCAAACGAGTTTCAGAGGCAGCAGCGCCGTTCTTCAGGGGCAGTGAACTAATCTTAGGAACCATTCCTCGAGACGCCGCGTCTACAACGAAATGTCGGCCATAAATTGTGAGAGTTTCACGGGTCTCGCTTGTGTAGGCCAGTCCAGGCAGCGCTGCTACACGCTCCATTGCTTCAATATTGTGATCCAGCCACGTTCAACAATCAATCCTTCAGCCGGCAATTTTCTTCACTCTTATAGAACGGTGCTCGTCATACCTTCTCTTTCATACGTCCTCGCATGTTACATTACCTTCATGTTTGGTGTACACCACGGTGGAGGAAACAAGGTGGGTTCAAACCAGTCTTTTTTTTCGATGACGCTGTGGTTTTGCTGACGTCACGGCAATGAACCAATAGTAGCACTCATATTGCATCAGGTAGCACTGCTACCTCCTAATCTGGCTCCACTATTGGCCTAACGACACGGTGTTTTGGTGACGTCATAAAAATTGTTTGCAATAAAGCCATTCTATTGGCTAGCCGAAAAAGAGGAGGTGTATTTTCTCCCATAAAAATAATTCTCCCTTGTTTTCTCTACCGTGGTGTACACGCACTGACGTATTGCCCGTGAACGGCTCGCAGAAATCCAGAGAAAACAACACTAATGGTATCATGTTAGCGCGTTGAGGGTCTAGAGAATTGCTGTTGCTCCCCAATTACATTACGCTCTTTCGAAAAGTCATGCATGTGCTGCGGGCTGTAACTTCAATCATACCATTCATTCCAATAAATGAGACAAATCAGAAGAAAACTAATGTTGATGAGTTTGGGCATCCTAAGCTGCTGTTATAATGATTCCTAGTACCAGTTTCGCTATAGGGTTGAGGCTGGATTTGCAGATTTCGGATTGAAATGATTTTTTTTGTGCATAATCTAAAGCAAGGGTACCCAACTTTGGGCACATTTGCTTATCTGAAGACATATATTTAATGCTAAGATGAGAAAGGAGAAAAATGTTTATATGTTATTTATTTTCAAATTTTTATGTGTATACATCACTGAATATATTTTTCCAAATATCATTATATTTTAGGGCTACATGCCCATCTGTTGAAATACTGCAAGGGTACAAGGTCAGAGAAAGGTTGGGAACCTCTGGCCTGAATCACTGACTTCATCATCGTATCTCTCACTAACAAATCCGACAGGCTTAGCTCTTATTTTGTTGCCGGGTCCATGTGACGATACAAGTTAGTCAGCAAGGACCAGTGAGCGCTGGAGCAAAATTCCAGCCATTTCATCAATATCATGCTGGTTTTCGAAACGAAATTTTCGTCGTGTTTCGAAATAATAACCTACGAAATCTTCGAACCAAAATAACGCTGAGTTTGTATACAAAAATGAAATGAAGGCAAAAATGAGTTCTAGTAATGTTAAGGTACATAAGTTGGTACTGTGAGCAATGTTCAACACCATGTTTCCGATCCAAATCGTCGATTTAGGGTAATTATACCATCGTTTGGGAAACTTTACAGCTAATGATTCGGTTTCACTTCACAAACTGGAATATATCCGGAGCAGTTTCATCTTATGATTATAGCTCATGGAAGTAAATGCTCGTAAATAATTTATTGTGACATAATAGATGTAAATCCTCACTGTACGATTCAATTAACTAGCATGTTTCATTGCTCATTGACGGGCAAAAACGAGAGCGAGCTCCAATTGGGTGCGAAATTAATGATGCTCTACGGTGACGACCTCAGAGCAGGGGTGAGGATGATGGCCGAAGGCTTTTAGCCCTGTAGTTTTAATGGCTTTCCAACTAATAGTGCCCGCAAATCAAGCAACAGTTATTGTAAAGTTTTCCGTCAGAACACAAACATGTATTCTCTGAGAAGAATTCATAACTCTAATAACAGTTCCTTCGATTTAAAACCTGAAAAAGAAAGGGATAGGGAAAGCATTACAAAGGTGTAAGAATTCTAAAGAACACAAAGACATATCTTCGCCAGCGTTGATATGTGATTAACTGGGTGAGTGCAAACATTCTACGCAGTAAAATAAAGTACAATGTCGTAAAGCACAATGTCGGAATATGGTTACTTTGAGCGCAGGGCAGAGCTTGTGAATGACAGCAAAGCGAGTGTCGGGGCAGGGAATGGAGAAATTAAGCAATTAACTTAGGGAGAAGGTGTGGTGAAGGCAGAGCTGCCTATTGTGACGGAGTTATTTATTGCGGAAATAAACCCAGGCAACTGAGAAACGTAGGACAATAGGCATGGAATTCAGCTGGAAAGCAAAGAATGAGTTGGCCTTAATTATTTTAGCAGCAGCTTACGTGTTCGGATAGCTACATTAATAATGTTGAGTCGTTCACTAACTTACAAGCAGCAAACGTTATTTTTATTTTTCCCAGTATTTCGGTAATTAGCTAACTGATATATAGTAACCAGTCCTATATATCATACAAGTTTAATGACCCTATATATAAGTATAGGGTCACTGTAACTTATATATATCGTATATATAAGTTTAGAGACCAGTCCTCGAATAAGAACGAGAGTCAACGAAGCAACATTCTTGCGCTCAATGTACTGCTAATCGCACAGCAGACGTTGACAAATAAAGGCCCATCACATGAAAGCCCTGTCCAAAGGGAGCTCTGCAGAATCTGGTCACATTCCTAAGATTTACAGCGTTCTTATCCAAAGGTTTGCCGAATTTTATAGCTCCAGACGCGCCAGATGGTCTCTGATAGAACTTTTTGTCGAAGTTTAACGTTTATCGATCCTCAGTAAGACTCGAGATCTAAGAGGCCTCTGCTGCAGTTGCTTTTGGAGGCACAGTCGTTGGATGGGAGTGTGCCAGGAGTGCTAATTTCTCCATTGTGAGTCTGGGTAAGTCTCATCCTTGAGTTGAAATGCTAAGCGATGCGATGCTCAAGATTGGCACACGACTCGCTCACGAGACAACGTCATCCTCAAAAACTGGTTCTAGATTAGTATGAAGAGAAGTTTTCGCACTTAAGCTTTATTTTACTCTTACTGAGCGAGGCATCATTGTTGCCAATGAAATTAACAGCTATTTTTTGTTTAGTGTGAAGAGTTCATTGTTTAATTCATGAAATCCTCGGTTTCTATCTAGTCTTTTTGTATTAAATACGATGGGAAATTAGTTTTTTCACAACGATAAAAACAAGTTTTTCAGGAGCACGATTTTTTTCTACAAATGTAAGGAGAGCACAGCACCATTCTGCGCATTATAATACAAGAAAAATGTACAAGCATTACGAAAAATTCAGTTCCTGAAACAAACAGATAAATTAATGAAGAAGTTCGTCACGTCAAGTTGAAGCGCAGTGCTGAATTCAAGACTTTATGATAACATATTGCAACGAATATGCACTCATACCACTGCACCTGTAATTCGTACTATTTTACTATCATTATACATTATGGAGTCAAATATAAAAACTGTATGATTAGAATAGGATAGAACCTTAGGTAATAAAATAATAATGTACTCATTTTGTTCGTAATTTTCTTATTTTCGTGCTTATACTTTCTAGCAAATTGTGGCATATATGAAACCGTATGTAAATGAAATGACGAATTCCTTTCGCTGTTGCAGGACTCCAACTTCTCAAAGTCAGGATGCAGACAAAATTCTAAGAAAAAAAGCCAAAAGCACGTTCGTCAAATTTTTTCACTACTGGTCGTAATTCAAATGCGAAAGTACTTCTAAGGAATGAAAAAATGAGAACGAGAGGATATTTTTCCAATCAAACCGTTATGATTTACGCTATCACAAATAAGAGCTGTTAATTTAACACTGAAATTATTCGCATCAGTTTAAAGATGATGACATTATCGACTAGCTCTGAAGAGGCAGCATACGTGCAAGCATCACTTCAGAGCGCTCGCCGTCAGATACGATGGAGCGGCGAGACACAACTACCTAACAGCAAAGATGGATTGCTCGTACGGACAAGCGCAGCTGAAGCCAGACGAATCAAGAGATCCGCTTCGTGGAGTTTATTTAGGCAACATGACTGGCTCATTCATACAACCAGTCCTAAGCAGCCTCCAGGGCGGGATGTAAAGCAGGCATCGGCTACTGTGTGCTGATTAATTTTTCCAGGCTTCATCATTATGAAGAACGTGTGAGGCATCAAGTTGAATGACGCGCAGGTGGCAGGTCAAAGTTGACGTAAAACGTAAATTTCTTTGGAGTGTTTTTGACATGTGACTTTAGGAAACCGAAGTCGATTGATAGCATCACGAATCATTGGTTCTAGAAACGTTAAATTCGTTTTATAAGTCAATGAACGTCCGAACTAAACTTTGATTTTCACATCAAGAGACACGTTCACCCCAAGGTATGCCTTGTGTGCCAGCAGCTGAAAGATGACATGAAATGACTGTTCCAAATTTAGAATCATCAGTGCACTACGCTAATAGTATATGATTGAAATATTGATCTGACTGTAACTTATTCAGAAGTGAAGATTTAGGGGCTGGTAAAATCGATTACAGTTTTCTACTGTGAACTCACACGCCTTCTGAAATAAACTCGCGCGTTGTCAGGGTTAAATTTCCTTTCTTCAGCAATTAAACGTTAAGCGCATGGGGAAGTTGCTCGCCTGTTCCCGATTAGTATGCGAGTTTCTATGCTAAAAGAACAACAACCTATTGTAAGAAGGAATGTTACATAACACAGCCACGTGTATCATTCTCGATGTTTAGCAGGAATGCAATTTTTTAGTCATTTGATAAGCACCATCACCATAGGGAGTTTACACATCAAAGTGGAATCTCATTCAAGCTGTATAGTCATAATACCAAAAGTTTTCTGACATTTATCGATGAAATTTTACAGGATACCACAAACAGTGGTAATCGCTATCAAAGTAACACTAGGATAAAATCGACAGCTATGCTCTGTTTTCCCTATTCAAACGTTTCAATTGGCTTCGTCCACTTCGTCCAGAGATGAGTACTACTGAGACATTTTTGAAACTCAATGAATGGCGAGTATGATCAATTCTTATGTAAATATCACTATCACTAAATACGACGTACTGACATTGAAACACATTAACCTGAAAAAATAAATAAATATCCGCTCTGAATTCGCTAAAATTGAGACTTCAGGCTCCAAAACTAGGTGGGCAGCGGCTGCAGCACCCCAGCGGTGAGCTGCGCCACGAGAGCTACGGGTTGTTTCCTCTACTGAGCAACAGTCTTATTTGCTTAGGGATAAGCCTGCTCTATTTGCTGGGATCGTCACAATAATGCCATTCTCTCGGCCCGATTTGCCCAGTAAACTGCTTTCCTTTGCTTCGTCCGGGCGATGTCAGCGGGGTTCCAACAAACGTCAGTTCTGAGACTAGGAAAACAAACTTTGAATTTCTCTACTTCTACTTTTTGTACAGATCGAATTCTTCATCGAAAATTGAATTAATTTGAAGATTTTGTGATTTTCATATGTTAATGAATAGAGTCAAAGGTCTCAGGGGATGTGATGGTTACTAATTACCAAGCCAACTTTATAATACGAGTATCAAGTTGATTAAAATGATTGATAGCAATTGCAAAGTTTTTCTAGTCAGTTGGTAAAATTAACTGACACTGGTCGAAATACGTGCCTGAGAAATGTACTGAACTGAAACATGAAAATCTTCAACTGAACCAAGAAAATTGCATAAAAAAATTGTAGAACATCTTTAAAGTTCAACAACCCTGTCAGTTTTGTAATGCTGATAGTGATGGTTTCTCCCTCAAGGATGGAAACTCAGCAGCCATTTCGATCCCAGGGGAAATACATTTTCCTGCAATTTATTTTTTTCAGAAATAAACCTGAAAAGTTTTTAGAAAGTCAACTTCGAAGACCTGACACACCAACTTCTAAATCTCATTCAATGTGATAAACGAGAAGCTCATATAATGAGAGGATTGCATGCCGCACTAAATTAAAGACCAGTCCGTGTGTACACTACGCAAGATCCAATTCATGAGGCGAGGAGGACGTCGACCCTTGCCTAAGGCTTGAAGTGAATAAGGTTAAAGAACTTACACTGAAGAGTCATGGGTGAACCACGGTCAATTACTAGTTATTTGTGCTGCACAATGCCCATGAGCCTTATGAGTCTTTGAACGAGGCGAGACTCTGTGAAAGAAGTATTTATTGAGAACTGAATGAAATATTTATGTCTTGAGTGTATTTGGGTAAAAATTTATAGCTTATTGCAAGCCGAAATAAAGAGTGGCAAAATACATCATTCTTTAACCCTTTTAGAAAATTTCTTCATCAGTGATGGGTATGAGAATTAGTTGCAATATATTTGAATGATACCAAAGCAATCTTTACATCAGCTGTACGCCATGCATTTATTTAAATGATACCAAAGCAATCTTTACATCAGCTGTATGCCATGTATTTATTTAAACAGAATTAAAGCAATCTTTAAATCAAATGTAGTTTGCACAAAGCTTAATTTGAAGATTATTATTATTATTTAGCTTGAACAAATGGTCGCGGATTGATCCTTTGGCGCTCATGGTGGCAGAGAACTCACACGTCGCAGCCAGCGTCTGAAAACTGCAGCCGAGCGCGTGTCGTAGCGTGGCGGGGGCGCCTGAGCAAAATAGTTGTCTCCTAAGATACCAGATGCTCTTTTTTAACCTTTCGCCCACCGAACCTGAGAGGCTATGTGCTGGAAATGATAAGCCGATTACTTAATACAAAATTTTCGCGCTAAATTTTTAATATCGTCAGTTCAACAAATAGTTTAGGTTTTTGATTGTGCCAACTTTAGAAAAATAAAAGAAAAGATAACCTGGCCTGCGAAACCAGCCATGTCTTATTTTTATTCGTCGTTCCAGGATTTAGAAAGATTGCTTGAATCATTCTTATCTATAAAAATTGGGAAGAAGAAAATGAGGTGGTATTTGATTTTTAGTATTTTACGAGCATTAGTATTTCAAATATTCAGTTCGTGTAATTTTTTATTGCTCTGATAAACCCGTTACGGGAGTTCGGTAGGTTAAAGTATCCTCGCCGTCCAAGGGACAACGTGGGCAACGCGTTATGAAGGGTTAAATTCCACTAAAAATGCAAATAGATCACAATTTCAAAAAAAAAATCTACTTTGAAGCGTTCAACCGCGTTTTCCTGTCCTCTGCAATAAATGCAAGCAGTTGCATGGCCTGCCCTTTCCCTCTACTCTCTTGTAGTGTATTTTTAAGGAGAGGTCGCCATTGATCAAAGGAAAGAGTTTTTCACCCTCTCGCCATTGATCATCTCGACAAGGAATGAGAAAGCTCTAGTACCCTGAGTGATTCAGTACTACATCACTGTGATGATACCAGAAGTAACTCAAGAGTATTGGGGTCTCTTAGTTTCGCACGCCTGTATCATTTGATAATTGCTTTATTGCTACAACCTAGGCATAAAATTTCACTTTCTTAGCTCGAAGCTATTAATATTTCCCTAGACCGAACATGTTTCTCCCCTTTACGAGTAACTCGACTCTGCTTACCCAAACTTGAAGCGAAGTTTGATGAATAGCAACATGCTTGCAGGCGAAGCTGAAAAAAAGTTTTCCCCTCGACCTTTGAAATAATCTCGCATTAATTGTTAGATCGCCAACTCTTTCTATTTTCTAATTAATTTTCTTGAGACCCTTGAAGAGAATGATGGTAGGGGGACACCAATCAATGAAGCGAAACCCTCATTCTTCTCCACCTGTTGCTCCGCCGGCCTTTTGAAGCATCCTTTGCCAAATTGGCCTTCTGTTAAAGCCTGCCTAAAATATCGAGGTCCTCTGCGAAGACGCCGTAAAGACTTGAGATATATGACTGCTCATAGAGGCTAATATCACAGGAGCTCTCCACCTCTCCAAAAATCTCGCACGAACACCCGGACGGCAGAAGATCGGTTCGAGACACACAAGGCTTCTTGTGCGATATAGTCTTCCTTCGTTCGTTCTCTTTCTCATCTGATATTTATGGCAACCGAAATAGATATTTTTCCCAAACAGGAAAAATACAATGGTATCGGAGGTCAAAAGGATTCATTTTATAGTGTTGATGTGCGATTCTAGCTGTCACTGCTGTCTATCATGATCTTTCTCAGCGAAGAGGAGCCTTTTCAATGTCACCGATCAGTTTGAGAAAAAATGCGAAACCATAGACAAAGAATGAAGGTTGCCGTTGAAAGGAAATTTGTTTGTCAGTTTTTCAGTTTCTGAGATCAGGTTAAATTTTCAAAAGTGCCTTACGTTTTGTTATCATTAAAATAATCGGTCGAAAACATATTCTCAGGTTCATTCAGTGGTGCAATTAATCAGATAAGAAATGAGAGATCAGATGTCAGGTTGTTGAGTCCTTCATATTCAATAGGCAACTCGCAGCTCAAATTTTCTCCAGTCGTCTCTCTTTAATGACTACAGTATAAACAATTTGAGCGCTGCTGCCCAACGTCCTGAGCAAGACGCCTGTAATCTTCTAGTAATACGTTAAAAGGTTTTGTAAATTTATTCGAATTAATTGTTCGTGGTAACATTCACAAATAGTCTGCTTTTGAACTGAGTGATTCATTTCTTACCTTCATTTCGTAATTTATCCCTCAAGTATACCGGTTCTAAACTGTTATAGTAATTAAGCATTTATTTCTCTCATTTATATCTTTCCTTTCTTATATCTTTTATTTTCTTACTTCCTTCTCGTTCGTAATTTCTCAACTTCACCGGTTCCTGATTTATATGTTAATTTACCTCCTATTTTTATCATCGCTAATCGCTTAATTCGTTTTTTGATTTCACTACTAGTAATTTTGCCTATTCAATGCATGGGAGACTTCCCTGATAGCTTACATTTAATATCGCACCAGACGTGCAAAATCGATGTCGTTCGATGCAGGCATACAAGAACATTGTTGAGTGAGTGACCATGCGTTGAGGCAAATTTTGTTAATTCACTTTTATAACAATGAATTCTTTCAATTGGTATCTTGCATGAAATGTTTTTATTTTAACCACATTTGAGGAAGTTACAAGCTCGGAATCAAACTTGTCTTGGATTTTATTTGAAAAATGCGCTTCTTTTATTCCCACGTTTAAATTTTTAAAGTTTCAGTTCTCATTACCGCGAGGTCAATTTGAGACTCTTATTTACAACATAAAAGTGCTTCAAAATAGATCAGTAGACACACAGGTCCATTTGAGCGTCTGAGAACGAAGAGTTGTCTCAGTTAGATGAAACATCCCCTACGCTAAATTAGAGGGTAATATTCGAAACGGGATTAATGTCGCTAAGCAACGGTATCGGTTCAGGGTCATCCCACCGAGGCCAGGAAATCCAGCGGAAATACGTTTCAAAAATATTGTACGAGATGCCCTGGATAAGGCAGGGGTTTGGATAAGGCCGGGGTTTGGGTGCGCGACTCCCCGCCGTGACCTGCGTCGACTCAAAAATTAGATAGAAGGCTACTAGGTGAGTTGCTCCGATCTTTTCTGGCTGTACAGCAAATAGTACGCGAGCTCGTTCGGTTGTTAAGCTGTTGTAAGGAACAAAATTACCCAGATAATGAGAACAAATGCTCAATTGAAATCACAGTTGGAAAATAAACACTTTAATTGATTTTGCGCGGTGTAACTCCGTAGGTTTACACGTTTCTGTTATGGGAAACAATGACAGGCATTAATTTAGCTATAGCTTAATCGTTACATCGTGTGCATGCTGCGTGACGTTACTTCACTTCATAACACAGAGCTGTAGTTGTGCAGATAGACGTCCTCAGCAGATAGTCATGAAAATCGAACACCTAAAAAGTCAAACGCTTTAGACTTTTGAAATAGTTAAAATGTAGGTTATTTCAAATAGTTTTGCAACTTACCTCAAATTTGCAACGCTAAGCATGCATGTGAGCGAGTAGGGAGAGGTATTATAATTCAGACCTGATTGCTGTAGTCATGCTTGCTATAATCACCCGATTGCTATAGTCACTGTTCAACTATTAAGCCTTCCTGAATAAAATATTAGAGAGAGATCGGTAATTACAATGATCTGAGTCACGCGCATATCATCAATCCTTAAAATAATTTACCTCATCGAGCCAGTAGAAGCAATGAGAAAGTCAATAAATTATGTACTCTGAAATCAAGAAACAGAAGCCCACTGGACTGCAAAGTTAAAGTGGCGATCAAATAGACGGCTTCGCCGTGCTGGAGTTCAGCAACTGCAGCAGAACCTGTCGAACAACTCGCCAAACCTTCTGACAATAATAACAATTAGGTGAAGACCAGAGAACGCAAACATTCAACGAGATTGATAAGGAGTGAGTACTCTGAAAAAAGTCTCGTAAAATCTTTTGAATGGGACTTGCCCAGGATTATGCGAACTCTAACGTTAGAGTTGCTCTGGCTGGAGAAACTAGACGTAAGTGTTGCTGCTTGCGTGCTGGTGCCGGTGCTTTCACGCAATTCTTCGAATGTAATTTTATTGAGCGGTTACATCGAGAGCTTGGTCAAAGTCGATGATACCAGGGCCTAATATAATTAGGCCCATTATGAAATTTCATTTTCAAAATCCAATTTATATGTAAACTTTTTGAGTATCGGTTGGGATTTGGTTCTTACTATACACTAAACTTTGATATGCCCGACCTTGGGGAAACTTACCAGGGAATAAAACGCATGGATGGCGTAACATTCAAACTACAGCTCGCTATGAATGTTACCGGTACTCTTTGTGAGTATGTCATGCGATGATTACTCCATCTATTTTATCATTGCCATCTTATCATCAAGTGGAGAGTCGGGGAAGGACACGCTTAGAATAATCACTGGGAACCACCTTCCATAACGCGTACAAATTGAGTTCGGTATTAACTAACGCTAGCTGGCACACGCATTGAAAGCAACATATCTTCACAGAAAGCAGAAAAATAGCTTGTAAAGTATCCTAGCTTGGCTGCTGAAATGATCCTAACATACCGTGCCATGCTCTGCCGTAGAATTACCTAGGTGTTATTGAGCAATACTAGGTGTTATCGCTGATTGTAGGGCTGGCCTTGTTACCAGGGTTTTGTTGGTTACTGGGTATTGCTAGTTGCCAGGGTATTGTTGGTTACCAGGGTATTGTTGGTTGCCAGTGTATTGTTAGTTTCCAGGGTATTGTTGGTTGCCAGTGTATTGTTAGTTTCCAGGGTATTGTGGGTTGCCAGTGTATTGTTGGTTGCCAGTGTAGTGTGAGTTTCCAGGGTATTGCTGGTTGCCAGGGTATTGTTGGTTACCAGGGTATTGCTGGTTGCCAAGGTATTACTGGTTGACAGGGTATTGCTAATTGCCTGGGTATTGCTGTTTACCAGGGTATTGCTGGTTGCAAAGGTATTGCTGGTTGCCAAGATACTGCTGGTTACCAAGGTATTGCTGGTTACCAAGGTATTGCTGGTTGCCAAGGTATTGCTGGTTACCAAGGTATTGCTGGTTTCCAAGGTATTACTGGTTTCCAGGGTATTGCTGGTTGCAATTGCCAAGGTATTGCTGGTTACCAAGGTATTACTGGTTGTAAAGGTATTGCTGCTTGCCAAGGTACTGCTGGTTACCAAGGTATTGCTGGTTACCCAGGTATTGCTGGTTGCCAAGGGATTGCTGGTTACCAAGGTATTGCTGGTTACCAAGGTATTGCTGGTTACCAAGGTATTGCTGGTTACCAAGGTATTGCTGGTTGCCAAGGAATTGCTGGTTGCCAATGTATATTCCTCACTCTAATTTCTAGCAAATAAATTCAGGTGAAATCCACATTACCATTGATAGAATGAAAATACGTTTAGTGAAATCTACTTGGAATGAGCGTAGGGTATGCAAGCGATGATCAGAGTGACACATAAGCAACTTACCTTTTAGATAATCGATTAGAAGAAAACTTGAAGCATAAGGAGTTTGAGATAATTCAATTGATACACGAGGGTTTTCAAGGTACTTTTGACCACAATTAACTCTTCTTTGAACAAGCTTGATTGCGGCATTATTCCGGACGGTTCGCGGTCTGCCAGAGTGTTTTTTGTCTGTTGAGGATCTGCTTTCTTTCAATTTAGAGACCGTATTTTCTAAGCTGTTTTTTATTAGGATGTTTTGACCACTAAAAATGTTCCTGCGTTTTGTTTTACTCGGTAACAATTGCTTTATTACACTGTAGGAAAACTGAACAATTTTTGCTCGCTGTGCTTTTCTGAAGCGCACCGTTTTAAGGGATAAAATTTCTCGATTTATGACAACAAAAGGTCGTGATTGCTTCTAGATTAACTATAATACTTCAATAAATTTTATATTCCATGTTTCATTCAGAATTGTCCTGAACTTCTTATGTTTCGTAGTTTTCGTGGGGCATCGATTTAAAAAAAGGATAAGTTACTTACAGTCCACTCTGTACTTCACATGATATAAATAATTGAAATCAATTTATCCATATTCTCACGAGCTGGTGCACCCCACTCGAGCCATGCTTCTCGGAGGCTCAGAGCTGAGAAGTATTCCAACAAATATCTCGACTTGCGCTACGCATGGCATAGGTTGCATTGCTACACACCCTCCAGAAATTGAGTGTTGGATGAGTGATGCTTACTATTTG
Source organism: Morinoia aosen (assembly GCA_030386875.1). NCBI lineage: Eukaryota > Metazoa > Arthropoda > Malacostraca > Amphipoda > Talitridae > Morinoia > Morinoia aosen. The sequence goes on along the minus strand of CM059561.1, from coordinate 57,806,664 downwards.
CGTCAATGACAACTTGAGTAAATTTTTTCCGTTAAAATTTATGTCGAGTATTTCAAGAAAGATGCTAGGAGCCCATAATTTAAACTCTAACAGTAAAGCAGAGCATTCGCAGCTAATTCAATATTTTGAAAATCTTGCGCTGTTTCCGCTGCTGAGAAAAACGGCGCTCAGAGGTACGCTGCCCATTTTTCTCGAGTGCATCATAATTTAAGGATAGATAGTCATCAGTGCACGATTTATCTTCAGTTTGCCGTTTAGGGAACTCTCGTATATTGTCTCCACGAGCGCTCCAAGAGACGAATACGATGGCTCAAGCGAGCTGGAAATACACGTGGCATTACAGTCTTGACCAATTGCTCCGTGGAAAAGTATTTGCTCGTTCTGTGCAGAAGTGCGGGGAGATATTTATTTTGAAAGTCACTTTTCAATTTAACTAAAGAAAAAAACAGTTACAGCAGAGCGTTTGCTGTTGTCTACCTCCATTTAGCCCACACAGCTTCCCTCATTAGCTGCGAAAAACACGTAAGGCGACATGTTCTCGTGGTTGCCGCGACAGACACACGACGAACAAAACATCATGACTCATTTCCTAGATGTTTTCCATTATTGGATACGAAATCTTTCAGAAACATATAGCTAAACTTCACACGGACTTGACCAACACAACGCTTATCAATGAAACAAATTTAGGTTCATTATTCAGCCATAAAAATGCGTGATGATAAACAATGATGACCAAATAATGAAACATAGACTTGAACTTCCGCAACGAAGGAAGCAGATGTAGATTCAATATAGCTGTGCAATTAAGCCTGGTGATGAGAAATAAATGAACGAAGAATGAAACTCACGTCTTGTGCCCCAGCCCAGAGCTCGGCAGTTGCGCGGCATGAGCTGCGTCGCGTTGTGGTGCGAGCCCAGGCACACCGGCCGTACGTAGTCGCTCAGCTGCACCTCCTCCTCTAGCTGCTCGTGAAATTGTCAGCGCTTAGAACCGCAGTGCATTTCGGTGATTGATATTAATCTATTTGGGTTAAAACATTGCTAAATTATGGTACAAGGAGAATGGGGATGATATTGTGCGCAGAGGGTATCGTTATCAAACCGTAATAGAACTTGGAGGTGATCATATTGTGCGTGGATATCATAAGCAGATCGTAACGAGGGAGACAACATTATGCCTGCATATTAATACTAGCTTATTTTGACGCCTTTGTCGCTAAACGAACTGTAAGGAAATCAAATGAGCGTAATTTAAACAGGAAATTATAAAAGTACGGAAGCGAGTGCGAGCTTCCAAGGTTAATCTCATCTCAGTGTTTGAAGGGCAGGGAGATCTCAATCTGAATAGAGCAGCCGGACGGACTTGACGCTGGAACTTGTGACTACCTGCAAAACCTCTTCGGGCTCGCTGGAGCCAATCAATGAGTAATCCGGAACGTAGTCTGATTAGTTCCTGCTTCTAATGCGATAATCCCCGAAGTGACGTCGCTTCACTTGCGTCTCATTCACAGCTCATATTTCTGCATGTTGTGTTATAAGTCACATAACGCGTCATGTATCAATTCTATTTGCGCTACATAGTAGTAAGAAAATGATTGATCGTAATGATTGGGGTTTAAAAATATTTGCGTGACTTACTGTACCTTAAGGATGTTATCATATCACGGAACTAAAAACAACTAATTCTTACTTGCCGAATGTTGATATGGCTCACTGTGGCGGAAGTTGAAAAAACTCAAGTACAACCACGTAAGAACTTTTGTTACTTAACATTAAGTGTTGAGCCATTTTAAGTCCTCCTAAGTGCCACTTCTTTCTTCTTCACCAGCACCACCTGGCCACCCCACACCTACACCAGCACCACCTGGCTGCGACACACCCACACCAGCACCACCTGCCCCATACCAACACCTGCACCACCTGGCCGCTCCACACCTACACCAGCACCACTCACCCCACACCCACCTTGACCAGCACCATCTGGCTGCCCCACACCCACACCAGCACCCCTCACCCAACACCCACCTTGACCAGCACCATCTGGCTGCCCTTCACCACGGACTTGACCATGCCGACAATGAGGCGCTCCTGCACCCACGGCGCCTGCGACGAGATGCGTACGCTGCCCATACGGGCCACCCACAGCGCGCGCCCGTGTCTGGGGAGGGAGGGGTGTGTGAGGGCGGGGTGTGTGGTGTGTGTGGTGTTTGTGGTGTGTGGGGTGTGCGGTGTGGTATGTGGAGTGTGGTGTGTGAGGGCGGGGAGTGTGGCGTGTGGAGTGTGTGTGGCATGTGTGAATATGTTGTGTCAGTACGGGGTGGTGGCGTGTATTGTGTGTGGTGTGCGTGGTGTGTGGTGTGTGTGAATATGTTGTGTGAGTGTGGGGCGGTTTCGTATGGTATGTGTTGTTTGTTGTGGTGTGTGCGGTGTATGCAGTTTGTGGCGGTGCGAGTGTGCATGGTGGTGTGTGGTATGTATCGTGTGTATGGTACGTGCGGTGTGTGGAGTATGCGAGGTGTGTGGTGTGTGATGGTGAGGTGGTGTGTGGTATTTATAGTGTGTGCTGTGTGTGGTGGTATGCATGGTGTGTGGTGGCATGTGTGGGGCTTGTAGAATATGGGGTGGTGTGTATGAAACTGCTTGGGATGAATGGTTGTGGATTGGTGTTTCATTGTTATGTGTTGCTTTGTAAATTGATATAGGGTGTGTGGTATTGAGTGCTTTATTTGTTTAGCAGGGTTGTGTGGTGAGGTTGTATGAGGAGGTTGTGTGGTGAGGTTGTGTGGTGAGGTTGTGTGGTGAGGTTGTGTGAGGAGGTTGTGTGAGGAGGTTGTGTGGGGAGGTTGTGTGGGGAGGTTGTGTGGTGAGGTTGTGTAAGGAGGTTGTGTGAGGAGGTTGTGTGAGGAGGTTGTGTGGTGAGGTTGTGTGAGGAGGTTGTGTGAGGAGGTTGTGTGAGGAGGTTGTGTGAGGAGGTTGTGTGGTGAGGTTGTGTAAGGAGGTTGTGTGAGGAGGTTGTGTGAGGAGGTTGTGTGAGGAGGTTGTGTGAGGAGGTTGTGTGAGGAGGTTGTGTGGTGAGGTTGTGTGAGGAGGTTGTGTGAGGAGGTTGTGTGGTGATGTTGTGAGGTGAAATGTGTGGGTAGGTGTGTAGTAATGCATGTGGTGAGATGTGGCAGGGTTTTTTGCGTTGTGAACGCAACGAAATAAAAAAAATCGATGTACAAAATTAAGAAAGCCACGGCATGTGAAAAACAACAAGGCAAGAATGTGTGAAGGGCAACGAAGCAAGGACGTGAAGGGTAACGAAGCGAGAACGTGAAGGGTAACGAAGCAAGGACGTGAAGGGTAACGAAGCAAAGACAATGACGTGAAGGGTAACGAAGCAAGGACGTGAAGAGTAACGAAGCGAGAACGTGAAGGGTAACGAAGCAAGGACGTGAAGGGTAACGAAGCAAATACATGAAGGGAAGCGAAGCAAGGACGTGAAGGGTAACGAAGCAAAGACAATGACGTGGAGGGTAAAGAAGCAAGGACGTGAAGGGTAACGAAGCGAGAACGTGAAGGGTAACGAAGCAAGGACGTGAAGGGTAACGAAGCAAATACGTGAAGGGAAACGAAGCAAAGACGTGAAGGGTAGGGAAGCAAAGACGTGAAGGGTAACGAAGCAAAGACGTGAAGGGTAACGAAGCAAAGACGTGAAGGGTAACGAAGCAAATACGTGAAGGGAAACGAAGCAAAGACGTGAAGAGTAGCGAAGCAAAGACGTGAAGGGTAGCGAAACCAAGTCGTGAAGGGTAACGAAGCAAGGACGTGAAGGGTAACGAAGCAAAGACAATGACGTGAAGGGTAACGAAGCAAGGACGTGAAGGGTAACGAAGCGAGAACGTGAAGGGTAACGAAGCAAGGACGTGAAGGGTAACGAAGCAAATACGTGAAGGGAAGCGAAGCAAGGACGTGAAGGGTAACGAAGCAAAGACAATGACGTGAAGGGTAAAGAATCAAGGACGTGAAGGGTAACGAAGCGAGAACGTGAAGGGTAACGAAGCAAGGACGTGAAGGGTAACGAAGCAAAAACGTGAAGGGAAACGAAGCAAAGACGTGAAGGGTAGGGAAGCAAAGACGTGAAGGGTAACGAAGCAAAGACGTGAAGGGTAACGAAGCAAAGACGTGAAGGGTAACGAAGCAAATACGTGAAGGGAAACGAAGCAAAGACGTGAAGAGTAGCGAAGCAAAGACGTGAAGGGTAGCGAAACCAAGTCGTGAAGGGTAACGAAGCAAAGACGTGAAGGGTAACGAAGCAAATACGTGAAGGGAAACGAAGCAAAGATATGAAGGGTAACGAAGCATTGTCATGTGAAGGGTAACGAAGCAAATATGCGTGAAGGGTAACGAACTAGGACGTATGATGGGTCACATTACGAGGGAGGGGAGAGAAGTCCCTAAGAAATCCTCATGAAGGCTAAGGAAGCCAAGGTGCTCCAATGAAGACAAGACTGTGGTCAAGTGACATAAAGAAGAAGTGAGCATCGAAGCAGGCGTAGTTTGGTTCAGTAGGTAAGAACGTGTACCCCAAACAATTAATTACAGAACGTGTGAGGCAAGAGCGACAAAAAATTGCAAGTTAAACGAAACCAAAACACACTCGTAAAGAAGGTGAGGCCTGTGAGATACGGAGAGCAGTGCAGCCAATGCAATGGACGGGCATGAAGTGATGCATTACGATGGTGTGACTGAGAAGGGTAAAGCAGGGATAATTTGCTAATGTGAAGAGAACGAAAATAAATTCACAAAAAGAGTCGAACAAAAGACTCTGAAGAATATTGACGCAAATTTTAGAAGTATAGCCAAACAAGGTAATAGTGAAGGGTCATCAGCAGAGCATGTGAGAGGTGAAAAGCAGCAAAGATACATGAAAGGCTGACGCTGGCACCGCAAGTCTACGTTGGAAAGAACTTGGAAGGTATGCGGGTAAATGAGAGGTATTGTCACAGGCTCTGAGGCGTAATGCAACGAAGGAATCACTGTTTTTGAAGTAAGAATTGCAAAACCTTGAGAATTTACGAGACGGAGAAAGGTGGAAAACATCATGAAGAGTTCGTTTGCCTCGTGCACTGGATGAGTGGGATCACCTGTGTGTTGAGAGGTTACTTCGAGCACAAACACTACTTCATAGGCTCGGGGTGAAATTAAAAGAGCAGGATGTACTCGCATGTTTACGAGTACTGACATGGCGGAACTTTGAGCGAAACTCTTGCCCCGAAAATGAGACTTCACATAAAACTTTAAAGCAGTGAGTAAAAGTAAGCAAAGAGTTCGCAAAGATTGCTGTAACAAACGAAGAATGCACTCGTTCAAAAAGGGTAAAAACCGAGCTCACTTTAAAAGATGCAGAGAACAATTAGCTAGAAATTGCCCTATAAGGGAAACAAATTGGACATTCAAGAGAAGGTGCAGGCACGCTAAGTTCATTTCTCGCATGCCTAACTCGGCGGTGTGGAGGCGAGTCACATTTCCGGCGGAGAAATTAATACGCGAAAGTCGTAGTGGCGAAAGCCGTTTTTTAATACATATAAGCGAAGAGGATAAAATCACTGATGAATGTGGCCGTGTAAAGCGAAGGTCACATACAAGTACAGGTCTTGCATTAGCAGTTGAGGGAAGAAGTAGTTAGTCAGAGAATAGGACATCGATTTAACAGTTAGCGTTCGAACCTTGACCGACGCGACCGGAGCAAAAGCGTAAGTTTCTGGTTAAGTTGAGTTTCGGAAAACAACGAAAGCTATCACAACGTACTAGAAAGCAAGTAAATGTGTGCTAAAAATACCGGCGTCGTGAACGAACGTCTTTAGTAAAATTGAAAACAAAAAAGAAAAATTCACGCAGAAAACTGAGCAAGTTCAGATGCAAACGTTCTCGAGTGAAACTCGGTTAATGATTTCACGATATGTATCAAAATGCGTATCTAGAAAAATAACATCTGGAAAAAGGGAATGGTAATGTTAACCAAGACGGTAGAAAAAATTCACCCGTGCATAGTTACTGCCTCTTTACTATGCTCGAATTATAAGAACTAACTGATGTGCTGGAAAGTGCGTGTTAAACTTTAGCGAACAACGATGCCACAAAATTCGGGCCGACTCTCTTTAAAGGCAGACTTCAATGTGCTGGAATTATGTTCTTAGCACATTGGGTTGTCACTCTGTGTGCACAGCGTGAGTGTGAATCACAGTACGAGGACAGTAGTGGTGATTGATAACTCATGAGAATTATTCAACTCAATGCATTGACTTGACGATACCTAGACCAGGGAAAACAACACGCTGGTGACTCTAACTGTGCTGTAATTCTGTTCACCTTTAAATAGGTGATATTCTAGGAAGTGTTTTTCGTTTGAAATATTTCGTGAAATTCTTCCTGAAAAATGAAAATCGTCTATACTGACGCGATGGTAAACTTTGTAAGTTGAAAGTACTTTAGTTTTTTCCAGCAGACTGATGTTAAGAACATGCCCTTGAAGCTCATTAATAAAAATAATAGTAATAGAAATAATAGGTTTCTCGGTTGTTGTATTCTGCTGATGATATATAAATCACCGGATAAGAATGAAATTCTTTTTCAATACATTATATTACTCAACCACCATTTAATAGAAAATTGCATGTTGTAATATATTCATCTTTTGCAGCAGCACTTTCACTTTAAGGATTAGACCAAACGCGTCAAAAGGTTTCGTAGTTCGTAAAGAGCAAACAAGGAAGCTGAAATGGAAGCATGGCCCTTAACGCGTGTTTTTATGAAGTGTAACAAAAACCTTTCCTGTTTCTCTAGGTTTTACAGATTGCTCACTTTTATCGAATTTGTTTTCATTGTAGCCACGGGTCGAAAACATTTTGAACGAGAGGGTAATTTATCCTACACTCGTGTTCAGGTATACTTTGTGCAAAGCCGTAGAAAAGGCGAGATAAATTGAGATATTGGCAAGCGTCCTCATCGTCGCACGATAGTTTGAGTGATCTAAATTTGGCGACCAACTTTAGCCCGAACGGTTAAAAAACGCTGAAAATAATTCAGGTTCAAAAACCCTCGTAATTCTGATAACAACCGTGTTTATCACATGTAAATGGAAACGCTAAGGATTCTTGAAATTCAAAAACAGGAACTTTGCTGGCCATGGGCGTTTTTTAGGTGAAAGCTCTGCTCGTCTAGACGCACGACGTGTCGTCCAGCAATTGAGGCATTTAGAACCCCAGGGAAAGTCCCTTGGGAGCTCCGAAAACTTGTGATGCTGAGGAAAACGTGGAATTCGAGAAGATAGATCATCCTCTTGCTCTATATCTCAGCCATCGTAGAACTTGGCGTCTAGTAAAAATTTTGTCGAATAAACTATCCAAAGTTTTTAATTGGGTCTTGAGCAATGGCAAGTTAAACTTAATTTGATCACATCACGTCCTTACTGTTTGAACCCAGCTGGACGAGCATACAAGACTAAAATGCTTCATCACGTTCATTAAACGTCGACATCTGAGCGTGCTCATTTCCTCCTTCTGAAACGAGCTATTTTCTAGATATCTTACGCGAGAATAACTTTACGTGAGAACTTTCGTGCTAAACTATTATATTCTTTCTTATGCATGCTTCTTTCTAGCTGTGCCATTAGCGGGTAGTAAAACAAGCATCTTCATGTTATCTCTTCTCATATTGCGTGTCAGACCATGAAATAAAAGAATCAATACCGAGAAAAAGTCTGAGGTGTCCTTGGACAAAGTCAGCACTTTTCCTGATATAGACCGTCGAGCCAGTGTTTCTTGTACGTGTCTCTGCTAAAGAAGCCTTCACGTTTACGACAAAGGTAATGACAATTCATTGCAATCTAGTTGCATTCTTGCATGTATTGAATGTTACGTCCGTTTCAAAATACTTTGTTTCCTCACAATTTTCTGAGCTAGAATGATGAAATAAAGACAGAGTGTTTAATGGTTTCTGCCAATCAGAAGACATGGAGGGCAGGGACTCGTTATAATCTTCTTAAGAAGAGTTGATGCCACCGGGTCTTATTTCTCTAATGTTTTAGAGCAAGCAGAGCACAAGCCCCGGGCCTGTGATCACAGCAGAGTTCCTCAGCGAACAAAGCTCGTCGTCAGCTCGGAATCTTCTTCTCCATTCTTTCCGGCTCGGCGAGGAACAACAAAACAGCGGTCCTTCATATTCCCCTGGGGTCTTCCACCTCAAAGGTTGCTTTTATCTGTCTAGTTGAATTTGGTGCCAGGCAACTGCGCTCTTTATGAGTATATTCTTTGTATTCTTTCTGCTTCTGGATTGCACTCACGTTGTATTTTTGTTTCAGTCTTTGGCATATGGTCAGAACAATTAAGTACGTATATCAACTAATACTATTGATAAGATTTCGAGAAACCGGAAAATTTTCAGTCTTATATTCAGGAGCAATATAGCAATCGCCATTGGCGGTCGCTTACGAAAAACAATCAGAATAATTTGATCCCATTTCATTTCATTATTACGGCGGGGGAATTTATGTAATAACTTGTCATTGTCATTCACCTTTTAAAAACCTTTCAGCCATGAATTACGCATCATGACATCAAAATTGAGCGTTGCCCACTATAATTCATTCAAACCTTGACCGAAAATAACAATCGAGGTCAGTGCGGGCATCAGCAAGTTGGAAGGCGGGGACGGTCGATCTGCTGCGTCAGGTCCTGGCTGCTGGCCACTATCACGTTAGTTTCAGCATCTCCACGTCGTCGGGGCCGTTGTGATGAATAATTGCTGCTGTGACCATCAGGGGCATCACTAACGTTGCCTGGATACACGTTACACGGATCCGCTTCAGCTCTGGAATAATTTCTATGCCTCGCTGCGTGGTTCATTGGACAAGGCTACTATGTCTTTGTACCTCTCATGCTTCGCTCAGTGCTTGTTATATCTGACAATGATTTTCTTTGTACGTAGAATGATCTTCAACAGCGTGGATTATCAGCTTCGCAAGTGCTTGTACTTGACGATACAGTTTCATTGAATTAAGATAGATGCGAACGATCAAAACACCTATTTTATACGCGGATGTACGTTAGGAAATTACGTAAGGAATTACGTTTCGCTACGTAAGGAAGTTATCAGTTGTTTATTTCTTCATCACAAGTTCGTAACCAAGTAGAGTGTGGCTTTCCATGAAAATTAGCTGCTAGTAAAAGGAAAACGAAAAACTTGGGAACAATGTCGATAAGAAATTCCTTGGATACGGAAACCAAGTAATATGAGGACTAACTCGGGATTAAACTTGGATAATCATCTGACCGCGAGAGGTCGCTAAAATACGCTTCAGGTGATTTTATGACTTGTTACTGTTTTTCATATTGTCAGATTTCTTATGTACAAATTAATAATTCATTCGGCCTAAGTCCATTAGTTAGGGACGCGATAACAAAGTCAGCAACTATGTAAATGAGTATACGTAATCAATAGAAATAAAGAAATACACTTATTACGTTTGCTAGGAAACCACTTTTCCTCACAAATAATACCTGTGAAACACCGAACAAGTCTGCACTCATTAGTCTTTTAATATTTGTCATTTCAGTATTAGGTTTTCATGTGATGAGCAGCACTTTCTCATTCATCATTATCCGCTAGGGTAATCATTTTACAAGACTAAGATGTAACCGAAGGAGACGCTATTCATTACTCTCCCGTCTTCAAGGTCATCTAAATATTGTCGATAAGTAAACTTCGCTTCTACAGTATACTGACAATGTGGATTTTACAATTAAAATTTTTAGTCAGAATCCGAACTTATGTTAGTTAGCCAGTTAATCGATGAACTACGCCATATAATCCATCCCTTAATATATCTTACGAACAATATTTCATTGAGCACGTATCTGAACACTCAAAATTTGTTCAAAAAGATCATCTCACCACAACGACCGCGTTATAGATCATCCACAACTACTTCGTTTTTTTATTAATGGCCGCCCGCGTGTACTGTTTCACGGCGAATTACTGGACTCATCAGCGAGAAATAAGTGTCCGTCACGTCAATCTCTTACTCTCAAAAGTGGTTAAATGAGCAACATTTCATTTGCGCGAACATTTCCGCGTCCTTATAACTCTACCGTTGCCAATTCTGAGTTTCCTCATATGATCTGTGCTCAAAGCCCACTTGGTCCACTCTCTCCATAGGTGATCAGAAATCACACAAAGTGTGAGCACCACAAGTTAGTGTTTCTTGCACCGCTATCTTTCTACCCTCGCAAAAACTTAAGAACTACAAATCTCATGGTAAAAACAACAGTTTTGTCGGAATAGCGTCTAGAGATTGTTATAATTCGATAGTCATAGCAGCACATTATGAATGTTTGTGAGCGGTCACTAGCACGGCTACGGACACCACGATCGTGAACCATTAAATGCTACTTCACCGGTTCACCCACACTGACGCTACAGGCTACAAGCTAATTCTCTCTAAGCATTTAAGAGGTGAACGTCGCAAATCTTTTGCTCTTTAGGCTTTCTCCACGAGGTAACGCTGCGCTTGATAATCCCTCCTGCCATTAGCGTCGGGAATTTTGGATTGGAAGAAGGGAAATATTTATTACACAAGAAATTAGTAATCTTTCACAATAGAAGATACAAGAGTATGTTATTAGCATTGGGGTGCGTTGGGCGCAGTATAATTACCGACAATTTATACCGAAAGTGAAACAGTGGGGACGCTATTTCTTGCAGACCATTTCGATCATAAACAAAAAAGTTTTGAAAAATATTTAATTTACAATAAAAAGGAGAGAACCAGGAAAATGGCATAAAACATTTTTCATTAAAATGTATTCTCGAGACTGTCAAAAGACTCGTAAAAATTGGACGTTTCGAGAATACACCTCGAGAATACATTTTAATGAAAAATGTTTTATACCATTTTCGTGGTTCTCTTTTTTTTATTGAAAATTCGAAAATACCGAAATAGCTGCTTCGAACATATAAGATCACGATATGTTTAATTTATAAGCAAGATTAATTTTCCTTCGTTAACTTGCCGGAAAATTCAAACCAGGAAGCAACGAAAGATTTTCTTCCCGTCCCGTGATTCCAGGAAGTGACAACTGGAGTCCACTGGCTATTCATTTTGGATTAATCGTGAAGTGCTTTTGAAAGAGCATCATCAAGGATTTTGCATGGTGAGGAACGTACGTGTATCGTAGCATTGCGTAGCCTATGACTCATATAAATGATATTCTCGCTCTGAAAATAGAGCCTGAAGAGCAGCTCACGTGTGAAGGACATGCGTGTTGCAGGTTAGTTTTCTACGTCCAGGAAGTGTTGAAGTAACTCAACAGGAGATGAGCAGCTTTGCCAGTTTAAAAAACTAGAAATTTTTGGATGTTTACCTGACTCGAACAGATTTTTCAGTTTAGGATAGATAATTTGTTGGCGACAATTTTTAGATGTTACCTTCCACCCCGATACTTGAAAGTGGCAATGTTTTCAATGAAAATGATGGTTACCAACTAAAACAGTGAAAGAGAGAAAAAAAATTATGATATAACGTGAAAATATCGACCTTGATCATAAAGTATTTTCCACAGGTTGCATCCTAGTTCAACAGTTCCTCTCAGGTGTCTCAGTAATGGCTTGACTGTATGAATTATACAATAAAGTAGATAAAACTCTTAAGGGATCGTTACTGTTTAATATTAAAATATGGATCGCAATTATAGTGATAAATACGGATCGCAAGGGTTATCACTATAATTCTATATAGAATGTTAGCATCTCAATGAAAGCAGTCTTTCTTGAGGGAAAAAAGGAGAGGGTAGACATGTACCACACGTTCGCTAAAGTAGCAACGTTGTTGAACCTATGCACACGTTGCTTATCTCTAATTGCCCGCTGCATGAATGCGCAGATAGAATGCATAAAAATCAGCATATGGAATTGAAAAATTTTGAGTCTCGAACAGGTTCTTTTTCATTGAAACTTTAGTAAAAGACTGCCAATTTTTCACTCGATTTTTTAAAGGTTCTCAACCTGGAGTGTAAGTGAAAATCGAAGTAGACATATTTTCACGTTATGCGAACTGCATGTTCAGAGAGCAGTCATTTTTCATTAGAGTATCCATACAAAGCAACATGAGTGCGTTGTGACGTGTTCTGTTCAGTCGCAATTTGGACGTGACCATGCAGCGCTGTGAGAGCAGGAAAAATAAGAGAACCGTGAAGCCACTACAATGTTTAAACTGTTCTTGCGAAAAGGACATTTTGAAAGGATATTCCTCGAAATGGATATTTTGAAAAACTACTTGTTCGGAAGAGATTACAGTTTTCCGCTTGTTTTCGATGGTTTACGCACTTGGGCTGAGGGCAAAATGTTACGACGACAGTAACAATCATTTTATATTCGTAACCATAGTCAAGATTTTTAGTATTAAAAGTGTTCTGATGCTGTAAGGTGATACTGCTCTTTTTTCATTTTCTGTCCAGAACTGAGGGCTATCCTGACAGTCAAAAAAGACGCATTAACCAAGTAAATTTGATATCACCATTTTATTTAGAAATAATCATAAACTTACGTTTGAGTATGGATTAAAAGCATCGACACAGCTAACTCAAGAACCGAATTTTATTCGGCTTATTTGTTGATTTGGACAGAACGTACTTCATCACAGTCAAGAAGGTCGTCGTGGGCCGTTGTAGGGGCACTATCAACACTCGCGTTAGCTGCTCTACTTTTCTTACTTGAATGTTACACTCTGATAGATGCGATAAAACGACATGTTACACCTTGAGGGCATAGTTTGTATGTATAATTACTTCATACTTTGTATTTTACAGAACTGATGATGAAGCTGGTCTCCGAAACGTTTTGGATTTTTTTAATAAAATGACTAATTTTATTAGCATTTTTTTCGCCTTTAAATTTTTAGCAAATCTGCGATTTAATTAAGCCAAGTGAACATCTGTTTAGATATGATTGCTTCATTTACCTAGAGTATATTATATTTCATCTTGGGCATTATTGCCACTGATCACTACCGGTATGGCTGTAGCGACACAGCCTACCACTCACGATAGATTCCCTGGACAGTTTGTTTCCAGCCACGTTCAAGGAACTGCAGCAAGTCGTCCCTTAAAATTTAAGCAATCCAGAAAATTTTCAAATCTGATGTTACTGTATGTCTTCTCTTTTTAAATAGGGATCCAGTTATGGCATAACGAAATCTAATTTTTCAATTTCATTTTTTTTGTTGCAAATGCTTGTGGATCTTCATTTAAGGAAAATACAACTTCTGAAAATGGTATTGGCGTGGACAAGGAGCATAAATTTCAATAGACATAAAAAAGATTGGTTTTCTTCCCTCCCCTAGACCATATATTTTCCCGTTAAAGGAACGAGATACGCAATATCTTGGGAAAAATCTGCAAGTCGGCAAGCCTGGAGGAAGAGGATGACGAAACTGCTTCGACATTGATTTTGCAGGAGGATGATTTAGAAAATAATCTGCGACTTTCCGAGCTCTGTAATACAGTTAGATCGTCGCGTAGCTTGCTACATCAGTGACACGATCACAGCTTACGAGACGGGTCGCTTCTGCGAATCTCCATCGCAGTCAACTATGCGAGACCATTGCCATGATTTAGATTATCCTTTCAAGTTTCCCGATTTCTATTTACTTGGCAATAAGGGGTATGAAACAGACCTCCGCATTTTAGAATCTTGCTTCAATTTTACCCGAAGACGACAGTAAGACCGCATTTATGAATGCAAGCCTGCCGGGAAATTCATATCTTGACAAACTCGCTCTGGCTAGACAGTGAAGAAAATGCAGCGTCTTTTTAACGTTTGAAGTCAAGTAGCTCCACCGCCATGCCTTCGGAGCAAGTGGGTGAATGTAGGCGACGAGGAAGATAACGTGAATATTGGCTCTGTGGGCTATTTTTGCTCTTAAAAAAATTATATCTAAAGGTGGATCTACTGATTAAGGTAATTGAGATACTAGGAAAATCAAAATAAAAAGAAGAACCAACGTAATAGAGAACATAGAGCTGTAGAGCTGTGTCTACAGAGGTTATATTAAATCGTGTGTGAAAACTTTATTACATAGGGCCTATTGCATCTCGAGAACGTATCAAATATTTCACAATGAATTAGAATATCTGCAAAAAATGTTTATGCGTAATAATTATCCAAAATATCTTGTTAATCAAATAGTCAGAAAATTTCTAGATAATAAATTTTCCCCCCCTCCTGTAACCTTGACCGTACCGAAACAGAAAATATTTATTGGCCTTCCATTCCTAGGTTACCTGAACAGTGATTTTCAACGAGAGTTTCTAGTCCTTGTGCGAACCTTCTTTACAGCGGTTGACGTTCATGTTTATTATAAGAATACTTTTAAGATATCGTCTTTTTTTAATAGGAAAGAGCGACAGGATGAGTGCCAGGAAAGTTGCTGTGTATATGTGTATGTTTGTGATTGCTGCCAGCAATCGTACGTTGGAAGCACTACCCTCCAACTATTTATCCGTCACAGCCAACATTCAGGTTTTTCTCATATTACTGGCCGCCCATTTGCTTGTCCTTCTCAGTCCGCCATTAGAAACCATTGCAATAGTTCTAATCATCCTTTCAAAATGTCTAATTTTTCTATTCTATGCAAAGCATTTAATGAACAAGACCTGCGTATTCTAGAATCTCTTTATATATTTACAAATAAACCTGCACTTAATAACGATTTCAGCGCGACAAAATTATTTGTAGCCCCTACTTCCTAACTTGCGGTATGCTGAGGTGTGTTTGTTGTGTGTGTGTGTGTGTGTATATATATATATATATCTATATATATTTCAATGTGTAGGTGTATGAGTGTGTATAGTTATGGTTGCCTGTACGTATATTGCCTATGCGCTTAAGTTTGGTATTTTAGTCGTTAGAACATTGATTTACTTTTATTTTTTGCGTTTTTGCTTAGTATTTTCATTCAAACCTTATCTGTCTTATGTATGACTGAAATTATTTTTTATTTCTTCCAGCACTGATGATGGAATAACTTGTATTCTGAAACGTTTGCCTCTTTAAATGTTCTCTATTACGTTGGTTCTTCTTTTTATTTTGAGAATAAGATTCCCTAAGAATCGCCCTATAAGTACTACTATAGGAAAATCAATAAAGGTATCCCAGTACAAAACGCCGTTGAACAAGCTCGCCGCGCACTACCGTCGAAGTTATCACGTCTGCAAAGTGCAAAGTTATCGCGGGCACCAACACAGGGGCAACAGACTGTGCCTCGAACTCAACCCCTGAAATGAGTTACAAACCAAATAACGAGGACCATTCTATCAACATGTGAGATTCTGGGAATCATAACATCCACTTATTTCATAAGTCCTTCGTATTTTTCATTCACATTTTTTATTTATGGCAACGTAACTAGGATAAATTTAACCATCTACTCAATGCTAACATTGACCAGCTACCTGTCTAATTTCTGATACAATCCTCATAATAATCCTCGTGTAAGAGTATAAAATTTAATTTCTGACTTGGTCTATTGAATTCTTGTGTTTTCCTATAGATGTCAAGATTCGCTGAAAAATTAGAATCTGATGGAGAACAAGGTAGAAGAAGAAGTTTTCGCTAGCTTAAAGTCTGAATTTGTTCATCTGTCAAGTGAGCTGTGTACGATCGCACATTGCCTTGCTCTCGGATTGTCTTTCTGGGACGCATGGACGCGCCCAAGGTGGACGCGTTCTTGTGATGCCTGTAACTTTTGCAGGTGGTTAAGTGCGACATTAATCGTCTGGTTGCACTTTAAAAATCACAGGTGATGATTTTTCACATATTCTACCCAACATTTCACAAAATTTTTTGCAAAAGGTGTTCGTTTTTGGTTGCAATTTGAGTCCTTCTTGGCTGTCTACCCATTGACGCCAATATTCAACATAGTTTTTAAAAATCTACGGTTATAACATCATCCAAAACCTTAGCAATTAGCGAGAATACAACTGGGATTATAGTATGGATCGCATTTTTCAATATGTTAAAAATTTATAAAAAATTAAAAATTAAAAATTGATTAAAAATTTATAAAAATTATAAAAATTTATAAAAAACTTCCCAGTGAAAGTACATTTAATTCTTCTCAACCCGCTTTCCCCACACTGAACGTGCATTATCAGTGTTTCAGGACGTTAAAACATTGTCTTATTTCGAAGCGCATGATCAGAACGTGAGTCTTTATCGACTTAAACACAAGAGCAGCTCATCCTGCGGAACATTTTTTCTTCAAACTGGACCATCTACTGAGATTTGAAGTAATGATTGCAGGAAAACATTTCAATATTCAGAGAACCATAAATATGAAAACATGTTTATAGCAGCTTTACAAGCAGTTCGCTGCTTTAGACTTTGAGTGAGAATCATAGCCTGAGCTCGTTAACGTTCGAGCTTAGTCACTTCGAAAGCAACACATCTTAGCTTACGACATTCTGTGTTAGCTCATAAGTTCTCTTTACTCATGTCTGTCATTTGATCGCATCAGAAAATTTCTTTCAAACTATTTATCGTATCCCCTCCGTTACGTACAGAATATTTCCAAGAACCCTGCAAGATAAACTTTTACAGATGGTTGATGAATTTCCAGGTTTAGTCTAACACGAAAAAAATTGACGCTTACGATAATTTTTACTTTCAACTATCATCACATAACACGCAATTCCTGTCATTTTAAATCAGGTATGTACAGCCTACCGAAAGCATATTTTTAAGTGATAAGACCTCACTTGTCATTTCACAACGATAATGATCCTATATATTGTTGAGATGGATGTTAGGGAACGAACAAACAGTACTTACGCAAAAAATTTTAAAAATAAATGTCAAGCTACAAATAGATGAGGGTCCAGTTGGTTTGAACTATTAAATAATTAATATAGCGTGAGGAAGGGATTTTCCAGGGTATTATGTACCAGTCTCCGATCAACATAAGTTTCAAGGCATCGAATAAGTCCCAAACTTGACCCCCTTAGCAGCCCGAGACGCTTGGGTACTTTTGATGTCAATGCAGCGAGGACAAATGATTCAGAACGCAGCGGTGAAGTTAAAGAATTCATAAAATTTCCTGCAAACTTTGTTATCAAAGTACTTCTAATCGTAGATCGTGAGCTCTACAGTATTATGAACCTGTTGTTTCTCTTGATTTGTTTATCAGCACGGGGAAAAAATGTGGAGAGTGTTTCCTCCACAAAGAATTTTTGTTTAACTGGAATCGAGAATAGTTTCTTATTAGAACCAAAGGGAAAATTGGTTTTCGTAAATTAAAACTGTTTTCAGGTAAAAAGCCTTGTTACAGATTTAATATGACGTCCTCACAGGAATTTCTAAACTATGTCAGCTCTTCAGTTCTTTCATCATCAAGCATGCAAGCTAAAAACTACGACTTAGTTACCCTTCAATGACTCGTTTACTTTACTTACATAATACATAATGGTTCAAACTGCAGGTGTAAGGGAACTAATGAGAAATAAAATCAACTGTATGAAAATTGTGTAAACTTTGGCACACTTCTGCAATGCGTGCCAAATGCAATGCAAAATAGAGACGAACGCAGTCTGTGTGCGTTTCGTACAAGATATTCTGATTTTATTTCGTAATGTAATTTATTGGTACAGGCAGGGGCTCAGAGATTTATTAGCATAATTAATTACTTGCACGGAGGGTGTCTGTTCCCATTGAATGGGAACGATGGCGAGTTGCCTACCGCTCTAGATATACTGTAGGTGGGTCGCTCAATGGCTCAGACCGAGGCCTGTGACAGATTCCGACAAAAACGAAAACACCCTTGCAAAACATTTCGGAGCACGCGAAAAAATTGAAGGGAGAGAGTGAGGGGAAATCAGATGCAGGTCAAGAACGAGCGCTTGGAAGTCTCACCCTTCAGTTGTTGTTTTGAGGGGACCGTGGTTAGGAACATTCCTGAAAATTGTAACATCAGGCTTAATGAAGAGAACAGCCATGAGCACCAAGAGTTCAATCGGTTTTAAAACTATTTTTCATAACTGCTTGTGAAAATAATTTTAGAAAAAGGATATATTGTGCGCATAAACATGAAGTAAAGAGTTAGTGTTTTTAATTGCATAGAAAAGTTGGGTTACGTGGAGCTGAGAGGAGCGCCTTGAATAGCAATTGGATTCAAGCTTTTTTCAAAAATAGAAAATTGAATTTGAGACTCAGAAGCGTGCAGATGTTCACAGAATGGGAAACTCATCCAACTGCGTTATTTCAAAAGCAAAAGTAATTCAGCAGAACGTGGCTTAACAGACAGCAATGGAAGCAAAAGAGGAAAATACATAACTTATGTTAGGTTACCGGCTTGAGTTGTCTTTCTAACTGTTTAATTACAAGTCATTGTTCTTTTTATTTGGGTGCGTTTGAAAACAGCAGTTACAATTGAACTGCATTTTAAGGTGGTTAACCGAGCACCGCCTTATTAGAAATAAAACGAAAAACGCAGAAGGAAAGAAACATAGTCTCAAGCGGCGATGTCACTTGGATTAGTAATTATCTTTAAAATAGAGGTTGATGAAGGAAATCAAGATGTAGGTGGAGACTGGAGCGCAAGTACGCACAGATTCACAGTGAGTATGAGATAGTTGATATTTTTACTGCCTATCAAGGATGAGATAGGAAATAGGTATGCGTAACAGAACTGTGGAAATGTAAAAAAACTTGTCTATGTGAATGCGTCGCAATGTGTCGTAGGCATTTAGTTCGACTACTTCATGTGGCTCAGTACCGGATCAATTTACACGATTAATATCTTAATGCAAAAATTCCCAGTCAAAACTTTTTCGCCACCTGCATGCATATTTTTCGCAGCCCCAGTGTAATTAAATCGCGTAGCCGACGAAAAACATGCATGCTCCAGCGAAAAAGTTTGACTGGGTAAGCACTGTTCGCAAATATGCTTGTTAAAACCTTTTTTCGTTGACTTTATAAGTTAATTATGTAGTGAATTAGTTATTGTTCAGCTTATATCAGGAATTTTGAGTCTAAATCTAGTCTAATACGGTAAATAAATTATGCAAATCATTTTAGTACGGAGTCATGACTTTATGCCCTCAAATTAAAAAAAATTAATACCGACAGTCAGGTTTGCTCTTGTTGTTGAGAGTCTGTACTGATCTAAGGCTTGTTTGATACTGGCTTTCTTCCGTATTGAGATACTGACAACCGAAACAAAAACTTCAATAGGGGAGTAGAACCAAGGCAGATTGGGATGGGAGTGACTAGAGTATTTCAAAACACAGATAGTCTCTGGTACATTCTCTGACGACTACTTCTCTATTGGTTGACTACTTGCGGGCTGGTGAGCTACACGAAAACTAATCCACGATTTGCGATAATGTTGCTACAAAACAGGAGTCAATAATAATTGCGGCTCACACGCAGGATTGGTTTAACAGGTTGATGAATTTTCTAGAAGAAATCGGAAACAGTTAACTCGGGCAAAAAAATCAAGTCAAAATTTTATGCGAACGAAATCTTAGAAATCGATTAAAGAAAGTCAGGAACATAGGCACAAAACAATCTGAGAGAAATTTGTTCCGAGTATTTGTTAGCGAAGGTTTAACCTTGATGGTTTAGTGTATTCATGCTTCAAGTTAAATAGTGATGACGAGCATTCATTAAATTATTGAACGGTGTTGAGTAGTATTTACACACTTAATCAATTCGGCATTACACATATGTCTCATTGGCATCGTTAAATAAAGGCGTTTTGTTCAGGGAACAGCATAATTATACTCTCATAGTCGAGTTACGTAGAAGCGCGTTAAATCTGCCTTACGCAGAGACACGTAGATAAACGAGAAGAACATCAGGCAGATGCAGTGCCTCACCCTTTGAAGCAGTTGGCGGTGGTGAGGAGCCAGGTGGGGTGAACGAGCGTCGCGTCGCAGGTGTGGAGGCCGTCTTTGAGCAGCGCGGCAGCCCACGGCCAGTCTCCTGCTCCAGCAGTGCGCGCCACTCGGTCGATGTACGCCGGCTCTCTGTTGCTCAGGTACAGCGGCCTCACCCCGCACGCTGTGCACACCATGCTCATTAATACGCGACCAATATGATTTGTTTCCTTTTAAATTTTTCGTAGGCTTTCTTACAAATTTATCGTTGAGTTTTGAATACGTTCCCGGTGCATTTCATTTTTTTACCATTTTCTCATTTAAATTGTTTAAATTCTACCAAACATGACGTATTGTGTGCAACGAAGAATTATTTTCTATGTGAATTATTATGTAATGTTATAAACTGTGTATCTGAATATTTTTTGTCTTGGATCGTTACTATCAGTTCTTTCCAGGAAGGTTATCAAAGAAACGAATATAAATGTTTGGTACATTTTAATTACGCTTCTGTTTGATGCAAATTTTATTCACATTATGTTTATAGCTGTTGCTGATTCTACAACGTCAGCAAACTCACATGTGACTGATCATCGAACCAAATTATTTCAAATTAAAGCTTATTTTTACGTATACTTCAACCTTTTCGAGACACATTGGTCAATACGTTCGATTTTCAAATGGCTTACAATCAATGCCAATAAAAACCGTTATCCCGGTGATACTGGAAATGATTTCATAAACTTGAGTCAAGAAATTACGACTAACTACTTCCTTTTCCCATTGAGAAAAAACCGAGCTAATGGGGCATTTAGCCAACGACCTTCCGCACAAAAGGCGAGCGCTTTAAGTAAATACCCGACAGAAAAGAAGAAAATGAAAATAAAAGAAAAAGTGTTTACTTCTAATAAAGTCGATGCACGAAATGAATAACATTGGGTTTTAAAATATCTCACATTAAGATCCTCATGTGATATTCACATATGTGTATCGTAATAGCCATGTCAATTCTCTTAAGCAAATGATTTAGAGAAAAGCGTGAAAAAATGCGTTAAAATATCTTAACATTAAGATTCTGAGCTTATATTAGCTCATGGGTATCGTAATACCCATGTCAATAGTCTAAAGCAGACATTACTTCCTGGTCACGGTGATCACGATTTCAATGTGTGTGAGGGTGCCGTGAACCTCAATAACGAGCGTATAGAGCTGAAAGTTTATTCTTCACCAGTAAAACTTCCTGATGGTTCTTGTGTTCATGTACATCAATTCAGCATGCGTATTGAAATTAAATACCCGGAGACAAGCCACAATTAAATATTGATCTGAAACATCACTGCTGCTTGTTAGCATGTTCAAATTAATTTTCAAAATTTGTGATGTTTGTTTTTCACCGAATATAAATCCGGCTAAGTTTATCATCACGGAACTAAATCAAAGCTGAAAAGCATAATTGATCACTTCATGTCATCATTCAATTCATTTTACTGTAAGTCAAACTGAGCGAGCACAGCTACAGTTATAATCATAGAATTGTGTTCCTACAAAATTACGCAACATAATTACCTCGAAATCTCCACGAACCCATAGTTTCACGGTTGAATTAGTAATATTAAACGGGAAACCAGCATACCTGACATTCATCTTCAGTTACAGCTAAAAACGACTCAAAGTCTACAGTAGTGTCTAAATTACTGCGAGTTGAAAAAGGGTGTCGCTGCGAAAATAAAACCAATCATAGTCTACAGTAGTGTCCAATACAGTAGTGTCCAAATTGCTGCAAATTGAAAACGAGGGTCGTAGAGAGTTTAAAAAGAGGGTTGCAGCGAGTTGAAAAAGAAAGTCTCACCGAGCTCGGAGCAGGCCATGTAGACCACGGTGCGGCGCGTGCAGTTCACGCGCTCGAATGTGATGTTGCTCTTATGCACGTCGCTGATCTGCACGTAACCGAGGCCAGGCACGTGGTCGAAGCCGTCCTCCACCACCACCTCCACCAAGTCCACGCCACTGAGGAGGAGAGAGGAAATGCACGTTAGCGCCTGCTTGAGAAAACAACGCGCTTCAGTCGTGTGAGTCAAAATTTAATGACCTTCTTCTGTGCAGTACGTTGAGCGTCATTAGTTCATTGCCATTTGAGGCAAAAAAAAAAATTCTTTCCACTGTTGAGCGTGCTTGACATGCTTGAATATCTTTTGCTTGCATTACTGGACAAGATGTGTGTTTATGCTCCTAATTTCAATCATACCAGAACTGAACACTAAGTAGAGCCTCTGGTAATTTCTGTGTAGCTTACCTGCTAACTAAACTAACGTGTTCTGTTTTTCTAACTAGGTTGACACCTTCATCAAAATAAAAAGTAGCGATCTTTTTTTTAGAATTTAGAACACCATAGCATTACATGCTATTGATTGATTTATTATAAGTTATTTTTTGCCTTCCTTAATTCAACAAAGACGTTTAAACAGAGGAAGGATAAAAGTATCATTTATAATGGAGTTGAGGAAACGTGGAGTCTATGCACAAGGTGTGTTCCCGCACAGAATGTTAGCGCATAGAAACAGTCAGTTAAGAAGGAAGGTTACGAAACAAGATAAAAGTTGCAGAAGAGAGGCAGAGGAACTGAAAAACAAGACAGCAGTGAACCGAAAAAATGGCCCATAGCAAAACAAAAAGTATTTTACTTCAACAAAACGAAGGGCTACCTAACTCTCAGTTCAGAACCTCACATTTTGCATCAAATGAGATTCATTTCCTTGCTTCAAAATTAATTTTAGAAATGGTCGCACAGATTTGTTACGAAGTGAAGTCTGACAAACATATTCTAAACGAAGCACTGATACTTGAGAAAAGTTATCTTGTCGGATGACTACCGCTGAAATTGCAGTCAAATATCTCACAAATAAATTTTCTGGTGTAATATTATCTGTTTAATTGGCTGGTAAATAAGCGAATGTGTGCTAGTGATGCATTTTGCTGTGTTATTATGATTCAAAATGGGGCTTTTAAGATTTTTATTAGGACCCTGTGAAAAATTTAAAACTTTTTGACCTAATTTTCTTCTCAACTGTGATGCCACACATGTTAGAGCCAGCAAGTTGTCGCCGAATACGAAATTCATTAAACTCCGTTCAAAGCTCGTATGCTCAGTGAGGGGGAAGAAAATTTTTCTCTCCTCACTGAAGTAAAATGCTAAAAAACACGCAATGAATTCATTGCAATATTGATTGCTTCCCATCAGAATTCCTCGCAGGTGAATCAATCGGTATTTAACCTACATCGTCTTCCCTGTAATGAAAAATGCGCCAATATCGAATTACTTGCTGCTGAAAAACGACCATCGTCTTCCCTTTAATCAAAATTGCATCGATAATGTATCACTTTCAGCTGAAAGCTGGTCGTAACCTACATTGCTCACCCTCTAATAGAAAATGACCCAATAAATTATCACGAGACGATATAATTACGATAAATTCGACCGTCTACCTTTTACTAGCAGCTGAACGCTGGTCATATCCTACATCGTCCTCCCTGTCCCTGTCTCAGCGTAGCTCATAACCGAACTCTAGCTCAGGACGCGTTGAGTCAGTGGTGTTAGAGGAGTGGGCAGACAACGAGGCTTCGCGTTGTTGCGAGACTAACTCTTGTGACAAAAAGTTCTGCCGCTCGCATGTCATGAGATATGTGCTTCAGTGCTCATTGCAAATTAGGAAATAGTTTTGGGTTGGGCTATTACTATTTAATAGTATTGTTACAAATATCATTCTCTTGTATAATGATACCTTCTCAAACACGTCATCAAAATTGATGTTTCGTTAACACCAGTGTTTCCAAATGAACACTTCTATGACTGAATTTCTTTAAGAATTTTGTTGCAATTCCTTCATGAACTACACAGTGACGTCACGTCCTGAACAATCGGTGACAAAAAATTTTCTTTCCAAGTAACAAAATATGTTTCTGAAAAATAACGTCAGTTTCTGCTTAGGACGGTTACATCGTAATCGATTCTTTACTTGCCGGCATCTCTAACTATTGTTGAGCACAATGAGTGGTGACGCGAGAATTAGTGAAACATACGGTCATTCAGGGCTGCTGAAGCGAGTAAATTGCACGGCGTTGCAACATCATACAAAAACACTTGGGATCCCAAAAAGTTTTGTAATCTCCACAAAGATTTAGCGAAAGAAAGCGGCAAAAGTTTGGTTTGGCCGCAGCAGAAAAAGGCTGGGAACTTCTAAGCTTCTGGTAGGGGTGGACGTGGCGGCAGCGCCCCGTAGACTTAGTTTGGGCCTCCTCAAATTTTGCATTGGTGATGACAGCGTCCATTCAGAGATCGCTTAAACAGGGCTTGTGTTTCATCAGAATAGTACAAGTTGTTGATAGTTAATTGCGTTAAAGGGGTTTTAGAATGCCAGTTTTTAAAGGAAAAATTTATTAGTAGAAATCGGGTTTTCACAAATAAACCCTTGTGTGTACTTCAAAAATGATAAGAAAATTGGTTGATCTTTAAACAAAGAGAGACTCCGGATGAGAGGTTGGAAGCACTGCGTTCCAATTATTGTTTGTGAGGTCTGCACAATACGGGGGAGTCACCTTTCGTACTGACAATAACCTGACCAAGCCATCCGACTCGTTTATTAGAGAGCATTGTTTAAATAAATACCACGTTTTATAAGCACTAATTTCCAAATTTTAAATTCAGCCCCAAATTTACCTGATATTTGCATTTTAAAGTCGATACTTAATTTTAAAAATTCGTCTGTCAATAAATGAATGTGACTAGGCGGTGAAACTTTTCATTTTTGCTAAAATTTTCTATGGTTTTGATATTGATGATTGTGTATTTAATATCCATGGTGTATTTTCGTTTTATTCAGAGGTAGAAGTTAGTTTTTAAACTTTTAACGCCTTGATTCATTATTTTTCAGAGCACTGAAGATGTATTTCTTACAATCCGATACGTTTATTTTTGTCATGCTATTCTTAACTACGTTGGTTTTCCTTGTTATCCTTATCACACTCGAAAAGAACATGTTTTCCATCTAAGTGCGGAGATTGCTGAAGGATAAAGTATTTTGCATGCGTTAGGTATTTCTGTATTGAAGTGCCTAACGGTAGCTGAAAAACATATTTATAATTGGCCTTGGTTCTGGCACGTGAATGTATGTTGCAAACAAAATCCTATACAAGAATACCGAGTAAATTGTACGTTCTTAAATTGTGCTACATTTATTTTAGTTATTTTATCATTATTAATTTGGGCGCATTGAAAAAATGCTAAAACATAATTTGTTGGGTCTGTATGATAAGCTATGTTCGCCCAAAGTTAATGCAAATTGAGCAACACATTTGTGTTATAAATCATAGTCAGGGGCTCCAGTGTGAAATTATAATAAACTCATTACAGACATATGATGGTTTAATATCTCTCAGAAGATAACGAGATAGCTTAATGCTTCTCTTATTCGCCCATAATTTCTTTATAGCTCGTAATTTATTTTGCGTTTTGAGGGTGTAGTTAATACATAGTGTGAGGTTGTCCTTTTTCAAACAAGTGTTGAAATAATCAGTTTTATAAAATCAAGATTATTCCTGGTTGTCACGGCCCTAGACTTTGTGTATTGAGAAAGACAAAGAAAATAGAAAACATTATTGTTTTACTAATCAAACGCATCATATTTTTATTTCCTCATTTTTATTTATTCATAATGCACTTGCACAAGCAAAATGTAGTTGTGGCCAACGATCATAGCCTAGTACAAATGCTGTTATCGTATTACACGACGCTAAAAAGAAGGGACTTGTATGCGCGATACACCTTTAATGCGAGTGCCTGTTGCTCAGCTGTAATGTAAAACTTGAAACCTTTTTCGCGTCCGAAGCGCATCGCAAACAGTGCTCGCAACTTGCTCTTGTGGCTCCCTCCGTACATTCGTGAGCCGAACCGCGTAAAAGAGCTCGTCGTGTCTGAGCAATCGCATTTTGACTGAACACAGACCGTCGATAGCACCAGACTAGCAAGCTCTAACCCTAAGTAAAGTACTCGAAACCTTTCAGCGTTTCCTTCCCTACCTGACGACAGCTGTGGTTCCAGTTTCGGGGCTTACGCTCTCTGTGCATCAGCACGTCATGTGAACACGATTTATTCATCTTGCAGACCGCTTGTTTGACCTCACGCCTTGCATAATACATGCGACGGAGTGATTTACGGAGCCGTGCAACTAGATGATGATATTTACAGAGCAATAAAGGCTGCAGTTCATTGAGATATTAGAACTTTGCTTACTAACTGTCAAGTTTCTGGGACACAACAACTCATGCTTTAGTCTAATCTTATGATTTGAAGCCAGAACACCGCCAGAGCGTAATTTGATAGTCATTGTAGGTCATAAAGAGGAGTTCCAACAGAATGAGGCGCAGGGGCGGGTGGCTGTGGCGAACTTAAATAGTTAATATCGTTACTGGGGATGTAGCAGCTGGTGCCCATTAATATTCAAGGGCCCGACGCTCGAAGCCCGGTCACGTAATTTCATTAAATCGAAATTAACGAAAAGCTCCCGGATGAGAGAGCGCTACCGAAGAGTTAATGTTTGATTTAGTCAGCTTTGAAGGCTCTAATTTGAAGCTTTGGGCAGGTTAGAAAGGGAAGTTTATTAGCGAAATTAAGAAATCGTTGACGTTAGAATCAAAGAAAATAAGCCAGTGTCGAGTTACACATAATTTGTTGGTCGGATCCTTTTCATGAATTGATCGGGTTACAGAAAATTACGGTGCTTGTTAGAAATTGTATTCCAGCGAATGTATCATAATGAAGCAGTTGTTGACCGCACAGAAATATGCTTCATTTTAGGTAAGGTAGTTTTATGCATCACTAAAGTGACAAAAGAGCTAATCCGCAGTCTTTAAATAATGTATTTGCTTTAAGTTTTGCTTGCTGTATCATCTATTGAACTTTGCTTCAACTTCTCACGAACATAAAAATAAAAAATTAGTAATAATGCTTCATCCAAAGAAAACTTCATTTTTAATATAAGTTAAAGGCAAACTTTTGCTGTCAGGATCAGGTAGAAGTTTAAGGAACGACCGGACGCCACTTTTTACAAGCCATTTCGTAGTAAAAACGAAGCGATGCTGGGTTTACGATTCAGAGTAGAAAGTCCGTAAAATACTTGCTTAGATTCTCTGCATTAAATAGGCAAGCCGCTATCAAGCTGTCTCGATTGCATAAACAATCCTCGGTTTAATTAAGAGTTGCGTTTGTGAGATTAAATTCTCTTGCCCAGGCCGAGGCACCTAGAGCGGTTCAGCCTCTGAGCTCCCTGCTCATGACGTCCATTTTACTCGACGATTTTTCGGGGAGCTCGAGCCATAAATTTCTGCAAAGATTTCTCACGGACCAACTTTGATTTAAGAGAAAGTCTTCAGTCTGTTGCACCTACACAGCTTGTTGTGAAGACGGAACATACAAGTATATGAATTTCGAAATTTGATTACGATTATGTTTACGAGCGCATGATGTTTGTAGTCACAAGGATGAGATATCAGCGAAGAGTTACTGCAACTTTTCAAATCGTTCGTTTTTTTTTACTCTGAAGTGGCCTTAGAAATGTGAGGAATGCGCATTTTAAAAGCTTCAACTTTATTTTAAATTCGATAGAAAACTTTCAAGACATGTTAGCTCATTAATTTGAGCTAATCAGGACCACTCGACGGTAAAATAATTATTTAATTGAGCATGTAAGAGGAGATATGACCAGCCATGTTGAGATAAAGATGGTTGGTTTGTAATGAATTCCTCGCCGAAAGAAGAAGGAACGCTCTGGACGAGGATTTGATACGTCTATGTGAGACAAAAACCCCCATTGAAATCTTGGCGTCACTATGGTTTTAATGAGATGTTCGTTGTCCTGAAGTTCGGTACCCAAACTTTAAAGGATTTTTAATTGGGAAACTCATCAAATTACTTGCATGACTAACATAGCTTGCCTCTGATCTTAAGCTCAGCCGGCTGCCCAGATTGTCTGCCCAATAGAATTTCTCATCTACCAAGAAGTCTTTCTTGAGACCAGGTTCTTCTGCTCGCTCATTTTGTTGCGGAACTTGATCTCTTAGAAACAAATTTTAATCATTTACGCATTACAAAAATGACACGTAACCTTATTTTGAATTTCTATTTCTTGATATTTTCGTGCCTCGTTTTGAAAATAAAGAAAATTATACTTCCGTTGCAATTTTCTCTGCAAAAAAGTTACCATTTACTGAATATCCATTTTAATATTTACTTTCTAGTATCTAAAAAACGCCTTATTGCAGGAAGGCTCACATTGAGCATTGAGTTTTGATTTTAAGCTCTGATTTGTTTAGGACCTCATTTCGTTACTGAGTTCAACATAATGTCATTGAACTACTTTATAAGCTAGTGAATATTTTTCTTGAGTTTACTGTGTTGTTTTCGGCGATGGATTTAAAAGCATAAGCTGAGAATCCGATCACTCATCGTCGTATTTTCCATGAAACGGGCCACACTTTGAAATACACTTTTAAAATGAAATCAACTGCTATGCATTTCACCCCCTTGAGTAAACTCAGTTGTGACGTGGGAAAATGGTTCAGACCGACTGACGGCGAAAATGTTCCCGGAGATCCTGTTTCATTAAAGTATATCGAAGTACAGTATATGCAGAAACTTTGTCTAACAAGCGTTCACTTTTTCAAATTCTACAATTCACGTTCTACATTAAAATATATTGATAAATTTTGATCTCTGAACGTATTGAAAAGTGGCAACCTGTAATTGATGAAGTACAAATTATTGCCCGCTGATATTGCTGAGGTAAATCTTTGTCGGAGATAAATCTTTGATTTATCAAACGTCCATGACATTGATTTACGATCCATTTAAGTCGTAAATGACAAATCTTTAGAAGATCTAATTTAAAACTGTCTCTCTATATTGCCTCATGCACGGCGAAAAACAAGCTTGACGACGACTGCGCTTCTCTCTTTGTCTAGGGCTTAGCATGACAATATGTAGCATGAGATGCGTCACATCAGAAGGAGTAGATCACTTGACTCTCTCAAGAAGCACTGGGCTATTTGCTCTCCAACGAGGAGTTCTTTCTTAAAGAGGCCTTTTCCAAGTCTGATGTCTGAGTGCTCGAGCGGTTTGAAGGCTGGACTCTTTTCGGGTTCTCCTTATTTGCGGAGAACTTTAATGGGATGAGAGATTAGACTTTTTTGGCCCGCATCGTAAAGAGCCACAATTGCAAGAACAACCTTCCTCAGCATGTTTAATGGAGAAAAGCACGGTAAACCAATGGGGAGCAGCGTTTCAGGGATTCAGCATATTTCAGTATTGACAAATGATTTTCCAATATCGGTCTTTGTAAAAAGAACGTTATGAGGCAGAATCATTTGTTACAGTGCTGCATTTAAAAAGCATCGATACTCTGACTGGCGGTCACTAGCATTTTTGAAGATCAGTGTAATGGGAAGTTATATTTCGGGTTTTTGGTTTCGTTCGAAGTTATGTTCATACTTATTACAGAACCTTAAATGATGTTAGATGTGTAAGGCTTTAGTCTATTTGAATTATTACTCTGAAACTTTGAATAAATGTTGCGTTAAATTCACGTGCAAAGAGCTGGAATGATTTGAAGTGAAATTATACTATTTAAGGAACCGACTTTGTTTTTGAAATACCTCAACAGTGCACACTGATCATCTCAAGGAGTAGTAAATTTGAAGTACAACTGGAATAAATTTAGCCGCGATCTCAATAATTCAAGTAAGTGGGTTGAAGGTCACTTCAGCTTTACGGCTAGATTGGAAATGAGGCATACAACAGGATGACAAAAACACCATCTTGTAAGAACAGAAAGGTGTTGGAATGCTAATCTAGAGCAGTGCTAAGTTTCCAATCTGCTCTCAAAGACTTGCTTTATGAGCACATTCTATTTCACACTCAACGTACGTACATTTTGTTGGTGGTTGTTTCGCATATTTTTGGAAACGTGATGTGAATTTTTTCTAGTTCTAACTTGTTGCTACAGGATCAATCAATTTACGTTAACCCTTGGGGAAAAAAGAGCCTGAGAATGCTTTTGCATATTTCGTTTCATGCTTAACGATTAAAATATTGGAAAGATATAATAAAAAAATTACAACAGCTCTCAGTAAATTTTTGATCGAACATGATGTGAGACCGACTCACACATGCCTATCATAAAAAACTCTGGAACGATGGTATAATTTCATAAACTTATATATAATGTTGAGCAAAATAAAGCTAACATGATCATGATTCGAACCATTTTCTTTCATGAGAATAAAGTAGGGTGGAATTTTATTAGATACCGCTTGGTCTAAAAATAAACATCAAAAGGATAATATAAGGAAACTGAGTCACATTCTTGAGGGACACTCTCAAACACGAAACGGTGTCTTCGTGATCGTATCATCGGCAACTGTAAATTATTAAAAAGTTGAGCCTTTGATGTATTTAGGCACGTGTTTACTTTGTTGAGACGTACGAGGCTTTCAATGTCAGCATCATTTAATGCGAGAAAGTAGTGTATTTCTGAAATCACATTAGAATCAGGGGGATTATGGTTGTGGTTTAATATCTCACTAGAATTACCGTCCTAAAAATTCAGTTGCAGATAGTCGGAAGTTACAAGTTACAAGAGGGTGAAAATTTTCAGTCCGGCGTTTATACCACGTTGAGTTCATTATACGGGTATTTACATAGATAAAAAATCACATTTCGCCAAGATGGATGGTCAAGAGCAATGGAAAAGATAATTTCATAGATGAATAAATGATTCCGTATTTATAATCCTGCAAAATACTCGTATTATAAATAAAATAAAATTTTGAATCCTGCTTCTACATGACTATCACATCAAATCCGTTCTTTTAATTTAATATTGTGTACCAAAAGGTTCAAAATTTCAACGACGACCTTTAATATAATTACACATATGATTTTATTACTATGCGTTTACTCGGATGCGAATTGTGCACTTTCATTTTGTTGCAATGAATTTCATTCAACTGTCTCGCAGATATACGACTTATATCTCAAGCGTTCAAGAACGGCGCTCAGGGTATAGAGTAAGTTAGTCCAGGCTTCAGTGATCGTTAAAAAATACGAATTATATTTAGAGCATCCAAATCTCCGAGAGCAAAAGGAATTCGATTATGAGCGTCATTTGCTCAAAACAAAAACTTCTCAGGAAGTTTTTCCCCTCAATAAAACCGGCAATTATGCGGATCAAAGGGCGGCAGGATTGTCTTTTTCTGAAGCTTTGGAGTAAATAGCCGAAGGCAATTTGAGCCTCTGCCTGCCACTCCAAGACATCACCCCGCCTAAAAACTTGCCACTTATAAAGGGAATGAAAAATATGGCACCAAAGTCCGTGGAGTTAAGGCAATCCAGCGGGAACGATGAATGGTCTTTTTTCCAATTAAGAAGCTTTTGGGGAATGAAGCCAGCTGGAGATATATTTTCCTATGAGGAAGATCACGCGAAGAAAAAGAATGACTGATATAAATGGTTAATAATTAGAATATTTTTTACTGTCAATTTAAGCAGACAATACTTATTGTTCTATTTATTATCTATCTAGAATGTATATATAAATATTGCCGTTGAAAAATTAGGGATGAGTGTATGTTTGAAAGATATTCAAGAAAACACTAATATTCTTCCGGACGCATCGGATCTAGAATACTGAATGATTTGCTAGAAGGAGTCAGCAATAGTTAAAAAAATACTTGCAGCTTAAGAGAAACAACGACTTTGAATAGTTTCTGAATCACATTAGTTTCACAATAAAAAATATTAAACATTTTCGCATACCTGACGTTTCCACATATTTTATTTGTATTCCAGGAGTGTTTAATCGATCAAACCTTGTCGTCCAGTTGTTAAACTTGATCTAAAAAGTGACCATCTATAGCAAAAGGCTTTTTATTTGAGAACATGAATAATTAAGCTCTTTTAAGAGAGTGATGGTTTACTTCAAAATTCAAAGTGCAATTGCTGATTTAAGTATAAATGGTGCTTAAATTTGCACCCAGAATCGTGTATTAACTTAAAAACTTAGCAAAGGATTCACTTTGAAATCCAAATAATGATTTACCATTGCAGAAAGGTGGTATTTCCATTTTAAACCGCACTCTCAGTACGTTCCTCATTTCAATAAGTTTTTGAAGCAATACCTGTCTCCCATTGTTTTTTTCGGTTGATTCTGAAATTTTATCGTTTTGTTCGTGCGTTTGTTAAAAAATTTCAGCTTCGACGACTGAATACCATAGAAACGACGTGCGCAATTAAAAGATTACTTCAGTTAATTTGTTGACGAACATTGTTACACCCATTATTTTCTGATGGAACCTGCATTACAGTATGAAAGTTTGAGGCTAACTGCTTGAAATGAGTAACGGTTTCTTCTCACTGAATTAAAAGTGAGATACTCATTCTTTTCTCCAGAGCTGATAGGAGCACTTCTCTTTACGACTATGAAATTTCTGTGACTCGGAAACTAGTATTTGAGAGGCCAAAATTGAGGTTGAGCGCCCCAAATAAGCAGCAGTCTCGCTGCACCAGAGCAAGAGACGCGCATTCCTCTCCTCAGTGTCGGGCCAGGGTCCCCTCTCCAGCCCGGTGTTCATTCACCTCAGGTGGTAGCCCTCGCCCCAGCGTCCACACGCCAAAAATGTGCTCAGTGGTATGCAGGGGACTTCATCAGCGCTAGCCATGTTTCCAAGAGTTTACTCCTGATTTCATTTCCGCTCGCTTAAAATGAGCGAAATTTACGCTCTCAAGAATGTAATTAAAACTTATTTGAAAACACAAAATGACCGACTGTGTAGAATTCGGTTGTAGTTTTGTAGTAGAGTATATTTTCTGCATAGACATTCGTACAGTATCCATTATTATTGAAATGTGCGATACTAAATCTCTGATATGGGTTATGCATTGCTGTTCGTTCTAATTAGTAAATTGAATCCATTCTTCAAGTATGATAGGATGGTCGTATTGATGGCACTAAATATCAAAAAATATTTTATCCACAACTTGAGCTTCTTATGCATTTCACTCCAGCTTTGTCATGCTAAAATTTTTAATTAATACAACCGTGGTCCAGACTTTAATCCCAGCATGAAACGTATCTCAATTAAAAATTATCCGCATTGTAAATAAGTTGAGAATAGAAGAAACAAGACAGGTACGTTCTAAGTAGAACTAATAGAAAACCTAGCAGCTTTGTTTGAAATGAAACAAGTAGTAGGCTAGGTTTCGAGTGAAGTGGACAATGCGCGTAGAAACAAGACTTCACATGAGTTGGGAAAAAGAAGCGTGACTCACCCGTAAGTGAGAAGGTCGCAGGTAACCTCTGCCATGTTGTGGATGAGCTGATGAGCCTCCCTGGTGGTGAGGGTCTTGTTGATGTTGTCCACACACACGCGTGACGGCTCTCCGGCCTCTGTGTACCTCAGCAGACCTTCTCTGTTGTAGCGCGTCCACCGCTGGTCTTTGAGGGCAGACTCGTCCGTCGGCGTGGACGTCAGCGACACTGAGTAAAAGCGAAATATTCCCGTTATTTGAGGCAGGTACACCCGTGCCGTCCTGTTATTTACGGCTAGTGCACCGTATCGTCTCTTTATTTAACCCTTTAACGTCCGAGAGGACTATACTGTCCTCTTTGGAAGGTAGCCTCAATACACTATATTTATAATTAAATTAGTTCCCTAATGAGATCTCTGGAGTTCACTGCCGAGTGGCAGTTCCTTCCTTATCCTGATTTCGGTGACGGCCTGATGCCGGTGCTAGTTTCGTGATGGTGGTTGCGACAACGGTAATACAAAAATTTCGATGTTAAAGGTTAAGACAGGTACGCTGTGTAGTCCTGTTAGATGCGCTTATTGCACGCGGATCGTTTCTTCATTTAAGACATGTACGCCCGTGCCGTCCCTTCGTATGAGACAAGTGCACCTGCACCGTAAAAATAAACTTTAATGTTCAATGAACGTCATAAATCAATTGATTATGGTGGTTAATATGTGATGGTATTCAACTCTAATTGTTTGAACAACATGAAGTGCGCAAGAAACGTATATTTGATTCAGGGCTACATTAGATATCAAAATTTTCCTATAGTAATACTTTGAATGAAGATATGAATTCAATACCGAACACAACAAATATACGCAAGCCGCTAATGATATTACTCTATATATAATTGCTTGCTTGTTCTATTTCTCCCTACACTTACTCCTGAATTCTACTTTATTTGTCCCTGAAAATTAGATTCCTGAACTCTGCACAATGACTGAAACTTTTTTCTTGCACTGTGAGTTTTTTAAAGCAATCGCATTTCATTCCGATGTTATGGAAACCCAAAGGCAAAATCGAGAACGCTAAGCGTAGGCATTTAAATTGTTATTTAAAACTCATTTCCACGAACCAAGTATAGCTAGCGCGTGCGTGTGAGAGAGTAACTACGCGCCAATCGTATATGCCAGGTAGGACACCTCATTCCTCTCAGTAAACTGAGTTTTGCAAATAATGATGACGACTCCAATTCCACCCACGCCTCTGGCGAGGTTCGGTCTGGAATGAAGATTTTGAAGGCGTAGAAAATGAGACCGATCGAAATTCATCGTCAACTGGGTCATGCATGTGTGTCGCATCATGAACAAGCAGATAGTGTGCCGCTGATGGAGTGAATTTTTCATAAGGTCGCTAAAATGAGCATGATGTTTAGCGCGGGGTACGGCCATCACCCATCGCAGACAATCTTGTAAAGGGAAGCAAGTAATGCAGCGCATAGTGAAGAGCCATCGTTACTCGAGTACGGAATTCGTTTGCCATTTACACAATAGGCACATTCAGTAGGTCGGCATTACGCGCATATAATTGACGCAGAGCTGCAGGCGGCTGTCAAACACCTATCCAGGAGGCTGACTGCTTAAGCACAAAGATACAAATAATGATCCCACCGTATGGCAAATACCTCAATTCCGGAAGTGACCGCGTGGAAAAAGTAGTGCAACATGTGCAGCATCTACTACAATGAAGTAATTCTAAGAAATCTTGTTTTCTTTTTTGTTGACAACCTAGATAAGCTTACCTCCAGGATACGCTTCGTATATACTTGGATATGAGTTCGTATTCATTTAACGTATATATTAAAATCGCTGGGGTACGATATCTACATCGAGTGCTTTGAATATGGATCATCAAGGACTCGTAAGCGAATTTAAGGTGACGGTGCACACCGGAACGTAGTATACTTATTTGGAAATAATCAGTTATGTTACAAGCTATTAAAGAAATGCTCTGTTGCACAGCAGCTGCGGTTTTATTGAGCCAGTTTCAAATCCTTTTTAATCTTACATTCCGAACGCTGTAATATTCAGAAGGTACTGAGCACACATCATGTTTAGTTTCTGACCCACTTCCGTAAAAAGGTCAAGGAATGTAACGTTCTGCTTCTTTACGAGCATAATTGCGTGCGTAAGATTAAATCTTTTGACGCTTTTCTGGAGATTATTGTTTTTTTTTACGACTTTAAGGCTGTAATACGTCAGAAGTTTGAACAAACCAAAATATGTGTAATTTTTGAGGCTAGGAATTCCTTATCTTTGTCTTACAAAAGCCAACTCTTCTCCAAAAATATTTTACCTCTGCTGAGTGACAGCTGCAAGTCGTAATCGCTGATTGGGCCTGCTATAGCAAAATACTCTTCCGCTTACGGGTGGAGATTAGACATGTAAGCTCATCCACTATTTATTAAAGCGTTATATCTCGAGCTGGGCCACGGGAGCCGCTTTAAACAAATGCGTCTATGTTAGCAGTACGTCTATGTAATCAATATATTCAGTTATCAGTAAGTCAACGTTATCAGTACGTCAATGTTATCATCACGCCTATGTTTGTTTTTAGTACGTCGATGTTACCAGTATTTTCAATAATCAGTAAGGGGCTCTTTGAGGTACTTTGAGGTTTTCATGAGGTTCTGTGTACCTCTGGAAATTATTGTCTTCGTATCATCACAGCATGAAAATGGTGCAGCTTGAAAACTTAAGTCTCTCACACTATTGCTTCTACTATTTCAACCCCAGAAAAAGAATTCCATGATTACGTGCTCTTGAAAATATTTTTTGGCTATCTTATGAAGCGTTGAAAGGCAAACCGAATAATTTTTCTCTACTGGCAAGACTTGACCTTAGAACCTAGGTTTAACTGAAGAGTTAAAAAGCTAGACATCATACTCGTAAGACCGAGATGCATGTCAAGTCCCAGTCGAAACCACAATTCTTTGTGGCGTATGAAGACTACTTAACCGACCTTTGCTGTATTTTTTTGCCACGGTCGTGGCGCAACATTGATAACTGATCGAATTCTATATTTCTGAGTCACAGGATAAAAAACACAGAAGGGGTGGAAGCAGCGTCTTGTAGAACAAAGCGAGAAATGAAAATTTTGTTTGTTAAAAATAATTTTCTGGTACAAAAAGATTCCAGAAAATTTGGAGGGCGAATTATAAAAATGCCTTCTGTTATGAATAAGTTTTGTGGTTAAGGTATATTCCGAATGAAGATTTGAATTGAGGTATGTTAATCAGAAGGTTGTAAAATAGCCGCTGTGAAATGCTAGAGTCTGGAACGTACAATTATTGACTACCAGTAGATACTTAGCAGCAGTATATGGTGAGTCTGTGGAATTTGTGATGTCCTTTCTGCGCCTGCTCCAGCAAAATATGAGTGCTGTACAAAACCAACTAACAAACGCAAGAAGAGGTTAACAATCTGCATGACCAACTATGTGTATCGTACAATGCGAGTTATTCTATGCGCTTTTTTTACAGGAAACAGAAAGTATTACTTCAAGAAATATCCGAATGGCAAGCACGAGTGGAAAATTTCAAAACTTGGCTACCGCGAAAAGCGTCGACGAAGATAACTAAAAGAAAGTTTAGCATCGGAAACGTTGAAGTTATTTCTTGAAGCACGAGGCTTCCTGAGGCCTGGAGTCAACTCTACCTACGGCAGAAGTCGACCTGGAATCAAACTTAGTAGTAGCACTCATCTGAAATTTGAACAGCTGCTGCGGCTTCGAGAGGGAATATTACACTCCGGCCGCCAAACTATACACCCATGGCTGTAGAGTCAGCTTTTGTGGCGTTTTGGGTAACAAGAGATTCCAACGCAAACTATGTATGGTCTTCATCATGAAACTCTCGAACTTATAGATATTGATTACGATTGACTTTCCTCGTTTGCCCCCCCTCCTCAAAAAAAGTAATAATAATTAATCTCTGGGTAGCTCATTGGTTTCCAACGAAGCATGTACATCTATATCGAAAACTTTACTTAGGGGGTTTTCTCGGATTGGATTTTTTCTTCGAGGTAAAATCTACCGTGATCACAGGAACAAATTAATTAAATATCATAAGGTAGGACTATAGTATGACGATCCCCCCATAAGTTCAACATTTAAAGCAAAAATTAGTGATGTAGAATTAAGGTTTAGTGAGTGAAATTCACTTTTACATCGATGTCCTTCGCTATACAAATAAAGCTCTGATTAATTCTTTGATTTTGAAACGTATCATATTTGCTTCTATAATGCCTCGGTTATGTACATTAGATTAAACGATGACATTGAAGAAAAACTTTCTAAACGTGTTTCATTAATTATTTCTTAAAAATATTTTACCATGCTACTGAATGCCTTGTTCATTTTATTCAAAATCAAACTGCCTTAAACAACATGAAACGAACTCATAATTCGGTTTTGGAACAAAATTATATTATTATCTTCAAAGATTTTTATTTTCCGTCTCGTGAGAACGCTGGCAAGCACACTGCGCAACATTTACAATCGGTCCTCAGCTCCAGTCGAGGCATGCTCCGATAGCGATACCAGAGGCAAGACGAGTGCGATATTGAAAAAGTTTCTTCAGCTCGCTGCATGAAGAACTGAGTTCATCGGCCACCAGTTGCGGGAACTCTGACGCATCATGAAACCAAGAAAAATGAATAAGGAACAGGAGCAAGCAAGGTGCGTGGAGAATATCTGGCGAATGCTATTCAGCTTGAAGCTGGGACGAACCTCTTCGCGTTACCGCTCGCTCAAAATATACTAATCAATAGCATCTATGCTAGGAAGGAAATCCTATATCATTTCCCCGAGCCAAAATTAGAGGCCTCCCTGACGTGTTATTTACATACTAAGAATAGTATTTTGGAGTCTTTGATTTACTGATTAACCGAGTGTGGCAACAGCGAGAGTCGACACCAATGGAAATGATCGCCTTTTTCTTGTCGAGTACTCAGGGTTTATGTACACAGGGCTACTCTGCAACAACCAAGTTTAATTTTTACCGTTTTTATCGACTGGCTTTATATAAGGTCTGTCATCAAGTATCATTATTACGTCACAATGGAAAATTTACTGAAATTCGTTCGTGAAAGAAATTGTCTTTGAGAAAAGACGCTGAAATGATTTACTCCGCATGAGGAAAATACAAATGAAACTCAAAAAACACACTCCTAATGGCAAAGTTCTGAGCATGGGTAGACTAAAGTTAACTACACAACTGTACTGCCTCATTAATGCTCACTTCAAAATAAAACAGTTTAGTACGAACTTCTTTAGGTTGAGAAAGAGGTCAGCATGCGTTAATGTATCCTCATGGGTTATTTAAAAACGTTCAGCCAGCTGATAGGTCCCTGAGATCCTTGCTCAAAACTTGCCTCTAATTTTACCACGCTACTGAATACATGTTTGAAATTTGATGAGTTCAGGTAGAATTATCATACAAATCTACTTTTACAGGCTCTTAATGATTGGTTCGTGAAATACGAGCTGAAAACGGGGTACGAACTGAACTGGTCGCTCGCGCTCGGTTCGTTCTGTCCGATAGACGTTTTTCTTACCTAGACATGGTCGACGACGGACTATTGCTCTTTATTCGGTTTTTGTTCTCTCGCGTTGCATGAGCTTTAAGGCTCGGAGCTGGAGTCATGAATGTCATAATCTAGCCATTGATTTCCGTTACCATCTTCCTCACTTGAATTTTTGAAGATGCACGTACGTGTACATTTCTAAGACATTAAAAACGCACTTTTTGCGATTGATGCGCGAGTGAATTGGTATTAATTAAACTTAAATTTGATCACACGCTTTTCCCCCATCGTTACATCAGTTATAATTTGGTTTCAAAATTTACATACTGTAGTTATTAACAAGAACTCGCAAACACTTCATTTAGTTGCTTTGTTCATTCATAGCTTCCTGTGGGCAGACGCTGTAACCTAAATATAAGTTCAAAAGACCTTGAACGTGGAGTATTTAGCCAAAAAAAGGGAACCTGGGTTAACTAAATCGACAAATCTTTCAGTGCCGGCAGCCCTGGTACGATGACGTAAATTGCACGAAAATCTGACACGTGATCAGGAGGCGCGCGGCGCAACCAAGGAATAGCGGCAGCCTGACTAAAGCAGCTGAGACATCCCAGTCTACCTTTTTCGCCGCCTGCATGCATGTTTTTCGCCACCCAAGTAATTAAATCGCATAGGCGGCGAAAACCATGCATGCTCTGGTGAAAAAGTTTGACTGGGATGAGCGGCCTGAAGCGATACTGGAGTGCACTCAATTGTACTGCACTGTATTGTACTGCACTGAATTGTACTGCACTTAATTGTACTGCACTGCGTTGCATAGTACTATACGGCCCTGTATTACATTGAACTACTATGTACTGTACTGTACCACACTGAACTGCAGAGCAGCGCACTGTACTGCAACGCACCATACTGCATTGCACTGCCCTCTGTAGAGTGCAAAGCTCAAGAAGTTGTGGCACTGCACCGCTGGCTTTTGTAAGGCTTGGCTGCTCACCTTTGCTAGCAGCTTATTAAGAATGATCATTTTCTCAAATAAGTTTCCACTTTTTTATTTCCCCCTCTTATGGCGTTATTGAGCTAGAAAAGTAACTCGTAACAGCCTTCTGGAAAATTTATTCATGATCTACTACGCTTGAGAATGCGCTTTATATTCTGTCTAGCCTTTTTGTTAACTACGCGAAAAATTGGCTGTTAAAATGTCACGAAGTTTGATTCTTTTTGACTGAATAATGTTTACAGAGACAGTTTGTGAGTGAGGGAAAAAATTATCATATGGGACTCGAATTCAGATTCATGGAAATACTTAGCTGAAAATACCTTCAATAAAGCTTTTATAGACGCTTACGTTTACACTCATTATTTCTTAACTGATACGTTCCTCGTTGATTCATTTTTGATAGGAATATTTCAGCAGAGGAATTCTTCGATCACTGAATCGGAAGATACGATTTATGTTCGTTCGTGAAGAAATCGCTCGCTGTTGTGTTCATTGACACATCACATACATCACGTGATCTCATCGCCTTGTTTACCGTTGCCTCTTCATGTTGAAATCTCAGTGTATTGAATTTTAGGCATAGCAACTGCAGATAATTAACACAGATGCTTTCGCTCCACGAGTCGACGCAATATCTGAACACAGATTTCAAAGTCGAATTTCTCAAGCGTCAAGTCGACAACTGGCCGAACACCGGTAACGACTCGACACTGGTGCAAGCAAATCTGTTCGACAATTTGCAGCCTCGGATGAACAAGAAATCTAGAAGCAGAGTAGATATTGAAAAGTGCCTTCTGTGAGGCTGACGCCGTGATCGTGGTGAGGGAATAAGGGGGCTTTTATTTTCATGCTATGTGGTGCTATCATTCTAAGAATTGCAACAATTTTATCATTAACTAACATGGTATCATTTATTTTCATGTCATAGTTTACAACTATTTTAACATCAACCCTCATTTTATGCTTACCGTAAAAATGACACAAATGCGCTCATCTTTGAATAAAATGTCCTCTTTTTAGAAATGTTGAATTGATTGTCTTTGCCTTGTTCTGCATACAGTTTCGTAGACAATCTGACATAGCGAATGATTCATGAAACTTGTTAGCTACACAGCTCATTTATACTCTACGGAGACATGAACTCATCAACAACATACATAATACATTTACAGACAACTCACTCATCAAGACAAGCTCGGATAACTATTTCGAAAACGAATCAAATTGATTTTGATCCTGAATTACATGAAGCTTTCATCGCATATCACAACAGGAAACACAAAGCAATATATCCGCATCAAAGAAATCTTAATTTAGAAACACGGAGAGCTCTCTCATTCGTTTGAAAGGAAGCAAAGCGTGAAGTCTTGTGATATTATTGTATTGACGCAGCGATATTTCGACACAATGGCAGCAAGTGGGTGTTTGTGTGATTATGAAAAGAGCTTCAAATTGCAATTTATTTTTTACAGAAGTTTTCTTGTGAAACGCCTCTTTTCAATAGCAAGTAAACTGAAGTACACTCTGCATCGAAAAATATTGCTCTGTTAGGCAGTCGTTACATTGCTACATCTCATCGTGTCCGTATTCCTATTTATGATGCAAGGTTAGCTAGGAAAATTTTACTTTCAACGGGCCACGCTCTGATGGAAAGACTATTATTTACAGGATTTTTGATCTGAAAACAAAATTGATGAGAAATTTTACACATTACACTTCAACGTACAATGTAATAAAATTCTTCAGAAGTTGAGACGTCGGTGTCATGTCAATTATTCAATCGTTTACGAAAGGGGCTGAAATTTGTGAACTTACATCATGAAATGAATTCAGATCTTCGTTATGCTTTTAACTAACCTTTCCTTCATTTGGTTTACGAAAGCATTCATTGTACGATTTTTGGAGTAACTAAAGTCTTAGAAGCTAAAATTTCAATTTCATTGAAAACAGTTTAAACAAATTCATTACTTATCTGTTAGCATATTGGTTGCGATGTGAGGCACAAAGGCAATTTTCAAAGAGCCGCTCACCGACCAATAGACACAAACTCAATTTTTAGACATGCTTAATCAAAACTAAATAAAGGCACGATCCAATTAATGTTTAGGATTTTTGAAATTACTTAATACAGTTGACCTTAAATTTGAGTTGAATGTTGAACAACAGTTTAACCCATCGCAGTCAAAGTGTTAAATTAGCTTAGGGTTAAAAAAACTTTTTTGTGATTTTTTCATTTCTCTTCTTCGTTAGCTGTCACTTGATTAGTTTCAATAACGCCTGAACAAGACGTATCAATGTCTAGCAAGGAATATTACTTTTGATCCCATGTCAGCTTTCTTACACAGAACATAAACACAGAATGACCTTTACAGAATAACTTAGACCGAGATTTCATTTGGCTATAATAATTACAAGACTTGTGGAGTAAAATGTTATTCCAGCTCAATTTTATGCCCCGGGTTTTCGTTGCTCGGTTTTCAGTTCTCATATTTCGAGTAGGTAGACAAATGATGTTTGTTATGCGTGAGTTTCCATATGATACGAAGACGCAAAGCGTGTGAAAAACATTGCGTAATAATTTCTAGCTTATTCATCAACTTCAAACCTGGTTTACAGA
This sequence comes from Morinoia aosen, assembly GCA_030386875.1. Lineage (NCBI taxonomy): Eukaryota > Metazoa > Arthropoda > Malacostraca > Amphipoda > Talitridae > Morinoia > Morinoia aosen. The sequence goes on along the minus strand of CM059561.1, from coordinate 57,764,213 downwards.
TTTACATTTCTTCTCAATATTCTCAGTATTTTTTTTTACCCGTGGCCGAGCATAAATTTAATGTTAAACAGCTGACAATTATTCAATCTAGAGGAAACCTCAGAAAACTTTCCAACGTCGAAAACTAACTCGAAGAGTGGTACCCCATCTGCAACACGAGGGTCAGTTATGGAACTGACGACCGCAGGTCTACTTACGATCAAAATAAACCGTATGATGATAAATTCTAAACCAGCTGGCAGCTTTCATTTTTACATGCAAAGATGCATCTGACATGTTTGTACGATACCTTGAAATTCAAGACATGTCTCCAACCGAGTGGGCAATCGAGCATGCAGCTTCAAAATATCATCTTGTCATTTTAAGAAATGATTTTCTCATAATTTTAAGCGGTCAGGATTGGCAAGTGAAGCAAAGCGAAGGTACTCACGGCAGCTGCGCTCGTCAGCTCCGTTGGCGCAGTCCTCGATGCCGTCGCACTTGCGGTCCTGGGAGACGCACTGGGACCCTCCCCCGCACCTGCCGGCACAACACTCGTCTTTATAAATTTAACTTAGGGTCATCTCTGCTGTTCAGTAGTCAAATTATCAAACGCTGTGTTTAGTCGTAGCGGTACAGCTGGACGCGTGAGTTTCTCTACCGACTTGGCTATAGCTTATTTTTTTGCAAAAATCCTCGAGTTTGAACTCTTTTATATAAATTTTGGACGCATGAAATAGCGCGAACGGTAAAAAAGTCAACACAAGAAAATTCGCCTTCAGCTTTACGGGATGTTCTAAATTGTTTTAAATCTGGCCCCAGTGTACTAAGTAATGGTAAATGTGATCGATGGCAATAGTTTGACAAACAGATGGAATGAACTTTAAGAGGGTGGAAACACTGGGACTAAGTGTTTAGATAGCAATGAAACTAATTAAACTCATATGGATATCCCATTTGAATGCTTGAAAAGAATTAGAGACTGTGAAAACCGAAACATAACTCAAAGTTGATGGCTTATTAGAGTCAGACGAAGTGAAGTTTGTAAGAGACTGATAACAAGAGGGTTTCTATAGTTATGTGTTAGCTGCAAATTGAGATTGCCGAAGGCATCTTTCCATCCGTATTTCCTCGGTGGACATTTCGTTAAATTTTTTGCAAGTGGGCTCACTGGGAGCATACTTTCAGCATCTCATTCAGCATATACATTTTTCTCTGAGCTAATTACTGTTCCGTTTCTAAATATAGGCACTGAGCATTTTCAAATAAAACAGCCAACCAGCTTCATGAAGTCCTGCAGGCCACAAACACAATTAAATCATTTACAATGATAACCTATGGTGCAAATTTTCATTGACGAACATTCTAGCTTTGTATTACCACTAATTTCACTGAGAAAATTAACGAATACAAGAGCTTTGAATTCCACAATGCTGAAGTTTTGAAAGTCATGCGAGTAACGTCAAATTTTTGTGCCAAAGTTTTATTTTTAAAATATTTACCACTGGGTTCCTAACGTTGACTCAATTTCCGTACCATATTGAACTAAAATAAATGAGAGGCCTGGAATAACAGCTTTCTCTTTTTGATTGCTTTTCATTGAATAGCTGCTTTCTTTTCTAAAGAAAAATGTTCTTCATAGATTTTAGTTAAAAATATGATTCTCTTACGAATGAATTCGTAGCGAAATAATTTTTCCCTGGAAACAGGATTAAGAGTCTCTGCAAAATATTATATCCTCTAACAAAGAAGATCCAGGAAATGAACAGTGAGACTGAAGATATTTTTCAATATGAACTTTTCTAGACCAATTGAGTAATTCAGCTTGTTAACATTTATGCATTAATTTGAACCCTAGCAGAAAGTTTGTGCTCCACTCTTTTGTTGGGCATGCGATGTATTTCCCTTCAATATTGTACACCTGCGAACATCCAGTGTAAATGTTCCTATTTTAGCATCATTTCTCGCTACATCCATGCGAGAAAAAACTGAGCATTAAGACAGAAACTTTCAAACTGGAAGTCAACATGCATTGCGTTCCCTCGTACAGCTTTTTACTCCGAATAATGTTGCCTTGTTGTTGCGGTGAACTTTTTGAAAAATTAAAATTTTTCTTAAGGATTTTCATTCTGATTTTTACCAGATCTATACAATTTTTAATAAAATCCAAATCAGACTCTGCTGAATAATTTCTCCTTTCATAAAATGATAAGATGATATTTTTAGAACTTTTATTGAGAATGAATGCATTTCATTTGATCAGCGAAAGTGATTTTTGCTATTTTTAGGTAAGCATAGAACTAACTGTGAAGAACTGACGAGGAAATAGATCTCAGAAACGTTCCCATTGAACACGATATAAAAATAACCATTCACAAACGTTCCATGAGAAACTCAATATTCCTACGAGAAAATAGGACAATAACCTTTTCAAGATATACTCAGTTCGATCCAGAATAAGTATTTCCAGTTATAAGTATTTTTATACTCAGTTTGATCCAGGATAAGTATTTCCTTGCTTTACCAAGCCTGCTGTATTACTGCACGTCGTTGACTGAGATAGCAATGTTATATCCCTGTAATTAGTAAGGAATAATTTAAGCTCACTATTTTAAATAAATTATTTTCACCTAACGAGTGAGGAGAATATAACTTATTTAGAAACTAGCGCGAGCATAACTATACTCGCACTGCATCCATCAAATACCTAGTCTAACTTTTTCGACGCCTGCATGCATGTTTTCCGCCACCCAAGTTATTAAATCGTTTGGGCGGCGAAAAACATGCACGTTCCTGCGGAAAAGTTAGACTGGGTAGGCAGCGCAGTTGAGGACCGAGTGGTTCATTAAGCAATGATCACCTGAAGGAGCCCGGCGAGCAGGAGGCGCAGTGGTCTTCGTCGGACATGTCGAGGCAGTCGACGACACCATCACACACTCTCTCCGCCCAGCCTTTGAGCCACAGCTCCCGCGAGCAGCCTGGCCATCACAGCACAAATCGTATCGTTAGCTTTGTGACACACGGAACTTGTCAGCGATCTCAAAACGGATCTCTTGCCTCAGAGGGGAGTTCCACTGATTTGTTATTTTATCGAAGTTCCTATGCGCGGAAAATGCTGTTAATGCATATAAGGAGAAATGTATGAATATATTTGAATAGATCGACAGGGTTTTCTGTTATCTAAGAGATCATCGTTTTAGATTTTTCGCGTAAAACGAAATAACGAGAAGCTTTAGATTCAGTATCGGTGAACGTTCCCTATTCGAGCTGAAAACTTAATTAAAATTTTATTATTTGAAGCTTTTTCAAATTGAAAAATGTTTCATTGTTGTCGTAACATTAAATGTCTCCCTAAATTGAATTTCTAGTAGCCAAGAGAGTGCGTATTGTTGACACTGCCGAACTCTTCCGAGTGGTGAACAACGAATGTTTTCATCAACTCGACATCAGGAGCGAATGAGCGAATGAATTGAGAAACTTATCTTTTCGTAAATAACATCATATTAAATATCAAGAGGAGAAATTTCAATATGTGCATAAAGTAGGTATCCCATTTCCACCACTAACTCTCTATTGCACTTCATTTCCCATGGGTTGCGCTCATTTCTCTTACATGTACAATGGGCTTATTTTTTTGTTAAAATGTCTTTAATACCTAACAAGGTCGCAAAATTTACGAAATCAGCAAAGCTCAGTTTAAAAGCCCCACTGGTTCTAATTTTCGTGAAATTTTAGAGCCAGTTTTGTTTCAGAAGTGCATAAAGACGCTGACGAATACCAACAAGGTTACGCACTGGATTCAAATTAATGAGAGAACTAGAATTGTGCTGACCAGGTTTAGCGGTGCACTTGTGGCCGTCCTGGAAGAGGGGGAACTTGCCGCAGTCGATCTTGAGGCGCAGGTGTGCGGGCAGGCGCGTCCTGCACGCGCCCATCACCTCCTCGCAGAAGTCGCGACACGGTGGGATTAGCTCGTCCTCGAACGTGCCCCTGTAGTGTAGGTCCCTTCTCAGTCGCCTTTCGGGGTGTTCCAAAAATCGATTTGTGACAGTGACTTCCCTCACCAAGGTGAATCTCAAAGTGACCTCAATGACATAAATCGAGCATTGGAGTGAGCTCAGTAGCATAAATTGCTACATTACAACAGCTTTAATAACATGAATCCCCAGATTACGGTGACTTAAATTAGTTAAATACCCACATTACAGTCACCTTAATACGATGAACTATCGCGTTACAGAGAGTGCAATAAGAGGAATCACGTCGTGAAAGGGATTTTAATAAGATAAATCGTTACATTATAATGACCTCAGTACGATGAAATAGAGAAATGATGAAGGATGAGAATTTCTAGATGGTGAAATCGAGTCCATTTCAGTTTAATTTGAAAAACTATAACACAAAAAATTTTCTCACCATTAAATTCTAACAAAAGATCAATGACAAGTGTTCATGGGTTCTCTAAAAACAAAGGAATTACACTTTAGGGAGCAAAATGTTTCCACAGACCATTGCAAGTGTTCATAGGTTGTCTCAAAACAAAGAAATTACGCTTTCAAAGAGCAAAATGTTTCTACAGATAGCCTGACGATAATGAATTTAGAGAGACGGATCCCAATGAAACGTATTGCATGGGTGATCTAGCGCAAGTCCGCGGCACTGACCGTGGTGTGGGCTGCGTGAACTTGTGGCAGTCGGGCTGCAGCACCTCGCACATGAACTCCAGCGCCAGAGTGTGGCATTCTGAGTCGATCATCTCTCTGTCAAACACAAGAAAAGGCCTCGAGTTGCAAAGCAAAATGAAGAGCGTTGTCTCAGAAATTCATATTTTCTGCATTTAAATACTCCGCGCCACTTGGAAACTCCATGAACTATCTTCAAAGAAATGAAGTTATTGGAACACTGTAATAATGCTACTCATACTTTTTTTAAACTTGCGCGGCTTGCTTTAGAAAGAGATTCCCTCGCCCTTTGATATTCCGCGGTTTGTAATTCCACATCTTTGACGCCAGTACGATGTTTAACTTAGAATAACCAATCAGTTTTAAACTTTAGTTGAATTTCGTTTAACCATGTTCCTAATTCTTAGACTTTCGGATTCCAATTGGATAATGCATGCACTTGACCACGTTTTGGCACTCACTGAGTCGTTAAAAAAAGGCACGTTAATCCGTCAGGTAGTACCTTAACAAGAACTTGAGAAATTGACAAGTTTCTGAGGTACAATATAATACGCTTAAGTTTAGCCGCTAGTGTTATGATGACATCTTAACAGACGCTGCTTTAGTTTTGCAGATCTCGTTGCAATGAATATATCTAAGCAAATATTTCTGCTGAAGTGGTACATTGAACCTAGAAGACCAAGATCGAGATCGTCACATTATCGCGTGCTTTTGTGAAATTGAAACTGAACTATTTTCAATAACACCGTATTCATTACCCTGTAAGGGAAATATCATCCCAAGAACATGACATGTGAAGGAAATATCATTCCATAAACATGACATGTGAGGGAAATATCATCCCAAAAACATGACATGTGAAGGAAATATCATCCCATAAACATGACATGTAAGGGAAATATTATCCCAAAAACATGGAATGGGATCAAAATATCATTCCAATGATCTTATCCGTACAATGGCGCTTATGGGCTTACTGCAAGAAGTAAACATCATCCCCAAATGCCATAAGTGACTGAGTTTCATAGATTTCCTGTCTTCGGAGGTGCTAGTGCACGTACTGCACGTGAAGCAAACATCAACCTCTAGAGCCCAAGATGCCCTGGTCCGCTCGGCCTCATGCATGCAAAGGCGCTAATATGCGTGCCACAGCTCATATGAGCGACGATGTCTGGCGCTTTTTACCTCAGACTTTTCCCTTTGTTTCTTATAGGAATTTTTGCTCAAAGTTTATTGCAGTTTGCCTCAGGAGACGCTGGCCGTGTTGACGCGAGTTATAAAGATGATATCTCGCAAACTTTGCTCAGCTAAATGCCATTGAGTGTTTTCTCCGGTAAGTCAAGTAATTCTTGGGAGTATTGAGGCATAATAATTAATGCACCTCGCTCGATCACGAAACCAGGACTGACTGACGATATTTCCACTGCCATAAATTTTAGATCGGTGAACGTGGGATGCGAAAATACGGAGATTTCCTCCCTACCAGCCATTAAATACGCACAGTTGGGAGAAAATAGACTAATAAAATGGAAAGTAAATCAACTTGATACTATTTACAGATAAAATATCAGTCTGATCTTCCAAAAGTGCTTAAAAAACGTTACTAGGGCACTTTTTCAATAACTTAATTTTTTTAAAACTTGAGCAATTATTCTATCTCTCTCGAACAGCAATTAGGGGAAAAAATTAAACTGCATTGTACAGTAAAGGGATGAATATTTAGGACACTCCTTTGAGAGTCCTTTGATGATTTAACAACATATTTAACATTGTCGTAAACAGAAAATGAAATCGAACAAAGCCCTGATTTCATTCGTCGTGTAGTTACTGTATTTTATTCAATATAATAGCCGAAGTAAAAAGAAATATTTCTTGGCACGTTTGATTTTGATTCACCGTCTGCTCAGGTTGAGCGAGGTTGAGTAGTACAACGTAAATAGGTCAGTTATTTAATAACTGTATCCCACCCCATATCTCTCATATTTCTAGAAGCTCATCCTAGAGTCTCACCTTATATACGTGAGGTCTTTTTCAACATCCTGGAGGTTGGCGTGGTTCATGAGGTTTGGGTAGGTGGTGACGTTGTGGTGCAGCGTGGAGCAGAACGACAGGTTCAGCTTGGAACACACTCGAGGCTCGGGCGTGGCGAACACTCGCGGGCTGGCGGTCGAGAACCTGCTGGGGTAGTTGACACCCACCGACGGCAGTCCGACCGTGTCTGCAGTGTGTACAGGCAGGCTCACGTCCGTGGGTAGTGTGGACGCGTTCTGCAGCGACAGGATCCGTTCTGCGGCACAGCAAATATGAGGAGATAAGAGGGACTGAGTGCGAGTGAGGAACTGAGATCTATTTTCAATGAACCTGGATAGCTGTGTGAGTTAAAAATACTGGAAATGTACTGAGGGTAGTATTTGGCTCCTCAAGCTAAATTGCGAACTCCATAATCTCCACCGCGGACCACGTGCAGTTCAACACAGTTATGGTATCTGATACGGGGCGTCGTGACAGAAAGTGAGTTTTTTATCCTTGAATTCTGTGCATTACCTTACGTTGACCTCGACTGAAGCTGATGAAAATTACTTCAGTGATATCCAGTTATTCAGAGCTTGAGTTAGGCATGGCATCGTATTATTTGAATAATAGAGACAAATTTTTACCCGTATAATTTAAGGTTTGCGTGAGATGATGCATAACTAGAGGTTCGACTACACATCTCTCCCGATGACATACATCGTTACAAGACTCGAAATGCACATCATGTTAGTATGCTGTCAGCTTCAGTATCGTAGCTTCTTTGACGATAGGCGAAATATCCCACACCACAGCTCATATTTGTTTTCTTGTTCACGTTACGTCGTTAATTACTAACTTAGCAATTTAAATACGCACCCTCGTAAAGTTACAACAAGGTTAATTCACACTTAAAAGAATATTAGTGTATTCCAGTACTGGATTTGTGAGTAATACTGATGTCATTTTCAATTTAGCAGTAAAAAATAGAAGATGATATTAAACTACATTCAATATACTGTACAACGTTCAATATTCTCAAGAAGCTACTGCAGCCCATGTATGATTAAATTCTGTATTTTAGTAACTAAGTGCACACTTTTTCAGAGGTGACGGTCAGGATTTTAAAAAGTTACTGATCCTCATGTATAATTGAATTCTATCTTTAGGTAATTAAGTACATAATTTTTCTGACGATAAAAATTTGTGCCGCGGGCAGTTGTCCGGAAAATGTTACAGCACACGATTTTTTTAGACCGTAACTCGAGTCTCGGTGACTTATAACTAAAGCGTGCAAGGCTGCTGGTCGTTGCGCTGTATTATTCAGGCATTAAAATATTTCATTTGGTCAGCGCACACCCGCTCATGACGGCGACGAGTGGATGCCCATGTTTTTACTCAAAAATTTGGAACACAACAAGCATCATGCATTTAATAAGTGCTTGCCTGGAAGCACTTATCCTCAAGGGAATTGTCACCATGTGGTCTGTGAGCCTAGCACCTGTATTTCATGATAAATAGAAGCACCAATTACAAAATCAATGTTAAAATATTTTGTTGTCAACGAAATGTTAATTCAGTTATTTTCCAGGTCCAACTTCAACAGTCCATATGATGAAAACCGTTTTATAATTTTCCGAGCCGACTAAAACTAATTTGAAATAGTGGAGCGAAAAAACGATCAGAATCTTAAAGCTTATCAGATTTTACCGGCAACGCTCATGATTCTGCCTGCCGGCGGACGCTTGATACCCTTGCGAGAAAGAGCTTCGTCCTAGGCATAAAATAGATAGGAAGATCCTAAATTATTCATTCCACTGGAAAAAATGAGCTACATATTCGTGAGTTGAGCATCCCTAGAACTATTGTCTCCAAAAAAAAATTTGTGCGTATCTTCATTTCGTTTTATTAATATAACGGTAATTTATACTTGAGTTGAAATTTTTCGAACGGGATGTTGGAAAACTAATTTAAGTTACCTGCAATTTCTACGCTTTCGTTGGTCGTGCGTATCTTCATTTCGTTTTATTAATATAACGGTAATTTATTCTTGAGTTTAAATTTTTTGAAAGGGATGATGGAAAACTAATTTAACTTACCTTCAATTTCTACGCTTTCTTCGTCAAGTAGAAGGCCAGCGAACGCATCTGAGTTTGACTTGCGAATTTCCGAGAGCAATACGACGTACAAGTCTGCTGCGTCCAGCCGCAGCTTTTGAAAGTCGATGTGAAGATTGAAGTGGACAATGAGGGAATCTTCTTCTCCTCTGTAATGGAACAGTTCAATTTTTACCATTTAAATTAGTGTTGCAGCAAGTCAACGCGTGGAGATGTAGCTAAACAGAAGGAACTTTTCCTTCGTTCATTCATTTCTTGTTTCAACACGAAATCTTTAGAAAATTACACGAACTCGGGAGGGAAACAGAAAATTTAAAGTTATTTTGGTGTGGAACTTATTGAAACACTATCATCGACACGGTCGTGAATGGCTCAAGAAATAATCTTTACGAAGCACAAAGAATCTTGGTCAAATATTTACAGAGCAGAGACAATAATTAAAAAGAGACACATTAAATAAAGAGAAATTTTTTCTTCCTATGATTGAGGAATGTAAATTTCATGAGAAACAGTTCCAAAAATTACAGTAACTAGCGATGTTTCTCACATGTACATTATGTCCAGTAGATACTCCACTAAGTATACTAATATCCGATAGTTGTCTATTTTGCCTCAGACGTGGTATTTAATTACTTACCAGACATTCTAACCTTTGAACGGAAGCTACTCTTGCAGCATTCTTGCTGTTACTATCGTTAAACATAACAACAAAGTCTTAACTGAGTTTCGAAAAAGATGCTTCTGCACAGGCACCTCTTTTTATGGAGCAACTGTCATGTCTGAGAGTGCTCTATGGAGCTGATGTACTTAACAAGCCACTCCAGGTTCTCAAAGTTCCGCATTCAGCGTTCCGATCTCAACACCTCTCTCTTATTGCCGGCAGGTTCACTAATGCGGATAATTTAATTCAGTAAGGCCGGTTTAATGACAGTACTAGCAAAATTTATGGATTTCATTTGGTTAGATTTCCACTTTTTTGAGAAACGTCCTACGGAAATAATTTTTAGATTGCTATTCTAATGTAATAATCAAAATGTGGAACAAGATTGGTGTTGCGTTCTTCTTACATTGTGGTTAAATAGTGGTTAAAAATACTAAGCCTTATATGAGTTTCTGTTCTCATCAGATATGCTACCAATTTCCCTGCATTAACTTCTCACTTCTCTCTCGCAACTTCTTTAAGACGCTGTATATAAAATATTCTCAGTCTATTATATGAAACAAAAAACTTTAGTTTCAAACTTTCGCTTGCGTTAATGACACACCTGTCAAGAGCAAGAATTTCTGATCGAATGAAGGCTTTCTTAAAGAGCGACGTGGAGTAGATGCGGTCCATACGCTGCTGGAAGGCCTTGAGAGTGGCAGTGTACTCCTCGCTGGTTGGGTCAGTGAGGCCTTCCCTCCACGGAGCCTCGAACGGCTCTGCATTTTGATCGAACATTCCTCGTCTCGCACTGCTGCCTCGTAACGAGTTCGAACTCCGACCGTAGCCTGAGTTACTTGCTGCAATTCTGGAGCTGGCGGTGTTGCTCAAGTTGGTGCGGTTGCGGAGGTGTGGGTCTCTGAAGCGCTCTGACCCGTTGTCGCGCCTCAAGCCATAGCTCCTGAGCGACGTGATGCGTCTGTCTATGCCCATCACGCGCAGCCTGCCTTTGAACACTTGCTCGTTGGTCGGCTCCAGGCCCAAGAATTGGTCTGCACAAACAAAAATGCAGTGTATCATTGATACGGGCAATTTCTTTAGTCGCATGAGTGAACATTTTACACCTTTGAGCACGTGCTTTCATTTATGAGAAAATCGAACCATATATTGAAATACGAGTATTGGTTATGTTACCGTTGTGGAAGGATGAGTTCTAAGCTCGAGCGTTTAATATGAAATGAATATTTGTCGAGATTGCGATGTTTTCAGTATCAGTACTGAGTGTAAGCGATTCCAGATGAAATTGAGCCCGATATCGCCCAAGGCTTATCAGGATTTGCCAGAGTTGGCAGTTTTTATCACGGTCTTACAGTTATCGTTTTGTTGGCCAGACTGTTGGAATCAGTTTCAGGCCAAAATTCGAGTAACGGGGAAACATTTGTACGCATAGACGCATGAAAACACTGTATACCTTCCATGAGTGAATCATTTATTTCAATAATGAATATATTTTGTGTCAAATTTTTTTCAGTGTGCCCTTAATTATCAGAACTTGGCTTGTCTTCGCAGAATCGAACAAATCCCAGGAGTTAAATTGCCAAAATCGGACAGACTTTATCACCTCAAGGGCACAATGAAGACTTACGAACCAGTTCCTTGTCCATATATTTCTTTGTTAAACAGACATTGAATAACGAAGCAAAAAAGGCTGCTCCCCTCTGTTGTGCGCGATTTGAAACGTCACTTGTTTAAGTGGGTTGATATATGATACCAAATGCTGCAATTCTTCAAGGAACAAGAGCTACTCCTGAGATATTGGACATGTATTTGCTGTAGACAATGCAAGATCGACAATTGGAATTGGATTAGTTCTCCGAAAGAACACGAGCTGCTCGCCTGCTGTGGAACAAATATTTGCGGTGAACGACCCAAGATTGAAAATAGCAATTGGAATTGCTCGTTTCAGAAGCTCGAGCTATTTATAAACTACGACACAGAAAAATCTAAAATGTAGAAATAGAAGAATAAGAATCACCCTGTTTTGTATTAGCACTTATTTCACTTATTTCTTTGCGATGCTTTAATTTTCCGCAACAAACACTAAGAAATATCACGATATCACAAAAAGTACATCAAGCTTAAATGTATTTGCAATTGAAGATTATTCGTACGGAGACAGAAATGCAGGATATAATGTTAGCATAAATGACTCTCTCCTTGCGACGCTCTGCGCAACAGGACGCTTGAAGAGTTAAAGCTCATCCGAGTTCATCTGAAAATTGAACAAGAAAAATAAATTTTTCCATACTCTTTTCGGATAATTAGTTGCATGATGTATTCCTGTTAATTTTTTATCTACTCAACAGTAGCAGATATTGATGTGATTTAATTTTTCAAGAGCCATTGAACAGTTAACGTTCTTACGAATATCAACTTCCAGGGAGACGCATTTTGTCCACAGAACAGTGTCTCAAGCACAAATCATTTCTATTCACGTATATTTTTGGCCGTGTCACTGCTCGGATCTGCTTACCTCAAACCGAGGCATCGCTTCTGAACAACTACTGTATTTGGCGTTCTCTTGCCCAAGCTACAATCCATGCAATGTCGTTTCCCAGGTTCCCTAAGTATCGGGATTTGCGATCAGGATATCGTAAATTTCCATTACCTATTATCAAGCAATGTTTATTGTCATACTAAAGCAGCTTTGTCCCACTTGTTCCGGACCGAATACAGGAGCGCAGCTTGCCACCAAGTGAACACAGCGCGCGACGCCCGTACGTAACATCTCACTGACGAGATTGTCTGCGATACAAGCGAGCAAATGTGGAACAATAAGTAATTCTTCATTATTGGGTCGACTCCGTCATTTTGCTTCTGCAAAATTGCTGCGGATATTTCATGAGCTACTGCCGGTTAACAAACAGTGCTGACTGAGTTTTGCTCAAGCAGTTGTGAACAATTTTCAAAATTTTGTGACGAGTTCTTTATTATCTTGAAAGCTTGCAGAAATTTAATGGTAAACGTACTCGTAAATTGGAAATAAATAAACAATTTAAGATTAGCTTGATCAATTTCACATGCAGAGTCCTGAGAGATATTGCAGTAAACTTGTTCTATATAGACTTCAGACGTTTTACCTGACTGAGCTGTGGTAAAGTCAAAATTATTTTTTTTATGTAGCTTGAAGGTTTTTATGGTATTCATCGAGGGTATATTTCAATTATTTGTACCTTTTAATTTAAATTAGTTATTAAATCTTTTAGCGTATTTTTAGACTAGTGAGAGGAGAAACATGCTTACAAATTTTCAGTTAACTTCAAATTTGTTAACGTTTGCTACGATTTGGTCTGAAATTCATGTGTACCTGTGAAGATGGAAAAAAATGCGGGTAAGGTAGAACATGACAACTGGAACGAGTGCAGTGGTTTGGTTTGCAAACCAAGTATTTCACCGTCAGGTAAAAATTACGCAGGCTGCAGACCAACGTTGAGTGTCTATTATAGGATTATTTCATTACGTACCAATACTGGCATGTACGTCACGTAAATTCGTCGTGTGCTCCAATATTAGCCTCAGGTAAGTAGTGAAAAGCTTATACTAACAACATTGATTAAAATGAAAAATTTCGTCATCCGCGGACTCCGACGTTGAAATTTAGTAAATTACTACGATGTGGAATAAGAAAATCAAAGAGTGACTCACTGGAAACAAATCTAAATTAAAAAATAAATCCTGTGTTACAGATGATCAGGGGACCGAAGTACGTTGGAAGGAAGTTCTAACCGAACACTTCTGTGGGTATTGAAAGTTACAGTTCAAATTTCTCGAGCCAGGTTTTCAATGCAAAGTGATGGTTTTTTAGATTGGTATTTTTGTATATTTTGGTTGGCTTTTGAATTTGTTTCTGAATGAGGTCCATAAATTACTGTTTCCGTACTTTCCATATGAACGTAGTGTTGAAACTCTTCAGTGATGAAACGTTGAAGTGATGAAGCTCTTCAGTGTTGTAACGATATATTCAACAAAAGTTATATATATACGTAGAGAGGATAGGCGCGACAACCGGCAGGTCGACGCTAGGCATACCGAGAGGCATAGGAAGGTGTGACGTACGTACGCACATCAGGAGCAAGGAGGAGTACGTATAGGGGGTAGAGGCTGGATTGAAAAGCTAGTGCGCTAAATTGCACACAGAATAAGACGAGGGCAACTTAAATACATAGCACAGGAAATAGTGGGTTTGAAATTTAAGTGCCTACGTGTCAGGAAATCAAAGGTTTTCTGGGTTTATTTTAGAGATATATGCGTAGCAATATTGTGAAGTAAGGGACACGTCAGTATAGTGAGGTGACGCTTAAGAACGAAACAATTACAGGGCGAGGATTTTCGCGCGTATTCCGCTTAGCCGATGCGCGTCCCTTGTTCGAGGGGACCATAAATACGCAGGGAGTTTGCGTGCCGGTCTATTTCGCCGATTTACTGACTCAGTGCAGGATGTAGGGATACGAGTTCTTCAATGGGGAGGTGAGATATTGTTCTTTGTTATCTGCTAGAAAAGTGAAGGGAGTCATAATATCGAGTAACGTCAGCAGTTTAATGCAACATTAGTTCTTTGGGTTTTCACTTTTAGAATGTTCTCAAACAGGGAGTGTTTAGAGTTTCACTTGAGATTTGGGTAGAAGTTCTAGTATGTGATTATTTCTCATAGGGAAATCAAATATATTCGTGTTTTTTTATTATTGAAGTGCAGGCTTGATGGTTGTCATGTAACTTATTCCGAAACATAGTGCTTTGTGATTTGTTATGTAAAGCGGGGTAAAATAATCCAATTATTCTCAGAGGGAAAATGAATATTTTATGATTGTTTTTGAGATTAAAGGGGAGTAAAAATTAGTTCAATCAATTTGAAATAGGTGCATCACAGGGAATAAAGACTTAAATTAAACTAGTTACTCAATGTGCTCCTTGTTCCCAGGCGGGGTCGGGTGTTTGAGTGTGGAGCGGCTTGGAGTTTTCAACGATGTGGGCTAAGCAACTCCGGGTTGCAGAGCAACCTGACCAAATGGCGCTCACCAAGCTGGGGCGTCATGGCCTACCGCAAATTCTGCACGCTGTAAGGAAAGTCACACAAGAAAGGAACGTAGCAGATTGGCAGGCTACAACAAACTTAGGAAGAGCTCGGGTTGTTCCACCGTCAGGCTTGGAACTACATGGTTAGAGGAATCATGGATGATGGGCCATAGGTGACTGTGCTTTTCACGCGCGCTGCGATTGCCTGGGATTGTGTAGGATATATTTCTTGCTAGTGTGTTGTGTTGGCGTTACAAGGTACGCGCGCCAGTAACTTTCGCTAACATTGTGTGTCGCAAATTTCTTTGCTTGCCGAGAATGCCTCATGCCAATCACGTGTTCATTAGTTAACTTGAAATTAAGTAATCAATAATGTACCATTAACTGAGTGTTTCATTTTCCCATGTTGAAGTGAGGTATTGGCGTGGGTGAGCAGATCAGTAGTTACTTTCTCTATTTTCCAAATATTCTACCATTTCCTCTCTCTGTGTTTTCCGCTCTGCATTTTCATCTTTCCCCTCTTACTAAGGAGGTTTCGAGTCCTCCATTCGAACTAACACAGTGGAGGCGCCAGATCAGCGCCGTGCGCAACACTGTGCTTTAGTTTCGTGACAGTGTTATCTACATATATATTAGAACGAGGGGAGGCTCAACTTCAATTATGTTAACCTCCAGTGTTCTATAACTACTAATGTCAGCAACGAGGATGATTGCATAGATTATTATTTAATCAAAACGAGATCATGCATAATTACAATTCCTATTATCTGTTTTGTGCACATGATCTTGCTCTAATCTTTTCCTGCTCTAATAATTTTTATTTCTTCATACAGACCCTTTATACCTATTTTCATTTTTATACCCTACTCGTTCATTTCTCTTCCGCCAGTTCTTCATTCTTGTCCTTGGTGTCCGCTTTGTGTTTACGACGCAACTTCTTCTTTGGCCGCCGCGCACGCCTACAGCGTAATCGATTGTATACAGCAAACTCGCTCCATTTGTCTCCACTAACTGGCCTACAGTGACATGCTTCTCAGCGATAACCGGCAACTTATTTTCTGCCTCCAGCCTCACATTCATCCAGTCGTTTCCTGCTCTCACCGTAAACGAATCGCACCCGGGAAAGTTATAACTTAATTTTCGGTATATTAGAGAATATCTCAGTATATTTCTTCGCAGCATTCATTTTTGCTGGGCAATCATTTGAAGAGAGTGTCACACAAAGATACAAGCACCGTTGCATGCTTGCTGAATTCATAGTAATAATGTTTTTTTTTTCAATTTTTTAAACATAGATTTGAATATTTAGCTTTGATTCACCTTCTGCATTCAACCAAACGTTCTATTTTAACATAAGCAAGAATGAGCATGTTTAGATGGATGTTCTAACTCATTCACATGCGTCAGATACAAATTCCTCTCAAAATCCCTTCATGAGATCAATCGACATCCAACTTTTTAATTGGAACACACGTCTGGCAATCTCCAGCCCAGTAGAACAAAATGGCTGCTAAAGTGTACCCCAGTACAATAGAAATGACTGTCAATCTACGCGCCGTTAAGCCAATATGGATGTCAATCTATGTAAACATCAATAATATAACACGGTTGCCATTCTGAAGCCCAGACAATAAAATAAATGTCACATACTATAAAAATAATGTGTCTGTTAATGCACACCACTAGTAAAGCAAAATGGTTGTCGGTTTACTCCCCAATAAAACATCATGTATTTTAATGCACAGATTGCACCCTCCCGGAAAACAAGGAGTCAGGCAAAACGCACTTGAATGAAGAAAAACGACAGCCCATTCACACCTCAGTAAAACAACTTGACTGACGTCCTGGATCATGACCTGTTCCCAGTCAATACTCACTCCAATGAAGCAAAACGACAGCCCATGCACACCTCCGTAAAACAACTTGACTGGTGCCGTGGATCACGACCTGTTCCCAGTCAATACGCACTCCAATGAAGCAAAACGACAGCCCATGCACACCTCAGTAAAACAAGGTGACTGGCACCCTGGATCACGACCTGTTCCCCGGAATCACGCCGCAAGTCCTACACCAGTCCCAGGAGGCTCGTCTGACTGCAGCGCATTACGGGTGCAGACGCCGCACCGCGTCAGGTGGCCTGGATGGCTGGCGCTCATCGATTGCCTCGCAAGACTGCGCGTGCATACTGAGCGGCGCTGCGCAAGATGGACGTGATGCCGCACGAAACACAAATAATGAATGAGACCACGATCGCGCGCAGAATTAAACAGGATTCCCTGCTACAATGGCTGATCTAAACCAGGTGATGAAATGCGCGTTTCAAGATGAAAGACTGAAGACTTAGTGAAGAATGGGTAATGGGACTCGAGGTGAAAGAGTGTGGGGGAGAATGACTTGACGACTGGTGGAGAGATTTTTGCAAGAAAATGGTGTCTTTCTGAGCGAGAGAATAAAAGTGAGCACTAGAAGAGATAGATGTTTCTGCCGGACGTAGGTGCTCAAAATCATTGTTTGCTTTACTTTATTCCAGTTGTTTCGATGACAAAAAAGCCATATCTAGTATACGGACGCTGACAGCATTGCTTGTACAGATAAAAGATTCACACAAAATCCCCGTATGCATAGAGTAATCAGAATTTCAGCGATCCCGAAATCGAACTCGAATGTGGCCTCCCAAAATCTCTCGGGCCTTCAAGACTGATGAAATTCAGACCAATGGCAATCCTCTCCTCTCTTTGTAAGAGAAAGTCATAGGAGAGATGGGCAAGAGGATGAAGGCATTCCGGGGCTTCCTATTATGGATGGGATCCCCTCATAGACTCACAGAATTGGACATCGTGTCCTCAGAACAAGCAGAGAAGCCGGCGCTATGAGATGCTTTGTTCTTGTTCCACATGCCCTGTGGATGGTGCGAGTTGCACGGCCTCGTTCTTATATTTGTCTCCGCGTACCGCAAAAGAAACACATTCTAATTGTGTTCCCAGTGAACAAGCAGGCTAGTGTCGGTCAAGATGTTGCCCAACTCTGACACTGATTTCATTTTCGTTCACGGTAGTTCATTTTCAACGCTGTAATACTTACTGGGCGAATAATAGAAAATTAAAATAGCTAAAATAATCTTCGTTGTTTTTAAATCAATATATAATGAGGATTTTTGAGGACGCATTTGAAGATTTTAAATCAAGTTCGGATACAT
The DNA here is from genome assembly GCA_030386875.1 of Morinoia aosen. NCBI lineage: Eukaryota > Metazoa > Arthropoda > Malacostraca > Amphipoda > Talitridae > Morinoia > Morinoia aosen. Next base: position 57,746,513 of record CM059561.1, on the reverse strand, counting down.
ACTTCAAAATAACTGTATTTGTACTAAATAATACGATACCTGAAATGGAGAAAATAACATTATATGCATGTTGTACGGAGGGAGAGCAGCCAGCCTGCATTATGCGAGCATATGAACGCTAGCCCAGCTATACTACACATCTGCAGATCCCAAATTATATTATAACTTAGTTTGGGCCTTTCTAAGCACATAAAATGTGCTCCAAAGGGAGATCAACGAGGAAAGCTTCATTAATTACGCAATTAAAGGGACTAGAAACCTATGCATGAGGTGTGCTTCCACGCAAGTTCATTGACGCATAGAAAACTGAAAGAAGTTTATGAAGCATAATAAAAGTTGCAGAAGTAACAGGAGTAAAAAAGACAGCAGGGAACCACAAAAAGATAGTGCGTAACAGAATAAAAAATCCTTATCTATTTCTAATAAAAGAAGGATCACTTAGATTTTTGCTCCGGACCTCACTTATTCTTTCTAGGTGTGGAAACGAGATTTCTGTCATACCTGTAGTAGTAAGCCAATGTAATGAGTCTCGATGTGACAAATAAATCAAAAACAAATATTGAAGTACTACACATGTAGTCTTGTTGAATTTTTCGAAGGTATACTTCAATTATTCAATAACTATCTTAAGCACTTGCCTAGAAGGAGATAAACGTTCTACTACAATTAATGGTGGAAGTGAAGTAAATAAAACTGTAGAGTTACTTCAGGGGGGAGTGGGGCGAGAGGGTCGAGGAGCAGGCGAGCGCTCGTTAAGGAAATACTTTTAGCGAGGTGCGGGCGAGCAGCAAAAGATGGACTAATGACTCTCCATCATCCGTCGGACTAACACCATCCACTCCGCTATCTCTTTCCTTCTCTGCATGTACATTCATCATTTCAAGCCATCATTTTGAGGCACCAGCATACGGTAGTGTTCATGGAGCTTCGGTAAACTCAAGGTTCGTTGGACTTCAGGGCGAATATAATAAAGACCATCGAATTGGTGTTAGAAGGGAACAAAAAATTGCACTAGATTTCACGATACTGCAAATCCTAAGCAAGAATACAGGTTGCGGCAGAAAAGTATCGGAAATTTTAAGAGTCGATAAAATACGTACAATAATACATGAAAAATAAATATGTCTCCGAAAAGAACTCTGAACCTAGCTTTACTGTATAAGGATTTGAAAACGATGTCGCTTTAAGTGGCGACTTCCATTGTCGAAGTCTCTTTAGAGTCTCTTTTAGAAGTTTACCGTTGCCATTTGAATCATCTGTTGTGATACCACATTGGTTCCATGGAGTGTTACTTCCTCTAGGTCTTCCATGATGGCTGTGTTGATTTGAGGTGACCCATTATGAAAAAATTCTATAGAATAAAATCTGGAAAACGTGGATCCCCCCAAGATCACATTGCTTAGAGACTATATGGTCTGGAATAAAGTTGCGTTGGATTCCGAGTGAACGTCGATAAGTAAGGAATGTCGCACAGTTTTACTACTTACTACGCAGTTTTAGTTAATAGAATTGTTCGTACCACAGTCGGTGAGGAATTCGATGAGCTTTGAACAGAAAAATTTTCAAGCATTTTACAGTGACGATCCCGGGTCACAGTAACAGTGACGCCTTCTTTGAAAAATAAGAACCCAAGGAAGAATGAGATCACTCATGGCGCACCAGACCTTATTCGTTTCGGAGTGCAGTAGTCCTTAATGCAACTCAAGATGATGACTGTCATACCAGTACCGAAAATTTTATTTATTTTTAGGAATCCCTAGCTGTGATGGGCACACTGTTAAAAAAACTCAGCAACAAATACGGTACATGATGCTCTGCACTCCTTTTCATGATGCTGAAAGGTTTATTGATGGAAAAACTGGAATTATGGCGCTATAGTTGCTGTTCATGAATAGACTGGATGTAAAATATTAACGAAAAACAAAGGACAATTTTTTTTGCGAAGCAGATTTAGAATATAAGAAATGGAGAAGAAGTACCTTAAAAACATGGACTTTGCACGTTTTGAGTCTCTGCTCATTCTCATCAAAAAGTCTGCAAATAAAATAATAGTCATGTCAGTACACTCAAGATTACAGAGTCGCGGAATATAAGCACTTTCAAAATCCCTTACGAACTGACTTCATAATTCACAATTAGCGAATATTTTGACTTGTCTGAAATTTAAAACAAAATATGCTGGGAGATTTAAAGTCGCCGCAACGCAAAATCAATGTGACACGATCCTGAACATTATTCAGGTTTCATCTATAATGTACATATATGTTGTATCTATATCTATATTATATATATAGAAGTAACAGGAGTAAAAAAGAACCACAAAAGAAACACATTCTAATTATGTTTCCAGTGAACAAGCAGGCTAGTGTCGGTCAAGATGTTGCCCAAGTCTGACACTGATTTCATTTTCGTTCACGGTAGTTCATTTTCAACGCTGTAATACTTACTGGGTGAATAATAGAAAATTAAAATAGCTAAAATAATCTTCGTTGTTATTAAATTATTGATACAACATACAACATACATACAAGATGATACAACATATATTGTAATATATGTTGTATCATCTATATTGTATATGCCTTGGTAGTCACCACAAATCCTTTGTACTCCCTTTAACCTAGCGCCTTGTTATTCTTCCCTAGCCAACGTGAAATCGAAGGTGAAGAGGAGCAATTCCGACACAATGGACGAAACACAATCTGGCGCAACTCGGTTTTGGAGTTCTTGGAGCTTCCGAAACTTGCAAGAAGCAATGTGATCTCTGCAAGCGACCCAAAAGAGTTTACTGGGAAGAGAATGGTCTAGAATTTAATCAGGTAACTTTTTATTGAGCGAGTAGAATAACTTCGCACTCCTCTTACTTTATACAGGTTTAAAAGCACGTGAAAAATTCGACTCTATATACCATCCCCGACATCAATCACGGAGTTGAATTAAGGATTGATTTGGTGGGGTATTGAGAAAGTGAGAGCGTTATCCATTCGATTTTTGTAGCGCCGGTTGATGCTATTGATTTTCAGCCAAAAATTTGTGAGTATTTTCTCTATGATGACTGAAACTTCTGAATTTTGTTCATTTTAATTCATTATCAATAATACTCGCAGAACGCATAAAACCACGTATAATTTATTTTTAGCTCACTACGGTTCAAGAATTTTGAATTTTATTTTGAATTCTCGTTGTTTTTTCATTTCAGGGTTCCGACGCAAATATGTCATCGAATCATTCAACCATCATAATATCAAAATTTTTCCCTGAGGTTAAGTGAAATCGTATCAATATTGTCTAAACTTCTTGCGGCACCGTAAGTAATCCATGTTAAATATTAAGGTAACTTAAAAAATATAAATTTCTGAACAATATTCGGTCACTGGTTACTGAGTGGCATGATTGATATTAGGGGACTAGACTTTGAAAACAAGGATATGTTTCAATGACAGAATAAAATTTTTTTTTTTGTTTTCAAGAAAATGATGAGTGATGTAGCCGCAGTCGCTACTGAAAGAAATGTAGTTATGGCTAAAACATACGTTGGACCTTACTTTAGTTTATTTTCATGGTCCATAGTTACATTTAAATTCGGTCAATATGGTTAAATGAAAAAATTAAGAATGCCTGAAAATTTTCGGAAAATGTTTCATTATCTATTAAAAAATATTTTGGCAGCAAACAATTGAAATATAAGCACCGTTTCTAATACCGTAAAAGCACCGGAACATTCGTATTAATACTATAGAGCAAACGTTTCTCAAACGAGTAGTGCCATGATTTGTTTCAGCATTATTACCTACTTTAGCAATAAGCATTGAATGGCTTCATATTCTTGTTTTTATACCATGTTGACGCCATTACGACTGAAAGAGGCTTGAATCAAGCGAATATAGCTGTTGGGTTGGGTTAGGGCGATCTGTGGTGAACTGCTGGTCATCGTTTTAGGGGCCTTTTAAGCTCATGTTTTTCTTTCGAATCAACGTCTGAAGTATTGCTATCCAAATTAAAATAACTTGTTGTACTATAAGAAAGCTCAGAATGGCTGTCGGTAAGTTCTGAAACAGTAGCAGATGATTCTAGAGCCATGCCACATCTGAATTACTCAATTACAAAATATGATTTAATTGATCAAATCCCCTTAGTAAATCAATTTTTTTGATGATGAGTTATACTCGTATTCGTCAGTTTTCATGACCCATTGTAATAATTTTTTATCCATTTTTCTATACGGGATTTTTGGAGTTGAAGTATATTTCTGGAAAGCATCACTTTGAAAAAAGTATACAAAGTATTCTCATGGGTTTGAAGCCACTCAAATTCTACAGAAAAACGGGACATTCCCTCTCTTTGCCCTCCTCTGCCAATCGTTCCGCATTTTTTACTGCCTTCCAATAAAAGAAATTCGTGGTTCATTTCTGCATGAAGGAAATCGTCCAAGATCGGCTGAGGGAGCGCTCTTTTAGGCCGGCGCTCGGAAGCATTTTGGAGCGTCAGAGCTTTAATTTTCCTGTCAAATAATGCGAGGTGTCACGGCGCTCTACGAGAGATCTCAGCTTCGAACAAACAAAATGAAATCGCATTTTGGCTTTGCGTTAGGACGAGCAATGAAGCAGCTGCATTTTTCCTCGCGAGACTCAGCTGACAAGGCGCGTGATTTAACTTTGAAGTTGCTCCTAAAACGCTGTCACAGCAAAAATTTCGTCTGCGCCAGAAATATACAGACGCTTTGTGTTATGGCGCTCCAAGAATATTCGGGCTCACGAATATTCCTGACATTCGCACAGGGGTTCAAAAGCGAGGTAAAAACAGTTGAAATATATTGTGGGGCTATCAGTAGCGCCGAGTGAGGGCGCTATTATATTGAACCGGAAACGCCGCTTTAGCATGATCGGAAAAATAATCAATCGTTAAACGACCGAAAACTCATAGAAGTGAGTGATCACGCACGTGATAACTAGCGAGATTATAACTTTTTTTTTAATAAATTCACCATTAATTTACCAGAAAGAAAAAAATCACATTTACAAAATATGAACACATTTCATGGATTTTGGCACATTAAGTTTTCATATTAGTTGCACTCAAAACAAGTGATATGCGTCATATATATATAAATACCTCTTATTAATTATTCGAATCCGTTTCCTTAATTGCCTTGAACACTGAATGGAGAAGTGTTCTTATATTTATTTTACGTCTTGTATATACGCACATCATTGCCTTTGCAATGCCTTGGGCTTTAGAAAGTTAAAGAGCTTGAGGTATTATTCGTTAAATTTCAAATTCTTCAGATACCTAAACCACTTCTCTGGTTTTAACTTTGTACGCAATGATACATACTCTGTTCTAAAATTACCTCGACTACTGAAGCGTGGGAGATTATTTTAAATACGTTCATGACTTTTAGACGGTCCCATAAAGTTTAGTTACCGTAAACGAATGATAATACTCAAACGAAGCCAATTAGAGGTGCACTGTACACAGATCCGAGTTAAGCCGTACAAATGAGAAGGATGAGCCTTGAGAGCGGATCATAGAGCTTTTGAGCAGACCAATGACCCGAGACCTAATGCAGGAGACTTCCCTTAATGGTAGGTGGAGGTGTCTGCACTGCGCATACGTCCTCTTGCGGATTTCTCGGGAGAATTTGAACCAGCTCTGAACAGAGATAAGGTCGAATTGCAACTGGCTCAAAGTTAATGATTATTTATATTCTAGAATATGGAGTGAAGCTCTGAACAGAAATAAGGTGGTGTTGCAACTGTCACGAAGTTGATGACTATTTCTGTTCTAAAATTTCGGGTGACGCTCTCTTGTTCTTTGTGTTGCAACTGCTTCGGAGCTCGTACCCATCTTTGACACAAATTTCAATCGCTCAAACTAGTCCATGAATACAGAGTAACCGGAACTTTGTGAAACAAACTTTAAAATAAGTTAAAAATGTCGAAATAAACCCTTTCTACTCAATAAGTGCTAGATCGGAAATCCTTCGTCGAATAGTCACAATCGCTGGGTTGGAAGTGGCGGCCCCACCACATGGCCATCAAGGTCTCTTGATATTACACCTTTAGATTCATATTTCAGAGGAAATTTGAAGAGTTTGGTGAACGAAACTCCAATTTATTCCAAAGACCTCATCATTGGCATTGTTGGAGCCTCCACAAGAGTTCGTGAAACTCATGATGTCTTCGATTATTTGAATGCCTCCATTGAAACAGATGGACGTCATGTTGAACATCTTTTGTAAATCCTTAACCAATTTCAAATCAGTTTCTAATAAAGTTGGCTGTTATTCTGTTTCTTGTGCTCATATTGGAAATGATTTTTCTTAATTTCTCGCATTTCATTTCCCAGCCACTCCCAAAGAACGAATTTTTCGACAATACGTTTCAGTTTTCAACTCCTTGCAACTTTCAACGAAGCATTTTCGACCACACGGTTATTGAGTAAAAAGTGTTCCGGTTAACAGTTCCAACCTTATATTGAAGTTCGTTAAGCCGAATGCCGGTTGCCTCGAACAGGCTTGAGCTACAAGTAAAAAACTAATACCAAATTTTGCTTTCGTAAAGATTTCATGAAACTTGTGTACGTGTCACTATGTTTTGACTCTCTTGAAGCTCTAATGCATTGAATAAAAATCATTTAATTTGACGCAGGCAAATTGATATGTGCGCAACACGTGAATCATCTTTTTGCTGAATATACTTTATCGAGGAGAGAGAAGTTTTATGATTGATACGGGATTATAAGCCCTAAAACATCTATATTGAGCATAGATTTATGTAACTATTATTCTGGTAAGGGGGCTATAACTTTTCTGCTTTAATGACCACATTTTTGTTCAGGGGGTAAAACAAATACAAGTTTGTCGTAAAAATTGTCAAGTTCAAAAAGCTGCTATTTGCTGGTGGTGGGGTAACAGGAAATAAAATTATGATCAGAATACGAATGGGTACTAAAAAATACTCAGAATTTTGCTCGCTCTGCGAACACTTTTGCTGGTCCTCTACAGGAGCCCAGTTTAATGAAAATGTTTGGAGGTTTTTATCATTGCATATATTAACGATTCTAAGAGTGCTTGATGGCGCATTTCAATGGCAGAAAATTAGAAAATTAGACTCGTTATTACGATGAAGCACTGACGGCTCTTTCTCAGAAATGTTAGGCACGAGAAAAGAAAATTACGGGAGTTTTCGCTTTTAATGGGATAATGATATGCAGTAGTGATAAATTCTGAGGAAGTAAATTACTGTTAAGGACGAACAATTTTGGGCGCGTAGAAACGTACGTTGTTTTGGGTGCCATTTTATTACAGCGCATAGTGTGTCGCCTTCGTCCGAATAAGTTTTCTTCAACACGTGAGCTTCGAATTGAAACTCAATTGAAATTTCTTCGTTGATTTTTCAGTACATTTTGTGGGTTCATTTCAAGCAGTGCAAAAATTGACAATGCAATTAATTTCGTTAATTTTCACACTGTTATAAATTTTATGATGCATACAATTTTAAACGTAAATTATGAGCATTGGTTACCTAAGCATAATAGTATTGATAATTTGTTGACGAAAGCCACAAATATTGCATAGCAAAGCCAAAAGTGCGCTGGCTTAAGAATTTGTTTTTCATTTTTGATATTTTTTGCGAGGGTGTTTTTTTTTCATAAAATTCATACCTAAGTACAAAAATTTCAAATTATCGCATAGTATTTCCCTTCAAAAATGTATATTAAAAGTTCAAAAACTTTTCGAAAGACAAATTTGAATTAATATGTATTCAGTTAATGATTTTCACTCGTTATGTTTGAAGTTCAAGTGAATGATTCACCTTTCAACGCTACTAACAAAACTTTTCCCCCCTCCCAAAAAAACACGAAGTTGAAGCGCCTAACAATATTACCAACGAAGAAAATGTACCTCCAGTATCAGGCGACCATAACTTGTCTATGTTCGCAGCAACGAATCAAATATCATATATCTTGGCACCTGTAGTGTAAAGAGAGAAAAATAAGGAAACTTCTTCTCGAAATACATTGCTATTGCTTCAAAGGAGGACCGTCTTCCTTGTCTGCGCCCTTTCTCCTGCCCGGTCTGTCCAATCAATCAGAGTAAAAAACCCTAGAGCCCAAAGTTGCCGACTCCATTGTGGGAGGTTTTGACTGGAGTAAAATAGGAGTATTGTCCAGGACTGCGTTCCCATGGCTTCTGCGGCGCTATCGAAGCAGGCTCCTTATATCGCGCCTTAATGATGCCTTCAAAGTTGGCGCAAAAGAGAACAGAAACCAGATTCCCTACAACGCTCCTTAATGATGCCTTCAAAGTTGCTCTGAAAGACAACAGTAACCCGATTCCCTACGTTGCTCCTTAATGATGCTTTCAATTTTGAAGACGCAGAATACACGAATTAGTTATATTAGAACGCTCCTTAATGATGTTTTCCAATTGAAAGAGACAGAATACACGAATCAGATAGTTTAGAGCGCTTCTTAATGATGCTTTCGAATTTGAAGAGACGAAATACACGAATCAGATAGTTTAGAGCGCTCTTTGATGATGATTTTATGCGTTTCAAATTTGAAATGTAAAGATGCAGAATACACGATTCAGATTGTTTATAGTGCATCTTGATGATGCTTTCAACAGTGTGAAAAAGGATTCCATACGCTGCTCCTTAATGATGCATCCAAACTTAGAGTATAACGGAGCATAAGAAAAGGTTTCTTTTGTTGCTCCTTGATGATGCTTTTCGATTTGAATTAATTAAAAAAAAAGTTTAAAAAGAAATGCCCACATTGATCCTTAATGAGCCCAAATTTAAAATGCCCTAATATAAAAACGAACTTCCTACAATCACCCCTAATTATACCAAGCTTTGGGTGACCAAATATGAACAAAATTCCCTACGTTGCTGACCAAATATGAACAAAATTCCCTACGTTGCTGACCAAGTATGAACAAGATTCCAATGTTGCCGACCAAATATGAACAAGATTCCAACGTTGCCGACCAAATATGAACAAGATTTCCTACTTTTCCGTTTACTGACGTTTTGAACGTTGCTGCTTCGACGATGCCTTCTAATTTGCCCCACTGGAGAACAAGAGTCGTTAGGCTCTGAGGGGACCACAAATAACCGTTTCAAATTTGAAGCGACGAGAAGTACACAAGCGAGATTGTTTTAACGGTTCCTGAATGAAACATCTGACCCGGTCGCTTTGGAAAATGATAAGAAATTATGATACTACTAAGCTACTTTTGATAGTTCGATAGTTTTGTTAGATAGTTTTTGACAGTTCGATAGTTTTGTTCGATAATTTTTAATAGTTTGATAGTTTTGTTAGATAGTTTTTGATAGTTCGATAGTTTTGTTCGATAATTTTTAATAGTTTGATAGTTTTGTTAGATAGTTTTTGATAGTTCGATAGTTTTGTTCGATAATTTTTAATAGTTTGATAGTTTTGTTAGATAGTTTTTGACAGTTCGATAGTTTTGTTCGATAATTTTTAATAGTTTGATAGTTTTGTTAGATAGTTTTTGATAGTTCGATAGTTTTGTTCGATAATTTTTAATAGTTTGATAGTTTTGTTAGATAGTTTTTGACAGTTCGATAGTTTTGTTCGATAATTTTTAATAGTTTGATAGTTTTGTTAGATAGTTTTTGATAGTTCGATAGTGGTGAAGTGAAACATGGCTGTTTATGAGAGCATAAACAACGAACATACATTTAAGAGAACTGCTAAGTAAAAAAGAGGATTATATATTCATTTGGAGAGCTCTACTATTCACAGTGAAATATTTCCTCAATATTCAATAAAAAGTATAACAGACTTTTAAGAAATATTTCATTAATCATCGTCTGAGATAAGCGATTTTGGAATCCTTTTTTTCGAGCTAACATCTTAACTTCAATATCTTTAAAATTAAATGTAGGTATACCAGAGACTGTAACTACTGATTAACATCAATGGCTGATGATTGCATTCATTACATTCAGCTACAACGTTGCCGGGTCTTTCATTCCAATTGGAACACGGGGAACCTTCACTTTGATGTGGCTGGAGTGAACCAGCGAGAGTTTCTGCCCCTCGATTAAAAAACTCAAAAAAGTCCCGCCAGGAGCCAGTGTTTCAGCGATTGAGTGAATCCAGTAACTCATATCAGGATATGCTCTCTCCATCCTTCTCATCGATGCTTTGGGAAAATTGTCATACGCTGTAATGTTATGTTTATCAGTTATTATTGTGGGGCTGTGATTTTAATTACGTTTTATGAACGATGTTCAACGTTCGCGTCAGTAATTGAAAGAAGAAAGGTCCATTGAGGTCATATCACGAGCATGAAGAGTAATATTTTACTTATAATTACTGTCTCGAAACTGTCATCAATACAAAGCATAGGGCGAAATTGATGGAAAGATTTATATGAAGGCGAATAACGAATAAATGACGAAATTATAAATTCTGACGATGAAAGCAGTTTAATTTGCTCCTAGATTAACACTTATTTCAGTTTTCCCAACTACAATTTTACAAAAAAGTCTACGGACATTAATTTAAAGATTTAACTTACAATGCGGTTTCGCCTATTCATTCCAATTTACCGTAGCTCTAAAACAAGAAAATTAAATCAGCTAACAGTCTTTCATGCAAAATTACACCAATGTACCGAAACTGTAAAAATCTCCCGTATCGTCGTGAGCTCGATAAAAATTCAGTGTAAAAATTTTACATGCTTTAAAAGAAACAAAAAACTAAAACCCAATGTAAAATGGGAGATTCAAAACTTCAGCAAAATTTGTCGGAAAAGTAGAAGGGACTGGAAGGAATACAAGACTTAAACTCTTTGAAAGCGACGCGTAATCTCTAAATCTTCAGAGGGAAATAAATTACAGCAGTTCTCCCCAAAGCGAGAGAAAGAAATGAGGAGACAGGGCAGATTTGATTGATCAAATCTTCATTAGTGCTCTTTTGGGACGAATGAATCTTCATTAGAATGTAGTGAAGGAGCATGGTAAAGGAGAGGCATGAATTTTAAGGACTCAATGTACTCGAGGAAGACGTAAGAATTAATTTAAATGGACAATATTTCTACTTATTTCCTAAAGTAAAAGGCTTGGAAATCCCTGATCTTAAAAAAGAATAGAAATGAACCTTTCTTCAGAGTTTCACAGCACAAATTCATTATTTTTATATGTATTTTTAAAAAACAAAGAAACAAGGAATGGACACTAATCATGTATACATTAAAATCAATAAATATTATAAGAGTTTTCATATTTCTGTAAAATAATGAAGTCATGCCTCTTTATTAAAATGTGTTCACAATCCCTGTTAAGGACATATGGAACTTTTTCTCAACCCATATTAAGAAAATGTAGCACATGGAACACGGAATATTAGTTGAAATTTTCCCTTTCCATAAACCTGAGATGTTCAACTAACCGAGCTGCTGAGCAAACAGTTCGGATGTACGGCCCCTCGATTCCCTTCACACTCCATCACCCGCTCGTTGGTCGGGGTCTTTCACTGGCACTTGAGAAATACTTAGAGGGATGCAGGTGCGCTCAAAACTCGAGTGAGACCTGATCTCTGACTCCGTACCTCTCGGCCACTTCTAAAGAACTTTGTGGCAGGCTTAAGGAATTCGAAATTCAGGTGCTTAGCAGAAAATATTTCTCCGTTTGTAATTAACTTTAAAATGGGCAAAAAAATCTTTGCAGCAGTTTCAATCAGAATTTTTCCGATCAGTTAACGCTACAAAATTTAAAAATATTGATTTAGGTCGTTGAAAGAGTTCACTTAAGCCACTATTAATCAAATAAGTATATGTTAATGAACATTTGGAATATATTTTTGGGTGAACTTAGTAATGCCGATTGTTTCTGTCAGAAAAGAATGAAAGTATTGAAAAAAAGAGATTACTGAAAATATTAATAAATTTACATTTATGTTGCTATCAGAATTAAGCTAAATAAGAAGAGCAGTACCCACTTGTAAAGTGAGGACCTGTACAACGCGTATGAGAAGCAATTGAGGTCAACTGCGAAACAATTCGTTCGCTTAAGGTGAGGTAGTAAAATGAACTTCCGAATCGAAGTAATAACACTTCCTTACAAGTGACGAAAAGTTTGGTATTAGAATTGATTTACCATTATTTTTACTATTATCACTTACCTTATTTTCTGCATAGATTAGTTATTCTGTCTAAATATTGTTTTTTAACACTTCGACTTAGGCAGGCAAAACTGAAGTTCAATATTCAATTTCATTTAAAAGTCGATTGCAGTAAGTTATGTTTAAAATCTTGAACAGTAACTGGATCACGTTTTTATTTAATATTAATTATGTGTTTTCAAAAACTGAATTTGTGAATACTGGTTGGTCAGCCGCATAATGAAGACTCCCTCAGTGACCAAATGCGACACGTCGCAGTCAAAGTGTTAAGACTGCATTTAGGTGACCCAATTAAAAGTACCCTCATAATTATGACTAACATAATAATTTAGAGTAAGCCCCTGCAGAGACCAACACTGAGAGAAGCCCACAGTACTCACAGAGACCAACAGAAGCACACAGTACCCACAGAGACCAACAGAAGCACACAGTACCCACAGAGACCGACAGAAGCACACAGTACTCACAGAGACCAACTGAAGCGCACAGTACCCACAGAGACCAACAGAAGCACATAGTACCCACAAAGACCGACAGAAGCACACAGTACTCACAGAGACCGACAGAAGCACACAGTACTCACAGAGACCAACAGAAGCACACAGTACTCACAGAGACCAACAGAAGCCCACAGTACCCACAGAGAGCAACAGAAGCCCACAATACCCACAGAGACCAACAGAAGCACACAGTACTCACAGAGACCGACAGAAGCACACAGTATCCACAGAGACCAACAGAAGCGCACAGTACTCATAGAGACCGACAGAAGCCCAAAGCACTCACAGAGACCAACAGAAGCACACAGTACTCACAGAGACCGACAGAAGCACACAGTGCTCACAGAGACCGACAGAAGCACACAGTACCCACAGAGACCGACAGAAGCACACAGTACCCACAGAGACCGACAGAAGCACGCAGTACTCACAGAGACTTACAGAAGCACACAGTACTCACAGAGACCGACAGAAGCACACAGTACCCACAGAGACCGACAGAAGCACACAGTACCCACAGAGAGCGACAGAAGCACACAGTACCCACAGAGACCGACAGAAGCACACAGTACTCACAGAGACCAACAGAAGCACACAGTACTCACAGAGACCAACAGAAGCCCACAGTACCCACAGAGAGCAACAGAAGCCCACAGTACACACAGAGACCAACAGAAGACACAGTACTCACAGAGACCATATGAAGCATAAAGTACTCACAGAGACCAACATAAGCACACAGTACTCACAGAGACCAACAGAAGCACACAGTATTCACAGAGACCAACAGAAGCACACAGTATTCACAGAGACCAACAGAAGTACACAGTACTCCCAGAGACCAACAGAAGCACACAGTACCCACAGAGACCAACAGAAGCACACAGTACTCACAGAGACCAACAGAAGCACACAGTACTCACAGAAACCAACAGAAGCACACAATACCCACAGAAACCAACTGAAGCCCACAGTACTCACACGCGAAGTAGATGCCGGCAGCGGCCCCGATGGCGACGAAGAGGACGGCGAGCACGAGACAGAGGCACCAGCGCCGGGAGCAGTGCGGCCTGCCTCTGCTCAGGCCGAGCTCCGAGCTCGTCAGGCTGTCCGACCGCATGCACGGCACGCCTGCGCTCAGGGTCTTCTGCAACACACAACACAGTGCGATGAGCGTTGTGAAATTTCCGCCTGTTTCTTCATTTAGAGTTTCACCACACGAAGAATTTCCGCCCTAAGCTTTCTTCATTTAGAGTTTCACCACATGGAGGAAATGCTTGTTTCAAAACCAGGCACTGACAATCGGGGCGCTCTTTGATTAGATTAACTCATGCGTCAACTTTATCAGGTCTGAAACACTGCAGTTACTGATCTGTATTTTTTGTAGACATGTTACTACATTTTATTGCCATGAGTACTGCGAAATTCATGGAATAGTCTGTATTATCGATAATATTTTCCAATCACACGAGAGGAGTGTCCACTCGCGAATTTGTTGTAGTTTTTTATTCAAATTTTCTAAATTACAAAATGAGTATGGAGGTAGGAACAAATAATGGTAGGAAGAGATATACGAACATATATTTTTACATTAGTTATTATTTTGAAGAGCATAAATTGAAAAACAAAAGGAAACACGCTCAGGAAATTTTAAGAAAAGTAAGCCCCACACTCTGCCATGAATGTTTGAATATCAATATGCAAGGACATCGAGCGCTCGCTCACTGCCGTACCCCATGCATGTTTTCGAGTAAATCTACATATGTATTTTCCTCACAGGATAGAAGCATTCTGAGTTTACGAGTATTCAGGCAAAGGAAGTTCTTGCTTCATAAGGTTGTTCTCTCTACACTTCATGTCACAACACGATCAAAATAAATAGTTGTCAGCATTCATTGTGACCTGCTTGCATAAATGAATCTTTTAGCTTCTGGTCCAGAGTTCGCCTTATAAGCCTACTGCTACAAAGTGCGAACTATTGACACTATATCTCTTTAACGCAACATTAACATCAGAGAGAAATGAAACACACAGAAGAGAACAACACTGAGATAGGTTATGGTACAGGAATGCCCTAAATTTTGCAGTGCAGTGTCAAAATTGTTTTTGGCTTTTTAATAGCCGTTGGTGTCCTGTTAAAAAATTTCGAATTTCGAATCAAAATTTCGAATCAAAAGTAATCAAGCCAATGCTGAATAAACGGATGGCCTACTTCCATGAAATCAGCATCGGAAAGAAGAATGAAAGTGATTGCATTATCATTCTGAGATCTCCGGCTCGGAGTAGCGAGTGCTGCACATTGACACTTCGTTTTGGGGAACTCATTAGAAAGCAGAACCTGAGAGACGTCTCACTTTGGCCTGCACGGCCGAGCGGTTACCTGCACAACAATGCATTTAGCACCAACGAAGGAGACCTCTGAAGAAAAAGAAGTGAACCTAATCAGTGGGCACGAAGCTGGTCTCGGAGTGCTATTTATGGACCCAATAACCGTTCTATCATCTCCAGTAAACGGAAACAGACCAATAAATTGCGACCACTTGGGCGGCGTGGACTGTTGTGCAGCGCTGGCTTCTGTCGCCTCACCGACGCGCTCGCGCAATTAAATTCCGCCCAGCGTCGTAAACTGTGGCAGATTCATGGCCTTCCAGATGCAAAATACGCAAGCAATCTTGTGAATTTACTTGCCTTCAGCCCAGAGGAGTAATGTAGGAAAAGTAGGTGATTTAGCAAAACTACGAGGTCAACCTTCACGTCAAGATTTTGCAGAGACTTAGAAAACTCTGACCAAAATGTTAAACAAAAACAGGTCCCTTGGGATTTCTAATCATACGCTCATTAGATTTAGACACATATCAAAGAGCCTCAGCTGCATAAGTATTTCTTGTCATTTCCTCAATTGTTGTTTAATTTCTGCTTTTACAAGTACTTGCGTACAGTGGGCTACATAATTTAGGATTCTCTCATAATGGGACAGGAATGCTGCGGGTAATAAATGCGAAGGTTTGTTTCCAAGTTAATTAATGCTGTTAGCATCGAATGCCGTAGTTTCTTGTCCACGTAATGTTCCAATGCATGAGGAAGTGATTCTAACCATATTTGTACATTGTGCATTGACTATTGAATGTTCATTGATTAATTTGGATGTTCATTGGATGTTCATTAATTAATTTGGATGTTCATTGGATGTTCATTAATTAATTTGGATGTTCATTGGATGTTCATTGATTAATTTGGATGTTCTTTGCATGTTCATTGATTAAATGAAATTAAAATTTAATGCAGTGCACTGAAGTGCATCTTCGAAAGCAATAATTTTGTTAGCCGACTATAATTCATAACCGTTAAATTACCCTGCAGGAATTGCATTCGTAATTTATACTTTGTAGAGCTGACTTAGCTCAAAAATAGCTGGATAGTCAGCGGAGAAAAATGCATTGAATTTAAATTACTCAATGGGGTTTGAAGTCGTTACGGAACTGCTATAATTGAAGCTATATTTGTTTTGAGATCATACAGCCCAATGAAAATTTTACGTGGTGTGAAAAAGTACGCAATATTTTGAGAAATTAATTTCGATGTGCACAAAAATTAAACGAGTTTATTACGCTGTGGAGTTGCTTATCAACTCCCGTTAATAAATAAGGGTCGAGTGAAAAAAAAACCTTTCACTTCTTCTACTTAACATCAAAAAAGGGAAGGCGAAGTCAAAGACAATTTGTGAACCAGGTTATGAACATATAAAAATTTCGCAGCAAGAATTTGTGAACCTTTTTCGATAAAGGAGAAATTCACTCTTATTTTATTTAAATCATTTACTGGAAAAATATATCAGCGTTTTTTTATGTACACCGTCGAATATCTGTAGGAAAAACATGGAAGGTAAAATTAATTTTCATTTAACAGCTTCATGGTAGTGAAACATGTAGTAAAAATGCCTTATAAATCATTCGCCCAATAACGTAGCAACCATTGCAGTTCGTGACCTACCTACTGTGGCAATCATTACAATAATCTGAACAACTATTTTCCGAAGCACTAAACTACACATCTGCATTTATTAGCAGTTTTTGGAACAGGGATGAAATCAAATGAAATCTAATGAAGGAAAAGTTCATAATTTATTAATAAGGTGAAAGTGTACTTGGTAGCGTTTCAGACGAATGGAAAACTGTATGTATTCACGACCACACTCATCATTATAAACTTCTCGTATGTGTTCGGTAGTGTTGCAAAACTGGTTTATCGCAAAGTTTAATCAACTTTTCTCATCATGATTTTTGTTACTGCCCTTGTGTAACATTATTTTTGGGGAGGGGGAGGAACACAAAAAACTGAAATACGAAACAAATAAAATATGAATTTTATTTACCAATGAAGCACTAACTGTTACTGGTCAAGTATTCTAAAAATGAGAATAGGAATACCTCAACTCGAGCACAACTGGAAATCCCAGCATGCATTGTACGCGTGTCTTCGTGCGCTTTGAATCTATACAAGCAAGCATCAGAACCATTTTAGCTGGGAGCGTGAGCTTTCATCCCCGCACTGCATGCAACTGCTGCATCATGCAACATGTGGTGCTCCAATTCCTCGGGCATGCGGCATCAGCTCCGGTTTTTGGCCCAAAATGCGAGGAAGGTGTTCGCCGAGGAAGTTTTTACCTCTAGTCTTGCAGGATCGCTGAGCTTTTGGTATTCAGAAGGAAATCATAGCTGGTGAGGTCTGCCTGTTGCCAGCGAAACATTCTCAACTTTAGGCGGCCGCTCATCCATGGAGATGTCTGAAGTGCCTTTTAAGACATTCCTTGAAAGCTTCGGACGAACGTCCTCAATTGTGCGAACTTAGCAGACGGAAGACTTCTTGTAGGATTCTTTGTTTTTCAGATATAGAACTCCATCACGAATATGGGGATCATATTTGAAGTTGATAATTGGAAGCCTCAGAAAGTTCAGATAGTCTCATTTTGTAGACGAAATGGTTCGGAGAAGCCTTAGCGTAAAGAAGTTGCCCTGCTTGAGAGCACACGAGTTGATCGATTCCTCAGAGTATTGTAGAAAGAATGGAATATAGAAACCAATTCCTTAAGAAAACTAACATAAACTCGTCCCTCGAAACTCTTGAGGAAAATCGTAGAAGTTATTATACAAACAGACGAGAGGAGCAATTTTTAACTTGAATGTTCAAAGACGCGAGTTTTATTTCCGTCCTGGAACAAAAGTTTGAACAACTGTACGCGAATTCCAGAGGCGGATAATTTGGCTGTTTTTTCTTTCATTAAAGACCTGTTTCGAAACTGAAATCACATTCGATGAAGCCTGAATGGGGCTTTAATAAAATCCGTGAGTCGCTTAAAGTTGTTTAAGGTGTGCGGCAACAATGCGATGCTAAGGAAGCAAAGAAAAGCTAAGTGAATGGAGGTCCTTGAAACGAGCTTGCTTTCAAATTACCTTCAGCACAAGGAAAAAATTTCCTCCTTTGTAGGGCAAACGAAGAGCAGCAGGTTTTTTTCCCGACAGCTCATCGCTTGCGCCCGAGAAATTGCAAGAGAACACCGTGCCTCATTTCTCTCACGGCTTTTGGTGTTTATTCTAAGGCAGCTGAAAGGAGGGTTTGCCTAGAGAGTGTGAGCTAGAAATGCATAGCCTTCAAACTCTAAAATTCTACGAAATTGGACATGCACAATGACTAAGACGCAACTGGTTAGAGCGGTCCCAGTCGTTGAAACTTGGAAAATGTTTGTGTTGAAATGCGGTTTAAGTGCAAGCGAAACATGATATGAATGCTAATGAGACACGATATGAATGCCAACGAAGCTAGTAACATGCATCAATTTTTGTCGATCAATGAAAACCTCCAAAAATTGTAATTGTTACATACTATTAAACGTACGATTAATTTGGGTAAAAAACAGTGAATTTTAAATTGGGTATGCAAAAATGATTCGAGTAATCATGAGCAGCAACGTTATACACAAACAAAAAAAGGTACCAAAATTACATGGAAATCAGCAGAAAATCCTAGTGACACTGGCCTTGCGAGTGAAACTACCACCTATTGATGTTCAATCCGAGGAAATTACTAACGCATTTACAGGTTCGCATTCATGTTTAAATTTGCGCGTTCAGTACATTTTGGGACCGAACGCACTTCATCCTGCGTTAATTTTCCCCAAAATATGCCTCAGCAGTATCCTTTTTTTGTGATTTTCAAGACATAGTTATTGTTTTTCTGCAGCAGCTTGTAGTGTTTACAGACTGTTTATAACATTAACTAGCAATCGAAATTCAACCCGAGTACACCACTATTGTAATTGAGAAACTGGTCCAGAAAGCACTGCTTCGAAGTCGTCTTTTTCTGGAGTTGATTTCTCACGGTTTATTTCTCATTGGTTAATTGGTGCCGGATATGATGAATCCCAAGAGAGGAAGATGGAAAACACCATTTAGTACCGTATTAAGAGAACCAGGCTATGCACAAGGTATTCCCCACGCCCTGCACAGACCGCCTTATAAACCAAGATTGAAATTAGTTCATAAAATAACATGAAAGTTGAAAAGGAAGTAATGGGTGCTGAAAAAGCGACGGCTGTGAGCTGGAAAGAGAGGATTTGTAACGAAACAAAAGACCTATTCTTCAGGTGTTGTGCAAAAAAACACTAAAATACCTCGTGAAATGCACGCTTGAATATAAATTCTATTTTAGCCAAGCGTGTAGGTGGAACTATTGTAGTTTGCACCCATACAATATCACGGACAATATCTTGTATCCTCTAATAATGATACTGTGCAATATCTTCAATATGTTGTAAGCGCCAGTCTGTGTTAGAACAGCGTTCTGTGTAGGTGTTGATGAATTACGACTGAGCTAAATGAATTCGACCATGAACGAAGTGTTAGTGCTCGTGTGGTGGTATTTTTTGTTGCCAAGGTAGCCGCAGAGTTTGATGTATCATGAAGCCCCGTATCGAAGATTTATCATGAATAAAAGAAAAGCGTCATTGTAGAGGCTTGTGACGTAAAATGAGAAAACGGCAGCGGTAGATGTTGTTTCTGAACAAAATGCCGTGCCCGGAAAGCCTGTCAGCACCGAAACAATAGGAAGGGTGTTCCATGATCGTCGATTTTTACGGCGAGCTTCAGTTTCAAAACCTTTCTGTGATGCAAATTTCTGTACGAAGAACACGTGGTACCGAGACTATAAAATCTGGACTGCGTAGCAATGGAAGACAGTCATTTGGTCGAATGCATCTTGTTTCTCGCTATTAACAACTTCTGGCCAAGTTTGCATGTACAAAACGCCGTTTCGAGTCTACGATACAAACTGCTCGCTGCCAAAAGTAAAACGTGACGGGAGTTCGGTCATGACTTGGGCAGCCATATTGTGGTGCTACAAAAGTCTCATGCATGATGGTTGAGTAAAGTCGTATTGCTGGCGAAGATTATGTGACCACTTGAACGATCGTGCCAATACCAAGCAACAATATTTATTTTCCTCTTGTGATTCTGTGTCCTGAGACGGCAGCACCCCTGTTTTCACATTTTGGAAACTTCAGGGTTGGTTTTGTGAGCTTGAGAAGGATTTTTCGCATCTCACCTGGCCACCACAAGCACCAGATCTCAACATTATTGAGTCTTTACGGTATATTTTGGAGGGAAAGGTACGTGATCGCTATTTGCCTCCGTCATCTTTACGTGAAATGGCTTCTGTTTTACAATAAATGGCTTAAAATTCCCTATAAACAATACGAAGCCTACATTTAT
This sequence comes from Morinoia aosen, assembly GCA_030386875.1. Lineage (NCBI taxonomy): Eukaryota > Metazoa > Arthropoda > Malacostraca > Amphipoda > Talitridae > Morinoia > Morinoia aosen. Next base: position 57,726,088 of record CM059561.1, on the reverse strand, counting down.
TTATTCCAAAAGACTGTAAGCTATATTGAAAGCCAAAGGTTTTTCTACACCGTATTAGACATGATAATGTGTTTTATAGGGGACTTCATATTTTGTTCGACCTCTGTGTTTCCAAAAAGGAAGGTCTAGCTCATATCTTTCAGTCGAATACGATATTCATAAAAGTAGAGTCGAACAATATTCATGAGCGTAGAATTAAACATGATTTTAATACTACATATGAGCATCATTTCGCAGTTTTCACTAAAATATTTTCAACTCGCACACCGAATCAGCTTGGAATTAATTAATTTACACAACCGAGCCGAAAACCCAATTAAAAATTAGTGCAGTCCTATGCAGCAGTATCTGCGCAGTGTCAGTAGCTTGACACGGCTGTGAATATGCATCGACATAAACGTCGTCCGGTTTTGCTTTAGCCTTCACGTGCGGTAGTTGTGCGCCTCAGGACTTATTCCGGCAGTGAGCATTCAGTTGCACCACACTGCAGTGAAGCGCGGGTGACTGCTACATGACAATAGCGGCTCTGGAGCTACTAAATCAAATCAAATCTTTTGAAGGAAAAGTTCATAATTTGTTAATTTGTGGGTTACGGTTGCGCCCGTGCAGTTTTGCAGCACTGAGTACCATCATCATCATACACGGGCGCCATCATCGGTTCACAGCAGCGAGGACTACGACACTGGAGCGCAGCACAACTCTGAATCGGCTTATAGAAATCCTTATCCTGCCTTGAACTGGAGCGAACTTCTAAAAAATTGCATCAGCTTTTGACTTGGTGTGGAGTAACGGCAGAAGGATGATGAAAATGGAAAAATACTTCGTTATTCTTCAAAATGAGTTTCAATATGTTATTCGTTATTCACCAAAGAATTTCACAACGTCCAATGTCAGCTGCCACTTCAAAGAGCAAAGCCAATTTATCAGTCAAGTGTGTCATCATTCAAAAGCTCTCTTGATGGAATATCTAACCTCCAACTGAAATGTTGCTCGCAGGCATAAAAATGTTCGGAACTATTCATAAACAAAGAAGTTTTCGATCGCACACGGTTTAATAAATTAAAACCTTTCTAAAAAACAGACCTCGACATATTTCACTGGCAGTCTACAACGAAATACCAATGCATCCTTAATACTACAGTTCGATTTGAAAAAAATTTCGAAGAGCAATTTTCCACTTCATTGAATTTAAGGATTTAAACACTAGGTAACAATTTGTAATTATATCTGAGACAGAGCGCACTACCGCACCCATGTCTAAACTCATAAATTGTTTACATAATAATATGCAGACTGTGAGCTTACACTATAAAAGGTAAAATGCAACAGCGAATAGAAGTCGTAAAAAATTTCCCCATGAAGTTATACTATTGCTAATTCCATTCTAAAGTTATTGGTAGAAGATCAAATACCATTTGAGAAATATGCAGTTCAAGATATCCATTTAATGCATGAAACTCTTTAAACGGAAAGAAAATTTGAACAATGGATGAATTGGCGTTTCCATTCGATAACTAACACCGTTCCCCTCACAGTTATTCGCTTGCCAACCTCACGTACGACTTGCTCACCTGTCTTCAACCTGTGTTCGCATATTTTGAGCATGTCAATCACCCGCGAAAACAAGGTTAAACCACCGTCAACTTCAGCAGTAATGCGACCGTGGTCCACTCCAGCCTGCGGTCAAACTTCTCACTTTACCGACCATCAGGGAACGCAACTGCTCGCTGGCTCCAGTTAGATCTCGAACTACGCGGGGGATGATCGTTAGTAGAGCAAACTCTTCATTCTCCAGTTAGTTCTTTGCTTGTTGACGGTGAGGAACTAAAAGATTTACCTTGGATGAATTCAAGTACATTTAATAAGGGATTTTATTCATGAATGGATTCTATCAATAGACTCAGACACTCGTATGCGGAAACTCTTGTTTTTCTTCTTGGATTTCATTCCAAATTCTCTGTTTTAGCGATTCGTCATAAGTTTACCTTGCTTTCGTGTCTAAGCGAATGACAGTAAACATACTGCTGACCTAATCGTTACGTACTAAGAACATTATAGCATTTTCATTCTGAACCTGCAACTCTTGAAATGACGCTACACTGTAAAACATTCTAGACAGCAGAGAGATGAAAAACAGCGCTTAAATTGTTTGCAATGTTTGTTTACAATTATTTAATGGAATCATAAAAAAAATATTTTTTGAAATGATGCTTGCAAACACAATTATTTCCATGACAGTGACGTAGTATTAGAGATTCGATGGATGTGCCAGAAGACAACACTCCCATCGATTCAGCTACCCAGTCTAACTTTTTTACCGCCTGCATGCATGTTTTTCACCGCCCAAGTAATTAAATCGCATGGGCGGCGAAAAACATGCATGTTCCCGCGAAAAAGTTAGATTGGGTAAGTTCACCCTAGGAATACAGACGAGGGATGTGTACAGTACAAACATTCGAGAACACCAGCTTCCTTACGCTCTTAATACAGCAATTTAGTGTTTTCTTGAAGCTACTCACTCAAAAATTGCGAACCTAAAACGCAAGGATGCATTTTAAGTGCAAGTCAACAGCTCTTTCCGCGAGCTGATTCCCGGTTCGTTCTACGCAAGCAAAAACGTTCTTCGCACAAACAAGCATGCATGGCGACGTCGTTCAGGAATCCGTTTTTAAACAAGAAGAAAGTTTCTCGAAGAAAATGAGCTCACTTGTGCCTATTTTGGGAAGTATACTCAGCAAAACGCCAGCAATCGAAGCATTATGCAGAGATGTGTTATTTGGCCATGAATATTAAGCACGGCCGCCACAGGTGCGCTTGAGGGTCGCTGGTCCCAGGCAATAAGGAAGCGACCTGAGACGCGGGCAGCAGCTTCGTGCAGCAATTCCCGCCTCCAATTGAACAGGAGACTTGGATGACAATTTCACCACAATTGGCTCGTGTTGGAACAGGAATATCAGATTGAGTGAGGTGCAACCGAGCTCCGAGATCCCCATCGGAGCAACTCAAGCTATCGCCTCAGACTCGAGGCTTCACAGTTGCGATAAACCATGTTCTTGGTATGGCTGCTGCGCTACTGCTATAGCATCACACGGCCTTTGTGTGAATAGGTGCTACTGGCGGCACTGATGAGCGAATTAACTGTTAAGGATCTCATCATATTAGCACTGCAGAAATTTCTGCTTTCAAGTTGAGAATGAGCACTAGAACATGTGCGCTGTAGTTGGGGAAGTGAGGTTTGTCCATAAAGATGCGATTCTTGTACAGAAAAAAGGGAACAAAAGTTAGTAGTATAAAAGAATGGGGTCCGAGAGTTGTGACCGTGATCAGTTGATAAATGTTAAGAAGCCAATGTATAGATACTGAATGCATCAAGTAAAGTGTACCAGGCCGATCAATACGCATGCGTTACAAATCGTCTATTTGTTAATAGAACTGTCTTTCATCCTAAAGGAATTCGTGAATTAAATATCAGGATTATATATTTTTGTGTCAGGTCCGAAGTAATTGACCTTTTCTGAATTTGATATTTTTGACGCCCGGAAAGTCGTAAATAAGCTGACAACCACTACAAACGACCATTAATGCTTCTAATTTGTTATCAAGTCCATTGTGAAGTCCATTTTAACACAGGATCTCCCATTACCGTTCTGGGTACACCACACATCCCCGCAAAAGACACCCACACAGCGCCTCCTTTCGCTGTCCCAACAACCACACAAACACCCACACAGCGCTTCCTATCACCGTCCTAACACCCACACAAACACCCACACAGCGCCTCCCATCACCGTCCCAACACCCACACAAACACCCACACAGCGCCTCCCATCACCGTCCTAACACCCACACAAACACCCACACAGCGCATGAAAAGAAAGGGCATCTTCAAATGGCGCATCTGAGCGACGGTTTCATTAACTGACTTCATCAGGAAAAACACCCTCAATTATGGTGGCATTACGCAGTCTCGACAGCCTCTGAATCTGGGGAACACTTTATATTTCATATCATCCTAACAGAACCCATCGAAGATTTACCTGTCATGATGGAGTTTTCAAATGGATAGGAATATTTTAACGCCCTTTAAAGGTTGAACACATTTCGGTATTTCAAAATTTCTACGTTATTATCGATGCAGGATGATGACAGCCCTTTGTGGGTTGATGTTATTAATAGAGCAGCACTTGCAAAAATAGAGCACAAGTGCTTAGGGAACATTAAAACTTCAAAAGTTGTAATTAGCCAAAATTTGAATAACTGCGCATTTATTCGACGCACACATTTACATAAAGTTTATTTGCAGTTTCAATCTCTAGTGTTCATGCAAATAATATTTGATGATAGTATCATAAAATAATTCCTGATAGAATGATGAAATAATTTTTGATTTGGTAATGATATTAGAAAAGAAGTATAACATTAGAAGTAACAGCTGAAACTTCGGCGGTGAAACTCTTCATTGTTTGTTGAAATTTTCTATAGATTTTAGTTTTATTATGTCTTTTAAATTTCAATGTCGTATATCCGGTTTACTCAGAAGATTTAGAGTAACAATGTTTTAATATTTTGGCTTATTGTATTTCAGAACACTGAAGACGTTTTTTTTTTGTAATCCGAAACGCTTGTTTTTTATCATGATATTTTTAGCCACGTTGGTTTTCCTTTTTAATCCTAAACGTAATAGGTGTTGCTGAAGAGTTAAGTCAATGTGGTCGCTGTTCTGCAGCCATGCAGGACAGACAGGCTACTCGTATCGATAGGACAACTCAATAAAAATATCTGTTCGCTTGTACAGTAGGTGGCTATTTTTAACAATTTCTGCGCAACGCTCAGCAAATGTTATAAAATGATTTCAGAAAAAGTGAGAATCATGAAGGATAAATTAAGCATGGGTTGCGATCAATGTTCGCTTGCGTCTTAGCTCATGGGTGACGACAGAACTGAAAGGGCGTCGACATGAAAGACTAGAGGTTAACTTTTGTCTTTCTCACTTGTTGAACTTGTGTCTCCATGCTCGTCAATTTTAGCTTAAAATAAAAGTCTTGTAACCTTATAACCTTATTTAATCTCAAATCCTCGACAAATTACACTTAACATGTGCAGGCATTTACCAGGGAGTCTTTGGATATCATCCCTGATTCTTGTGATTTGTGGTACATGCTGAATCTCTTCTACGCGAAATGAGATTATATCAATTATAGTTTTGTCATTGAGGTTAGTTGTTTAACTCATATCCGGCTACAGAATCATCATTATTCTATGAATATTGCTTCTGTAGTTTACAGTAGCAAATTTGTTCAACCCCTAAGATGTGAAACATTTCACATCAGACTGACAAACACAGATTAACTTAATCATTGAAGTAACGTGTTTTATTAATTTCGTTTTATTGGCTGAGGTAAATTTCCACGTAAAATAATATCAAATCCAACTAGCAGCTTAACATAGCGACTGCTGTCCAGCGTAAGGTCCGTAACTCAATAGTAGTTTTACGTTGGTCGAAACCCAATTTGGACAAAATCTTATGCGTTTTTCCAAGTGCATTTGAGAATTGTTCCACTCATTTTAGGTTGCCTCAGAAGCCACACATTTGCCCTACAACGCTGATATTGTACGCTCACAATAAGAAATACGCTTACTCTCACTGAGTTGCAGCTCAAACTTATTCCACATGATCTTTGTCTTCATTAACGCCTCGTATGTAATGCCTCTTCTCTTATTTCTCCATATTTTGCAATGGCCACAAACGCTCCCCATTGGAGGATTTGATTAATTACTTATCCTCGTTGATGTGAATTGCAATAACTCATAAGCTAGAGCACAAGACAGAAAAAACTTCCTTAAATCTCCTCTCAGCTGTCTTACCATTGTGACAGAAGTGAATGCATTTTTGAATTGTCGATATGATTGACAGTACCTCCGCAAAAACTTTGTTAGAAAATACTACGAATCACAAAAATAAAGGATAATACACCATAGATTCCTTGATGAATCAACGCCGTGAGAATAAAGGGGCTCGTGAATCTATATTTGCGACGTTGCCGTCCAATTAGTTCGAAATGTCACACGGACATAAAACCTTCCTTTGTCACTTAGGCGGTCATTGTGAGAGCTGCTGCGGACAGGAAGTGTTCAATAAACGGCCACCAGTCAGGTACAACGTTTTCTAATAGCTAAATTAACTATTACTCTTTATTTAAAGTTATGAAGCAACTTTGCTGTGGTAAAAAGCGTTTCTCAATCGTATCAATAAACAGGTTTTCGTTACAAAATATTAGCAGAGATATACAAGTTTTTATAAGAGTAATGTATCATAGATACCAAGGAGACACTTCCATAAGCCAATGAATAGGCTGGTAGCTCTGACAGCGTCGGCGTGCTCTACGCTCTCCATCCAAAGAAAGAAATAAGTTGCAGACGCTCAAAGGAGTGCTGCAGTTCAGTAAGCACTACTTATCAATAAACAAGCTACTATGGGGAAAGGCAAAATATCCTGATAAATCGATTTAGCAAAAATTGTGCCTGATTGCATCATAATTACTCCGATTCAACACAACATTATTTGCTTAATACTGTAAATATCGAGATACAATATCACATTTCACAATATAAATTACACTATTTTATGATTATAGAAATCAAATAATATCTCACATTATACCATTAGTAAAATAACATATTATTTTTTAACGGCACACTTAGGCAGGGATTTTTGAATCTTGACCTTGTCAAAATGACTGAGACGTAAATAAGGTGGAGAGAATAAGTGAGAACTGTGATAAAAACCATTGGAAAAATATACGACTGGACGACCGTAACTTCAAGAAATACACCGAACGGAGTAAGAGAACCACAAATTGAAGTGTGCAAATTTGCTTCAAAAGTGATGGGGTTCGACAAAATAGAAATTGAAACGTTTACCTAATTGATAAGGTACGAAAGGTAAAACTAAAATAATATACTTGTGATTATTCAGTCATATTGATGGCTGTCATGGCAATTGACAGATTAACGTGAAATTTTTAGGTAGCTTCCGAGGAGACAGTGGCTCTAGTGAGTTCGTTGCATCGTCATGTCGGAGCTAAATGTTTCATTCGGACAGCTCGTGCCCTCATAGAACTCCAAGAGGAAAAGCGGGTCATGTCGAGGACTTTTATATCCAAGTATTTCATTATCCTATCATAGTATCCCACAGCATCCCACATCATTTAATGTCCCACATTCCCTGCACGTTACAGCATAGTCATTTTAACTTGGCTTGAGCATTAAGCAATCCCTAAATTCTCACCAATAGTTTTGACTGACACCTACATATGACGGGTGCAGAACAATTATTGGAACGATTTTGTTATCAGGCAAGCTTGTGTTCGTTAGTTTTTTAAATGGCTTGTTTCTACACGGCTTGAAAATTCTTTTGTTCTATGTTTAAACACTTGTTAATTAAATGTAGGCACAGTGCATAGATTCAGCACCGTTTTCTAGCAGGAATTTAGAGTTACGTGAATTATTTATCATTGTGGCACACCCCAACTCAGTAAAATTCAAGCAATATTTCACGACAAAAATTTTAACATGTATTTCAAGTAGAATATCATATCTTCAATTTCGATAGAAAATGGCCCTTTTGCAAAGCTACGGTTAGAAAAGAGAAGTTTCCTCGAAGATTCAATACACAAAGGAGCTGAAGTACGAACCGCAACACCTTCTCGGCAGGGAGATGCTTAAATTCTCTGAGATTTTCGTTCTCGCAACTGAGTTGAACGACTGGAAAATACGCATACAATTTGTGGCTGGATCTATTTCATGGAGAACCTATTTGATCAATTCCATTGACTGCACAGACACACGCAAGGGACGCACACGAGGGATGCTTGCACGCCCATGTATGCTCGTCCTTGGGAATGATCTACAGCACTTCGTAGCATGAGGAACTGTTCAGGAGTAGCTCACATACTAGTTCACCTAAAATATTCGACTGTCTACATCTTTACATCTTCTTTTCCTTCATTATAAATAGATGCAGTTTTTTACTGCCATGTAGTGCAGACAATTAAAAATCAATTCATTCATTAGAATTGGAGACCCATTTTCTGGCTACACAATTTTTTCTTTAACTCACAAGAACAGCGAATCATTGCTCAAATGTTTCTAACGCTCACAGTAAAGTCAATTGCTGCGACAAGGCACTTTTAATTAGCTCCCGATTTCCCTTCTTGATACATCGTAAAATTATCTACCACTCACACGTGAGTGAAGAGTTGCCAAATTATCGTTAGAGAAGTAAAGCGCATTGGACAATTCTTCTTATATACACTTTTTTGGTTCAAATTATTCGCAAATTTGTTTGCTATTAAACCTACGGAGCATCCGCCAAACGTATCACATTACAGGATTTGAAGTGTGGCATAATAAAGTAAACCTGCTCATTTTTCTGGGATTTTATTATTTCGTGCAGTTATATTTTAGAAGCTAATATTCGGCGCATCTGATGCCGTACAATAGCGTGTTGACGCAGGGTATAAAAAGGTTGGCCACGTCTGCTTCATAACATACACTCGTTAGACTACATCGATGGATCTTGGACTTAAAAAACAATGAATGCGAAACACAGCGCCAATTATGGTAAAACTGCACAGTCTGTAGCTACAATGTCTCCTTAAAATTATCTTAGATCTCTGCACCAGGCTGCGCCGGCTACAGGATTTATAGATTCTCATGGACGTCATGTTGTCATTATGGTTTGCTGGCGTTATACTGAACGAAATCTTGTACATTCATGGCCTCAGTGGCAGTATTAGAACTATCAGGTCTGCAGGCACAATAGTACTCTTGATCTTCGAGAGCTTTCAGTGCGAGAGGAGGCGCGTCCCTCCATATGGCTGCCATAACTCAAATGAAGACCTCTCAAGCCCCATAAGGCTGAGTCCTTCAATAAGCCCGTTCATCCAGCTCCCAGCGACTCTGCGGCACGTGGCCAGAAGCACGAACGGATGCCGTGTAGCCTAAGACTCAAAAGACTAACAAGGTCCATTAATGAAGATTTAGGAGGGCAATAAATTACGCCAGGATCGTCACAAGACTCCGCGACTGCAGGGGCTGAAGAAGACGAAGTTGAGGCGGTCTGCCTGGCGAATTTAGCTAAGTGAAAGCTTATGTTTACACCATTAAAGACTTCTCTAACTTGAACAAAAGGGTTTGAGTCAATTTGAAGCGAGAAGACGTTGTATTTCATGGACGCACGTTTAGAGCTTGAATATTTGAACATAAAAGCAAACAGAACATTGGAGACTTCTGAAGTTAGAGAAATGCGAACAGAAAGTGCAGCAAATACGCTGGTCTGTTGGAATATATTTATAGTGGAAATGCGATAATCGGAATGAAAATATTTGATTCTTCCACTACTTTTGAACTCAAAATATCACTTTCCGTTGGGCGTGAATAATTATTAATATCTTGTCGCTGTGAAATGATAGATGTTATCATAGCGAAATTTGTCATCTCAATCAGTTGGGAGCAGAAGTTAAGGCTTGATAAAACAGTCCAAGTCTCTTGAAGTTGCTTCATCAGCGGCAGTAAGCATCAGACTTCATTGCTGCTTCACAAGAAGAGTATTGTCAGACGCAACGCAAGTTCAACTTTTATAAGCCCTTAGAAACACAACAAAAGGGCCTTTCAGGCGACGCATTAAGGATGTTCTGGAGTACAAACCTCCTTATCTTCAGACGAAATGAAAACAACCCACCGTAAAACTAATGAAATCAAAGCTCAGGAAAGGAATCCTGGCTGCTCATTCGGGATGAAGTTATGAAAACACGAGGACGCACTCACCTCAGGACGCTAAAGTTCTACGCCCCAGTGACAATGGAAGTAAGCTCGACTCACATTAGAAGCTTCAACAATTTCGGACAGGAAATTTCTACTTGCCAATATTAGAGTGCATCACCAATGGCAGCGTCACGACTATCTGTATCACATGAGTAACATTTGCGCGGTCAATTTATTACCTTAGCTTAGCGAATTTTTTAATTTCAGTTTTCTCCTAAAGACTTTGCGTTTTCCTCCTCAACTCTTTGTACAGCCCTGCGTAGTTTAAACTGATTACGAATTTTTGCTGTAGCGGTGCCGGGTGTTCAAATTTTAGTAACAAATTGTAATTTGAGTTTGTCCACGAAAAAAAACGCATTGGGTAGCTAATTTGGTAGATAAGCTTTTACTGCCTGTTGTACCATTACGACTACGTAAAATGTTTAAAAATCAGACTCCAGAACTATGACGCTGAGTAATTCATGCTTTATAATTCCACATAACTAGGAGTGAATAGAGTGAAATCAAACTGAAAACAGCTCAGGCTCTGAAATCGAGCAGAGTGGATCTGAATTATCAATAGAACATAGGTGAGATGATAATTAGAGTCGGACATTAAAAACTGAAGGAAGAAGCACAACTTGTTTCTCTTGAACTTGTGCCACAGCGAAACTTTCTGGTTAATACATCAGCGTCGTTTTTGAACAACTTTAATCTGTTGCTGTAATTATGTTTCTGCTTTTTCTCGCGTTGATTTTAATTGAATTGAAATAAGAGCATTCATTGCTATATCGTAAATTTCAGCATTCCTTTTGATACGCTTTGTATTTGTAAGTGTAAGCATCGGAAAATTTATTTATTTGGTATCCTACAGGAAAGCGGAACAACAAAATGTTACTTGAATTGCTTATGAAAACGATTTTTGAGTATAAATATGCACTAATTATGCAAAAACTTGTAAGTTTGGACAATTATGCCACACGTGAATATGAATTTGAATTTCAAACAAATTTCTGACTTTTTCGAGTCAGTACCCAATCTTTCCAAGTTCATTCAATTTCGCTGCCGATACGAAGGTTGTACGAACCGCTTGCCCTCGATAAATGGAAGAAAGGAGCATCTCGTACTACGGCTACAATTGAATTAATTAAAGAACTATTCCTACGCACTTGTATATCACGAAGCATTACTTCATAGCTTTCGTAATGATTCACGCACCACAAAATAACATCACGCATCGGAGTGGAAACATTCAACCAACCGAGTCTTTATGTACCGCCGTAAATCATTTTCAAGAGCCAATCGACAGGAAACTTATCTGCCATTGCTGAGATAAATGAACTGCCATCCAGCCTAATTTCCAGTCTAAAGCGAGACTTTCATTTTATATTTCCTTGAAGAGCAATATTGGCTGGAGCTCAAGAGCCTACCAATATTGGTCTAACAAGGATTCACTGCAGCCTGTGAAGTCAGTTACTTAGTGTCAACTTGCACTTTTCTGGCTGAAAAATGATCCATATTTTGCGGCTAGGTTTGGTTCTCCATGGGAAGCTTGTCGATGCTGCTATTCAAGATTTGGGTCCCACAAACATGCAGGCACCACAGTATGCGTTTCTCAAGACTTCACTATGATGACGTGTTCGGTTATCTTTTTTGGAGTTACGATAGCTTTCCAGCGCGTGCCGTTCTTTCGCATGAAGTGATGGAGTGATCGAACTGAGCGAACGTTCTTTGCAGTGCAAATACGTAATGCAGGACTTGGTTGGGACTTATATGGCGGTGGATGAATGAGCAATATCATATAAAGACAATGATAATAATAGTTATTTATTGGTCATTCTAGAAAGATTTTTACTCATGGTGAAAAATACTTCAAAGTAATTTAAAATGCGATTTTGAATAGAATGGGAAAAACTGCCGCAATTATTTTCACCCGCTTCAGTGAGTTTTGATTAGAGGCGCCGTTGGAGTGAAGGACGGAATACCAGAAAAGGTAGGGTCGAGTTTATGACTTTGAAGGTTTGGTTGTAGGCATTTGTGCTAAACTTTAATTGATTGCCTTTAGTATAACATACATAGTGGCCTTGAGCGTAATAAATCTTAGGATTTTCACGATGTATGTCTTACCTCAAACAAAATTGAATGCTAGTGATGTACACTGCAAAATTTACGCTCCTATTGAAATAAACATTATATCACAGCCTAAAAATAGGATCGAAAATTAATTATTTCTTTATATTTAAGTGTAAACAATATTTAGAAATTCCCGACACGTTCCTCCCACTACTGATGCGGCTCTATTTCAGGGTAAAAATAAGAAAAAAACTGAGTTGCACCGCCCATTACGTGCACCTCTATTTCCCCCACACAGCGCGCCGTAACCACCGCGAGACGCGAGCTGCGCATGTCTGCCTTGGCCCAAGTCCCCCACGCAGCGCGCCGTAACCACCGCGAGACGCGAGCTGCGCATGTCTGCCTTGGCCGAGTCCCCCACGCAGCGCGCCGTAACCACCGCGAGACGCGAGCTGCGCATATCTGCCGTGGCCCAAGTCCCCCACACAGCGCGCCGTAACCACCGCGAGACGCGAGCTGCGCATATCTGCCGTGGCCGAGTCCCCCACGCAGCGCGCCGTAACCACCGCGAGACGCGAGCTGCGCATATCTGCCGTGGCCGAGTCCCCCACGCAGCGCGAACTACACAAGCAACTTAAATGAGTTGAACACAGTGCCATTGAGCAAGACGAAGTTGCTCAAATCTAATGAAGTGTCCCCGCTTCCTGCTCGCTCACAGCTCCCCAGCATTTCCATGCCGCATGCCGAGAAAACAAATCAAGACTTCAATTGAATTACGTAACGTAGAGGACTCGAATCAAGCACGGATGACGCCTTGCATAATTCAGAGGCCAGCCATTAGGGTCAAAGATGAAGCTTCTGCAGGGGGAATCCTCGAGCTTTCTTCTGCTTTCTAGCCTTTATCCCGGGAATTACCTTAATAGCTTTTCTGAACCGTGCTGGTGATAGGAGCTCCACGCTTAATGTCGTGTCCTAGTTGGATGGCAAGTTGTAGCTTCTTACCGTATTTACAAAACTGTTAATGTTTACGATAGATCGTGGCAGAAAACCGTTTGATTTACTTAGTCCCACTCGAAAGATCTTCAATTGTAATTTTTGAGCACTGTACGCAAGTGGAAGCTCAAAAAAGGGTTCCATTCTATCCTAAAGTCGAGACGTTATTAATATTAATATACGTACATAAAGTTCCTCTTTTTTCAGTAACGTATGGGAATTGTTCGGCTATTTTCCCATCGTTAAAATCCATGCATTCCTATAAGGGAATACACCTGCATGTACGACCAATCTAATTAAAAAACAAGAATCTGATTACCAGAGAAATAAATCAAAAAGACTTTTTATAGTAAAACTTGTCAGTTTATTAATCGACAAAACCAAAATCGCAGCCGAGCAACAGAGATTACACACGCATAAATGAAAAATTGCAAATGATTTGATTCAAAGGTAACGTGTTGGCCCCAACCGCATCGTAACAGGGCCAATGAAGCGATCTGCGAGTTAACAAAAGGAAGCGCGCCATGTTTCCATGCAAATAGCAGCCCAGGGCTCCGGTCGCTGCAGCACAAATCCGGTCTTGATTAAAGGAAAGCGATAGAGAGCGCTCACTAAAGTGCCGAATAACTGGTGATGGCTGAGGCTTCTAAGGAAGTCAATTCCTCTGGAATTTGCAGGATCTTCTTGTTAATTGAACCAAAGACTGCTATTGAAGATATCTATGGAACACTAAACTTTTCCATTTCATTTTTTTTTTGCAATAGACTGCTGAAACGAGTAACATTTTCACATTTTTTAATCATTTCTCCATTCTTACCGCGACCTAAAATAAGAGTTTTAGAACAACTCTAATTGGGTACATACTATATTCTGGCTGTGAAATTTTAAGATAAGATTCCTGATCATTGCCGATGCTTATCGTGTGTTAATTCACCCAAGCCTCCACGACTCTTCACGCAATTCACGTGACCTCTGAAAAGACTAAAAGCTGCAAGCGGCCATTCTATGTCAGAACCAACGACGATACTGATGTAAAAAATGTTAGAAAAGTTTATTTGATTTCAAACTCAAACAGTAAATTTAACTATATATTTTATTTAGCTTTCAGGCTTTCAGCATTGCAGTTATGTCTGTGTGCATGCATGAGCTAATTCTTGGCGCTAGAGTAGAGAGCGGCACGCCGACATTCGCTCGCGTCCATATAAATCTTCGATCTTTAGCAGCACGGGCTAAACTGCATTGCCCGACCCGACAAATGTGCTCAGAGCGCCAGGAAATTGGTAGTCCTGTGAGAGTGACGTCGTTAATCACTTGTAAAAAGACTAATGCGCAGTGACGGGCGCAAGCCTTCGCGCCTATTGCAACTCGGTAGTATTCTGCCCTTCCGGTAGCACCTCATGACCGCTCTGAACCCGGACCAGAAACTCGGCCTCTACTTTCGAGCGGCTCGAATGAAAAAAGTACGGGTCAAAGAATAATCTTTCTCTAACACTTCAAAGGGGAAACAGTTTGTTGAACTTACTGGAAGTTTTGAAGCCTTTAGTGATATATTTTCTATTGAAGGCCACGAAGGCGCGAGAGATGGGCTTCGGCTCATAGATAAACGAGACCTCCATGATGAATCGACCGAGAAATTATTGGCAAGTAAGAGCCTCGTAAATTTTGCTACCCAGATCTATCACTGCCCAGGCAACGTAGCCTCCGGTTAGGTCTTCACATCTTCTACACCCGTGAGCCAGGGCACCTACAGCACTAAATCCCTCTTTCTTTCCTTCCAATTTTCTCTGAAAAATTCAACCTCAAGTTAATAGTGATTCTTAAGAAAATTTGTGAATATTTCGATTGTTTCTCTGACTGAATGCAGTTATATTTCACGTGAGCTTTCGTTCGTAATAAATTCTTCTTCTTTAAGAGTGTAAAATTTTTCTGTACTGAAAGTACATAGATTGCATATTTTACCTATAATAGCTTCAATTGTTTCAAAAGACTTTCGAAGCAAAAATGAGTAGCAATTGCGTATCGCTATTAAATGAGAACAAAAACTTTGACATGCAAAATGGAAGGTGAGTGGAGCAGTCTTTGTTACTTTAAGGCAGAACTCTCAGTTTTGGGGTACAAATTGCGACTGAGAAAAGTTTGGCAAGCCCCTAGCGCCTTACAACTATTTTTTTCTGTTCAATATGCTCTAAGTTTACCCACATCAAAAGCTGTAAATCTTAGCATGCCCACCACTGACTTAGAAACCCACGGTGGAAAAAGGTATTCTGAAATGCGTTCAAAATTTACATGAAGCAGCAAGTTAGAAAGTGAGTATGAATTTGTATAAACTAATGCCCCTTTTTTGGAGTAGTTTATAGAGCAGGTACCAGTGAATTGATTTTATTATCGAAGTGATGTGATCATCGATCAAGTCCTGTGAACTAGAGTGAAAAAGTACATGTGAAAGTACAATTACATTGGAGTGAAAAGTAAAAGAATCGGTTTGCTTCTTAAATCAGTCATCAGAGGTAATTGCATAGATAAAAAACGAAATATTTTTATTGTACATGTTTCTTGAACCCTGCAGAGCAACGCGCACCAGACTTTGTTTCGGTATGACTTTAAATACAACTCAAACACTAGCCCGCAATGTATGGACCTGGCGACAATAGTCGTGTGCTGTGAAATGTCTTCTTCACGGCCCAGGCCGTAACGAGCAGTTAGGACACAAAAAGTTGAGAAGGAACTCTGGCTCGATCACAGTTTGATATCCACGTATATAACCAGACCGCATGTCATTTGAGTTCATAATAAACGAAGAGGATAAGTAGAATAAGGGAACTCTTTCACTCACTGAGTTTTGGCTTCACTCACCCACTCCCTCTCCTTAGATTAAAATGCGGAAAACCATTCGTGAGACTCGATTGTGATTATGGAACAAACGATAAAGATGTTGTCCGTCATTTTAACTGAAGTTCAAAAAGGATCTAAATGAAGATAGACAGTTTTAGTTTTTAACAGCGTGTGAAGTGGTTCATTCATGACGTTAACAGAGTTTGCGCCCTGCGGAAAAAAACACTGAACACAATATGTTTTATCACGAAAAAAATACAGTATTGTTCTATTCAAAATTAAAAATCAAGGACAGTAACATGTTCTCGAGGAAACTTTATTTGCTTAGTGTGCGGCAAACAAGTGCAACTAATTCCGAATATCTTAGGATCCGAGTTAGCAAACCGGTAACATTGAAACTTTGAGACACCAGTTTCTGAGTGCCTTGCGATGAAAAATTCTTTTTATGTTTCGTCATTTATCTTATGTAGGTCACTTTAAGAACTCATTTTCGTCTCTGGAAGTGCTTTATCAAGCGCCCGCATGGGTGGCTGGCAAGTCCCGAGATAGTCCTCGTAATCAGGGACTCTGAAAGCAATTAAAGTGTTGGAGACACCTTCAGGAGCAGCACCATGTTGAGACGGCACCGAGAACCCTCACCTCGGAGGAAAAAAGGGGCGCGCTGGACTGTTGGGCAGGCGAGGAGCAATGGGGTATCGAGGCACGCTGCTTATATATGTAAGTACGAAAAAACGGCTTGCTCAGGGCTGCCGAGGGAAAGGAGGGAAAGAGTCATCGCGAGAAATGTCAGGAAAGAAAGCGAGGCCTGTGTTGGGGAAGAGGAAGAGAGAATATCTTCGCCTTGATGTGTGTAATTGGAAAGAGGAAGCGTCTGACGGGTAGCATCGCCTTCGCGCCTGTGTTCGCGAACAAAAAACGATATCCTAATGGGATAAGAGTCCCTTAAAAAAGAAGATGAACTGTTGTGCATTTCCATAGTTTGAAATTCCAGTATGGTTCGAACTGTTGTTGAGGTCAGTGAAAGAAAAAAGTCTTAAAGATCCCGCGACTTCAGAGGGACGAGAAAAACGAGGTATTTTGCGTGGGTTTAGGGATATAGGTTCATATGAAACTTACGTACAGAAAAGTGCTTATAATGAACTGTAGCTCATTAGAGTAATGCAAATCCTAGCTAGCTCTGTAATTCAGGTTATCAAAAAAATGTCTCAACGCGGGGCAACAATAGCTGCACTGGTAAGTAGCACAAATATATTGTAAACGCTATCTTGAGTGATACATTTGGCTCAAAATAATACGAAACTTGCAAACTAACAGCACAAGCAACACTTTTTACCAAGAATGTGCTTCCTCCTCCGTTCGATGCCCGAGTTTTTTGTCTCGCTTAAATCTTTTTATTCTAGCGTGACAGTCTTGGGGCTGCTGTAACCCCGCAGAGATTGCAGGTGTTGGTGCATCTTAGGTACAAGTGTGAGTACTGGTGGAGTCACGAATGTAGATATTGGTGTTGGTGCTAAAATGTGTAAGTGCTGCTGCAAATTATGTTCAGATGATGTGGAGCTAGTGGAGTGTTAATGTGGTGCTAAGGTGTGGGCCTGCTGGGGTGCTGGTGTGGTGCTGGTGTGGTGCTGGTAGGGTGCTGGTGTGGTGCTGGCTTGGTGATAATGTGGTGATGGTGGGATGCTTATGTGGAGCTGGTGTGAAGCTGGTGTAGAAGCCGTTATAAATGTTGGTGTAGCTGGGTGATCATAGTTCAATTGTACTGTCACATTTTTATGTTCCTCTTTCACCATGGGAAATTTTATGATTTACTGATTAAAACATTAAAAAATCTAGTTATTTTAATCACAATAATCTAATCAGTCCTGGATTGTTTTCTAAATCCACAATTGATCAAAGTTTATTTTGCTATCAAGGGAAATCACTTAACGTAGGTTAAGAGAATTTCACAATCAAAGGCATGTATTGCACAGGTGGTTCAATCAAGTTTTTAAAAGACATCACTATGAAAAAGTCGAGTCTTTCAAACCTGAAATCTTAGAGAAAGAATTTTTTCACATCTCCCCGGAGCAGCCACATGATTGCATGGGTTCATTAACCAAGAAATCATAAACCTTTTCGCGTGACGAGGACTTACTACCGTTCATCTGAAGTTATAACGACACTGTTGCAGCACATTTTCCTTGTGGAAGAGAGTTCAATTTAAATCCTCAAGCAAGCTAATGCTCAACTTAAATGCACGGATTTACACAGCTCTCTGATGTCAGGAAATGGTCTCGCAGTGCTCAGCTTCGATAGAATTAACGTGATTATTACTGAATTGAATGTGTGAGCTAAGAAAAACTTATTTCTTGCAGTAATTACCAGCTGTAGTGAGCAATTGGGCGCTGGATATCATAATTAGTTTTTAATGTGGCCGAAATAATTGAAATAATCCGAGTCATAGCACCGAAGTTAGAATTAAAAAAACTATGTAGTATTTACCGAATTACACTTCAGTGAGTGTGACGCTTCTTTCTCTTTCGAGTTCACAAAATCTGTGAAAACATTTTACAGAGAGCGTAAGTGTTGAATCAAAATGTTCAGAAGAAGCTCGGGTTTTATTTCTGACTATCGTTGACATTAAGAGTTACTTATCGAACTAAACTGATGATAAAGCAGAGTATTCTTTAGATTTGGGTGTAACAGCTGTCGTGAGTGAAAGGCGACTTTGAAGTTTAAAACAGATAATAATTAACCATTAAGAATTTTTTTCAATTCAGCTAACACTTACGAAGAGATCTCTAGTACTGATCTACAAATAAGTTGTTAGATGAGTAAAGTAAAGAATAATTCACTTAGCCTACAATTGTTCTTAATCTTTAAATTGGCGTTTTATTTGAGTCTGGCACATCACACGTCAGAAACCTCAGCACATTTGTACCTGAAATGCTTTCCCTCTCATTAAAAATTTCCATCAAACTTTCAGGAGACTTTTCTCGATAGATTTAGGTTTTCTGTGAGCCGTGCAGAAGAGGCACTGACTCATTAGCAACACAAAGAGTCGATTGCGAATATCCAGCAAATTGGAGAGGCAGCTCGATCTCGCCGTCTTGTTATTCTACTAAAGTCATTACCACCAATTTTGAACGGTCCCGAAGACCTTCCAGTCGATGTGGCGGGCCTATTGACGAACATAATGCACCAATAAAGCTGGATTCAGCAACCGTTTCCCCTCCGACCATTCCAGGGTCTGCTAATGGAAGCCGTTAGCATCCGGAGAGAAAGATGGCTATGAGAGCAAGAAGGACGCGTTCAGTCGCCAAAATGCTCGCCCATCCCATTTAAAAGCAGCTCAAGCGAATGAAATTATATGTCATCTAAAAATATAATCGGATGCGGTATCAGAGGTAAGAGACTTCATTTCTATTGAAAGATTTATCGTGGAAATTTTGAAGAGAAGCTTCACTAACACTTGTTGAAAAGAGATACTAATAATGTTTGAGAATGTTAATTGAAAAGTGTCTACAATGATACATACAAACACGACAGAAATTATGAACATAAAATAGTATGAGACAAGAATCCCAGTCAGTAAATATACCAGTATTGCAGTTGACTCTAATGCTGTGGGCAATGGAATTATTAAGTATTCTGCAGAGCCATAACGAGATTGAAAATAAAATTGCAACCTCAAACCAATATCTCCTTAAGTAAAACTTTGCTTCAATTCAGCTTTGTTTTCTTGTGTCTGTGGAGAACTCTGCCTCCTTCAGGACTCATTATTCACGCTGCAAACTAAGACCAAGCGTATTGTTGGCTGTTAAGCCTGTAGCGTAATTGGCTACAACGCAGCTTTCAGGCCGAAGTTTGCTCAAGTTGCTGCACTTGGCAACAATAAAAGCGTTCAAACTCGCCACTTACGACCAGGCTCAGCGCCGCCAGTCGCTGCTCAGCGCCGCGACTTATCGTGTCCAGCAGAGCGCATTTTCCATTTTGCTGGAGCACCGGTGAGCGCTAGTGACGTCGAAAAGTCAAGTGTTATTGGCATTGTTGTGATTTCGCACGAGTGCTCTTCATGTGCGCTGTGCCACTATCACTACAATTGCAAAGCCAGTGCCGTAAGTGGGCTCTTTTCAGGAAACTCTAAGGCCTTTCGTAAGCTCTCCCGTTATTGCCATTACCTGCATCTGTGATATTGACCGACCCTCTCATTCGCGCTGCCGAACGCTTCGATTCAATGTTTTCTTTCGAAATATCATTGGCACCTTTTTACAATTTTTGGCTGAGAATTGTTCAAATGTACAACATTTGCGGAAGACAAAGATTAAAATGTATAAAAATTTTGATGTTTTATGAGTATTAGCATAGATGATTGAGGAATGTTTGAAATAGTTTGCACTATATCGATTTGAAACTGCATGAGAAATTAAAAATGCTCTGTTTACCTATAGATTGAATAACCAAGCCATGCTATCACGGAAATATAGAATGCCTGTAGACTCTATGACCAGATTGATTGAACATGATGCTAGACTAAAAAAAAGCTGAGCTGTTGCTTGAAAAAATCGATAAGCCATCCAGAAAAGGAACGATATTTTGGTGTACTTATAAAAGCACCCACGGACACTTTTCACGGTGTTGATTTGAGCATGAGAATCGTGAAACCGTATTATAGTGATGATCAAAATGTTGCGACTATGTACTTCTGCCATTCATAGAATATTTTCAAAGCTACCATAGTAAATCCTTCTTGAACAGGGTAACACCACCTACATTAAAACACGAAGAAACTTTTACGACAAACTGAAGGGAATCGTGCCCCAGCTGAGCAGTTCAGAGGCCATGACGATACCAAAATATGACGCAACTTTTGCGCGGGGGAAATTTCTTCTACCTCCCGCGAGTCCCTTTAGAAGTGACACCTGACGTTTATTTGCGTGAGTTCTTTCTAAAGAACCGTCAAAACTTTGCGGTCAACAAGGAGATGTAGAGGCTGGCGATGAATTCTGCCTCACATGAGGGGGAAATGATCAAAACGAAATGATTATTTCATCAATATTATTGTTGTTAGTGTTATCATACTGTGTCATTCGTCCCTCTAAGTTCTACGCGCTCTAATTCTCAAAAGCGACGAAGCTTTCATTTTTCCTTGATTCCCAGATGAGACGCGGGGTAGACATGAAATTGATTCATTACTATCTTATTTATTCACCTGGAAAACTGCACCCCGATACAAGATCGATTTTAGAACAAATGTCTAGAGTTATTCCGCAGTGCATCAAGTGCATTTCTGCATTTTTTCATTACGGAGAAAATTTGGTGGCCATACAGTTTTGAACTCATTATTATATGTATTAGCTAATTCCTAATGAGGACTAACTTGGAATTAACTAGACTTGAGAATTAACTAGACTAGACTTAACTAACTTGAGGACGTTAATGAGGTCACTAACTAACTCAATCACATTCAGAATTCTTACAAAATCATCGCATCGCCAAACCTCAGTTTTTCCAGTGCAACACCTACGTTTTAATAAATTAAAGTATGTGTTTAGAAAATGTAGTAAGAGCGCTTAATATTCGAGAAATTTCGACACTGTTGTATGGCATGAAATGTGATGGATTTTCAAACATTTAAAATCTACACAAAAGCGCGAAATACAACGGAAAGTCGTTAGCACTATCGTGTCTTCTGAGACATAGTAATCTTCGGAAAATATAAAAATAGAAGTTGAAAGTAATCAGTTTATTTGCATATACTGTGCATATTAGGGGAAGAAACTATTTCGAACGAAAAAATAAATGCAGCACATCGATAAAAAGAAAATCAAGAAAACCTTTATGTGCCTTAATATCATAAGAATAAAACATATCTCGTTTGCAACCAATATTCTCGTGCGCAACACAACGGTTTTTATTTCACCAGCCATCCAAAGGAAACATCTTAACACTACGGTTTTTAATCTTCACGAGTCTGAAGATGAATCATAAGTTCCCTTACCTTTAATAGCAGCCAGTCGGGCGACACCACACACAGACCTGACAACAAAAGTGCAGCTCTGTCGTACGTACAGCGTTCCCACTCACGGTGGAACACTGAACCTCACAAACGCAAAGCAGCCAAGTTTCGCGGCTGGGTTCCCGTGAGCATTTTTGTCTCAGGAGTTGGAGCAGAACGATCGCCGGTTCCGCCTGACAACAACAGCAATTGTCGCGCCAGCAATTGGAGCGTTGATGCGGGAGCAATAAAACAACCGACAACGTCGTTTCCGAACTGCAGCCAGATTGCTTGAATGCACCAAATGAGGAGGCAAGGCACTGTGCGTCAGTCATGGTAGCATGACGTCAGTGCAGGTGTTGCGCGACGCGCCTACGACCACGTCTTGCTCAATGACGTGTGAGTCTTGAAAGAGAAACAAACAAACATCGGCATCTAAGTTTGCTTTATTTCCAATCCAGCCTGATACATATCATTTTGTGTATTGGTTTTTCAAATGCCTTATAACTACCACTATATATAGGACACCATGACGGTTTCCCTCGTAAAGCCGGTACCCATTTCTGACACCTGGGTTGAGTGGGGTATTGTGCTTGAGTTTGCCCTTATACCCAAAGGGGAAATCGCCGCGCAGCGCCGGGATTCGAACCCTCGACACCTTCATGGAAGGGCGATGCTTTAACCACTATGCCACGGTGAACACGGATCATGTACCGAAAATTCGGAAGAAAACGAAGAAGAGTGGTCAAAAAGTAATGATTATCCGATTTACGGTGGTTTTCAAGAAAATAATCCGCTCTCAGGATTATTTTATTGATGACTTACGTTCAAGTCTTATGGTATTCTACAGATTAAATTGTAAGTTAGTGTAAGCCTTCTAAGCCATGTGGAGTGTGTTCCCGAGGAAATGAAAACATATTCGCACCATTTAATACGGATAAAAAGTACGGAGAATCCATTCACAATTGTGTTCTCCCGCAATATTTCTTGAGCATTGAACTAGCAAGATTGAAGAAGTTTATGAAACAATACGAAAATTTAAAAAAAGTAATACCTGCTGAAAAAAAGACCGCAGTGAACAAAAAATTATCAATAGGAATACGAAAAAAAACTATTTCAAGAAAATCAAAGCTTTTCTCTCCCTAAGGTTGGGACTTGACGTCTTGAAGCCATAATTCTTACAGACACAATGGTTGTACCCCTCGTAAAGTAATAGTATTCTACAAACTATAGTATTGGATTTTATACTACAGGCCTAATAATATATTCTACTTTCTCCCTTTACGTGGCATAACTTCCGTCATACATGAGGTGTTACTGAAAAAACCTGCCCTGTCCAATGGCCGCCTCATGATGTCTTAAACATGCAAATGATATTGTTAGCCTTTTAGCCTTAACACTTTTAGAAGGAGACTTTCCAGGTGGGAGTGAAGCTGCCATATAGTGACAAAACTCCCTTTCCTTTTCGGAGAGGGGCTGCCATATAGTGACAAAACTCCCTTTCCTTTTCGGAGTGGGGCTGCCATAGAGTGACAAAACTCCCTTCCCTTTTCGGAGAGGGGCTGCCATATAGTAACAAAACTCCCTTTCCTTTTCGAAGTGGGGCTGCCATATAGTGACAAAACTCCCTTTCCTTTTCGAAGTGGGGCTGCCATATAGTAACAAAACTCCCTTTCCTTTTCGAAGTGGGGCTGCCATATAGTGACAAAACTCCCATTCCTTTTCGGAGTGGGGTTGCCTAATAGGGAAAAAAACTCCCTTTCCTTTTCGGAGTGTGACTTCCATATAGGGTCTAAACTTTCGAATAATCTCCGGAGTTTCTCTCCAACTTTGCCATACAGTGACTTTCAACTTTTACATACCTTGACATTACCTACTACGATACCTAAATGCAAACGATGCCCTAATATTTCTGTAATTCATGCTGTATGAGTATTTTTTACTCCTGTAAACTTATTTGAATTTGGGGAAGCAAGGGCTGTTTATGCAACATTCACCAAGAAAGTTCTCAATGATTTCATAGAAGCAAAGTTTCAGAGTCCTCTACTCGATTTACTTCCTTCAAATAACCGATAAAATCGAGTATAGAATAGTTTTAGACACATCAACCCAGTGTAACTTTTTCGCTGTGGCATGATTTTAGACGACCAAGTATGGCTTGGGCATAAGGCGGCCAAAATATTACATAAGACTGTGAAAAGTAAACTTGGAAGTGGATTCGTGTCGCTTCACAAACATGTTTCCTAATTTATAACTCAGTTGCGATAACTTGCTTATTGACTCATGTTGTATTCGTTGTCTGAACCGTAACGTTTGGTAGAATAAAGGAGTTATCTGTCACTTATGAAGTATTCCCACGGTAGGAGTAATAAATTTTCTCAACTGTGAAAAAACTCTCGCCCAGCGGTGGTCTACTTGACTGTGATACCAGCAAAGCTGCTCTATCGTTTATTTTAGGCTTGATCGATACAATTGTCGTCGTAAAGCTGAGTAGAGCGCCACTTAACATGTGGAGCAGCTCAAACTTTGGGAACTCAACAAGTGTTTCGAAACAGTAAGGTCGAAACAGCCCAAACTCAGGCCAAAAATGAATGAGATGTGGAAGAAATTCTCTAGCAACCTTTAATGAGAAAGTTTAGAACTATTTAATTCCAGCTTTTCATCGATTGTCCAGATGTAGTTCCCGCGTTTCATCGAATGTCTGTAAATAAACACGGTGTTTCATTAGTGTTAGAGTGCCCAAAGGATTCTTCATCTTCAACACTTTCAATACTAACTTCTAGAGCAGAAACGGAATTTTCATCATCTGCAGTCAAAACCTTTTCCAATGTCTGCTCAACGTCGTTCGAAGTTTTATAATCCTCAAAAGAGAGCTTAGAATCTTGCAGTTGTCTGCTGAATTTAAAAAAACAAGTGAAATGCTGAGCACAAAAAAAATTGAGTAACATGAGTGTGCTCGAGTGCTGAGATAGAGCGACACTCTGCCTGAGTAGTTAGAACTTTACTGCTGTTTCGAGTTAAGATTTCAAATTCTAATTTGTCAAGAACTCGAAGCTTGATTGCAGCTACGCGGATTTTTCTATAGAATAGTATCAAACTCTCTCTAAATATTGCAAAAGCAATGAAATTATTTAACATTAACGAACTTCAAATAGCTGAAAGGTAAAGAATTTCTTTCTAATATTTCACTGATACGTTGTGTATAATCGACTCATCCCTGCACATACGAGTGAATACGCAAAGAATTACTTAATCGTTTCTCGTCTGTAAAGAACTTTTTCCGCATGTTAAACCTGGTTACGTATCTTCAAAGAAGTGCGTTTGGAAATGAAACACAGATTTTTCAATCTTCTACTCCATGAAGAGACAATTCATTTCAGCATTCAAGATAACATTAGCAGAAAGGAAGCTTCTTCGGTCATTTGTTCAAAGTGTCGTTTTGGAGGAGAAGTGCCACCTCCTCCATATGTTCAACCTCAGTGTGAGCACAGCCTCTTTGTAGCAAACTATTAACCACATAACTGGCGTTCAAGGCAAACCCCGTCAACATGTGTGTTAAACTGCGTCATCATTAGGCAATATACAACACCATGTCCGTATTGATGAATTTTTCTTTTAAAATTCTTTAGAATTGAGACGTAAAATTAATGAGCACGAGAATGCAGAGATCATTGCTTCAAGGAAGTCATGTCATCCAGGAACTTTGTAATATTGGGACTGACGCATCGCAACTCGAATGGAATGTTTGCGACGCGCATTTCGACGAATGGCGCTTCGCGTAGAAAAATTCCACGAGTGTGCGGAATGAGATATGCATTCAATTCAGTACATCGTAAAGAAGTGCACAATTTAAAAACATCTTCTGTTTCATCAGGAGCCTATGCAATTAACAGTGAATAGGTGCAACCGGTTTTTTTCTGCTTCCGTTGGTTGCTGTAATTTGAAGCGATCATTAACTCTGAACTGTAATTTTTGAGATATTTTTCAAATCGTAGCATGAGGAAAAATGGGCAGAGCGTTCGCAGCAATGCAGTTCATGGACACCTATGTGCGCAGCACGTCAATACGCAGATACTTGGAAATCACAGCTGTCCCAGAACAAAGAGCGTGCTCACAAATGGCAAGGCAACGGAGGGACTGGACGGACGGTCTGCGTCCCACATTCAAAAACGTCGATAACAAGGCTGCAGACAACCGCCCTCCCTTTAATTATGAAAATATTTAAGACTGCACTTTTTATATCCGGCCACTCGATTGTTATTATCGTTCACATTTTACGGAACACTCAGATCATTTCAACACCGAAGGTGCCTGGAATTTGATGCTCTTCATACTAACTAAAACTCTACTCAAAGACAGCCGCTTCATGGATCTTTTTGGAGAAATGTACTAGCGTGAAGCTCTAAAAAAAGAATGAGTGATCTATGAAATTTTGTAAGCCTTTTGAATGAAATGTATTTCATTCTGTCGCAAGGAAGCCATTGTGAAATAAATTAGGTTGTATGTTATTGAAACGGGAAAGGTTATTCCTGGCATTCATTTATGAACGAGTGCCATAACTTAGGACTGGCTTTTGTGACAACAGGTATAAAGCATAAACCACACCCTTGCTCAGCGTCTTCAGTACGGGCAGCAAAGGCCTCCACAAAATAACTATAGCCATATCATCGCCTGTTATAAAATTAATTGAGAGTTAACCGAATCTCCCTCCGAACATTTTAATCAAATATAACAACTGTAAAAAACCATAGTGGTCACTGCTTTGGCCAGCAGGCCTGAGTGATCGGTCAGAGGTGCCCCCCTCTCATTTCTTTTCTTATCTTTTTCTTTCATCTCTTTTTGAATTTCATGAAGAGACGCATCATGCAGTGAAGTCACTGAAGATGTGGACGTGAGACAGAAGGCGAAGGCGAGACGGTAGAAAGTCAGATTTGATTGATAAGTCAGAATTCGATAAGCTCCACAGTACTTGCAGTGAAACTACAGATCTCAACATTCGTGACGATCAAACTTATTCAGGATTGCTGTCGTGGGCTCACATACTCGCGAAGGTTGGATATTCAACATCACTAACTATTGATAAATTGAGGATTGACTTATTTAATAGAGGAGCTGGTTCTTCTACGCCTAAAGCGAGGATTGCAATCTGGTTGTCTTCTGATTGAACGTTCTCTTTGTCGTGCGTCCCCAGCGCGCTCGCTCCCTCCTCCGTACTCCACCAGTAAATTCTTAACACATTAACTGCGAAGTTCATTATCCAATTCAAATTCAAAGTTAATTGTAGTAATCAACTTTGAAAATAGCAAACATTAACTGGATCGCGCCTATATTTAGCTTTCATTAGGTATTAGTAAAAAATGAGTTAGTGACTGCAGGTGGGTCAGTAGCACTATGGAAATCCCTTAAGTGACCACCGGTGGGTCACTTCGAAGGAAATGTGTTAAATTGTACTCAAGTGTTTCCTTACCAACCTCACGGCGCGCACGAACCACAAACAGGAACAAGCTCCTCGAAAACTCGTCTAGAGCTCCCAAGTTGTTGATTGCTTGACGAAGTAAGAGCTGAATGCAAAAAGTAACGTACGCGTGCCAACAATAATTATTAATAATACGTTTTAAAAGTTATTACTTGAATTTAGAGACTACGGTCTTTTGTGGCAGCAACCTTCCCTTCTTAATAATCTCTAATTAATGTCACAAGAACATAAGAACGTTGTGAGAAGTCTCCGAACATCCCCTCAGTAACGCAGCTCTTTAATTATCGCTTCAGAAAATTGGTGTCACAAAAAATTTTACTCCTGAATGAAATAGTTTGAATATAGTTACGGAGGCAACACATCTGAAGAAGTGCATTTTTCTATACTTTCACCACTCTGATACATCCGAGCCATATGTATCAAAATTTGATTTTATAATCTTCATGGCCATCGGACTAATTTTTGCTGCTTCAAATGTTTCCAAAATTTAACCAATCGTGCTATTGAAATCATCGTTCGATCGAATGTGTAACTTTAAAAAACAACAGTTTTAATTAAGCATTATGAATACTATTTTCAATCTAACATAAGCTTAAGACTCCCTAGCCACAACAATGCAATCTTAAGAGAGCGGAAGTAAGGGACCATTTGGTATGGATTGTAGAATGTGGAATCTGTACATAAAGTGTGTTCCCACATTGGATACCCTGTGCATATATACCGTAAGTTAGGAAGAAATAGGATAAAACGAAGAAGAGATAGCGAAAAACGGAAAAACGAAAGTCGGCTTGAAAGACGGTTTTGAAAGTGTTTAGGAAAAATGAGTTTGTGACTACTGGTCGGTCATCAGCATGACGAAAATCCCCTCCGTGGTGATCTGCGGCTCACGTCGCGGTCAAAGTGTTCAATTTTGCAAGATAGAGACATTGAGAGATACGAAATATTTACTTAGACCGATTTTGAAAAGCATCTCTGCACCAATCTTGAAAACAAAAGTCTCCACATCCCGCCGGACTTTGTGCGAATGTTTAAAAAAACACGCTAAAAATCATAGAACAGTAACTTCGCATCAACAACTAACAAAACCGAAATCTAACAAAAAATAAACAATTTCGAAGTGAATACTCATTGTACTGCGAATCATAGAAACGAAACAGTCATTATTTGTTATATTTAAGCAGTGCAATCGCTTCACGAGCTGCGCTATATTTCAGAACTTCCGCATCTTCGTTAAAGCAGCAAGTGTTATAATCGAATCTTCTAATCATTTTTGTCGTGTACGTGACTAGAGGGTAACTCACGACCGTCAGCGTAATGCATCCAATAAGCCCGTAAGGGTTATGACATCCCGGAAGAGCCTGAAGCTCTTCACTTACGCCGGCTACAGTGCATGAGGAGGTAGGCCTGGCTCTAGCTGAGAGATAACAGTGTTAGGAGTGTTTGCTCTGCCGGGCTGTGGCAGTAAAGCTCCTGTAGCTTGCACTTTTGCAGTCATCACCTGGCCAGGGTAAATAGATTAGCGGCCCAAACTGTTCCCTCTTGTCAAATCGTCGGCTTCAGGAGATTGCCTCTGCGCCAGGTCAGACGAGAGGAAGCGCAGGAGATGACGGCTGCGAACAGTGATTGGAAAGCCCGAGGTCTCACAAAAATTTCGAGACCGGCTCGAAAGTCTACGGGAATAAAAAAGAGCGGACGAGTCCATGGCGTCGCTTGGAGTCGCAAAATGTAATCTGGAAGAAACTCCATGTAGCGCTGCCCACGGAAAAGTAGAAAGTTACTCGAAAAAAGTCATTAAATTAGAGTAACATCAGCTTCTCTCGGCATCGTGAGGAATGATGAGAACTGCTTTTTGATGACGGTCGGCTCGGAAATGTCTAAGACGGCGGACTCAGTAGGAACGGCTTTGGTAATTGTTGTCGAATTGCTGCGTAAAAAACAAAAAAACTTACTTCCTGCATTCAATGGGCGGAGTTTTGAAAACGAGTTACAATCGAGGAATAATAAAATTTGAATATTTATTAGATCCCTTTGTCAGGGCGACGGTTAGACGAAGCGAAACTGATGTAACTGAAGGAATTGAATTAGAAGTTATGTTTCCTGCATGGAATTGTTCCATGAATTATTGCAGATGGAAAAAAGATAACAACGATTACTGGGTCCCGCAGATTGATCTCACCTTTTCAAGTTTTAAGTCTCTTTGGTATTTTCGGAGAAGTTTGAGTACACGAACGGTCAAATGTTGAATGAGAATATACTAATGCTGGATGTATAAACTTATTCTGCAATTTGTGACCGATGTATAATTCAACCATAAATTATGTACTCATTTTGGGGACAAAATATTTCATTTTGTCGAACTACTCTGAATTCCAAATTCACAGAACTATGTTTTCCAGAAGAGCTCACCATTGGTTGAAGCTATAACGCTGAACAGTTTTTAAATAAGTTCACGTATCTAAATTTCCAAGCTCAACTCGGGAAAAATATACCATACATAATACATAATGAACTCATCATGATGGCTCAGAGATAGATTGTGCTCATAGAACTATTTGAGTCTCGTTCATTTATCATGACAGACGATGGGAGTAATAAACAAACTTTTCCATCGATTACTCTGTTATTTTGTTATATAATTAATTTTGGCATAGCTCGCCTTCCGACCGTCTTATGCAAGGCGCAAAGCTTAATTGAGAACTGTTGCCAAACATCGTAGCGGAGAATAATTTTGATATTCAAGTACTAACCGCCCACGTAGAGTGTTATAACTGGATATTCGTTTTACCCTTCCATTACCAAACATTTTTTGTTGCAAACGCAAGTTTTGCTGCCAAATGCGGCGCAAAGCCGTATCTTATAAGTCACCACTAAAATACAAAAACTAGTCGAGGTGAGAAGCTCGTCTTAAAAGTAATTTCCGGTAAATTATCTCATTGATATTTTATGACAAAACAATGAATATGGAATGTTCTGATGGTGCTGTATGAATTTTATTGGGCTTTATTATCCCAATGGTAAAGAAACGGGCGAGGGGGAAACTTGTTCTTCAGGGCCTTATACATTCATAAGTTAATGGATTAGAATTTGTTCATGAAATGTAATATCAAAACACAGTTTCATCACAGAGGACGGTAATTAGTCACTCAAGAAGCTTATCGATATATAGTCGAATTTGGAAACTGAAATTTTTTATAATAAAAGGACGCAGCATTAAAGTTACCGAGCGTATAAGAATTTCAGTGCATTAATAGTTTATTGCAAAAGAATCTTTCAGGAAAGGAAGCTACAAAGGGAAACTATTGAAGTCGAAAGAGTCAAATAAAAATTGATTATGGCAGTATTAAATAGGAAAAATGTATCGTAATTCTAGTCAGAACAGAAAGTGGTCTTGCATTTACGTCAAATACAGCATTATATTACGTATTAATCTTCATATGCTCGTGATGGCATCTTCCTTGAAACAGGCATTTACAGATAATACCAAAAAAATTAGGTTAATTACAGCACGAAACATCAGTCGTCATGGAGATTTCCCAGAAATCAATCTATTTCATTCATCAGTCGTCATGTAACTAGGCCATGCAGACGCCGGTGGGGCATGATGCAGCTCAACACAAAGCGCTCTCGAGCTTAAGCAAGATTTCTGAAAAATTACGTCGTCATTATGGTCAAGCTGGTAGCGCAAGTTCTGTTGCGTCAGCTTGGCAACGCTACGTGCTACAGCACGCTGGGTAGCCACGTCCATCTTACAAGACCAGATCGTCTGTGCCGCTACGAGGGCGTTGTTGGGGAATTCGGCCCCTGATCATCAGGAAAATAGCAATTTGAGGAGTATGAAAAACTAAAATCTAGGAGCGGAATTTAAACAACCACTCCATGGTTACTGGAATACGCGCTCCGTGCAGATGGAATAAACGTGTGATTACTCGAACAAACCCCTCAGTTTAGCATTACAAATATTAAGGATGTGATGAATTAACAAAAAACTCAGAAGCTGGTTGCTGCATTAAGTAAATCTTCCCGTTAAATTTTCTGACTAAAACTTGTTCAGCCGAGCCAATAACCGATGAGCAGAATATGTACACTTGAATATAATTTACAGATGCAATTCCGCTCCTAGCGAGCTCCCTAGGGAAGTTTACTCTCAAGCTGCAAGAGATTTTTTATTTTAATTCTCGAGAAATACCTCTACTGAAGCAATATTGACTCTCTCTCTCAACGTAAAGGCATATTTTCGGTAACTGGTATAAATATTAAGGCAAGATTCAAATTCCGCGCTCTGAGAGGTCGAAAATCCGAGAATGTATACACGGAAACCAGAATCAATTGGGGTTCAAGATGTTAATTGAAAAATGGCCGACGAGGAGTTCGTGAAGTTTTGTATGTTCAACTATTTAAAAATTCTAATTTCGTTGTTTTGAAACTTCCAAATTGGCCACTACGTGCGCAAATACGTGATAATCTAATAGGTGATAATAGGTGATAATTGAATTTCAGAGCTTCCAGCTTCCAGTTTGTATTTCTTTGCAGTTTTGTGGTCCGCTGAGTGAGCGTTTGGGCTGCGAGCGTCGGTAGACGCGCGTGGGGGCAAATTGATTAACTCCTCCTATGCTTTACCAAAAAAGATACCGCCAAGGTTCTAGAGCTTACCAAGTTGAACACATGAGTAAAATATTGAAAGTGCAACAGTTAGGAACTACTCATCGAATTTTTAAATAAAATAAGGAAAGTGCAACAGCTAGGAACTACTCTTTGATTTTGTAAGTATTATACGAGTATAGTTTACCAGTTGCCATGTTAGAGTAGGAGAAAAGGGAAATGTTCACCGAGGTTATTAATTCAGGTTTCCATGTTCTCTAAGGTTTTTGATTTCTTTTTTCGCAGACTGGAGGCATGAAATGTGCTTGAAAAAGTGACGCGACAATACTGCCTGGCGTGGGAAAACAATTGAACACTGAAGGCTTCCCAAAAATAACAAATTTTTTGCAAGCTTTTACAGAAGCGTTTGCCTACAAAAATGGAGAAAAACCCTCGCTTGTATCGCCTGCTCTTGAAATGAAGTCGTTTTAATCCACTTCACTTGGCCTTGACAAAGTCTACGAGGGTTCAATAAATTCCCGGGAGAGTGAGCCAGCCCAAACAAATTACTGAACAAGCGTTGTAAGCAGGAGGTCATTTGAAGCCCGCCAGCCCTGTTCAGCGGAGTAAAAGTTCGGGCCAACTCAGGACCAGCTCTTTCCCTTTAGACCACGGCCATTCTGCGGGCACCGGCGCTGCTTGCTTCACATTCAGGATTCGATTCAATTCTGTACTTTTGAGGTGCATCTGCGAGGCTGGAAGTACTGTCAGTCCTGCTGTTGGGCGAAAGCTTGTCGACCCGACCGGCCCAGCAACAATGCTTATGTTGTGCACGGAGAGTGCTGACGGAGAAGTTGTGTGCTTGCCAGCACGCCAGATCCTCAGTTGCATTCGCTAGCTTTGCTCTAGCGAGTAAACTGTGGTAACTTTGGATATGAGCGTTTAATTTCAGATATGGATTTGTTTCATAAGTGATGGTGAAGTTCTAAGCAACAGTTTCCCTCATAAATATCAAAACTGATCTCGGAGGAAGGTAGGAAGGTGTCTTGAAGGACGAGACAAATATATTTTTGATCTGGTCTTTCATTCACGTGATCTCGCATTCATATGAATATCATTTTTTGAAGTTTAGTCGAATGACCGAATAGAAGAAACACGCAAAAATTCGTGTCGTTATAATGTAATAATCGAGATATATAAACATTTATCCAAAATCGGTGAAATACCAAGCTACAGAACTTTTATTGAGCGAAATTTTTTTACACTGCCAATACGCGTTCATTAGAAACGTGATAAAAGATCCAAGATGAAATTGCTGAACTTGAGCTCGACAACTGTCAAGAAACAAGTCACAATAGTCTAGAGCTTCAGTTCTACAACCAATTCTCTTCGGTAACAACACTAAAACTCTGACACTGGAAGGAGGTTGTGGATAATTGTAAAACTATAACCTAAGTGAGAAATTCTGCTAAAAAATTCAGAAACATGATATCATTTTTCCATTACATTGAATTATTTTGTTTAACATATTGAGCACGTATCGCAAATCTTCTCGTAACTTAGGCTGACTGGCTGGCTGCTAATTACGGTAATTAAGTTATTCCGGTTATTTTTCTGACGTGTGAAGTAGGCAATATTAGCATTCAAGTTTCACCCAGATCCAGGTAAAATGGCTCTTCAAATCTCGAGCAAAATTCTTTTCAATCTTGGAGGCATACGTAAGGATTTAATTGCAGAATTTCTCAATTGTCTGGCTCACAATTATTTTTAGTATATAACAAGACGTAATTAATCGTATCGCGGACTTCAACTACCGTAAAACCTCATTACTTGAGACTGGCGTCTCTGTAAAACTCTCTCACAGAAACACACATTCCTGAATAAATTTATAAAAAAACTTACGACTACAATTGTTAACTAACCAAAAGCGTTGAACGGAGAGCAAGACTTACCGCTCGCCACGGTGACGTTCAATTGTGGCTGGAGTGAAGAGAAGTGCAGAGTGCTTTACTAGAACTAGTCTCACCTCGTCAATATCGCTGTATTTGGTGTACGATTTACTGCCGAATGTTGATTCTGGCCCCAGGACGATGAGTCCCTTCCTGAGTCCTTCATCGGTGGGGAGGTTGGGGGGCTGGGGAGCGGGACCGTGGAAGGACCAGGGGGCAGGACGGGCCAGGAGAAGAGACAGTGAAAAGGGAATTTGTTTGTAGGTTGAGAATGTGCCAATAAACTTTGAAGAACGGAAAAAAGGAAGCAAGTAAATGAAAGTAAAATGTTTCGAAAAAAGCCTCCAGGTAGAGTTAATGGTACACAATTCGAACATTAACTTAGAAAAATGACGCTCATGAAAAAGCAACAAAGTGGGAAAGACGCACGGGTCGAGGGAAGTCGGGAGTGAGGAACGAGGTGTGAGGTAAGGAAAAGGTTACAGAATTCGAAGAATTCGATTGGGAAGATTTCGAAGTTTGAAGAGAAGGGGTAAGAATAGCCCATGAGGAAGGACTTGAAATACACGAAGAACAGGTTTGATTGAATGCGTGATTGGGAGAGACCGAATTGTTTGGAACAACGCGAAAAAGTTGAGAATGTTCTGGGGCCGATCATTATTGTCAAGTGCATAAACGAATGCATTTGTTTAGTGCATAAATGAATACATTTGTTCAGTAGGAATGTACTCATGAAAAGAAGAGGGCAACGGTGCTCGAAATTGAGGCACACATGATAGCGACAAAAAACAAGAACGAGAGGGAGGGAGAGGCAGCGGCAGGCCTCAAGAGACGCAAAAGTTGGCTCGAAGTTTCCCCAGATTTGGCAGCATTAGAGGCGGCAGCAAATAGTAACCGTGAGCCAAAAATTTGCAAATTCCGATACGCCTAGGTGTTGTTGGAGGCAAATTGTGTTTACAGGTAAGGGAAAATTGAGAACATGTAGAATTTACACCCACCAAAAGTTGTTTAAAAGTTATGAGATTATTTAGTTACGATTTTTAATTCAGTGAATGCTTTGCAAAATGATACCGGGTATTCAAGGTTTCAAGCCAACTTAAGATTTCATTGTATGGAAAACATTTTAACGTTTAAGACCCAATATTTATCAAAGGCTCGAAATGTTCCACGTCAAGTGAGTGATATCAGAGGAAGATTTAAATCGGAGAAAATAATTGTGCATTGCATTAAGCGAGGTGAAGAAGTAGAACGTTAGAGAATATTTTCAAAGAATAATTTTCATATGTCAAGAATGCACAATGTTTTATTGAGCAAGAGTTTAGAATGGAACAAGAGGATTTTTGCAGCAGAGGGCAACACCAGGCGGTATTTGTTCCCAAATAAAATTCACGAGACAAAAGTGAGGTCGAGGATCCAGAGACGAAAGTGGGAAATTTGAGCACCAGAAACTTCATGTAATCAGTCGTAAAAACAAATGGTAAATTTTAGATCATCATAATGTCGGAATTGAAGTGGTATTTATGAGGTGAGGATTAAATATATTGAACACACATGACATTAGGAAGACAAAAGGGTGAGAATTGAAGAAATTAACGCGGGTTTAGATGGAATTGCGATGGGAGTTGATGAAATATTGAGGCAAGAGAGGGGAGTGAGGGGCGTGGGAGGCGTTGGGGAGGAGAGAGGATGGGATTAATAAGATTCAAATTAAGGTAAAATATACCACAAAATCATAGCAAAATATAAAGTTAAAAATGATTAATTAAAAGCTAACGCTATTATGAGGAATCTACAGTGTCTAAAACTCGACTCACAGTTAAGTTAATACAATGTAAACAAAGCAACAGGTTATTCTTAAATTTAAAGCTTTTTAACGCAAAAAAATTACTTGAAACGAGGTGGTAACGTTTGAAGAACCACAGCATACCTGTTCAATACCATTGAAAGTTAGCTTTTTTGGAAAATAAATATATAATTCTTAAATTTATAGTAATTCCGTTTCTGATTCTTCTTGGGAAAAAACTCAAATAGCTCGACATGGATGCATTTCCTTCAAACCGCATTTGTAGAGCTAGTGAAATGTGATAGCAGTTGTGAATTTATTGATGTTACAGCAGCAATTGATATGAATTCTTTTGATGGTTCTAGCTCCTTGTGCGTTGGTTAACGCTTTGTAGGGCTTCCAAGTTATTGCAATATGAAGCCACCTAACGACAAAGTTATTACAATATAAACACGCAGAACGAGAAAACACGCAGAACGAAGATAACAATAGCACCAAATTGCTTTAAACATATTTATAATATAACAAAACCAAGTCACTCAAACAGCAGGATCAGTCTCCTGTAACTATATAAAATCACCTAAAACCATTTTTTAAGCTCCGATTATAAACAAGTCATTCGCAAAAGTGTTTTTCTTGGGAACCTGTCCTACATAACCGGCAGCGAAGCCTGGCGCTGCAGAGTGACAGTAGCGGAGGCGAAGCGAGGCGGGTGCGCGGATGCTGGGTACGACTGCGGCAGCGAAAGAATGCGCGACTTCCCAGGATTTGGGTCCGCGCTGTCACTCGCACAAACAGCGCTTCATGTGGTAAGTTTTCCAAGTTCATGCCACGAGATTCAAAACTTTGGCCATTAATTGAAATTTTATAGCAAGAACTTGAAATATACGCCGAAAATAATGGAAAATGAGAGCTGCTCGGAATTTTCTCGGAGCCTTTGATCTTCAGGAAACGTTTATGAGAGCCGAGGCTGAAACATGCCTGGGATCGACGGAGCTAAGCAGGGTCCATCATGGGGCTTTCTCGGACGACTTGAAAATCTCGCGTATCTTTTGCGCGGACATTACCAGATCGGACGCAGGCAAACTCTGCCATGTAACAAACACTTGTACGGTCTGCTGATGTTTCACACGCAGGAGCTGTCAGCCAATGAAGTAAACGTAGGAACGGTCTGCTAGTGTAACAAACGCAGGTACGGTCTGCCAATGGATTAACAAACGCATGAACGGTCTACCAATGAAACAAAAGCAGGTTCGGTCAGCCAATGCAACAAATGCAGAAATGTTATGCCGGTGTAACAGACGTAGGTTTGGTCAGCCAATGTAACAAATGCAGGAATGGTATACCAACGTAACAGACGCAGGTTTGGTCAGCCAATGTAACAAATACAGGAATGGTATACCAATGTAACAGACGTAGGTTTGGTCAGCCAATGTAACAAATGCAGATATGGTATACCAATGTAACAGACGTAGGTTTGGTCTGCCAAGTAACAAATTCAGGAATGGTATGCCAGTGTAACAGACGTAGGTTTGGTCAGCCAATTTAACAAATTCAGGAATGGTATGCCAGTGTAACAGACGTAGGTTTGGTCTGCCAATGTAACAAATGCAGGAATGGTATGCCAGTGTAACAGACGTAGGTTTGGTCTGCCAATGTAACAAATGCAGGAATGGTATGCCAGTGTAACAGACGTAGGTTTGGTCAGCCAATTTAACAAATGCAGAAATGGTATGCCAGTGTAACAGACGTAGGTTTGGTCTGCCAATGTAACAAATGCAGGAATGGTATGCCAGTGTAACAGACGTAGGTTTGGTCTGCCAATGTAACAAATGCAGGAATTGTATGCCAGTGTAACAGACGTTGGTTTGGTCTGCCAATGTAACAAATGCAGGAATGGAATACCAACGTAACAGACGTAGGTTTGGTCAGCCAATGTAACAAATGCAGATATGGTATACCAATGTAACAGACGTAGGTTTGGCCTGCCAATGTAACAAATTCAGGAATGGTATGCCAGTGTAACAGACGTAGGTTTGGTCAGCCAATTTAAAAAATTCAGGAATGGTATGCCAGTGTAACAGACGTAGGTTTGGTCAGCCAATTTTAAAAATTCAGGAATGGTATGCCAGTGTAACAGACGTAGGTTTGGTCAGCCAATTTAAAAAAATCAGGAATGGTATGCCAGTGTAACAGACGTAGGTTTGGTCAGCCAATTTAACAAATTCAGGAATGGTATGCCAGTGTAACAGACGTAGGTTTGGTCTGCCAATGTAACAAATGCAGGAATCGTATGCCAGTGTAACAGACGTAGGTTTGGTCTGCCAATTTAACAAATGCAGGAATGGTATGCCAGTGTAACAGACGTAGGTTTGGTCTGCCAATGTAAAAAATGCAGGAATGGTATGCCAGTGTAACAGACGTAGGTTTGGTCAGCCAATGTAACAAATGCAGGAATGGTATGCCAGTGAAACAGACGTAGGTTTGGTCAGCCAATGTAACAAATGCAGGAATGGTATGCCAGTGAAACAGACGTAGGTTTGGTCTGCCAATGTAACAAATGCAGGAATGGTATGCCAGTGCAACAGACGTAGGTTTGGTCAGCCAATGTAACAAATGCAGGAATGGTATGCCAGTGTAACAGACGTAGGTTTGGTCAGCCAATGTAACAAATGCAGGAATGGTATGCCGGTGTAACAGACACTGATACGGAGGAGTTTAACGTTGCTGTGCCTGTGCGAAAAAAAACTTCAAGTACGCCAACCTTTAAAATCATACATTTTGTGAAGAAGATGCTCGCTCTTGCTAGCGAGGTACCGTTAAGTTAATTACAAAATACCCTTTCTTAGCATCGGAATACTCTTTGTTCATGACAAAACACATTCTTTTGGTAAGGCGATACGCATATTCAGAAATTCAACTCACCAAAATGGGAATGCTCATAAAGAATGTAAACTCGATTTATGCAAACCCAGAGTGAACTAAATATACTAAAATTCAGGGGATGAATGTGGTGTGCATTAGAGTGCGCTACGTGGATTAGTGTAGTAAGGGATTTACATTTGATGTCTCTTTTGAAACAGCCAGTTTTTGATCCATTGCGAAAGTGAACCAAAAGAAGTCTGCGTTATGCATCTGAGTGCACTTCAAGTGCTTCTACAAAAGGTGATATCAGTGATATTCCCTTACAACGAAGAACATGTCTGCGACATTAACGGTTTCAACACATCTTATTTAAACAATTTAAATAATTTATTTGCTTCAGTTCTTGGATGAGGAACCAATGATGAGACTAACGAGTACGGTAATAAGGTTTTCTTAATATATTGACGGTTAAAATTACCGTCTTCATTAGGGGAATGTTTCTTACTTTCGTTGATACTTCAAAATGTTAATAAAATGAAGAAAAGTTCCTAATTGCCATTTTTGAAGAACATGCTTCGTAGTTCGCAAATTGTGCTTTAAGCGTTCAGCAGCAACAATGGCGTAATACGTGTCAAATCGAGTATATTTTTTTAGAAATAACATTTTTATAGCTTGCAAAAAATTCGTCAGATTTGTACGCAAAGCAGACAGACTTGACCTGCCCTAAGCGTCATCTTATACCCATATACGATTTACTGTACACAAAATCGTACGTCAGTTGCGACTTTTGTGTACTAGGGCCTGGATTCTTAAACAAATTGCGGCACCGTAAAGACGTCGCATATCGTCATCCCTGTAAATCGGCGCAGCTGACGACGTAAGTTCGTCCAAGTCGACTTGACCACGTTATAGGTACTGTAGCCGCCTCACGCTGAGTGCTCGTTAGCACGCTGCGTGGGCTTAGTCAATTTCCAATTAATTGTGCTACCAGTTGTACCTCTACTATGTCGTAATTGGGATCAAAATCCAGCCCCTTATCAAGGGCCAGAGCGTCAAACAAGTTTAAACGTCAAATGGTAAGTTTTAAACAAAATGAACGATTTGTTTCGGGTCAAATTCAATTATTTAATGAATTATGAGGCTGGTTTCAAGATCCAACCCTATACGTCGTTTCAGGAAACCTTATTTAGAGAATTTATTTTATATCACAATACATGAATTTCAAGATTTTGCTCTCGTATTAATTCAACATAATAAACCAAATAATTTTTAGGTAGATGATCCATTTAAAATATTAAATAAAATCCCAAAGAAGTATTTGAAATCACATATCCCCTGGGAAAAATTTACAACCAACAATACATTAATTCATCTCTCAAGGAAGCAAAACTGATAGACTTCAGCACCGTTGCTCGGAAAGGCCTAAATAGAAATCTTTAACTAAATGTCACTGAGGAG
This sequence comes from Morinoia aosen, assembly GCA_030386875.1. Lineage (NCBI taxonomy): Eukaryota > Metazoa > Arthropoda > Malacostraca > Amphipoda > Talitridae > Morinoia > Morinoia aosen. The sequence goes on along the minus strand of CM059561.1, from coordinate 57,686,300 downwards.
AACTGTCTCATTTGCGAGCGTAATTGCGTGGACTGCTTAGCCTGCCACATTTTGGAAAGCTTTGCGGACGTGAAAGGACTTGGTTGGGTGCGGCATCAAGGCTCTCATATGATACATCGGGGAAGGAAGAGGCTTATAAAGTGAAGTCATAGCTATTCTGTGAAAACGCAGTCTTGAAATTAATATACCAGATTCTGTAGCATCTGTCGAGTATGTGTAAGAGTCGTCAAATGGAATTTGAAGAGCTGAGAGTGTCATATGCGATATTTGTCTCGATGTTTGAGTGGTGCAACTTTATACTACGTTTTGAAATGTATTCCAACCCAGTTCATATCGTAGCTAATTTTCTTATTGGTCCATACACAAAAGGGCAAATTAACCTCACATTGAAGAACAACAGCTTCACACTCGCTTCCAATGATTGGTTCCTTTTTGCGTGTTCATCGGCTCTAAAGTAGTCTGCTATTGCCAACACGCTATTCGTGAATTTCTAGCTTGTATGGGTAGTGTACTATAAAACTTTGTCCAATTATAACTCTGATCTTTGAGATATAAATAGTGAAGTTTCATCTAAATTGAGAATATTTCTATCCCAAATTGAAGAGCATTATAGTATTCTGTTTTTGCTATCAGAGACTGTCTAATACCCCACAGTAAAACCATAAGCGTATTTCGTGCCCGTATGATCATCTCGACCAAATAAAGCTAAAATTAATTGGCAGTTGAGCTTCGTTATTCTGTACTTCAAGGGAGTTGACCGAACTGCACCTGATCGAGCGATATTTATTCCTGGACCCCAGTGGAAGCTTTTTGCTCGACTTAAACTTTCTACTCACGAATTATTTTAGTGAAAACCAATGATTTTAACTATCGCACCTCACTTAATCTTCTATTTTGCATTAGACCCTTAGAAGTAATTTCAATAGATTTTTGTGCAATAACTGTTGTAAAGCTTTCTGACGATTGCAGCAATTTTTTGTATTTTGCTTCTCTAAACATTCGAAATATAGGATATTGGCACCGTTTACATTTTCCAAGGGCTGATAAATTATCCTAAAACATTTATTTTAATGTTTTAAATTTACTGTACACTAAAATAAACTATTTCAATATTTGATAGAAAAACGTGCAATACCAGGAACTTGCGGACCAACTTTGTCATCACTGTAGCACAACGCGTAGACCAGGAGGCGTTATCGGCTCAGCTCCGATGTTTTGAGTGGAACCACAATCGAGCGAACTCAAATTGAAAGCATTCATGTTTACTTCAATGCGACCATCGGTAGGCATCGTAGAGTATGTTGAAATTATTTGCTAATGATTTCTTACTGGAAGTGTGAAATCAGATAAACAATGACCTAAACTTAAGCTGATATCCATAAGTTTATTTTATGAGTCGATAACTACTGGAAAAAATACATCTCATATCCGTACAATACGCCAATTTGTACATCATCACGAGAACAATTTGATGCCGAAAATAAAGGAAAAGCTCACTCGTAATTTTGTTATCAATGCCAATATAGGTCACGATAAACGAAACAATTTCCAGGGTTGAAACACCAAAGAAAATTCTCAGCAGTTCAGTTATTGTGTTCAAAAGCTTACCTCCAAAGCACTTGTAAGCTCTCTATATATAGGCCTAGCATTATAATCATAGATGAGTACCGTTGTTGTTTCATCAGCTTAGCCAGAACATTTTACGCCAAATGAAACGAAGCACCACGTAAATAATAAAACTTAGGTTCACATTACCATAAAAAATTAGTGACAAAGGTTTGTTGTTGATCAGCCGATAAATAAGTAGCTCTAAAGACTACCCGCACAAGTTATTAAACTCTCACAGCCTACACGTAATGAGCCTCACGCACTGAGCGCGTCGATATGGCACCAACGCAGTGACCTATGATTGGAAATTACGATCATGTTAATGCGGATTTGTGTCGACGCATAGCAACATTATCGAGGCGAATGGTGCGTGCGCTGCAAGAGATTTTGCATTTTAAACGTTGGTAGGAGAGTGCTTTTTTACAGTTGCCTGAATTGGCAATGCCAAGCAAGGCTCTGATCAATATGAGCATATTTCTGGGGAATGTATCGATTTTCATAACTAAAGAAAGGGCTTCCACTTCCGCGTTGCCGGAGACTATTGGTAAAATCGGAATATTTTAAAGCTGAAGCACACTCGGGCATGCGGCCTGGCAATAAAGATTTGGAACGATGCTCTTCCGATGAACTCGTCAGAGAGTGTTCCGCCAAACTGCATCGAAGCTGGGCACTGTAGCTGCAGTCACTTCCCGTGTCTCCCTTGAATCGTGAAATGTTCGTTCAAGTTTTACGCAGAATTTTGTCCCTTTTGAATCGTTTGTTCCTTGCATGTCAGAAATATCCATCAACATTATTCCAAGAGCTTGGTATTCTGGAAGTGGAAATAAAGAATTGCTTGAATAATGAAGAAGCAATTATTTTTCCTGTAGTCCACTTGAAGATCATACATTTTTCTTTTCAAATTTTGGACAACAGGCAACATGGCATTTTTAACCGCACGGAAGTCCCCCAACAGGTAAAATTTGAAGCAATGAACTTTAATTTAATCTTTTCCGATACATTAAACGCTCCTTCTGGCGAAAATTCTGCACCATTAGCTCCCACAGCAAATAAGGTCCCACAGAAAATCCGTGTACGACCATCAAGCGCTCAGTATGAGGTTGTAGGAATCGACATACTTCAGCGAGTGTTCGCACTGACCGCCGTCGCTACATCATGCAAGTAAGTGAGTTGTAGTTTGTAACTGAGTAAGAGCTAGATATTCTATCAATTCACATTGTCGTAGCAGTACAGTCGGTTGTGAAAGTCCCTCTGCTGACTTGACTGCACTACGCGCCGGTGCTATCTTTTTCTGTTCAATATGCTGAAGTTTGAGTTTATCGGTAACAAAATATGAAGATTTTGACTCGCAACAGCGGCACGTAGCGTAACCATGTCGATGAAACTTTCGCCTCGGAAATATTCAATGAACATCGAGTAGGTAATACGGAACCTCGCATTCTTGTGAATGTGGGTGCGGAGTTTATCCATTGCTGCATTTGCTCCGAGTTATGTATTCATAGCGATGAGCTTCACAATCTCTGGCAATATCCTGAGATATTTCAATTATATTATAAGCTTTAGGATGAATACTTGACGTTTCTCAGGATATGAATGCTTTCATTCTTTCGTAAAATTTGCATTTAGAAAATAGACCAAGTTTTCATTCAGTTGTGACAGATTAAGTTACAGTAACTTTTCCTTTAGGGAAGTTACCATTCTATAGCAGTTTTGTACCATGAGTTGTACGTCACTTTGAAAATCATTTTTAAAATTAGAAACTCGCGTACAACAGACACTGATACGGAGGATTTTAACGTTGCTGTGCCTGTGCGAAAAGAAGTCCAGTAAATTTATTTTGGGAGCCATCCTTCCGTCGTAGGGTGCATGCGCTACACCGGCAAAAAGGCAACGCAAATCTACTTTCTCGGATGAAAGATTTGACTCCGAGGTGTTGCTTTCGGAGTGGTGGGTCATTTGGGCCTGATGCATGGTGGTGAGGTCCCTCTGTGTGCTGGTGGTGAGTGGTTGTTGGGAGCGTGGTTGTTTGGTGAGTGGTTGTTTGGTGAGTGGTTGTTTGGTGAGTGGTTGTTTGGTGAGTGGTTGTTTGGTGAGTGGTTGTTGGGAGAGTGGTTGTTTGGTGAGTGGTTGTTGGGAGAGTGGTTGTTTGGAGAGTGGTTGTTTGGTGAGTGGTGGTTTGGTGAGTGGTTGTTTGGTGAGTGGTTGTTTGGTGAGTGGTTGTTTGGTTAGTGGTTGTTGGGAGAGTGGTTGTTTCGAGAGTGGTTGTTTGGTGAGTGGTTGTTGGGAGAGTGGTTGTTGGGAGAGTGGTTGTTTGGAGAGTGATTGTTTGGTTAGTGGTTGTTGGGAGAGTGGTTGTTTGGTGAGTGGTTGTTTGGTGAATGGTTGTTGGGAGAGTGGTTGTTGGGAGAGTGGTTGTTGGGAGAGTGTTTGTTTGGAGAGTGGTTGTTTGGTGAGTGGTTGTTGGGGGAGTGGTTGTTGGGAGAGTGGTTGTTTGAAGAGTGGTTGTTTGGTGAGTGGTTGTTTGGTTAGTGGTTGTTGGGAGAGTGGTTGTTTGGTGAGTGGTTGTTTGGTGAGTGGTTGTTGGGAGTTTGGTTGTTGGGAGAGTGGTTGTTTGGAGAGTGGTTGTTTGGTGAGTGGTTGTTGGGGGAGTGGTTGTTTGGTGAATGGTTGTTTGGAGAGTGGTTGTTTGGTGAGTGGTTGTTTGGTGAGTGGTTGTTGGGAGAGTAGTTGTTTGGTGAGTGGTTGTTTGGTGAGTGGTTGTTTGGAGAGTGGTTGTTGGGGGAGTGGTTGTTTGGTGAGTGGTTGTTGGGAGAGTAGTTGTTTGGTGAGTGGTTGCTTGGTGAGTGGTTGTTGGGAGAGTGGTTGTTTGGTGAGTGGTTGTTTGGTGAATGGTTGTTGGGGGAGTGGTTGTTGGGGGAGTGGTTGTTGGGGGAGTGGTTGTTTGGTGAATGGTTGTTTGGAGAGTGGTTGTTTGGTGAGGGGTTGTTTGGTGAGTGGTTGTTGGGAGAGTAGTTGTTTGGTGAGTGGTTGCTTGGTGAGTGGTTGTTTGGTGAGTGGTTGTTTGGTAAGTGGTTGTTGGGAGAGTGGTTGTTTTGTGAGTGGTTGTTGGAGAGTAGTTGTTTGGTGAGTGGTTGTTTGGTGAATGGTTGTTTGGAGAGTGGTTGTTTGGTGAGTGGTTGTTTGGTGAATGGTTGTTTGGAGAGTGGTAGTTTGGTGAGTGGTTGTTTGGTGAGTGGTTGTTTGGTGAGTGGTTGTTTGGTGAGTGGTTGTTGGGGGAGTGGTTGTTTGGTGAATGGCTGTTTGGAGAGTGGTTGTTTGGTGAGTGGTTGTTTGGTGAGTGGTTGTTGGGAGAGTGGTTGTTTGGTGAGTGGTTGTTTTGTGGGTGGTTGTTGGGAGAGTGGTTGTTTGGTGAGTGGTTGTTTGGCGAGTGGTTTTTTGGAGAGTGGTTGTTTGGTGAGAGGTTTTTGGGAGAGTGGTTGTTTGGTGAGTGGTTGTTGGGAGAGTGGTTGTTTGGTGAGCGATTGTTGGGAGAGTGGTTGTTTGGTGAGTGGTTGTTTGGCGAGTGGTTGTTTGGTGAGTGGTTGTTGGGAGAGTGGTTGTTTGGTGAGTGGTTGTTTGGAGAGTGGTTGTTTGGTGAGTGGTTGTTTGGAGAGTGGTTGTTTGGTGAGTGGTTGTTTGGTGAGTGGTTGTTTGGCGAGTGGTTGTTTGGTGAGTGGTTTTTGGGAGAGTGGTTGTTGGGAGAGTGGTTGTCTGGAGAGTGGTTGTTTGGAAAGTAGTTGTTTGGAGAGCGGTTGGTGTGAGAGAGGTTGTTGGGAGAGTGGCTGTTGGGAGAGTGGCTGTTGGAAGAGTGGCTGTTGGAAGAGTGACTGTTAGAAGAGTGGCTGTTGGAAGAGTGGTTGTTGGAAGAGTGGCTGTTGGAAGAGTGGCTGTTGGAAGAGTGGCTGTTGGAAGAGTGGCTGTTGGAAGAGTGGCTGCTGGAAGAGTTGCTGTTTGGAGAATAGCGCTTAGAAATTGGTAACTAAAGGAAACTGTTTCAGTGTGAATTACCTCTTCGTGGAAGTACATAACCTAATTTCATTTTGACTGTAAGATAAAAATGAAAGTTGAGCTCCGGAAAAGCATCACAAACTATGCGGTATAACCTGGCTAGCCCCAAAATGAATCTGTGACGAAAATTCTTCCGTTCCTTGGTATTTCATGAACTAACTCACAACTGGATTGTTTGGAGCCATGGCAATAGAGGTAGAACCAAGACAGTAGATGGAACCCAGGCAATAGAGATAGAACCGAAGCAATAGAGTTAAAACCGAAGAAAATGAGATAGAACTAAAGCAATAAAGATAGAACTGCAGCAATAGAGATAGAAGCGAAGCAATAGAGTTAGAACCGAAGCAATAAAGATAGAACTAAAGCAATAAAGATAGAACTGAAGCAATAGAGTTAGAACCGAAGCAATAGAGATAGAACTAAAGCAATAAAGATAGAACTAAAGCAATAGAGTTAGAACCGAAGGAATAGAGATAGAACTAAAGTAGTTGAGAAAGAACTGAAGCAATAGAGATAAATCTGGGGCAATATAGATAGAACCTAGGCAATAGAAATAGAACTAAAGCAATTGGGTTAGAACCAAGGGAACAGAAATAGAATTAAAACAATAGAGATAGAACCAAGTGCAATAGATAGAACTATGGCATTAGATAGAACCAAGTCAGTAGATAGAACCAAGGCAGTAAATAGAACCAAGGCAATAGATAGAACTAAGTGCAATAGATAGAACTATGGCATTAGATAGAACCAAGTCAGTAGATAGAACCAAGGCAGTAAATAGAACCAAGGCAATAGATAGAACTAAGTGCAATAGATAGAACTAAAGTAATATATAGAACCATGTACAATAGATAGAACCAAGTGCAATAGAGATACAACGCCATCACTTGACTCTACCCTCAAGTCATGCATAAATACACCATTCGCGGACTTTCAAATAACGCAATGCTCGATTCAAGCTAAGAATTACTGGCAGTTATTTGCTCGCGTTCGAGCTGAGGTTCGCTGGGCGTACGGCGTTACTTTCCCTCGAGCTTAAAATCTATTGGGGTTCACTTTTTGTACAACGCAGATATTATTTTTTGTGATTTTCATCATGCATTCTCTTACGTCATATTTATTTCGACACTGAAGCCACATTTACTTTCTCCTTTATGACATGCTTTAAATTCCCACAACCTAGATTTAGAAATATTAGAATAGTGTTTTTGCAAGTGACGTTGGGTACTCCTTGAAATTTGCAGGATTTTCTCCAAAAAAACGATTTGACAATGACAATCTTCTGCATCCATTCAATAATTTTTCTGCAGTGTCAAGTTGAAAGCAGTTGCTTTTACAGGATTATTCTAAACAGTAGAAAGTTGTCTCGAGAAAAAACTGTTTCTGTACGTGTTTATTTTGCAGTTAAATTAGAGCAGGTTAAAATAAATTTTAAATCTAAGGAAGACATACCGTAGGCTAAACAATATGCATATTGCAAAACGAATCAAAAATTTTACTCTATCACAATTATTGTGCACTTCTCTGAAATTTAAAACTTATATTGAAGGGATACCAACATTAAACCCATATAAAATAAGTGAAAATCAACCATTTACCGCTAATCGTATAATCAGCGACAGTACCCAGAGAAAAGGGCACCGAAAAAGCATCCATAACAATATTACACCAAGTGAATTCCACAAGAAAGCTGCGCTCGTGTTATCAAAATGCTGAACGCCACCAAATTCGCGTCTCTATGCATAAATTATTTGGTGAGGATATCGCATTGCCTCGACGTTGCCAGAGCCAGTCAGTCGATATCAGAGGTGCACGTGAAAAATAGTTAATTAAAACGGCTCGCAACGTCTGATCAATTCAACACTGCCTTTCAAATTTTTGTTTGCATCCGTAACAAAAGGAGCGAAATGATTGCAGGTTTCATTAGTTCTGGATGAGCATGAGATGAGGGGCGTTAGCATGGGTCATTGAAATTAGTGACAGGGAAACCTTGCTTAAATTTGTGCTGTTCCGAGCAGCAGACAGGGCCACAACTCGATGTTCCTGCTCCAATGAATGACAGACATCATTTGAAGACAACGGAGCGGTGAATTTATAGAATACTGCACTCAAATTCGGTACGCTTAAGTTGAGTCTTTGAGATTTTGAGCTTGAATTTTTTAATATTTTATCAGCTTGAATTTATGAGTTTTTAGCGCAGCTTAGATTTGAAATAAAGGCACTCTGTTGTCGAATTCTTTGTCTTGATTTGGAATTCATTTCCGTCTCAATTTTTCATCGCAAATTCTATAGAATTTTCACTTGAGATTAACTCAGTCCATAATCCTAATTATTATTTACTTTTGCTCTACATGACACTGCAGGTATAATAACTATAACATTTAATACAAAACTTCTCAAACTTTAAAATCAAACGTATGTTGTCTCAACCTCAGGTTTCGAGATTATTCTTTAGCAATTTATTTCATCTATGGCATTCATAAACGTTTCATCTCACAAGGTGTATCCCACACCGAGAGTCTCCTCCTCTAAGGACACCAACCAACCCGCTCCAAGCGTTGTTCAGAACGTCTTTAAGGGCACTTAATAACCCGCTCCAAGCGTTGTTCAGAACGTCTCTAAGTGCACTTAATAACTCGCTCCAAGCACTGTTCAGAACGTCTCTAAGGGCACTTAATAACCCGCTCTAAGCGTTTTCCAGAACGTCTCTTAGGGCACTCAATAAACCGCTCCAAACGTTGTTCAGAACGTCTCTTAGGGCACTTAATAACCCACTCCAAGCGTTGTTCACAAAGTCTCTGAGGGCACCAACCAACCCGTTCCAAGCGTTGTTCAGAACGTCTCTTAGGGCACTTAATAACCAGTTCCAAGCGTTGTTCAGAACGTCTCTAAGGGCACTTAATAACCCGCTCTAAGCGTTTTCCAGAACTTCTCGAAGGGCACTTAATAACCCGCTCCAAGCGTTGTTCAGAACGTCTCTTAGTGCACTTAATAACCCGTTCCAAGCGTTGTTCAGAACGTCTCTAAGGGCACTTAATAACCCGATCCAAGCGTAGTTCAGCACCGCCTCTAAGGGCATTTAATAACCCGCTCCAAGCATCATTCGAACCAACTGCAAGGTTCGAATCACGGAAGATCTAGAAGCCTATACTTTAAAGTTACTGTTGTTTTTAAAATTGGACACCACATAAATACGAATATTTTACAATAACAGCGATCAAGCGCATGCTGATTTTTATCACACTACTAATAATCTTTCTAAATCTAAGCCACTCATCCTATCAATTGAAGAACACGGTTTCGATTTATAAAGACATTAATTTTGGAAGCTCAAATTTTCAAGTCATACGACCACCGAAATTTAGAAATTGTCTGCATTTTGAAGCTCTTCCATTAATAAGCGACTGTGACTCGACGATGTACCTACCAAAAATTGATTAAAAACTTTGTTTTTTACATTATTGTTTGTATCACAAATTAATCAATTTCAAACATTCCATCATTGTGATAAATTTTTGATACTTAATTCATCACACAAGTTTGTAGTTCAGAAAACAGTTGATGGGTTGTTTGTTATCCAAAATGTTCGCTTTTATCACGATCTTTTCAATTACGTTGGTTCTTTTTCTACATAATTCCACAGTAACTTCAATCCTTTCGATCTACTTTTCGTTCTCATTCAAGCACACAAAAATCATCAGAATTTCTATCTCATTAATGAGCAACATATGTGTGCAGTGCTGTAAGTCAAGCTAAATGCTACCTGCATCACGGCGAAGCACAGTATTACTATGGGCTGAATTACACCTAAAAAATGTATACAAGGCTTTATTTTGAGCTTTTTCTCAATATTTCTAGACCTTTTGTTTAACAACATATTCTATCTCAATGTATATTATAAATTTAAGTTTTTATAAATGTAAGTTGTGAACAATTTGTGAACAATTATTACTTGCACTATAGTTTAAGCGTACTAGAGGTTTTAAATACTGTACATTATTAGATGTATTGGTTTTCGTTATCAACATTAACTAACATTCGGGAATGTATGTAGCTGAAACTCTACATCCATTCCCAAATGTAAGTTCATACTCGTGTTCATTGTCTATGATTCAAAGTTATATTTGTTATCTATGTTTCATAGACTCGCATTTCACGTTGTTTTTCATCAAAGAGAACAATGACAATTCCATGGTTGCTCTGCATGTCGGTGGCTAGCAAGATTTCAGTTGCTGCGTGCTCAGCTCAAAGTCGCGGGCTGGAATGCCACAAAAGCAGACTGTTGCTGCTCGACTTGGACTCCTTCCAAGAAGTACTCCACGAGTTTTATTTTATTAGAAGCAACAGGCTACCGACAACACTATTCCCCATGCTATACGGCGCCAAGTTGTGTCGTAAAATTTGACCCGGGGCCAAAATGGACCAAAAAGTAGCACGGACTTCGTGTGTGCAAGTGCCTATAGCCTCTTTCTTCGGCACGCGGCGACAGTGAAGTTATATTTGGCGTGCACGAGAAATGAAATAATCTTCGGTACTGAACATGAATGGAATATATAATGATCGTAGCCAAAATAGAACAATGTTTGACACGCAGCTCGAATGAAACAATATGACTCGTAGGGGAAGCTAAATAATTTTTGGCATGAAGTAAGAATGAAATAATATTTGACACAGAAAAGAAAACAAACAATCTTTGACTTTGAACAAAACTAGAATGAGCTTTGACACACGGTAGGAATAAAACAACTCTCAACTAACAGCAAAGCTATAGTTATCTCATGGCACCCAGCATGACTAAGATAATCGTTTACAGGGAGCACTAATAGAAAGCGCAAAAAATAATCAAGCACCTGAGGAAAAAATTAGCAATTTTACCTAACTGTAAAGTCGGCCATGCCTTAAAACCTTGATTGGTTGGGTCAAACCGAAGTTCAATATTTAACTCATATATAAATAATTTTGAAAATAGCAAGCATTAACTGAATCGTGTCTTCATTTAGTTTTAAGTATTCGTGAAAATTGAGTTTGTGACTACTGGTCGGTCATTCCAAAAATTCAATCGGTGCACACCGGCAGCTCACATCGCGACCAGCGTGTTAAGAATCTTCCATTTACACAAGCTTCGCACGAAACACGCCTCATTAAATCTGGCAAAATATACTGGGTGACATTGCGAATAGAAATCTCGTTAACAAGAACAAAATTTATGATAATCTAGCCACCGCTTTTAATGGCCACGTTTGGAGGACGTATTAACTCTTCTGATAATTTTCTATGAATAAACTGTGATTCTATTCATACGAACCATCAAAAAGAGTTCTGAATGATTTCCCTCCAAACCCCAGTATCGCGGGGCCATCAGATGCGTCCCAGGCATCAGACCTCGAAAGTTTTAATAAAGATTCTTTGGTTGTCATTTGAAATGTGAAATTGGACTGGCATTCCAGGACGACTCTGAGAGTAAGAGTCGGAACACGAATGCGAGAGCCGGCAACAAATTATGCCTTTCATTAGGGCCTCAATTGGATCAATTAGTGAAGGCCACGCGGCAGAGAGCCAGGCTCGCAGTGGGGGCACGGAGGCTGTGTGACGCGAGCACTCGGGGACAGGCGCAGTGCACGTCAAGGGACAGCTCTGAAGAAATGAATTTAGTTATTGATCTTAGTTGATCGCATCATTTCACAATTAGTGCATGTCAAGAGACAGCACTGAAGAAATACATTTCCAAAACCGTTTATTTCCAAAAAAGTTTATATAGGAATTTCGTTATTGACCTTACTTCATCGCCCCATGTCACAAAGATGTTTTGTTTGCAATTGCAATGCTTTCCGAGCCCAGAATCTGAGGAGGGAGGAAAGAAAAACTTGCTGAATTACACCCAATATCCTCTAATTAATCGGTATTAGTTGATCGCTTTTTGTAATCGAATTTTGTTGATATTTTAATTGTTATTCATCGGTTAACTCAAAAGGAGAAAAACAGGGACACCACACTGGGAAAGAGTGCTTTCTTTTTATCTCCCACACGTTATTTTTTCTGCATCACATGCTGAAACGATCACTGAAACAATTTATCGTACGGATGCGAAATCGAACTCCGGACCTTTTCAGCCGTAGGGACAACGCTCTACCTTTCTGTCACGGAGAAATGGATTAGAGCGGCAATATTTTAACTTTGCTGCTCTTTATTGCTTGCATGACAACTTTTTACGGAAGAAATATCCCAGTAGACGTTCCTGCCCGCAAACAATGGGAGATTTCATTTACGTTGAGCTATATTTGCAATTTCAGGAGGTGTGTATCTGTATTTTGAGGGTAACGTTAGATTATACAGGCTCGTGGCTTCAAAATATCTGGACAACACGCATGCTGTCTTCTAAAGTAAAAAAGTGATAACCTTTAGTGTTCACCCTAGAGCAGAGCTGAAACTTTTTCACTACCCAACTTTCAAGACGATAATCCAAAATGCAATAGTTATACACTCTTCGTTACGCCACAGTGAATACGCTCTTCTCGGGAAGAAAAATTAAAAGAAGGTAAACGATTTATATCCAATAAAGACAAAGGTTATTGGTTTTTGAAGTAAACGGTAAATGCGAACACTTTAGTAATTATAAAACCGTCAGTAAAACACCATAAATATAGATTCGATAAATCCGAAATATGTATATATACACTCTTTAAAAAATATCTGGCCGAAGGGAACATAAGCATTGAGTTTTTTCTCCGTAAAAACTTCAGAATATATAATTTTGAGAGCGATCATCTCATTCACCTTTGAATACTGACTATACTTGAGTAATGTTTTGGCTTTTGGCTCTGAACTTCAGAGTTTAAACACAATGAATTTAATACACCGATCGACTTATGCCATGCGATCCGTTTGCTAACAGCTAAAACTAATCAGAATACAAACATCAAATCTGAATAGCAGATTATATTTTATGTTATTTTATCCAATTGTTATTCTTTATTCTAAATGTTCCTGAAGTTTTTATTTCGAACACAAATAACTTTATGCGACGAGCAACGTATTGAAACAGCTTAATAATAATGGTTTTGTTCCCTAATTTATTTCTATTTTTTTTAATTCAAAATATTCAACTTTTTTATTTCGAACACAAATAACGTTATGTGACGTGCCACGTATTGAAGCAGCTTAATAATAATGGTTTTGTTCCCTAATTTATTTCTATTTTTTTAATTCAAAATATTCAACTTTTTTATTTCGAACACAAATAACGTTATGTGACGTGCCACGTATTGAAGCAGCTTAATAATAATGGTTTTGTTCCCTAATTTATTTCTATTTTTTTTAAATCAAAATATTCAACTTTTTTATTTCGAACACAAATAACGTTATGTGACGTGCCACGTATTGAAGCAGCTTAATAATAATGGTTTTGTTCCCTAATTTGTTGAATTCAAAGTTCTCAACTCGTGATAAAATTTTGAACAATAAAATTTGAACTTTGCTACTTGTCTCAAAAAACGAACACGCCCGATCGAACACGGGCTCGTTTGAGTCTAAAACTGGACTGATAATTTTAGTTTGGTCCCATGTTTCAATGTTCCGTTCATTAATATCTATTATATTTGAAGTGTCTGAGCTGAGTTTCATACAATAATTCTAGTATTTTCCGACTTTTGACGCTTGGATTTCATTCAATAATTTCAGTTGTAACCAGAGTTTCTAAACTGAATTTAAATCAATCGTTTTAGTTTTATCCTGAGTTTCTTAAATGAGTTACAACCAGTAATTGCAGGATTATTCCAAGTTTCTGAGCTTAGTTTCATTCAATAATTTCATTTTTCTACTCAGTTACTATAGCAATCATTCAACAATTTTAATTTTATTTTGAAACTTTTCGCTCCCTCGGTGTCATTCATAGATTTTGATTTCAACCCGAGGTGAATTGTTTGATTTTTACCCGCTCGAGGGCTTTAAAGTTTACCATTTTTAATTAAAATAGTGAATTCCTCCCAACAAACTACTTTTTATTCGGGGAGTAATTTATTTGTTGTACAAATAGCTTTTTGGTTTAGGACACGAGTTTTCTGGTGTAAAATTTGTCTTTGTTCTTGGAGAGTATTTCCCTGCTGCACAAATAGCTTACCCTCAGAACCGTTTTTCTATACAAAAATGGCCATTCCTTCAGATGACGATTTGTCCGCTACAAAATGTAACGTTACCCTCAGGAATGATTTCTATGCTTCAAAAATAACCACTTCTTCAAGGGACATCTTTTATGCGATGATTAGCTTACAGTTAAGAGGATGATTTCTTTGCAGTAAATATAGTTTTACATTCCCGCATTGTTTTTCTCCGGCATAAAAATAGGTTCTTCTTAAGGGGAATACTTACATGCCAAACAAGCAGCTTTTTTTTAATGGGATGATTTATCTGCAACAGAAATAGCTCCTTCATAAGGGGATGATTCCATTGAAACAAAAATAGCATCTTCTTCTTATAAGGCGGATTTATTTGCAAAAAAATAGCTTCACAATGTGGGGATGATTTCGGCGCAATAAAACTAGATTTTATTCAGCAATTGATACCTGTAGCAGAGACGCAGCTGTGAAGTGGAGGTGCGTGCGTCAGAAGTCACGACCGGACGACCCTCCTCCAACTTCAAGGCTCAGCATCAAGTTGGGGATCGCGACATCGCAAAGACGCTCCAAAGTTCTTCTTTAATGTACCTTCTGCCTCCTAACCCGGAGCGTTTACTGGCTATTTGCATTTCCTCGCCTAATTTTGCGAATTGTTTTGCAGCTAATTTGCGTCGCTGTTAGGTTTTCAAAAATGTGGTGTTGATTATTACTCCGCTTGGAGAATTTCTGAAATGAATTGTTTTTTAATGCTGAGTTAACGGTCGAACGAAATCGTATTTGCTTCTGGATTGAACAATGAGTAAAGCGTTAATTTATACTGTGCCATGAAAGTAACGAAGCATCAGCTAACAGTTAAGAGATAAATGAAGTTTTCACTAAATTATTTGTTATGAACGGAATAAAGCCGGAACTATCAGTCAGTTGTGAGAAGAAAGTAGCTATAGCTAACAGTTGTGAGACGAATGACGCCTTATCTAATGTTTACTTAGGAAAGGAATGATGCTTCAACTAACCCTCAATTATGAAAGATTTGAAAACTCATCAAATATTTAGTAAAGAAATAAATGAAGCCTCAATTAATCCTTAGTCATGGAACGAATAAAGCCTTGCTTCAATATATGTTTAAAACAACTGCAATTTATTCAACCGATTTCTTTTCTGAACGTAAACTAAAGAATTGGAATTCAAGCATCATTTTTAAGAATATGAAGCATGAGCAGCATGAGCTTCAGTTACATATACTGCTATTCGAGATCGTTCAGGGCAGTGAGTTATGCAGGTGGTGTCGCACACGCTTGACGCACGCAATTTTTCGTCCAGTGAGTGCGAGAGACGTGAAAGAAACTGCATAGATAATACTTGAAATATATATTTTATCTACCGTGATTTCGTGGCACGTCAATTAATAGCGGCTAGGCTGACTCATCGTGATTCATAACTAGCAGTGTGTAACTGCGGTCTATGACTGAAATTATGCCCTTGTGGTCAATGACTGAAATTATGCCCCTGTGGTCTATGACTGAAATAATGACCTTGTGGTCTATGACTGAAATTATGTTCTTGTGGTCGAAGACTGAAATTACGCCTTTGTGGTCTATGACTGAAATTATGCCCCTGTGGTGTAGAACTGAAATTATGCCCCTGTGGTCTATGACTGAAATTACACCCTTGTGGTCTATAACTGAAATTACGCCCCTGTGGTATTTGACTGGAATTAAGCCTCTGTGGTTTATGACTGGAATTACGCTCCTGTGGTCTATGACTGGAATTACGCCCAGTCTGGAACTGGTATGATTTATTTTCAGTTGTGGCCTGTGACTGTGGTCTATTTCCAAGATATGGCCTGTGGCTGTGGTCTATTTCCAAGATATGGCCAGTGACTGTGGTCTATTTCCAAGATATGGCCTGTGACTGTGGTCTATTTCCAAGATATGGCCTGTGACTGTGGTCTATTTCCAAGCTGTGGCCTGTGACTGTGGTCTATTTCCAAGCTGTGGCCTGTGACTGTGGTCTATTTCCAAGATACGGCCTGTGACTGTGGTCTATTTCCAAGATATGGCCTGTGACTGTGGTCTATTTCCAAGATATGGCCTGTGACTGTGGTCTATTTCCAAGATATGGCCTGTGACTGTGGTCTATATATTTTCAAGCTGTAGCCTGTGACTGTGGTCTTTTTCCAAGCTGGGGCCTATGACTGGAAGGGTGCCACTGTGGTCTATTTCAAAGCCCCGGATGGCCTCATAGCCGCACTAATTCAATGTTCATCTCACACAAGGCCACCAGGGAGCTAAAATTGGCAACATTACGTCATCAAAGCCGTGAATTTTTGATGATTAAATCAGGCAGCGCGCAAGTAGCGCACACCGTCTGTCTGCACTGTTGCAAAAGGTTGAGATTGTCTGCTTTTTTTAGCAGTTCTTATTTCATGTACGGGAAACCGAGTTGAATTGGGATTTGTATTCTCTGTTTCGTGCTTTTTGGGATTTTAGGTCAAGGGTGGATAGCTAAGTTGGGGAGGGGGGGGGAGGGGGATATTGCTTGTGAATTGGGTGAATTTTTTAATTCATTTTTGAGAAGAATTAGGAGTTAGGCTTATGTTTAGTTCTTAGAATTTCATTATTTGGAACAAAAATCATTCATACCATCACTTATTTTGATAGTTTATGAGTTTAAACTTTAATTTTTACTCAACCCAGATGTGTAATTTACTAGATGTAGCATTCGCGATAAACAACTTCCTTAAATTTCTTTTTTAATTTCATGCATAAAGTAAGAAAGAAAAACAACATTTTCAATAACGATGATACAAAAGGTTCATCATTGGCTTAAAACATTGGTTTACTGACCATATTGTCAGTAACCGTCATCGCATGTTGCTGTAGCGAGGATATGAGTGAGGATATGTGGCTGTGAAGCATTTGAAAACCAGTTTTTAATTCATGATGTTTCATAACGATCAGAATCCTAATTTCTTGATATTTCCTGAGTTGTTGTCATAAGATCGTGTTCAGAGACAAAGAATGAGTGTATGATGGAATACAGGACTGATCAGAAGCGCTAAAACTGATCCCTTAACTACCCGAGGCCCGAGGGCCGCGCATGCGCCGAACTGCGCTTTGTATAAATGCCCTCACCCCTGAAGCGTAAGGACTAAGAAACCTCTTCCTTTGAATTCCATAAGACTTTGTTCCGTGCTACTTTTCATAATGAGGTAGGCATGACATTCCAAAGTCTATTTAGATTATTCTTCATTACATTGGGTAGCCAAACACTTAGATAAAACGTGTCTTTTATCGATGAAAATCGGAAGAATTACGACTTTCAAATAAAAAATTCATGATGAAGTTCTCCCTCACTATAGACAAAAAATAGTACTGGTGTTCTGTCTTTGACCATTTTCATCATACGGAAAAAACATTTATCAAGGAAAATTGGAAGAATTGCGATTTTCAAAAAAAACTTTCATGAAAAAGTTCTCCCTCACTGTAGACAAAAAAATATTACTGAATCTATATCATTGACCATTTTGGTCCTACGAAAAAACACTCATTGCTTGTTATTCTGCTGTTTTCGTCATAGAATCACAGAATACAGTGGGCTGTTAAAATACTTCAGTCGTACACAATTCAACAGCAAATGAAGAGGTTGTAAAGACCACTGGAGCAGCCAGAACGCAACTTGCTGTCGCGAAGCAAACTTTATGGAGCTAGGGGCTCCACAACCGCATGAGAAGCAAGCAAAAGCGATTCTTGTGTGGCATTCGTTCCTTTGAATGGCAAATGAATTCAATTTCCGCCATGCATTGTTGCTTCCGCAGCCTTTACATTGCCTTGTCCGACCATCAATAAACGATCGACGCAGAACAAACAAGCAGCAGCCGAGCCTAGAGTCTCTGCGACTGGCTTTTGTCGATAATTTGCGACATCAACTATTGATAATGAGATGGATAATTCGAAATTTGTGCTGGAGTTTCATTGAAGTCTCCGTTTTAGCTTGCTACCTATTGAACCCTCGCTCTTTGTTCAAGGCCGGTGAGGATATGTGCAAAATTCAAGGAAAGTTGAGCAAGGTGCAACCAATATCACTTAACTATTTAATGGATAATGAGTATGGGAATGTGAGTCCTGAGGAAGAATGGCTCTTATACGTACATGCTTATGTTGTTTTAGCCTCTGTTGCACAAGTTATGTAGTCATGATTTTCAGCTTCAAATTAAAAAAACATCGATATCTTATGCCGTCCGCAGAGTGACAGAGGAGATAGATGAACTTTAAATGCTATCAAAGCTCACTTGTATTTTGTATTCTTTAATCAACCTGAACGCGACTGTCTGAAGATTTTTTATTCGGTGATAAATGTATAAACTACAGTACAGTATTTTATAATTTTCTGACCCTTCGCTGTTTTTCACGAGTTCTGGTGATAATTACCACAAGCAAAGTAGAATGCTATCAAATGAAGTGTCTTGACATCCTGCGTACGAGACGGACGTGAGAACGAGTGCGTTTGCCTCCCTAAGTTCTCGTTTTCAATGATATTGAGAGCAAAATAAGCAACTGGCAGGCAGCCAACGAAATCGAGTCTCGAAAAAGACAATACCGGACACCGAACAAGTTTCGGAGTTGAGCAGCATTGCGTAATATGGAGCCCAAAGTTGAGAAGAGCAACCAAAGTCAAGTGGATGTAACGGTTCGTTAAAATTATAGCAACTGCCGTTGTTAGTTGTAGCATTTGGTTTTTTGGTTTGGTTTTTGGTTTGGTTTGGTTGGCTGTTGAATTATATTAAAACAGCAACCAAAGTCAAGTGGATGTAACGGTTCGTTAAAATTATAGCAACTGCCGTTGTTAGTTGTAGCATTTGGTTTTTTGGTTTGGTTTTTGGTTTGGTTTGGTTGGCTGTTGAATTATATTAAAACAGCAACCAAAGTCAAGTGGATGTAACGGTTCGTTAAAATTATTAAGCAAATACCGCTGTTAGTTGTTGCATTTGGTTTTCTGGCACATGCTCAAACGACGCTAGCCTAACCCACCCTTAATGTCTCTGAGCATGCTCATCATTTTCAAATATAATTATTGTACAACAGCTTCACTAAAAATTCAGTAGCAAAATATGAAAACAATTTTTTTTAGATTGAAGGACGGTAATGTCTGCTGAATAAATTTATGATAATGTATATTTATGTGAGTGATTACTATTTTTTTCTGCATATTAAACTAGAAAATTTTTGCAAATGGCAGAACTCTGTTCGAAATTTTTTGGCCCATCCAATACGATGCAGCACTCACAGGCCAATAATCACTTGATATTTTATATCATTATACTCGTATTCTAATCATACATATGATTAGACTATGTCCTATAGTCTAATCATCATTCAATACCACGTGTCACTCGTAATCTCATCATCAATTAACGTCACGTATCACTCAAAGTCTAATCACCATTCTACTGTAAAACATCAGCGTCAGGGCTTCAGACGACCAGCTGGAGGAATATTTTAGTTACAAATGTGCTACACTTAGCAGCATTCGGTGCCCCATCGAAGTTCGCGGTCGTCATGTCGAGTCACCACGACTTCTGCCGTGGCAAGGTCTTCACAGCACGCAGCGACGGTTTGGCCGGCAGTAAAAAAAATTCTCATTCCGATTATAGCTGAAAATTTTACAAGATACAAAAGGGAGAATGATTACTGTATTTCACTGAACATAATGAGAAAGATGAAGTTCGTAAAATTTTTCAATGTTTCTGATTTTTATTCGTTCACTCCAATATTGGCCCAAATTCCAATAGCGTTGGCTAAAATTGTCGCGTTCCAATTAGGTTTCGGTTTTCGATGCGCTTGCCGGATCATCGCTTCGCCGATTGTAAAATTTTTTTGACGGCAAACAAGTTTCTTTGATGGTAATACGAACGATGAATTGCGTGTTTGTACCCAAACTTAAAAATTAAATTAATTATTAGTGGTGCTACTTGTATGAGTATAGAAAAACGATGGGCAGAAGTTGGTAAGACCAGTTTTTACATCGCTTCGTGTAGCTCAGAAAGAGTTCCTATCTCTCACATATTTATGTTCACGCCGCATTGCAGTATCTCATGACATCCCGTGATACCAATGCAATAAGTCTCCTCGTCATGACCTATAAGCAAACAGGAAAAACTAAAAGCACAAAATACTTTCGATAAAAAAAATATTCAGGGTTTAAAATTTTATCATATAAAGTAAATTATTTACATTAACAACTACCACATTCATCAGCCACTGTAGTGAAATTTTTATTAACAAGAGAACTTTTTTTCTCATCGGGCCAACATCTTTTCATCTCCTATTTCCTATCCTTTAATTTCAACACTATGTTCATCGAACGTCTTTAATTCTTCAATTGTCCGTTAGTGCAATGCATTCATGGGAGAGATGACGCGGTAATGATTCTCTACCATCCATTTTTCATAGGAAGTTACAACTTCAACAGCAATGCAAAACAAGAAAAATTTTTATATTAGTTCATTCTATTGGACATGAATGCTTAAAACTTATTACTGATGTACTATTTATTTCTGATGGTTCACGTTGCTTCTTAGCTAGTACAAACAAGTGCTACTTTCGTGAGAGGAATTGTGCAGATGACTGAGTACAATTTTTCGCCAGCTCACTTCATGAAATTCCGTTGGGGCATGTGAACAGAAAAAAGCATTTGTAAGAATACAGTTGCATCCCCACTCTTGAATATATAGATCTGAACACCTGTATATCTTTACTATACAAATCCATCACGAAGTAAAAGAGATCTAATGCCCTCTTGAGCTTGCGGTGTACTACTTGTCCCGTTTTGAACAGTCCCACATAAAGACCTAATTAGCAAATATATCATAAAATACATCACACATCCTTGATATCCCATTTCAGATCGAATGAGAATTCAAAATTCATTCATTAAGTGGTAGGAGGTCAGTTTTGGAAGCTGTGGATTGGTTGTCCAGTATCGGGCGTATCGTACGGTGGTGATAACTTGATCGGCACCTGGCAGCAGGATATCGCTAGACTAACGTGAATTTTTGTCTCGCGTCATGAGCCTGACGAACTATAATTTAATTTGAGTGTTTGAAATAGAATAATATTTATTTCTGTATGATTTTAAGAGGCAATAATATGTATAGATACTCAATTTTGAATTCGTAATTTGGTTGATAAAATTTTCTTCAAGTCAATAATACAAATGAATTATACATGCTTAGATGAAAGACGCTAACCCTTTCATTTTACACTAAATACAGATTCCACTTATAACGTGTTTCCCTTCAGATTTTCTTCATAATACCAATGCCTATTGAAATCGCATCGCAATCGCTTTAACTTAGGTATCACAATTAGGAACCATATGCCGTACTATAACATCGTAACAAAATCCCTTGTTGTACTGGCAACAATTTTTTCACGAAGTAATATAAAAAACTCTCAAATTTCACTGGAGCAGATTCATGTGACTCATTTAGGTTCAAATTGAGATGCAATAAATAAATGAGAATTCAATGCACCACATTTCATTTGAGCATTGATGACCAGTCTACCTCAGGGGAGCAAAATTTCAGTGGACTTGAGGTCCGCAACCCAAGTTGCGCTACCCAACACGAGTGCGAGGCCGGGCCTGGGTACTCAGTGTCTGTGGTTCGGCCGCCGTCCTGCGCTCTGACGCGGCTGCCGTCCTGATGTTAGTCCCCATGACAAGAGGTAAGGAAACAAAGTTTGCGTCGTAAAAAATGTGAGGCTGTTCAAAACTTGACTCTTGTGTTGTTTGATTTGGGCTGTTAATGGCCTATTGGCTATCTTCAAAAGTCTTCCATGAATCCGACTTAATCGGTGATTTTGTTTTTTTTAAATTGTTTTTCTATGACTAGTTTGCGGAACATCAGCTAAATTGTGCAAGTTCTACATTAATCGATATGTTATACAGAAGATGATAGTACAAAAAAATGACTTCCTTCTTGGTTTGTTCCATTTTTATGTTTGTTCCATATCCATCTCCCTTCATTTTAAATAAGAAAGAAGGCGAAATGAAAGAAAGGCCGTAAGAAATAAAAAGATCAATTTCTCGAGAATTGATGAGGTCGAGCTTGTATCACAGATACGCTCATCACACAATTTCGGCCGGCTTCGGACTGCCGCGGACGCGGCTCTTAATAATGTATACGAGTGCACACGGCCCGTCAAAAAAATGACAGGAGTAGATATAGGACCAATTGAGGCTTCAACATGGCTTTCCCATGATTTCCCATGCTATTTCTATGGCTTTCCAATATTTTCCCAAGTCTCAACCGCTGATATTCTATTCAACCTAATCTAACCTACCAATACACGTGATATTCATTCCGACTCCCAATCTGCTGGGTTAAGGCACCGAAAATTGTGGAGTTGATGAAGCTTGTATCACAGATACGCTCATCTCACACTGCAGGCTGGTGGGTGTGACACACAGACTGACGGACGCGGCTACTTTTATAATATAGGTATCGAAAATTTATTTCAGCCAATTTTATTACCGTATTCTCCTCAACGGCTCTGAGTGGTCCTGGCTTCTGGTTGATCTTAAGGAGATTAAGCATCGACTTATGAAACAAAACAATTTAACTATGAAGTTTGAGAAGAGGTCATCGTTCCCACTGAGCTCCCTGGTAAATTGCAATAACGTGTGTCGTTTTGAATTTTTTTCTCTCATTAGCTTTGTTCACTCGAGAGCTCATTGTGAGCACCCACTCGCTATTACATAATCTTCAACTGACAATTTTCGCTTCAAATTTCCTACCCATTGATTTGAAAGCTCGAAGATTCTAAAAACTTTATACTAAATGTATATGTTTAATTAAAAAAATTATTCAAGCACTTCGAGAATTTACTCATATGAGTTGAAAAAGTAGCTAAAACTTTACACAGAACACTTCAAAAACGCTTCAACGATGAATCGATATACATACGCTTCAATACGCTTCTGTATACGCTTCATACGCTTCTGTTTACGCTTCAACGATGAATAAATATACTGTACAATGTATATACAGGATTCATTTTAAGATCAGTTTTGAACATCTGTGGTCAGTTTTGACTTGGAATAAATTGTATCAAGCTCTACCTTCGAGGGAGGGTGGACATCACGTTGCCCAAAAAGAAGGTCGGAATTTCTTGAGGACCCGTCACTTGTACACCATCGGGCAATCTTAAACTTCCACTGCACTCACTGCATGCTTAGAAGATAATGAAAAGTGAACAGCAAAATAATGACAGAGTCAAGCAAATATATTAAGGAAAATACGCTCATCCAGAAAAGATTCGTGCAAAGTAGCTCTTTTTAAAAAAGGCTCGCTCTATGATGGTTTAATAAAGGCAAAAGCTACAAGCGAAGTGAAAGCGAGAATTTTTCATCTCAAGTTCAAAGTTTTGATGTTAGGAGTAGAGAAATTATATTTCTATCAATGCTTGTAATGATGAAATCAGTGATAAAGTTTTCCTACAAAAATACTACGGGAAACTTAGCCGCCAAATGATTGTTACGAATTCATCCTGATGACCGGACCGTGGGGTGAAGTCAATACATTTCAGGCACTCAAATTTCACGGCGGTCAGAGTTTGGGCTGGACTTCCTCAATCAACAACCCTGGTGTGTCCGTCACACGAAAAAAATCTGGTCGTTTTGTTTCAGAGATAGAAAATTTACTTATTAATGAACTTCAGATAATGTAAAGTTACTTCCGTTGAAGAACTAAAAATTTTTTAGGAATAAATTGCTTTCAACACGACAATCTTTCTCTGTTAGTTTGAGAAGGAAGAAGCAGATATGACAATGTAAAGAAAAATCGCTAACACCAACTTCTACGCCATAAAAACCATGACCCAGTCAAAATTTGTGATCGGATTGAATTTGGCGATTACGAACGATTATGCAAAATAAACAGTTAATATCTTCTTACTTTTAAACTAAAATTTAAACCATCATAGCGACCGAAGCAGCAAGCTTCTGGCTGCTGGCAGAGAGCGCAGATAACGCTCAGCAACGTATTTTGTTATTTCAAAAGAATGTTGTCAGCTATCAAATGCATTGATTTGCTGTTCCCTCATGTTAGTTTTAAAAAAATGTTTTCTCAACTGTCAAAAGCACTGTCAAGTTGTGCCATTGTGTTAATTCAAAAAATTGCTGTTTCAAATTTCAAAAGCACTGACAAGTTGTGCCGTTATGTTAATTCAAAAAATTGCTGTCTCAAATGTCAGAAGCACTGAAAATTTGTGCCTTCATCTTAATTCAAAAAATTCTCATTTCAAACTTCCTTTTATGGTACTGTTTCATCCGCGTCACAATTTTGACTGGGGAGCTACTGACAGCCTGCATAGAAGGAGGAGGGTCTTACCGTGGCCTGGAGCTTGAGGCGCTGGAGGAGCGTGGCGGGCGGGGCGGGCGCGGGGGGTTGTGGGGCCTGACACCGGCACAAGAGAGGCACAAGTTCAAAATTAATTATTGTAAGTGCGGCTGCATAGGTTTCATTATATGCTAAAAATACATCCGACTAGCATCGATTGATAACTGTGACAGCAAAACTCAGTGTTAATCATAAGCGTGAATATCGGTCACAAATGTTACTCATTCAAGAGTTCAACTAGTCTATGAATTTTCACCGACCTAATGTTGGTCAAAGTATTGAAGTTATATGTGTAGAGGATCCTTAGAATCATAACAGTGACTGCAACTCATAGAAATAAATATTTGTGGTGGAAACCGTGGCAACAGACTAGGAAATTGGGAAGGAATCAAATGATTGTGATTGATTTCCAATATAACCGATCGATGATTTTGCTGGATTTGTGATCGATTTCCATTATGATCGATCGATGAATTTGCTGGATTTGTTGTCGATTTCCATTATGATCGATCGATTGTTTTGCTGGATTTGTGACCGATTTCCATTATGACCGATCGATTATTTTGCTGGATTTGTGATCGATTTCCATCATGATCGATCGATGATTGTACTCGATGTGAAAGTCAATTCTAAGTTTAGGAAATGTTTCTACCTGCTATTGAAATGTACAGAGCATAAATAAGGATTTAAATTTAAATACAAGAATATATGAGTTTAATTTATTCATACTTATAAAAAATTCTATTCTAACTCAAAGTAAGCCATGCAAAGAAATTACTTCTCTTGAGGTTGTTGAAATCAGATTATTCAGACACAGGGCATGACATGTCTGTCTTGCCCTGTGCACATAGACATGTCTGTGTAACCTATGCACGTCACAAACAGAGGGTGTTTGTATTTGTTTCTGACAAGTTTTGCCACGCCTCCTAAGATTTCTGACGACCTCACTCTTTAATCGGGAGCAAGTCATGTATTCACCACGCGTCAAATATGCAGAAGAGTGGACAATTATTGCAATCCGATTGGTCTGTCCACAAGCTTATCCTCTGTCGATCCTCTTTCCTCGCTTTTTGAAATGAAGCCATTCTTACGCTTCTTCTGCTCACCCTCAGTTGCTGTATGATAGTCTTTTCATCCTTTCATTAATGTAGTCTCCTCGCACCATATTGATAATTCCCACTTCATTTCTCACATCCTCACATAATTTATGGTTTACCCTATAACACTTTTATTCTTCGATCTCTTCATTGTTTAATTCTCAGAATACTTTATTTTCCCTCATTCTTCATGTTCAAGTGCAGTCACTTTTTGCACAGTTTTGCTCCTCTGGCTTTCCAATGTCTAGTCATCTTAAGGACGATTTCGATATAGATTACGTTGGCCTTCATTCCCTCTGGAGACTTCAAGTAATATTCACGCTGATTCAAACATTCAAATCTCATATAACAGAGTTAATTTACGAATATAATTGCTACACATCGAATAGGAATGTTATCAATCCGAGAAAGAACCCACTGAGGTACTTCTTTAATACTTTGGGGAGCATCGAAAGAAACGTGGAAAGAATTACCTCGTGAAAATAAGAGTCAAGGTATTGTGACACTGAACGCACTTCAGTTTCGTCTGAACGTCAATTCCAGTAGTCACTTACACTCTCTGTAGCATGTTTCACCAGACTTATTTCCTCCGCTTGTGACGAGATGCTCAGGATTTGTCCGAGCAGCCCAATGCTCCAATCAATAAGACGAGAGGTCTGAAAATTCTCGGGCGCGATTCTTGAGTTTCTATCTTGCTGACATTGGAAAAAAATTGCTGAACAAGCATCAAGTTTTCACTGGCAACTCAGTTTTAGGTAAGAATTCATAAAATTTTCAAGAAAAGTTTGCTCATATCAAGTTCTATTACGGCCATATAGGAAGCGCAGGATCCTGTTGAATAAGTCAGTTTAAGGAAAGACGAAATTTTCTTTCCCCTGGCACCGCAGTACTCGAGTTCACATCTCTATCTGAATCAAACATAAGCGGATTACTTTAACACTACCTTTCCTTTAAGAGCACTACCGCCAAAACGTTTATAAGCGATAAATTGTGCAACGAATTTCGTAAATACTATTCTCCGTTGAAGTCAAGATCCATAATGACACACACTGCAGATGGCCGCTTCGCTGCTATTTGTTTGCTCGACAATAAATTCTCAGCTCTCTTGGGAAGCATTCACCAGCTCTTCAGAACTTCGAGAATAATGCTCTGAGACTTTGTGTACTGCAAATCAGGGTGGCTCCGTCCGAATTTAAGTCTAGATCTGACTCAGCGCAAGGCCAGTGTGTCTCAATGCAGCCAGCCTTGCAGACTTTCAAATTTGCAGACTCTTTTAAGTCAATTAAGTCGTGTTACAGCTGATGGCTTCTCAAGGAAAGTAAAATAATAAGCAACGTTCTCTAATGAGGTCTAATATATGTTTGTACACGAGGTAGAATAATGTTTTTGCTTCGTTGCTGAGAATGATGTCGCATTTGAGAAACATCAAAGTCGGTTTGAATTCGACATCGTGCTGCTTCTTCTTTGTTATTTTTAATCGCTAACCAAGTAACTACATCAATATTTGTGCCCACTTGCCACTGGTAATTTTATCCTCATCCATCATCCGAATTAGCCATCATCAACACCGTATCATAATTGCTGGATATTCATAATATCATTCATCTCAGACACATCACCTGTAACCACACATGATCATTATCTTTCGTAGACTTAATGATGCATACAAAACCTTTACGCACCACAATATAGCAATATCTTTACGGACCACATTCTAACAAAATCTTTACGGACCACATTCTTACAAAACCTTCACGGATCACATTCTTACATTACCTTTACGGACTACAATATTATAAAACCTTCACGGACCACATTCTTACGAAACCTTCACGGATCACATTCTTATAAGCCTTTGCGGACCACATTCTTACAAAACCTATACGGACCATATTCTAACAAAACCTTTACGGACCACATTCTAACAATACCTTCACGGATCACAATCTTGCAATACCTATACGGGCCACACACTATGACCCTGTGTTTCAGACACCCGCACTTGCGCAGCAGTGTTGTCCCGTCAGTTTTGCAGGCTTCAAGCTAGCCGGCGATGGCAACTTGAAGAAAGACGATCGTCATCTCCCCTCACTTGTGATTTCCTTACAACGCCATTGGATTTAAAATAATGTATTACGTTACAAATATGTGCATTATTATATTCTGTAGTTAACCATTCATTACTGCTTCAATATTTTCAGTAGTGATTGGTTAAAATTGTGCAGTATCATGCAATTGATTTGAAGTTCTATTTTTTGATCTTTCTGCATAGGTATCGAAGTTATCAAAAAATTTTAGCTATCAATAGTTGTAAAAAACATGTAGTTAATTTTCCTTAGGATGCAATTCACTAAATCACATTCGAGTTAGATGACTTTCTCTAGAAATCATTGATGATTATTGAGGCTTATACTTCTCTTAGACTGAATTTGCTTTGTAAACATATGTTATGCAAAAAAAAACAATTACTCCAAACAAAAAAAAAAAAGACGATGAAGACACAGAGAAAATTCTGGGCCTGCGGTAAGGGAGTGATAAAAAATATAGTGATACAAAAGGCATCACTTGGAACACGTACAGAGCGCGATCTCAGTCTCACACATTTTATTGATACAATTTTTTCCTATATTCTTTAACACATTCGCTACCAGCGGTCTCATGTTACAGTTAGGTTGTTGGTAGCAGAGTTTGAAAATCGACTGTACAGCTCGGATAAAAAAATTGCATCTTTCGTAAGAAGTGTGAAAATGTAGTAGCATGATGATATTTCACCATGTATGCTTAAATCTTTTCTAAAAAAGGTGTTGAAATGATTTAAATGGTGTTCATTCACAGCGATCCGTACATGAGCAATTTACCTAGCGATAAATCGGCAGTGAACGTATTAAAATAAAACATTTGTTTTCCTAAAGTATTATTTGGCTCTAATTCTTCATAATAGAGCACTTGATAGCCTTTGTCTTTGAGGGCACGGTGACATAATAGACACGAGAGCTTCTAACCACGGTAGAGGAAACAAGGTAGGTTCAAACCAGTCTTTTTTTCGTCGACTGCGTGGGTTCGCTGACGTCACGGGAAGGGACCAATATGCTCAAATTGCATCTGGTATCACTGCTACCCCCCCCAATCTGGCTCCACTATTGGCCGAACAACACGACGTTTTGGTGGCATCTTAAATTTTGTTTGAAATAAAGCTTTTCTGTTGGATAGTCGAGCAAAAGGAGGTATATTTTCTCCCATAGAAATGACCCTACCTTGTTTCCTCTACCGTGCTTCGCACCGAGCGTGGCTATGTTGTCTCCATCACGGTCCTAACAGCCAGCTCGGGCAGCAAAATGCAGAATGAATTTCTTCTTTAGACTAAATATTTGCGGACATTACCGTGTCAGTCAATCAGCAGGTTTTGGCAGGTTTTTAGATCATGGTTTTCACAAGGTTGCAAAACCAACGTGGAAATTTCAGCATCTAGGTTATTGGGTAATTCTACTCGATGATATTCTTTTACGTCTGCCAGCAGCCCGCCATGTGCGGAGTTTCTCAACCTCTTCCGAGAATGGCTGTTCAAGCGCAGGTTTATCACGAACTTTCGGATGATCAACCTGCAAATAATAACACACCATGCGTAGAAGCTCAGAATTAATATTCCGCTTGAGCGCCTCAACCCACAGAGCTACCGCTTTACTGTGGTAAGAGGTTGCGGTTTGTCCCACGGTAGCCGTGATACGCTCATTTCAACCCGCCGAGAGAATTAGTGTGAAAATGAAAGCTAAACAATCGACTTCCCGGTTCAACATCAACCTAGTCTACGTTCTCAAAAGTGTTACAAAGGAATCTGGCTACCGGTTACGGTGGACAATGTAAGACAAAGTGGATAATGTAATTCATCAACGTAAGACAAAGTCAGACACTCAACCCTCATTTCGTCATTTGGAAATATATCTCGGCGTCATTACCATCTATAGGACAGAAATTACGGACAGGCTTGACCTGGAGCGCAGAAAACAAGATTTGCTTTGGGTGCTTCGTATTCTTCAGGAGCTGAGGAGTTGCGCTCAAAGGCCCGTCTACACTATCCAACTTTTCGTCAATCGCCAACACACCAAAATGCGAACAAAAACATAAAATTTCCTAAATCGTGTCCAGATTGCGATTTCGGCGGCGTGAAGCCGAAGTACACTGGCAGTTAGTTTTTATTTAAATTAAATTAGCATCAATTGAATCTAAACCTATTGACATATTATGCTAAATATTTTACACGATACGTAGTTAATTTTGGTAAACACAATATCCATGCACTCCTAAAATTTAGTGTATTCTCGCGAAAAACACAATTAAATCGATAAAATAGGAAAAAAGACGTAGAAACTAAGCAATTACCAAAAACAATATCCATCCATAGCACATAAACAAGCGAGTGTTCGCTGTTTCTATGAAAGTTTGTGTTCAGAGTTTTCCAACAGTTTCGAAAACACGAACACACCGAAATTTGGGAGTTTTCCATCTGTGTTCGTGTTCGCGGACTGCCATGTCTAAATGGAAAACTCATGTCTGAAAGGATAAAATCTTATAATTTCTCTTTGTCACGATTTCCAGCAGACACATTAACTAAAGGCATCAAGACGTGAAATTGACGTCACGTAATAATGATAACATTTTTATTCTACATCAAAGCTCTGATTTTTGTGCTTCAACTTCCATGCTCATTCCGTACTTTTTCTGCTAAAATTATTCGATCAGTCCAGCCGGAACCAACTGAAATGAAACTCAGTCAATTGCTACTACCTGAATATTTGCATTCAATAAAAAGAACGTATCTTCTGTTTCAGTGTACCGAGTTACAGAGGCAACTGATGAAGCACTAGCGGTGCGCTCACTAGACGCAAGAAATGTTATCAGAACAGAAGCGCACGATGAAGAGAGCAGAAGTAAGAAGCAGAGCATAAGATCAGTCTGAGGAAATGCGCGGCCGGCCGGGGAGTAAACAAGCTCACGGACGCCAGAGGAGGTCGAGAGCTGGATGGGAGATAGAGTTCCCAGCTTTGACTTTTTTCTGGTCAAAAGTTAGATATTTGTCCATTTTCCAAGAGAGCTTCACTCTGCTGATCATTCAACATCTGGCAACTCTGTATGCTCGTCAGATTTTAACAGGAGGTTTATTTTAATTGAAAAAAAATTAGAATAAAAGCCAGAAAAACGTAAATCTCTTCGGCGATTGCCCTACTGGCTCATTTTTTTATCAGATGCATTTCAGAGCGTCTTGTAATAAGTCCACTTTCCAACGTGAATGAAATTTATAAAAATATCGAAATCCACTCAAACTGAAATGGCACTATCATCAGTTCTAACACATACGGCATTCATCCAGGTATTCAAAAATGAATTTATAGCTATTTGCACTCGCTCATATGCACTCGTCTAACTTCTATTTGCAGCCCACGTCCTCTTCTGAAATTCTGTGTACCTGTTTTAGAAAATAAAACTTTCAGGGTATCGTTTGTGACAGAGGAACTCGAGGCTTCTTGACTATACTACTTTTATAGATAAATTGTCGTCCTGGCGGTCGCAATCGAACTGAACTTCACAAGACCCTGCTGCTATGTCCTTATGAAGCCCCTGAGTCAATACGCAATCTAGACTTTTATTTTAAAGAGGCTGAAGTCTTAGAAATGATTCAATAATAAAATATACTCTATACCTACGGAGACGTTTGTCTAAACTTCATTTTTGACTGCATTGGTTATGACAAGGTAATATGTAGACTCATGTTTGTGTGTGCATTGAAATAACCACCTATTGCTTTCCGGTAATCAGCAATAATTTGAGCATTAAATTAGAGATCATTCTGGGAAGCTGAGTTTCTCTTCTATCTATTCAAGTTTTGCTTCAAATTTGGCAGAGCGCTTTTAATATTTCGAGTCACACATATTAAACATGTAAGCGAAAAATCTTTCATAATATGGTTGTGCTTTTTTTAGCCTTCCATGCAGCGCAACTGCAGGCGCGTGTCGCAGTTAGACTCCGGCCGCACGTCTCGGCACTCGCGCTTATTTGCATCGGGAGAGAAGGTGGACAAAAATTTTGTCGCACAGAGAAAGAATTTGTCGAGGTTCTCATCCACCATATTGCTCCAATTTTAGAAAAATTTGCAGCCTACTGCGCTCCCTATCTTTTTTTCACCACGTCTTTATTCGGGCGACTTTTTAGAGTGACAATAAAATGCGGCAACGTCAATGATGTCATCCAGAGATTTCAAAAGCTAATCTTTCGTTGATAAATAATAAAAAACAGAAGTTTGAACATTTTTGAAGGCTAATTGGAATTATGACATATCATACTACAGTGCAATGGACTTAAGAGTTTAAATTCAGGAACTAAATGTCATAGTCGATGATAGCTTGCCATTAACGCTGTACAGGTACGAGCTAGAATAATCCCTATACGGAAAAGTTGTAAACACTCACAATCACCTCATGAGAAGGCATGTATTTAGAAAGCTTTAAGTTCTAAATGAGCTGCATGGTCAAATGCAAGGGTTTCTGTGAAATGTTAAAATGTTAAAATGAACATCATGCGGGAATTCAAGTTCAGAAGTCACCCATAGGGTATATAAGTCTTGAATTTTATCGTGGTAATCCATATACCACGATATAATTCAAGACTTATATACCCTATGGGTGACTTCTGAACTTGAATTCACGCATGATGTTCATTGAGAAATTATTTAACAATATGGTAATTTTGTCCATAAACTCAGCTTACGATGCAGGGTAAAATACAGTTGGTGTAAAAAGATACATGGTTTTTCAATGTTTGACAAAGTTATCATTCGGTATAGAGCTCTGATTGAAATCCTTACGACGTCAAAATGTCCAAATTGTGTCCGGTCTACAGTTTGGATGATGAGGTTCTCCGTCGGTAAAGGAAACAGTTAAGAATTTGAGCAAATTTTAAGATGCGTTGCTCGAGAAGGCTAACGCAGAGCTTATAAAAAATAAGAATCTGTGTATCATAAAGTTCTAATAAATTGTATGGTAGTATTTGCATATTTTAGCTTTACATGGGCCACTCGGCTATATTAACGAAAGCCCTCATAGGTTACACACATCACCGTTTTCACAGACAATTGAGTGGAAAAGATCAGCTCACGTGCAACACGCTGGAGTCGTTATGCGTCGCTGGCTCTCAGTTTCTGTCAAGTTCCTGACTAGGGGAATAAATGACACAAACAAACTACTCAATAACGCATCGTCGCTGTCCTGACCATCGTCATCAGATCTCTACGATCCTCAGCCAGTGAAACCGAGATATTTTTTGCCCTTGGCAGCCATCGCAGCCGACGATAATTGTCCGACCAGCTGTCACTTTTTGGGTCTTCGTCTCAAGACCTCAGGACCCCATCCAGGGAAGGACTTCTCTGATGAAAATCCATGCTTTGAAAACCGGGCACTGTCGTTCTGTTGTGTCAACTTATCTAAACAGGAGCGTGAATATCAAAACAGGCGCATTGATATCAAAACAAGAGCATGAATATCAAAACAAGAGCATGAATATCAAAACAAGCGCATGAATATCAAAACAAGCGCATGAATATCAAAACAAGAGCATGAATATCAATACAAGTGCAGGAATATCAAAACAAGCGCATGAATATCAAAACAAGAGCATGAATATCAATACAAGTGCAGGAATATCAAAACAAGCGCACGAATATCAAAACAAGCGCATGAATATCAAAACAAGCGCATGAATATCAAAACAAGCGCATGAATATCAAAACAAGCGCATGAATATCAAAACAAGAGCATGAATATCAATACAAGTGCAGGAATATCAAAACAAGCGCACGAATATCAAAACAAGCGCACGAACATCAAAACAAGCGCATGAATATCAAAACAAGCGCACGAATATCAAAACAAGCGCACGAATATCAAAACAAGCGCACGAATATCAAAACAAGCGCATGAATATCAAAACAAGCGCACGAATATCAAAACAAGCGCACGAATATCAAAACAAGCGCATGAATATCAAAACAAGCGCACGAATATCAAAACAAGCGCATTGGATGGGAATGGCCTGCTGATCTCCTGGTCGCTGGAGCCTATCGATATCGCGACGCTGCGCTAAAAATTGTAAGAGGTGTGATCTATGCCATCCATTTCGGGAGAGGGACAGATGTTATCACTTCCAAAATCCTATCAGGCTCAGGCAAAAAGTGAGACTAGGGAGTGGGACAATATCCCTCAGCATGGTAATGGCTTTTAGTTTTTCTTAATAAAGCCAAGAGCTTAGGAAAAAAAGAAAGGGGAGCAATGCAACTCATGACCATGCCATGCCCCGCAAAAAAACATCGTTTATTTTCTCGTTCATCAAGCGGTGATCCGATGTTTTAGAATCAGATTGATTTGCAAGGTCGAAAGCCATAAAGCATCACCTTTCTTCGTACATAATTTTTTAGGATTCCTCAAGTTTCTAAGAACTGATATCACTTGTGATTTCCTCCTTCTTTGGGGTCAAATGAGGTAATGCCATGGTTAACGTCATTGCATTTTATGTGTGTGCGAGTGAAAAAGAAGACGCTGGACGTAATGATTCGCAGACAAGAGGCTATGGAGGACGTGCTATTAAGGATCCAAGCCCTTAAAGTTGCTGGAGACTCCATCCCTTGGCCGCCCCCTCCTGGCCACCAAATGCTATTGATCAGTTTGGTGTGCATCAGTGGCCGAGTTACATTCTTAAAACTCGTCAAAAACTCGGTCATTCTCTTAGACGAGCGTGCGCATTTTATGCTGCATCGAGCTCCTGTTTGAGTTACGACCAAATTAACTTCTTTGCAGCAGGACTACGATGTGTTCCGGAAGGATCATTGGCAAGATTCCTTTCTTAAAAAGCCTCAAAATTGGAAGCGATAAGCGGGCAAAAAATGGGATAGCGACGCTGTAACTCAGCGGCACTCATGAATTGGATTATGGCTCAGGGCTCTGAAGAAAAGCCCGAGCTTATATACAGACCAGCGGCAGGTTGCGTTGAGGCACGCTCCATTTTATACCCTTAGGTAAAAACAAAAATGGCTGTTTTTTTAAAGTAGGCTAATAACCCTTACCGCCAGCGGAATCTTTCTTAAATTTTAAACGAAATTTTAAAGTAATAACCAATACTGTATCTTTTCAATAGCCTTCAAGCTTGCTCGTATTTCCCTATTCATATTTATTTTTTGAAGGCTGTGTTTCTCATTCTTTTTAGCACAGCGCGTCGTTAAAATTCTCACATTTGGTGCATCTACAGCTAGATAAAATTTTAAATTAATGCGAAAGTGGCTAATGACAACAATACAAAAGCGGAATACAACTGTACCGGGTGTCCCAAAAAAATGTCCCCGACTTTTTAATTGATTATATCTCCGCTTTAAATTAACATATTTGAATTGTTTTTCTTACAATGTAGTAATTTTTGTTTTCTTTACGAATAATTTAAGTTTTGAAAATCGTTCAATTTAATTTATTTTAATTTAACGCACGTCGTGCGTCCCATTGCGTCAGTAGTTCTTTCAACACGTATCATATACTCGTATTTTTTTTAAATGCAAAATCATGATTTGGATGCAGGTATACGTACAGAGTATAGCAGTCCTATATAATCACCACGAACGTGGTTAAAACCTACAAGGAAATGATCGACCGACAAAGCACACTCCATAACAAATTTGTATAATCTCAGTTCTCAATAAATTCCACTGTACCAAAATTTTGTCGCTTTTCGGATGATGTAATGTTCTTTGTATCTTTCCCTATATAAGGTTGCAAACGTGAATTTTATCAGATTATATTCATTGATTAATTATTTTGTTTTCAACTGGCTAACGTTTATATTTTTATATTGGTAAGCGGTTGGACACTTACTTAGGAGAGCTGCACCTACAGGCACTGGAGTGTCTGGATCTTATAATGGAGGCAGCTCGATTTATCGTCTATATATAGTTCCGCTCTGGAAGTAACTAGAGCAACTTTCAAAATATTTATAGTGGAAAATTTTACTTTATGAAGAGACTATCAATATTTATGGTCCAAATACGAGCTTGCAACGCTCAAAGAAAGCAAACGATGTGAAATTTGCCGGTAACTGAAGTACGCGTGGGATCTTGAAAAGAAAAAACATTTCTAACAAATTGGTTGCTTAAAAACACGAATGGATGCTATGAGTTCGAAGTGAAAGCTTCACGAAAATCAAGTGAATTGAAAATCGCATAAAATGGTTTCCACGAATTAAAGTTTCAGTATATTGAACCCTTCAGACTAAAATGGCGCACAAGAAGCATTTAGAGTAAAGGAAAAAATACTAGAGGTCCTCTCACTGAATAGTCTGTCAGAATTGGCAGACCAGGAAGCTGAAAACACCGTGGTTGCTGCAGAGTGAGTATACGTTCAAGAAGCCTTCAGCTACGTTAATTGAACATTGTTTTAAAACTCGACATGCAAAACTATTTGGTATCTATTAATTCAAATGCACTGCATAACTTGATTGGAATTACACGCGTGGGTAAATTCTGCCTCGAACTGTCTTGCTCGAATTGAAGAAATGGTTTCGAAGTCCTTGCGAGCGATGCTAATGTGTTAGTTAGTTCTTAACATAGCAGGGACGGAAATTCTAAACCCTAACTTCCCTTGAGTTGTGGCACCCAAGTTTCTCGGTTTACAATTGTCTCTTCAGAATAAAAGCGAGCAAAACAACACATAACGAGGAGAAGGCGCGAAGAGAGGCTCCCTTTATTTCTTGATACGTCACAAACTGGGAGAACATTGACGTTTTTGAGGTTGTTTTACTACGCTCAAGGGCCGAGTTTAGGTTAAAAAATCCACTGCGATGAAAATCATCACAACATAAAATATAGCGGAAATCCGCTCACAATTATTTGTAAAAAATTATGAAAATGCACTGATTATTATCAACGGCACAAACAGATGAAAATTCACTAACAATACAGTAAAAAAACGACGAAAAAAGGATGAAAATTATCTGTACCAAACGACGAAAATCCTCGGACTTTGACCATGGGCTTTTAACACATAAATAGAAATATTCAACTTGTCATCAACAAAGTAGGGATATTCTAACATGATTAGCATTTTTAATCAGTTTCAACCCCAAAACCGGGGAAAATTTAGCTTCATAATGTGAGTGTAAGCTGAAGTCTAAGTTGTGAGCTGCTGCCTGCTCAAAATCATTGTATTTTAAGACACTAATTGATTCACTCATATTCAAAAGACAATTGTCATTTTTTTAAATGTATTTGAAAATCAATGTTGCGAATATTAATACAAATGTTTGTTAGGTAACATCATTTGGAGTAAGATTATTAAGGTGTTACCCACAAAAATAGTTAGACAAAGAGTATTTAGCACTGAAATTTTATAAGATCATCGAGATTTAAGTATTTTTTTGTAGGGCTTTACTTCAAAATTAGATTAGTTTCATTTGATTCTTTTTTTCCTTATTTGTTCGAAATTACACCTATTTGTCGACCCAGGAGTGATATAGAGACATTATTAATATCTTTCGGTTCGCAAAACACGTGTGCTGCTTCCAGGTTTGGTAGAATAAGAAAAAGTTTAGCGTGGATTTTCAATGGGATACACACAATTTGATTCTTAAAATTCAGTACAGGATAATCGATATCTTAAAAGACATAAATGCATATCTAATGAAAAGAAAGAAAAGAAAAGAGAAAAAAACACTTTATTTCCAATATAGATGGTACAATGAACTTATCTTTCGTTTTTATGCGCACACAAAACTTAATGGCACTATGTCAATCAGTTATTACTAACTAGAGTCATTTTCTCTAATTTTTAGGTTGTGATTCTTTGGGTTCTGGAACTCGGGGCTCAATTAAAGTTGTTATGGGTTAATTAGAACGATAATAGCCGGGGCAGAAGACGTGCGAGCGCATTTCACTACGGTTATGCTACACTGAACAGTCAGAAAGCAACGAAAAATAATGGTTATAAACTTTATTCATCGACGTAGATGTCTGGTACTGACGACCGTACAAGGTTACGCCCGAGAGCGGCTTACTGAGATGAAGGATTAAAGATTTCGCATGTTTTTAATCCAGCGAATGTTCCACGATTTATCTTCCAACGTTCAAGAGATGGGAACATCGAACGCAATAGAACGAGCTACGGCTGCAAGTAGTCGAAAGCTGGCGGTGCATAATAACCAGCCGGGATTGGCGTCTGCAAATATTCCAAATATCTGCCTGTTTTTGAGCGTCTAACAGCAGGCTCTCGTGACTTGTATGGTAAGTATAAAATCGTAGGGAATCCGTTTTATGGACTTCAAAATTGAAAGTGCTTCATGCGCAATCTTTTGCTAGCGAAGATTTCTGAGTTTGTTAAGAAACAGAAGCATTAACTTCATGGGCCACGAACACACATGCACCAAACGTTCAGAATAATATACAAAAATTGCACGGTTAGAACGACAAGTAATTCTCCAACGCTCGCGATGCTCTTCGTTCAAGTTCAGCACTTTTTGTATGAGTGTTTACATATGGTAAAAATAACAAATATTTAATATTTTATCAAAAAATATTGGTTAACAGTGCTCAAAAAACTAACAAAGTTGTGATACCAGTTGAGTGCTGCATTTTCTTATAGTTTGTAAGCAATAAGTATATTTATGCATAAGAAGAAACAAATACTGAAATCAATTTACTCTTTATATAATAGCGATAATTCCTTTTAAAATTAATCATTTTATTCATTAAATCATGCGTCAATGATTTGCTTGTTTTTCAACAGTTTCTTATTTGAGTTTTTTCTTGAATTAAGATTTAAAGGTCTCGTTTGTGCTTGAGTTTTCAAAAAATGGCACAAATTTTTGACGTGGTTTAAGTCTAGAGACGTTAAGTTGAAGGAATTTTAAATCAGTTATTTTTCAGGAAATCCACCAGTTTTTTGAGAATTTGACGTCCTGTTTATTTTGCCCTAATGGCAACCTAAAGATGACATCGCCGATACGGATGAGTAGAGTGCAGGCGTCAGGTGTGAGCGACTACGTATTACGCCAACATAGCAATCCTAATTAAGAAGTTTTACGATGAACGCGTACAAAATTTCTACAACTCACGCTTAAACATTTAAAATCCTTACTTTTTTAAAGTCAGTTTTTCGCTTTTATTGTTGAGAAAAATTTGCTATTTTCTTTGCATCAGAAGCTTTTGTTTTTTCTACGTAAAACGAAGAAAACACTGCACGGTAGTGAAGCTAGTGCACGTATGGCAAGTCCTTTATTTGTTGGAAGCGTGTTTAGAAAACACTTCATGTTGTACCGATATTTACTTTCTTGTATTGCACGTGTGAGCAACAGCAAATATTTTTCAAAAATGTTGATTTTGAAAACTCTATTAACGCAACAGAAATTCTTCACGGTCTGTAATGAACCCTCAACTTGAAATTGAAATGCTTCAAGTTCGGAGATAATTAGTGCCTCTCTGCAAATTATCCACCCACATTCACTGAATGTTAAAGGGAGCTCAATATTTGCCCAAAGTTTTGATATATCGACTCCTATTTTAGGACCACGTTTGTTTTCGAGAAAGAAATGACATCCTCCGTGAGCAGCTGAGGCAAAATTTTCTAACTTTTTTTGACGATATTCACCTGGTTTTAAAACAATTAACGCCGTTGTAAGAGCGTTACTGGCAACTTGAGTTTTGAGTCGACTTGGGTGCTCGACCTGCTACGGCCTGTAATGCCTCTCTTTTGATTTTGTAAAACTTGCGACGTCACTTGTGCCGATAAATATTTTTAAATCCGGTCTTAATCTCGTAGCACAGTTTTGCATTCCTAATTCTACCAGGATTGATGACCAGTAAATTAATCTTTGTAACGTCGAGCATACCTCAAACCTCAAACGTAATGTGCTTCAGATTTTCTGTCCTGTTTTGTAAGCGCAAGAGAGACGTAAAATTCGTAGAGCGTCACTCCTTTATACGTCGATGTCACGTTACGACAGAGAGTTTGTTCTCTAAATTTTGTGCTGGCGACTTTTTTTCCTATTGATCAGTGCAACCTCAGAAGCCATCACAACCAATGTAAAACTTAAAAATCGTAATGGTATCATTTTCTTTCAACGAAAGAATTAAACCTTCACTCCAAAGAGAAAACTCTTATGCTCTTCCCTGAGCCATTGCATATATAAGTAAAACTCCGTTATATGAATGCATGAACACTAACTGTTCATTTTATATATCTCACACAGGTAAATCTTCGCCATATTGATGCAAAGTGTTAATATTAATGTATTGTTGATGCGATAACCATCAATCTTCCTCGCATCAACGCGACATTCGTAATCTTCATTTCATCACTTCGCTGCATATCATAAATCTTCAGTTCGCCTATGCAACACTCGTAAATCTTCATTTCGTCAATGAAACAGTCGCAAATCTTTTCCGTATTAATGCAACGCTCGCAAATCTCCATTTCGTCAATGCAAAACTCGTAAATAAGCATAACGAAAAATGGTGCAAAATTGCGCCATCTTAGTGGGTAATTTGCAAAGTTTTCTTCGAAAAGCCGAGCGATTACGGACATGAGACTGCAATAAAGTTCAGTCTCGAGGTAATGAGCTTATCTTCCTTAATTAGCGAGCCTTTACAAGGACACCCAAACTGTCCAACTTCTTCATAAGGCCACTATTTAATTCTCAACTTCGAGCCAATGATAATTTAATAGGCAACTTTGATCGTGGTCAGGGCGATGCCTCAGTGTAATGTACTGTGAGGCATGAGATCAGATTCTTCACCCGACGAGACTGTGGAGTATCGATCCAAACATTCGGAAAAGTTAATGGCTCACTCTAAAATAACATCGAGTGAAGTTCCTCCGTAGCTGGAAAATATAAAATAAATTCCTACGACATGTTTATGTTTGAATTTCACGATATTTTCTCATATTTGCTCCTAATTTTGCTGATGTTCCCCATAGGAAATGCGTTCGCCTCCATATCGTAAGAATTAATATTTTTAAACTTATAAGAAATATTTTCAGCAACTCGTTGACTGTGATAACTGTTTACAAAAAATCCCAATGTATGAAAAAGCATAGTATGTTACTTGCTTGTTTTGTAGTACTTGTCCATCCCTGCTGCCCCTCTGTAACCTGGAGATCTGAACACAGGATGGTCACTAAAAATTTCTGTTCTTTTTCTATTGCAGTTTACATTTACTGATTTAAATTCACTTGGATGTTATTTCCCAAAATAGAGGAATCGAATGAAATTAGGGACCGTTTAAGCACTTTTTACCAATATATTTGACCGCAACGCAGAGAAAACCCCGACATTTTTTTCGTCGGGGATACGGTAGTTATTTCAGATCTCCTTGTACACAATGAACCAGCGTTTATTTAATGGTTGCTTGCTAGAGTTTCCGACTAAATTCCCATATAAAATTCGCAGAAAAGTCTCTCACACGTGTGATAAAAAACGAATAGTCAATATGTGAGGTTAACAAATAGTGCAAGTCCTTCACGTGATAAAGTAAGCAGTAATTTACTCAACATTTCCGAAAACCCCGCCAATCAATTAAACTTGATATCTCTGTAGTCTTTAACACGTGAAGAGCTTAAAATATTTCATGTGAGGTTAAGTATTTGAAAGACATTCGCAGTTTGACTGCACACTGTCAAAGTTTTGTCCTCTGATACTTGGGAAATTTTCTAGGATCTTTTTGCTCTTCTTGAAAAAACGTATGGGGCGGCCAACTTATTCTGGCTGGCGCGCCGCGTTTCTCCTTTGAACTCACATAAGCTATTTCGCCCTTCAAATTACGCGATGGAAGACTACATTTACTTTTATGAGCTCAAATAGCACAAAAAAAAATACCCGAAACACCCGTAAATATCGTACAGTCCGAACGCTACACCATGTATTTGTAACAAAAGTGTCATGTTTCGTTACAATGGGCGTTCGGCTGGCGAACTTCTGCAATGGCTAGCGATTAAAATCGATAGTACAGCATTGAGGCAGTCTCGGCAAAAGTCGAGGGAACGTTACACGGATTGCTCTATTTCTCTTTCATTGTTTTCCAATAGCCCGGCCTCACTCATGACCCCATTTGGGGTTATGGTTCCCCATTCGGGGGCCTCGGTTGCAGCCACGCAGCCTCAGGTCTTCGAGGGCCTCTGGGCCCTTTCAATATTGATACGGAGCTCGGCGAGGCCTGCTGCCGGGCCCAAATTGCCGCACAACAGTGGCCAGTTTTGCCTGCGGTGCGGGCCGTACCTTGTCTACGTTGCCTGCGCCACGGTGCAAGCCACGAGGCCTGGCTTGATAGGAGCCTCTTCCGGACAGATAGGCAATAAGTTCCGGGAAATGTTATGATTATTTTGTTAGAAAGTTTAGCTGATTGCAATTAAGATTCTATTCCGGTTGTTTGAGAGCGGCCTTCGAAATGGCTGAAGTAAATGTTCTTGAATGGATACTGTAAAAATTAGCTGCTTGATTGATTTGAACAACGTAGGTAATTTTTCAAAGAAATTTGCATTTTTTATAATACCCTGTGACTACACGTATTGAATGACAATCTCTGAGAATTTGAAAGGAAAAATCATAAAAATCTTAAGGTTTCCTGAGAGAATTATATTTCATCCATAAATCCAGAGACTGATCATTTGTGAACGAGAAATTGCTCACAGTATGAAACATGCATCTGTAGTTTAACACTCCAAATCGCTTGGACATGTGGTCGAGGGTGATATACACCCACAATTGCCAAGATTTCTGTGAATTACTGTTTGACGCACACAAGTGTGTCAAGATTAAACTGAGTGCAAAGGATAGTGCAGTAATGTAGAATAGTAATTATTCTTTTAAATTGATCTCTATAACTGAAGGTCAATATAGTTTGCATGTTTCTTTAAATAACTGCGCATTGGAAGGAAAACAACACAAAGCATCCGCTTTCAAAGTAGCAATAAGATGCTCTAAGTAGTCCTGAATTTTTTCGCAAGCGACTCTACTGCTTCTCATTAAGCAGTACAACCGTAAAAGAAATCGAATGTTCACAGTATTTACCACCTGAAATGATATCGCTATTATGCACAGGAACAGGCTACGCTATCAAGAAGAAAAAGAAAGTCTATTTTCTCACGGAAATGTCTTGCCTCCGTGAGCAAGAAGCGCTCGTTCCCACACCAAACTGCAGTCACTTTTACTTAGGAAGACAGTGCCACGACAGCAATAGCAACCAACGAATTTAAATGAAATAAAACAG
Source organism: Morinoia aosen (assembly GCA_030386875.1). Classification (NCBI taxonomy): domain Eukaryota; kingdom Metazoa; phylum Arthropoda; class Malacostraca; order Amphipoda; family Talitridae; genus Morinoia; species Morinoia aosen. Next base: position 57,643,754 of record CM059561.1, on the reverse strand, counting down.
CGTTGACTCTGCTCAGGTCGGCTTCTGAAGAATTTAATAGGAGACTTTCCCGAGCGCCAACTCACTTGGGCTGCTGCTTCCTCAGCCTTCAATTGATGAACACTTTTCTTTGGAGATATTTATTTTTATTGTTGTATTCGACGTCCGAAGTGAAGGAAAGGTTCGGATCTAAGGTGTTGATCAAATTTGAAAAATAAATTTGTGAATTTTCTTTCTTATTCTGTTTTTATTAAAATTTGAACGGAATTTTAAGCATTGGGTCTCCGAAATTTTGCGAAACTACGGTGTGTATTATGCGTTTTCTGTAAATAATACGGCTCATTTTATACATAAACCGAAAAAAAAGTTTATGTTATGCTAATACTGTAAATAGCACGCTGTGTGTAACTCATAATCCAAAAATATTACGATTTCGGTTATGCCCAAATAAAAAAATGCTATTTATGTTATATGTAGTCTGTGAATAATGATGCAAATGTTATTCCTAAACCGTAAACAATCTTGTTCGATTTTGGTACCGATCAAGAATTTGAGAATTACCAAAAAAGAATTTGCATAAACTGTGAGAAAAGACGTATATGATGTTTAACACTTAGACTGCGACCTACGCCACCGGTGGTACACGGAGGTAATTTCACAATGCGGCTGACCAGCCAGTAGTTGCAAACTCAATTTTCATACATATTTAATCAAAGTTAAATGAAGGCATGATCCTGTTCATGTTTGGTTTTTTCCAAGTAACTTACTACAATTCATATTAAATTTGAGTATGGTGCTGAATTTACTATTTAGTAGTCGCAGTCAAAGTGTTAAGCCGGAAACTGTACAGCTTAGATTGTGCTCATTCTAATTCTTCCAAATAAAACCGACACTCATTCCATCGTATCAGGTGAGTGTAAGACATCGCGCACACGGCGCTGCAGCCGATGTCAACACCACGATCTCAAATGTTAACACTCAGTTTAATATAGCACCCTCCAATGTTAACACTGAGTTGAATATAGGACCCTCCAATGTTAACACTGAGTTGAATATAGGACCCTCAAATGTTAACACTCAGTTTAATATAGGTCCCTCCAATGTTAACACTGAGTTGAATATAGGACCCTCAAATGTTAACACTCAGTTTAATATAGTATCGCATGCAACGGATTGAAGCAATAGTTACTTGTATGTTTTAAAATTAACAAGAAAGAAAAACAAGCAGCATTGCAATAATTGCATTATATTACGATAATTACATTACAATAGTTGCATTTCATTACAGTAACTGCATGCACTCAAGACAGCTTAAAATGCAATACATACTAGGATTTCATTGCGAAATTGTTGTTGCATCCTCAAACATTATTGTTTGGAACCTCTTTTTTCAAATTTTTCAATGCAATTTTACAACGACGGAAAGAAAACAAAGGCTCTCATGAATGCGTGCACGTTATTCGCCACGGTTGTTACTGTATACTTGAATTTTTCATAGTCTTCGTTGACACTGAGCTTTTTTTATCATATGCTACCTAAATGCACAGAAGAACCTAAACTGTAAGCCAAAAGCAAGTGATTTTGAAAGTAAATCACCCTCTTAGTTTTTTTTTTGTTTTCGTTTCCCAGTTTCTTGACGTGAAAAATTAAATTTTTAGTTAACAATTAAATTTTATCTTACCTTAAAATTCTATTTGCCGCACAGAGCACTCATGGCCAAACTTCAAAGTGACATGAGCGTTAGAGCCCCACACACACCTGCACGAGCTACGGACCAAATCTAGACGCCGGTGCACTGAAACTGGCGGGCAAGACACGGTTGCAGTATCATCGTCATCAAATACTGAGCAAACGCAGTAAAGCTTGACATTTTGGAAAAATGTTACTGTTTTCAAGTGCAAGCTTATTTAGTGCTTGAGAGTCGAAGAAATATGTGTGCTGACCACTGTCAGCCTCATGTAAGGGTGCAGGACTGTGCAAGTGAGCGATGCTTCCATTCTCGTCTGCTTGTGAAGGCTCCGGAGCAAGCACGCCGCATCTCAGTCTCACACAGGGAGGTGAGCACAGCAACTAAGCCTGAAATAAATAATAATTTTTCCTTCTGGGAGGATACTGCACTTCTCAAATTCTGAGAGGCAGCCTCATCGCTCTAAGAATTACTACCTTTTTAATTCAGGACATGAAAAGAAAGGGAAAATAATGTTATTTGTGTGTCAGAAGCCGAGCACTGGAGGTGCAGATATGGCGGGAAATGTTCAAAAATTCCGTGGAATAAATGAAGAGGAAGGCCATGAACATGGACTCTCATTTTCAAGTGAAAAATATCGTATTTAGTACTGTTGTAGACTATGATCTTGGCAGAAAATGAATTCTTCAAGCAATCAAATTTTCAACATTCTATGGACACGGATTGTGCATGTGAGATGATTTCTGCGAAATCCAAAAATTGCGCTTTAACTGCTAATCAAATTTCTTTCAAAATTTGTTGTGTCCGAGAATTAATGAATAATTTTACTTAGACAATTGTCGTTGCATTTAAACGAAGATTGCTTTGAAAAATTTTGAATAATTTTTGGAGAAAAATTCTTTCACCTCAGATTTAACTCTCATTGACACGACTCAACAATTTTTTGATAACTGAGCATTTTACAACGCTAAATGCGGTAAAAATTCGATGACGGCAGCTTAAGGGTGGCCTCATTTTTTCAAGGGAAAATCATCGATTCACTAGCCTCAAGAACTGATGGAACTCGACGGCGGCCACGTCCATCATTCTTCAACAGGTCGCCGATGCTGCGGTCGGTGATATGAAAACCCTGGAGCATATTGGCTCAGCCATCCACAACAGGCCGTTGCCTGTAATCTAGGTACGGAATTGGCTCAGCCATTGACGAGACGCCGTTGCCTGCAATCTAGATGCGGTATCGGCTATGTCATCCAAACAGGCCGTTACCTGTAACCTTGGTACAGAATTGGCTCATCCATTGGCAGGAGGCGTTGCCTGTAGTCTAGATACAGTATTGGCTCAGCCATTCAAGCTGGTTGTTGCCGGTAGTCTAGATACAGTATTGGTTAAGCCATTTAAGAAGGTCGTTGCCTGTAATCTAGATGCAGAATTGGTTAAGCCATTCAAGCTGGTTGTTGCCTGTAATTTAGATGCAGTATTGGCTAAGCTATTCAAGCTGGTTGTTGCCTGTAATCTAGATGCAGTATTGGTTAAGCCATTTAAGAAAGTCGTTGCCTGTAATCTAGATATAGTATTGGCTAAGCCATCCAACAGGTCGTTGCCTGTCTCCCTAAATGCAGCATGCTTGGCCACTCAATGCATGCGTTCTCTGTGAACATAATTTTTTTTCAAATTTCTTGCTCAAACATCATATAACATTCTACCGAAATGAATAATCTAAAATGAAGCATCAGTCTCCCTTCTCTCAGGGACCATCATGTTTACAGCTTAACAAAAAGACAAATCTGCCTTCGCGATGCGTTCTAATAAAAAAACGAGTTGCATATAAATCCTCTAAGGCGAAAGAAATGGATGAGCGCGGGCAAAATTTCGTCTCGTCGCGAAGAAATGCGGGGCCGGCGGCGCGGTGCACGTCGTGGTGCGCAGATAACGGCGGGATTGTGGATCAAAGGCTGGAGCGCGGATGCCCTGCACTCGTCCGCCGGCCCTCAGGGTCGATTTTACTTTGTCAACGCGTCCTGCTGACGGACGGCCGCATCAACATTCAATGTTGGAGGCCAAAAACGCAGAAAAAACATCCTGGGAGTTGTGAGGGATTTCACGAATTTCAGAGAAACGCGTAAAACACAGATTGTAGAGCCCTATTGGAGAACTTCTACAGGAAACGGATGCGTGGAACCTTAATAGGTTCTGCCAGAGCTCAGGAAAATTCTTAAAATATTCTAAAATAGGTGTAAAGAAAATTCAATCATTATCAATTTCTTTAACAAATGGAACTGCGCACAAGTGAAGCGTAAGGCTTGTCGTCGATAATTCTAGTTTTATTTGCTGTCGAAAAAATTACCGGTCCTTACTTTTGAATCAACTGTCCTATAGAACGGTTGCACAGTGCTGAATTGTCAGCAAATATTGTCTACAGCTCGCAATATAACATGTCTGATTTGAAAACTACGACCCATAAACGGAGAAGTGAAAAAACTCCCACAAAACTGAACGTATCTTTTATTTCTAAAACAGCATTCAAGAAACTATTCGTCGAAACACTGCAGATAATGTAGGAGAAGACGTATAAATAAACACAAAAATAAAAGTTCACAGTGCACATCTTCAATTGCTCTCCCTTTGCAATGACAAGCAAATGCTTGAGCTGGTGGTAGCTGATCCGTTCTCGTTGTCATCTGTGCTTCTCCTGTGTTTGGAACATCAAAATCAGTCATTCAATTTCATTTATAAGCTGCTGAAAGGCGTCGAAGAAAGACGAAGGAGAGCCCCACTATCGAATTCATTTGAATTGCAAATATTGCTGCAGCAGTGACGGTACCATCGTCCCACAACGGGTTGGCTTTGTTTCATGCCAGCCATTGATGAAAAACCAACGTCCCTACATTAATATGAAGTGCTAGACAGTAACTAACATAGATTTTCGATTGAACTCTCTTTACAACATGCATATGAAAGATTGTATACGTCCTCACAAAGCTTTACTAATAATATAGTGCTCATGGAAAAGTGTGGTTCACTATCAGCCCTACTCTGGACCTCAGCACTATTTGTCCCATATTTTATCTCTAATTAAATGGCAGCAAAAATTACAAAGCTGCTTAAGCTGCTCTTAGATTTCTATATAAGTTGAAGTTCCAAACGAGGATAACTTTTGAAAAACATATTTGCTTTACTTTGGGATTTTTTTTTAATCTGCCGCGTTTGCTTGGTCTTGTTTTCACAGACTATAATGCACATTATTTTGTGAGACAAAATATTACACATATGTGTGCCAGTGAAACAGCTATATCAGTAGCTGATGCAATTCTTAGTATCGTCTTTCCAGTGGAAGCATTTTACAAGTAGAAAATTTATTTTTTTTGAGCGATAACTGAATGTAAAAACGTATGATATGACATAACAGGCTAAGCTATCACAAATATGAAAAATTCTTTTAAACCGTACGAATATTCATTCTAACCAAATATTTTACCATTACACTGCCACTAACTAATCAAAAAACACGATAGTGCTTCAGCAGAGTTTTTACGGAAAGAATTCGGTGCTTCTATAGCGTGAGGTCAACCGCCATACAGCGCCTACCCAGGTGCAGTTTGGGATGTACAAATTAAGTGTTTATCGCAAATTGAATGTATAGAATTAAGTAATATCCATTAGTAACCTAACCTAACTTAACCTCACTCTATAGTACTAGCTAGAGGTAGATCTCATGCTATAGTGAGGTAGACCTCACGCTATAGCAGTACCAAAAACTGTTCACGAACATCCATACCTTCTCGCTTTCCCACCAAATGATATTTGCAACTGCAGATGCACAGTTTAAATATCAGAACAACTTGGAGACAAACAGGTGTAAACAATGCTCTGGTCGTGAGCTGCACAGGCTGGCGTGCGCTGCAGGAGTGGTGCGGCTGGTGCGTGCGGTGCAGGATTTGTTCTTCCAGCGACGACACGCGACTCCAGCAGCTGACATTGGTAGCACGGCTGAGTGGGCTGCTGCTGCATGGAAACGCTATCAACTTTCATGGAAAATGTGTTCGATCGATCCATCATTTTCTCTTGAATTGCACGGGTGAGGGAGAACTTTGAATTCCTTGTATTGGAACCACTCCAGTTTTGCGACTGAATCAAGCACAACTTGCTGAAGTGATGAATTGACGCAAACATGACTGAGTGAATAGTAATGATGCACTTCATTAGCAGGTCCGTTACTAAACCTTGTGAACAGTTCTTTCTTGTTTTCTCGAACATTTCGTTTCAAATTTTTGCTCCTACAACTATCATCTACTCGTATTTACTGAGGCGTGTTTGTTGCAGAAACTTTCACTGAGCAGCGTGAGAAACATCACCAAATGAAATATTTCAGGAATTTGGCATGAGCTATCCTGAACCCGGAGTAAAATACAGTCAACACACACGTATCAGGCAAAGCCTTCATATTACGGAACTTCCGAAGCCCAGAGCTGAAGTTCCATCTTTGATTGCGGAGTCTGTGACTCAAGAAATGGGTTCCGGCGGTGGACTTTCGCTGGTCTCGAGACAGAGTGAGCTGGAAAGCGCTGTAGAACAGAGCTGTCTACCGAGCGAAGTCATGTCTCGCGGCACCAAGAGGACGATCTGATTGTTTTCAAACGTCGTTCTGAGTTTAGCGTTCATGTTGAGCAGTTATTGGTGCGATGTGTGCCCCGCATGACTATCTAAGCCTTAGAGTTTGTGCATTAATATTATGCTAACATTTTGATGGGGAATTACTTTATGCAACTGTTAGTGTAAATGAGTTGTATTTCTCTGTAAATTTACTTTGTGCAACCATTTCTCATTTTATCAAAAACCTATTTAACATCAGGCATTACTCGTAAAACTTTCTCTCGAACGTTACTGCCAAGAAGCCGATTGTTTCTCGCCATAGAACTAAGTTGAAGGAAACTCTCAACACTTCGACTGCGAGGTGAGCCACCGGTGGTACGAGTGAATTTTCAGAGTACAGCTGGTTGACCAGTAGTCAAGCACTCAATTTTCATAAATACCTAATGAAAACTAAATGAAATCATTATACAGTTGATGTTTGCGATTTCCAACATTATTTACAACTGCTATAAATTTGAGTTGAATATTAAACCTCAGTTTTATTTGGCGCAGTCAAAGTGTTGTTGAGCAACATCGTTTTTTAGAGAAACCGTAGCCGCGAACTCAATGAGGTGCACACTGCTTCAGTACATCGTTCCAGCACCGGCTGGAGCCGTTGTTTTAGAGGTATGTTGGAGTTGCTTTTCTCCCGCTTGTACCTTTTAGTAGTAGGAATTACAACATTTGCTCACTCTTCTTCTGTACCTGTCGTTGAGCAGTCTTTTCTGTTTCTGCCATTAATTTGAGCTCCTGCCATAATTTCCACGGTGTTATGGCATATTTCTCTCGCTCTCTGAATCTTCAAAAATTTAACTTGTTAATTTTGGGCCGAAAGTGGTCTACAAGTACGTAGATGTAGGAATATTTATAGCAATAACACTAATGTTTAAAAAACACCTTTAACATAAGTGAAAACTAAAACCAACCTATTTCTGAAGTAGCAATATCAGGAAAGGAAAGAGATATTCGATATCGGATAGAGAAGACACAGTTCGTCATGACATCTAAATGTCGAGAAAGAATGTTTTCCAAATACTATCACAAAAGAAAGAAAAAATCTTCCGTTTGATTCATGGGCGGTAGTTCGTTTTTTGTACAGGTGTTGAAAAAATCACTGGGTGAGCATAAATTTTAGAGAGACACTGTCAGATCGGGACATGTTTCTCAAAACTATAACTTATAGACCGTGCAACCCTTGCGCGCAAACACTCGTCTGTGGTGAATTACGCATTGCAATTATTAGCCCTGAATTTAAACAGAGCTTTAACAAGATCAATGTGTTAAAAATAATATTATTTCGATTTTGTTCAATTGAAATTTATTGCTGCTTGGCCTAGGACAAGACCGAGGAAATTGAGGGAATAGAGGTTTTCTGTACAACGGCATATGAAAGTAATTGTGCAATAAATAAGCTTGGACAGAAAAAATGCAATTTTTGGCTCCATCACAAGTTATTTTTGGCTTCATTAAAAGTTATTATTATGCATTCTTCCAGATCATCGAAGCTATGTACGGATGTTACAGTTGAATAAAACAACATTTCCAGTCTGACCGCCACCAATATACACTCTTAATCAATCTATAATTTTAAAATCTGTTTAAAATAACCCTTATGAGTCGAAATTTATTTCAATCGTTTGCAATGTACATGTTTTCAAACATTTTTAAATCAGTGTCTATGATACAAAAGAGAAAATGTAATTTGAAATTTCTTACGATTGGAACAAGACTTTGGAAAGCGACAATGGATGCTGAAAAAATAACGTATCAAGCGACCACGCTCTCTTTTTAGAGCTTGGTTTCAGGAGCAGATGAACCGAGCTGAGCCCTCAAAGCAAAACAAGAAGAGGTTTTTTAGCTCACTGTTCGAGACAATTTCCGGAAACTCGGACGACATTAAATACCTTGCTTTCTCACCCTGAGGCAAGCCTCATACCAAACAATATAACTTTTGTTCTGAAAACCCGCCAGCGAAAGAAGCACACATTTTATTTTTTCTCTCTGAAATAAAGATGACAGAACCTTTTCCAGTTTTGTGATGAAACGATTTAGCAAAATGTTGAAGAATAGCCGGAAAATTATAAGGACTGACAATTATATCATTTTTATCTTATATTCCCTTTGGGATGACGAAGGGTGTATTTATTTTAAGGTGAGAACATTAAAAGTTTACGTTGAAAAATAGAGATCAAGTGATCTGAACAATTTGCTTTGACATATGTACAACACACTGCTAGTCGAAGTTGAGCTACCTTGTCTGCGCAGAAACGTTAGAAGGAGCTAGATAGTCTCACTCATTGCAGTTCGACCAAAGCAATCACGAAAAAAATGATGCGGCATTAATTTGTTTTTCATGCTTAATTTGTCTGAAAGACGCACATTTTTGTGAAATACGTTCTTTTCGCGTGAGTTTATAAATGCATTGACACAAATCCCGAGGTTCGTACCTTCACTCGACCACAGCGGCATAGCAGTTCGAAGATTTGATCCACCTTTTGTAATGTTCGAAATCCCGCTACTCTAACCCGGCGTTTCTCCCATTTGAAAGAAACACAAAGTTGGAGACAATTCTCCTTCCTATCATGATTTTTAAAATTGAAACTGCCTCAATCTGAGGTAGCCGTCATTGCCTTTCGACGACAGTTATAATGCATTTGACACACAAATTCACAAAACGATGAACGTCAACTTGGGTGGAATAGATCATCATTTTCATTTGACTGCATTTCTCTGTCTTATTCTGTGGGGCTAGTCATGCTGGAGTAGTCAGTATTGAGTTGAAATAAAAATAAGTGTATAAAAAGTAATTGCATCTAATTATTGGAAGAGTATTTGTTGGAATGGCACTAATACAATGAAAATATCTTTACTGACGAAACTGTAAAGTGTTGAACGAAGCCAAACACGCATTTGATCGAAATCGATCATAAAACGACTAGGCCAGATGTTGCAACTAAAATGTGCCGGCAATTTCGATATCCTGTTCGTCATGAATAATTTAATTATTAAGAGCATGTTTTGAAAAGTGAATGTCAATTGCTTCCATTAAATTAGTAGCTCTATCTATTGCACATTCTTCCAACGTAAGAATTTCTGAACAATGGGAAAGTGACTTGAGCGAAGAATTATACCATAGTATCCTAAAATAAAATAAATGCGAAATCTTTTGTTTAAAAAAGCTACACTGAAATTTAACGAAACCTAACTTTTTGGTTTCCATTTTTACAAAATAAACAATCCTGTACGTTGTAAAATATGCCTGCTGCTCTCTGTGCTACAAACAAAACGATTTTAAGTAATTCACCCACGTTACCTGCAAACTACTGAGACAGCCAAAGGCCGTTCATCAACATGCATTAACAATTCACAGATGTCATGCTGAATTCTTTGCATATTCGTACGCGAGAAGGCAGCTCACTTAAAATTTAGTAGCTGTTGAGGAACAGAGACAGCGAAATCCTGTAGCTCTTCCTTTGCTGTGCCTTCAAACTGTTACCAAGCCAGGAAATAAATATGGCAGGACGATCGACCTAGTCTGCAGAAAAGACACCAAGATAGCGCGCTCAAACATCAGAAGGAAGCACAGAGTTTATTTAGAGAACCCGATCTTGTCTTAGGAGGTTTCCCAGGCGATGCTTCAGCTTTAAATTCAACGCGATGCGTCCGCCACGTAAGCTGTGAAGCAGAGGCAGCAAAACCGGGGCTCTTCAAACTATTCCATGCATTGTTCACGTAAGGCTCAGAATGTGTCAAGTGTGTTGTATGCTAAAGCAGGTACGCGACGCGGATTCGTTTGAGCGTATGTAATTGATGCAACCGTAAATGCAGCTGCCTGCGTGTAACTTCTCAGTATTATCTATTATACATTTCTCATTCGTATTTAACGGTGGTATTTTTCTGTCCAGACTGGTAACTTGCACTGCGGCTTTACGTATTTCAGCGCAATTGTAACTGGAAGCTTGAATAGCTTTATAGGAAATAAATTCTTTCTCTTTGCCAACTTAAACAAAAAGCAACTCTTAATTAACGCATGAATATGTGAAGTATGTAGTTGTCGTTCATTAAAGTCAACGGTATCTGCACAATTACCGACAAAAACCTATTTCCATATAAATCGAAAAATAAGCTACTTCAAACCTGATTTCTATAAACAATAATGAAGCACTGTTAGCGGCAGCGTAGACAACTACTGGGAAATGTTCGTTGGCCAATATAATTTTCTTCAGAAAATACAGAACCATTTTACCATTACCTTGTGAAATGTACAGGAGCAAACTTGTCCTAAATGTTCTTTACACATGCTGTTTTTGAAAGTCTCCAACTCTGGAAATCTGCTACGGCAGACGAGAAGTAGCGTTATTATTGACCCAAAACAACACCAAAGTAAGCAACGGTGAATGCATTACGCAAGACGGGGATGCGGAACACAGAGACGCATTACTGACGCATGTCTCACACCGAACGAGGGTCCCAGTCGCGTTCCCAGCATTTCACGCGCTAGGCTCATCAGATGTGCCTCCTCACAGCTCGAGCTCAGCCAAACCTCAGAAGACAATTATGCTTCTTCATGATTGTCACAGATTAGAATGAATTTGACATAATTCCCACTTATTACTGGCGCAAAAAATGCTGCATCCTACAAAAATCGAAGAAAAGTTTTAAACACAAAAGTTTTATTTCAAGCACATGCAACGATAAACTACTTTGCATTTAAATGTGAAGTAAGATAATCATTTTCTCAACATCGTTTTCTCGCATTAATTTTCTCTCGTTTTATAAGATAAAAATTAATTTTTGAATCATTTCATTAAATTGATGAACAGCATTTTTCTGAGTAAAACGAGTGAATAAGATAGTGACTCAAAATATCTACGTGGAAGGTACTATGAATGGGAATTCATAAAAACACTAATCATTAAACTTATAATAATTCTCACAATTTCTTTAAATATATCTTCAATGACAAGTAAAATAGACTTTAGTTTGTCTTGTTTAGATTACACGGTTATTTCTACTTTTTAAAATGATTGTTAACGTAATAATTTTCTTGAAATTAGCTTTAACTGATGGGCAAAGACAAAACTTACGTAATTAAAAATACCTTACCGACCCAAAAACTGCTGCCAAAGCCTTGTTCGTTCTCATTTTTTCGCCAGGAAATTATTCAATTCCCTCCTTCTTATCCTGGGCATCATAGACGCAGTTGTTGTTTTAGGGTAGGTAATGAGTCGTAACCTTACAAATATCAACTCTCGTGATAGAAGCTTCCAATAGCTAGGTAAATATTAATTTTTTATGCATCGAAGGTTTCATTACTGTGGTATCTCCTTCACATGGAATTGCTTGTGAACTTTAATATATATATTTTCTCCCGTTCTTTAGATCGACTAGTTTCATAGTAAATATCATTACCTGACAGAATTCAATATATTTAATGGGTTGAACTAAACAAAAAATTAGTTTCCTTTTTTGTTTGCAGAGCAAAAGTTCATTTTTTTGACAAATATCGTGCATTTATCTGCGTACTAATTCCAAAAGCATGTCTATAAAAACAGAGAAAAACAAACATGATTGCTCACATCTTGACAAAACGTATTTCAGTTGCAGATTTCAATATTTTGTATTAGGTTCTACTTGTGCGGCTCACTTTTCCTTCTCCTATGCAGTACCACAACAGAAACTTTACATTGAATCAAATTCTTGTGCAGCGCACACACATGGCAAAAAAAATGAGCCTCATGCCAATGACCTCACTTAAGTAAATCCTTTTATCCTTTAACTTAGATCTTCGAGTTAAAGCATTTATATATGTACTCACATTAGTACCAAATTCAGTTCACATTCATTCACATCCTGACGGCCAGCGAGGTTTGCGTCACGATACAACGCCATAAGCACCGTGTCCTGAAGAGCTTGCCTTCTATGTACGTCCTTTTGAGGATGTTGCTTGGAGAAATACTCGAGAATGCCTGAATTTCGTCAAGCATTTTTGCTTTGAAGTATTTTTGTCGCACCTAACGTGCGATGCAGAGATGCTTGCTTTATTGGGGACATTTTGCAGGTTACAAAATGTCGCTTCACGATCTTGCTCGTATCTTGCTGCTTTGTGCTTGAAAACACTGCCGAATTAGGAACCTGAAGTATAAATATCTTTCTCTTTCATCCGGGTGTTTCAAATTGGGAAAAATGTGCTTACGAAGTTGTCATCAATCATTTTATGCATAAATTACGCACTGAATTAACTGATTTTTCATTCATCCGGTTTTCAGCCTTTATCTTGAAAGAACGAATCATTCTCAGTAATGTTATCACTCAAGAAACAGTCCTACCATGCCATCCAAGGATTTGGAAATAATGCTGGCGTGAAACTCAGCCTACATGAATATGTCATTAATTACGAACACGAAATTAGTGACAATGCATGAGGTACAGCATTCTTCAGAATTGTAGCACATGAATAAACTAAATATCAAATTTTGAACGCAAAGAAGTTTTTGTATTCTGCTCTGGACACCTCCTCACACCATGTGAACAATCAGTTCACTCTAGAGTGGGGGCCTACCAAGATCGTTTGAAAATACCTACGTAACTTCATTGTAATTGACAAATTTTGAAAATTAAAAACATAGAGAATTCTTCTATATTTACAAGTTAATATCTCTCAGACGCCTGTACGCTCAGCATGTTCTGCTCCTCAATAAAAATTACGGGGATCGAACACTGGTAACGGGATGCGCAATGCACACAACAAAGGCTCAGCGCAAGCGAAGTTCCTTTACACCTTAGACCAGAATACTGAAATTTAAAAAATGTGGTTGTATTAAAACAATTCGACTCATATTACAATAATAAAAGTACTAATATTATATAAATAAATGGATTAAAATAATTCAAAACATTAGCACCGGTAAAAGTTAGCGAGAGGTTGTTTGACCTGGTCTGTGGTCAGTTCTCAAAGTTTGCCTTAGAAGGATAATTGCTGCGCGATTAATTTTTTGGATGCAAATAAGTTCTGTAAGCTGAGTTTTAACTCTTTGATAGCAATTTTTTATAAAGTAAATCACAAAAAAAGAAAAAGATCAAATTGAACGTGAATTTTCTGGAAAAAAAGCATGTAAAAGAAAATTCTTCCATTAACTTCACTGTCACAGTCGCATATTTCAAAAATACAGGAAATTAAAACACGCAGACTACGCAAATTCCTTTTTGATTCGATATAAAATTAATAAAGCTTTATTTCGGAGCACTTACCATCTAGTAATTCGAATGAGGAAGTTTATTTCATGGGAGTAAACGCTCACATCGGGAAAACTACGCAGCAATTTTATATCAATTCTACAATATACTGAAAGGAAGTTCTTGGTACAACGAAGGCAAGTGGTCATTCAAATGTTGTTGAAAAGTTAATAAGGACTCTTTAGAAAATGATTGCGCAAAACTTTTTTTCATATATCAAGTCAGAATTCAAATAAGAAAAAATTACAATGTTTTATAGTGAAATGTTTGCCGTCGAAACAAAAAATTAAGCAACAGGCATGAATTGAAAGAGCACTTAAGCATTAGAAGGAGAGAAACTCCTACTCTTCTGAAAGTAATTTTTACGCCTCCAAGTGTGCTAGATAATACGACGTCACTTGTGCTAGAAAATGTAAAATAATGAGTTTAAATCCACGTGTGCTTGATAAGATACCGAGTATAATTTCACTGCAGCGCTATGTATTATATGGATGTTATGGACAATACAACATGATTTAAGACTCCACATCTTTTAGTTTACATGGAACATACAACTGCACTTGCACTGTGTATCATATAGACTATAGAGATCATAAAAATAATATAAACTACACAATTTTCTTTTTACTTTCACATGTGGCATGTAGTATAGACTACAAAAGTTTCGAGACTGACCGCTCGAGAGCAAGTATTCTATCAATCATTTTGCCACAGTATGTTGCGCTCTACCGAAGCGTGCTCCCTCGAGGAACAATTTGAGAATCGTTAGTATTATTAAAATATTACCCTTTTTATCGTAATGTTTAATGAATGAACAATATCACATAATAATCTGACAGCAAATTGTACAGTTCTTTTAAATATCTTCAAGCCTGCCTGTTTCTCAGAGACTCAAGTTGAACGTATCATCAGTATCGATGACAAAATTTGAAGCGCATTTCGACGACGGAACTTTCAAGATAAGTTATCAAATATTTTTCATGGTCTAAAATTGAGGAAAGTAAATAACATCATCACCTCCACCATTAAATGTCAAAATATAACTACTGTGTGCGGTAGACATTGTGCTGTGGATATTATGCTGTGCGCACTTTCGCTAAGAGAATATGTCCGTGAATGATGCATATGCTGAGTAAATAATCGTATAACGGGGAATGAAGAGCACGCCAGCAACTCGCTCGTGAGTTCGAGATGACGGATCATTGCGGGTGTTCTTCTTCACACAACCGATGCTGGGGAGTCTGCATTTAGTGCGTTAAGCTAAGTCGTTGTAAAGTGAAACCTGTTCACCGTATACTATTATTATTCATCTTTCTTACCTCGTATGAACTGTTCATTAAGTAGTTTTACCAACATCATTACAGCTACAATTTGCTTTTCAGGTATGTATCGCAAACATATTTATCTTCCAATTGCGTCGAACACTTAATACTTTGCAATTTTCCATTTCTATGTTTATTTAAATTGACTTCTCAATATAAGGCTGTTAAGTAATAGAAGTGGCAATTCACTGAGACGATCAGAGTATGAACACCGTCACACAGGCGCATGTAATTGGCGAAGAGCAAATTTTTTACACCATTCAACAATAAATATATTGTTCTACAGCAGCCCACATTCACTAAACCACTCGGAGATCTGTGATGAAGCCAAATTGATGAAGCTAAGTTTACCGAGTGCTATACGGAGTGCTCAAATGGCAACCGCAACTTTAACGGGCTTTGTACTTTGAAAGCATTGATAAAAAAAATGCCTCAGAGATCGTTTTGCTGATATTGTCAGCATCTGGCACGAGTTTTTAGTTTTTTGTTACATCTAACTCTATTGTTATTCATATTGTAGAAAAACTGAATCCCACTGGAAGAGATCGCTCTTAATCTTAGGTGTTGTGATGGGGTTTGTGATGACTTCGATTCTAAATTATTCTCCAATTTTTCATGTTTGTTCCAAACGCAGTCTTTTACAGTCGTTTTGTTAACCTAGAAGGAAACTTTTGACTGCGTTTCTGTTCATACATTTTTTTCTCAAGTTCTACTAGAGAAAGAATCTAAAATGAGGATACTGAACATAGTTCGGCCTGTCCCCAGCCGAGCGTGCCGTGCGGGTGTGTCTCCATAATCCGGCATGCAGAGTGCGGCGCTTCGCTGATCGCGGTGCATCAGTAGACCTACACACACTTGGTGCGAGCACTGTAACAAGTATACGGTATTCCTAAGTACCATAGCTGCGGGGTTTTATGGAGCCCTGACGTTGTTACGTATAATACGACAATAAAAGAAACGATTTATTTTTCATTTAAATTTAAAAGAATAAAATTGTGAATAATTTGAGCGAACATCAGTGCTATGAACACGACCGTGCCTAGCTTCTGCCGCCACTTCGTAACCCTACGTGGGTGAAGATTATAACGTATCATGAATTCTTGAGGTGTCGACGATGTTATCTTTTTTAACACGATTCCCGCGAAGAGACCCACAGCTTTTTGTCGATTGCTTATAGATTGCTTCGTATATCTATCCTAAACGCCGGTAGACAGGATACACAACGAAGTTATGACATTTTAATGTGTATATGACACTGTTCACTAAGGGGAATATCGTGATGCTGCTGACCGACCTGCAGCCACTGACACAATTTATATAAATACTTAATGAAAGCTTAATAAAGGCCCGATGGAGTTCATATATGCTATATTCAAAATACCTTACTACAATTGACTTTAAATTTTAATTTATTATTGAACTTCAGTTTAATTTATCGCAGTTAACGTGTTAATCTTTTTTACATAAGCATCGCTGAATAAAAAATATCATAACATATGTCTGATTTTAAAATCAAATTTAGATATCATATTGAACTTATATCAATTTCTTGCTTGCGACAAGAAGGTTGAAGTGTGCAATGCATGCTTGATGCCATCAAAGATAATGCTATCATTTTGACAGCATATACACTGCATTTTAAAGCCTTCCAGGCCGAACAAATTCTTTGTACATTTCCTAATCTTGAGTTAAGGCTGCTCAGTAATCTCGAGCTGAAGGGATAGGTATCTCTACGCTTACACACACTTTCGAATGACAACACATGCAGAAGTCCCAACATATGCAGAAGTAATCTATGCCGTAGACTGGGGAGTGTGCGAGCTCCAAATAAGACACAGGCTCCAGTTATTTCATTCTATCAATGATGTGACCATTTAGAGAAATGTTTTTCATAAGAAATAAAGCGCTTTCATAGAAATGATACTCAAATCGAGTGAGGTCTGGAAGCTAAAATATTGTTTACTCTTTTATTCTACCGGGTGTCCCAGAAAAAACGGAACCCAAAATCAAATGATTATAAAACGGAAACTACTTGAAGCATTTTAGTTCTGTTTTCACCAGTGACTTTACTGAATCTTTTAAAATGAATGTCTTAAGTTTTAATAAACTAGCTTCAAAATTTTAATAAACCAGCTTCAAAGTTTTATTGGACCAGTGTTTTACAACAATAATCTGAATGGTGCTGGGTACATAGATATCATCAATGAACATGCATTCCCTGAACTCCGGAATATTTACGTCAATCGAGTAAACAGAATTTGGTGGTTCCAGGACGGCGCACCGGCTCACTGACTGACAGCTGCAAAAACACGGCTAAGAGAACTTTTTGGTAATCGCATAGTGGCTTTAACTCACGAAATTGAGTGGCCTCCCCGATCCCCAGATCTGACACCGTGTGATTATTTTCTATGGGGCCATTTAAAGTCAAAAGTTTATTTAACACCTCCTCAAGACGTTGAAGAATTAAGAGAAAGAATCACTAACGAATTCAATGTACTAAAAATTTATCGAAAATTAATCAAACGAGTTGTTTCATCAATGAGATCAGGAGCTCGAAAGTGCGTGAACATAAATGGAGGCCATGTGGAGGGAAATACTGCTTAAAATACTATGCTGAAATTTTGTTTTAATTAAAGGTATTACTAGTAATGATACAAATACTTTTATTTATACGGATTCATTTTTAAAATATACCTAGAATAAAGCTAATGATGAAATGAGCATTTTATTTTTGTCTTTCTTGCAAAGATATGTTTTCGACAGCCTTCAGTAAAATTGTTACAGGTTAAATAATTTTTTAGCTGGTTTATTAAAACTTAAGACATTTATTTTAAGAGATTCAGTGAAGTCACTGGTGAAAACAGAACTAAAATGCATCAAGTAGTTTCCGTTTTACAATCATTTGATTTTGGGTTCCGTTTTTCTGGGACACCCGGTAGTCACACTCTCTACAAAAGCAACGTACGAAGCATTCTTTAAAAGCACTTGTGATTAATATCCCGAATTATTTTACAGTGCATTTAAATTATAAACTAAAGCTCCATTGATTGGTTTTCCATGCTAATGTGAATTGGGATAAAAAAGTTTTCACTCAATAAATGAAGTAATGATGACCGAATTCAAACTTGTTGCCTTGGTTGATTTTTTGTGCTCAGCCTCTCTTCAGCCACTCAACACATGACTATGAAATATAGCTTCAATAACACTTAAACTCATTCCTCTACATTGATTAATTATCGATTCAAATTTTTACTTGTAAGCCTACGCGATATGATTACTAGGTTACTATTATAATTATATAACATCCGACATATGTATTATGTGTAACAAGTCTTATGTGTTAGAGTGCAGGAGTTTTTCGAAATTACCAAGCCAGTGACTTTCTTCTTATTCTAAATGATGTGCACTTTGCACAAACAAGAAAATTAACATCATTTCGTTACATGGATATCTCCAAGTTCATGCGCCATTCTCTAACCTAATAATACCCGTTGTGTGTTTATTTATACATCTGTTTGGTGTCCGCTTCTTAAGAAACATAGGATGTCTGAGTTTACGGTATCGTAGATACCGAAATCCTCAATATTACATCAAAAGATGGCCTTTACATGCATTAATATGTATGACATTTTATCAGGATGGGTACGTTTAGGATAGGTGTGATTAGATTAGGATAGCAAAGGTTGGGTAATATTGACAGAACTTTTTCACGGGTCCACCTAGCATAACGATGATATTGTCCGTGGAATTTCCACGGGTTCTGCTACTACCTGATAATACCCTTGTTTTTTTTTTTGTTTGGAGTCCGCTTCTTCCATTTCTATGTCACGCTCATAAAGATAGCCATAATAACCGTCTCTGTGATACGAATTTCACCAGTGCGGCAGTACAATAATATTCTTTATCGCGAGTACTGTTAGGATGGCTATATTTGTTTATCATCCACATTTGGAAGTTTGCTTAAGAAAGGTATTGAATCCCGTCATTTTTGGCAGGCCGTGCACACTAGTCTGTAAATATTTCAGAAATACAAAGTGTATGAGGAACTTTGTACAAAGGGTGCACTGAGACTTCTACTTGAATGTCCTATTTCTCAAGCTTAGACGCTTTGAAACTCACTCAACTTCAAGATCTTTTCTTTACAATCTCGGTCTCTAAACTGCGTTCAGTTCAGTTCATTTAGTCAAATGAAATTATCGTTTCATTGCAGAATACTCTCACATGTTTTGACGACTACCAGCACCAGATGATGTACTATCATCAAATGTTAGTTCGTGAATCAATACCATCGGTGAATAGCAAATATGTGATTGTAATGTTGGCCTATCAGCGTAAATGTTAATTTCACTGTCTCTTGTCGGGTTGTAGAATTGCTAGGTTTGCTTTGTGCCACAATTTTCCTTGTTTCTGAGCCCCGGTAATAATTTGCGCCAGCATGTTGACGCTGGGATTTTCAAAAATTTGTCTTGTGGTGAAGACTGTCCTCTGCGCTAGTTACTGGGTACTAGTTGATATGAGAGTATGAATAAATAAATGTAAATTTCTGCCTTTTTGATCTCTTACTCATATGTCAATGAATTATTTACGTTAACCCATTATATTTTCTACAATGACATGAAATATCGCAGAAGCCTAAGCTCACATGTCAACGTAAGTGAAGACGTGGCATTCTTCATCAATGCGTCATTGTCTTCTTTCTTTTTACTTCTGTTGACAAGCCTTCCCGAACTTAGAATAACCCAACCAAAGGAATGCATTTCATCTATTACTCTCAATCTTTAGTTCAATCATTGACATGGTTAATGTGATACCATGTACTCAAGCTCACCTGCTAAGAATCTGTATTTTAAAACATTTCATAACTAATGTTGAACATTTTACGTATCAACTTCATTGTAAATAAACTTTTTTATTTGAAATTAGATGGAAAGAGAGAAGGTCACACTGTCATCGACGTAGCCATTGTCTTTGTCATAGTGTACACTTACGACTTCCAAGAAATTACGAACCGCACGCACGAGGGAACAAATTGCACGTCTTTTGTCACAAAGAAACACTTTTCTACGTAACGTTGAGACGACGAAATGTTTCGTCAGTCCGGTAGCATTTTATTTGCGATTCACCTCCCACTTGCGTTGGCTGTGTTGTTTCGGAGGTGGTGCAGCGTCTTAGCGGCTCACGGAGCGTGATCACAATAGAGGTGGAAACAGGAGAGTTCCCGTAATTCCATTGTGTGTCTATGGTGACGCCTCACGCATCATTCTACGCAGGCGCGAAGCGTAACGTGAAAGAAGCGTGGATGGGACGCAACGTGACGTGATGTTCGAGCGCCTGTACAGCAGTTGCTGCCATTTGGTTCTCGATCTCCACGATGTTCTTTCGAGTGTCATCACCCATGTTTCAATCGCTTTTGCGGTCGGTCATTGCTATTAAAAGAGTGAATTATACTAAAATGACGTCACTCGTAAGATCGTTTCGCATCTTTATTGTTCTTAGTTGAAGTTTGCAGCAGGGTTTTAATGCGTACTGAGATTAAGAAAATAAAATTTGATACAACCATGATATTTAAACAAGTTTGAATATGATATTATCCCAATTACTGCAGGCAAGAAGCATGTTGCAAACAACCCAATAATTCAAACCGAAGACTTAAAAAACTATTTTCATTTAAGATGAACTGCAGAAACATGTATACCGTAATTTAATTTTCCTGTGCACTTAGGTGGCCTCTTGTTTATACGAAAAGTAGAACTTGGAAGGAGGAATGCTTCAGAGACACAAATAATATGATTCAATTTTAATTTTAGACATGAAAGCTCATTGTCACTATACACATTTAAGCATCAAACCAGAAGCTTCCTGCGTATAACTGGATGTGTACTGGGCTTTTCAAAATGGAATGCATAATTTTTTAGAGTAAGTCTGACCCAGATCTTTTAACTGGGGTAGAGCAATGTTCATTTTGCTCAACATGACATAATTATCTTTAAACATGTTACTGGATGCATGATTTCATAATATTTCGTTACATCAACAAACAATCGTTTTAATGAACTAATCGTTTAGCTACAAATCTTTCCTGGAGCACATGTCAGACTTTCATCATAATGCCCCAAAACGAGTACGTAAGGCATAGCTAACTCAGCAGTCGTAAGTAACGGTGAGGTTATATGAATCATGTTAATAAATACGAGAAGAGAGGTTATCAAGATTGCGTAAATGACTGGAAACATCGCAGTGACAACAACTGATGAAGTGAAATTATAATAGCCAATACCGATTTGAACCCAGTCTATCTTTTTCCCCCCTGTATGCATGTTTTTCGCCGCATAAGTGATTTAATCGCCTAAATCGCTTTGGCAGCGAAAAACGTACATAAAGTTAGACTGAAACTTAATAGCGTTGATTATGATGAAGATATGAATGAAAGGTCTTTAGCTGTCACATCATCTTGAAAGCAGCCATCAATGCTCAACTCACGCGGCCACATCTTATACGAAATTATGCTTAAAAAATCAACCGCATTTATTCTGTTATTACAATTTGAATAAAGCATTATGTAGTTGAAAAAACAAGGACTTATTTGTATTCGTAAACGTAGAGGTTGACATAAGATGTCGTAATAATTGAGTGTAATTATCTGATGACCAGAAGCCACATCTATAAGGTAATCTACTATGATAATTATATAGATCTTAGGCTCGTAATCAATATTATTGAATATACTGTTCCTATCTAGCTCATATTAACTATTTCTTTCTTTGTTAAAAAAATTAAGCATCGAAACATGACCAGTCTTGAATACCCTCAGTTTAAGTAAATTAGGTTAAACATAACTGTACAACTAAAGTAGCTTGATGATAGGATGTCTTAGAAGTCGCCGAAATTATTCGGGCCCACAAGTAGCTATGCTCAAATATGTCCATTGTACTAAACTTAAGATACAATCTATTGCTGTATCACTTGTGGTAAATAAATTGTTTAAATTGTTTAAGTCTCTAGCTCCAGCAACGTGTCGGCTCGAGGCGCAGGCGGCTCCGGCCTCCCAGCGCCAACCTCCTCTGCTTCTATACTCCATTTCACTCTCTGCGTTACAGCAGAGTCGCTCTGGCTCTCGTGGTGAGATGTGATTCTCTTAGTGCTGTCACGGACTGGAGGCTCCAATACTGGTGCACGCTCGTTATATTAATGTATACTAATGTCAGCTTGGGACTAAACTTAGTCTGTTGTGCTCAGGTGATTTGAAAAAAATGAATCATTTGGCCAATAATTGGGTTATAGCTTACATTTGGTGTATTTATAACGAACGATTTGTCCTTAATTTGGATTGTGGCTCACATTTGGTTGACACGTGATAAAACACGTGCTTAGACTTGGTTAGTGGCCTGCATTTGTGTTATTCAAATTAAATTATTTCGTAGTTTGATTTTTAGCGTTCCTTCGCTGCAGAATTAGTTCGTATACAGCACGCAGGTACTCGTATAGTCAAATTCTTGAGTATTCTGTTTAGTCGGTGCGTATCAAGTTACTCGACGATGTTCACGCAAATGGCAGTGCCAAATCCGCTTTCTGAATCAATGCAAGCAACTGTCTGAGTAATGGTGTACAATGATCACCTTCGACTCTCAGTTTTAGCATTTAATGAAATAAAGCGAAGTTTTCTTTTCTTATCCTTGCGCCTAAAATACTCGTGAATAATCTCTTGCAGAACAAATCCATCTCGAGTTTTCGTTTTAAAAAAGCGATCGTAAATAAAGAAGCTGACGTTACTACCTAAAAACCAGGCACTAATCAATTGGCGAGAGTTGTTAGATTGCTGCAAGAGCTTCACCTCGTCTATTATCCACTTCCTCGGTGCCTTGCTTCAGTTGAAACATTTCATTGTGTGACGAATTTTTCATCGTTTCGATATCATCTGTAAAATAACTCGTAGGCAACAGAGAAGGGCTCTGAATCGACGAATTATAATGTATATAGATATTTTATATAGATTCTGCTTTGGACAAGTTTACTCTCCGCACTCTGAAATAGACAAGTGAAAACGAGCTAACTATTCCTTGTCGAGCAACGACTTAACTGTGATCAACCAAGAATCATGACCCTTGTTCGTGCCGTAGTCTGTTTGTATATTTGCATTATTTATCCGGTTGATTGTGTTACGCTGTCGAGAATGCATATTTTTGATAACTCGTCTTCACGTTCATTTGTGCAGAGTAGTTTTTCTGCTTCATTCATGTTAAGCATCGAAACTTCAAACCTGCTTGGCGTGATGGTCTCCCCTGAATCATAACTTTGCTCTCTTGCTGCATGCTAGCGTCACCATGAATGAACAAAAGTAGAAGTTTAATCAGCAGTATTTCGAAGATAATTATATAGTACATTGTAAGTTGGATTTAATCTTAGCAGCGTAGAGTTAGTTCCTCTCATATTGTGAGAGAAAATAAAATTTCACTTCGCTGTTAGCACGACCCATAGGTACGAGTTTTAAACAATGTTTTGTCAGCTTTTTTTCGGATCTTTGAGGTGTACGAAAATGAGGAACTTTTCTACAGAACGGAGAGATAAAGTTGCTGCAAGTAGTTCCGCTTGGCTCGTATTCATTCGAGCGCATGAAGCTGTGACCTAGTACTGTGAATTTTAGCCTTTCAGTTGCACCATAAAATTCAAAGTTTCTATCCATTCCTGCTGCCAATGATTTTCGCAGTCGTCAAAATTAGAAATCCCTGAAGAACACGAGCTAGCTGATAAATTCAATTTAACGTATCTGTATGAAATTTGATGTTAATGAATGCCTTCCGGAAGTTTTCGAAAACGTTTATTACTTTCCAGGAAGTGTCTTCACTCTAGTTTAGGCGTATTGAAATGTTCACCTTCGAGGAATATCACTTCTCGCAAAAATATCTGCTCCACCAAAGTGTGTTATGGCAATCGATATCAGGAACTTATTGCTTTTCGTTCAAATAAACGTAATTGACATAAAACCGGTGATTTCAACTGGGGTATAAACATCTGTCAAGAAACGATCTAAATACACTTAAAAAAAGCTATCGAATATGACGATACTCATTTTCAGTATCAGGGATAAACGACAAAACTGCTCAGATAAGAAAATGAATACGAAACAATTTCTGAACATGAAAAATAAGTCCTAACGTAAAACTTTAAAAAGTGCATACAAGTAGGTTTCATTTGAAGTTGATTTAATGTTGAATGAACGTGAACTTAAGTTAATATTCTGACAAGCGGCCTATTACGGTGAACTTTGATTTAAAAAGTATTAACACGGTTCACGTGATCAGTTGTAAGAGAGTGATCTCTTATGCTGCTCATTGAACTGATGGCCGACGCTCTATCGGTACGAACACAGACCCTCTGTGCTCTGCACAGAGGGTCTGCTATGCGCAGAGGGTCTGTTAAGCGCGTCACGAAGTAGCAAGTATAGTCTCTCCTCAGTATGTTGCATTATACTCACTACACGTGTATTGACACACAACGCAGCTTCCCCGAAGCACACTAAAAAACTACTAACATTCGAGCTATCAGAAAAAATTATTCTTTGTTTAATTTACTGATAATTTTTCGGCAATAATTGTTTAAGTTTTTTTAAGACAACTATTATCTGAACTTATAGCTGTGAGTATAATACTGTATCTTCTGCATATCATACTGTATCCTCTCGGTTATATGGTGTAGTTCAGCGTGTTCAGGAGTTTTCGTTTGAGAACAATATCGCACACAGGCAAAGCAACGTTAGACTAATGCTGGTAAAACATTTTTGAAACAGGTATATACAAGTATTTATTGTGTTTTCATCTAGTTTCAAGAACCTTGAACACTAAGCAGTACTTAAATAAAAAATTAGATGCCAGTTTTCAGAATTTTTTAATATTTTTTCCTTCTTTACTTGATAAGGAGTAGTTTTTGCGTAGTTTGCTGCGAAGCTACCTCGAACACCCAACACTTAAGCATGTGTTAGCCAGAGTTAAGACACAATCCTGGGGTGCAGGCTTATAACGTGTTCATCATTTACAAGACACATGATGCATATGACGTTAGATTTTTTTTAGTGATGAATATGGCAGCACGGTTCACGAACCCTACAGATCCAAGAGTCAAACTTTCCTTGGAAGCGAAATTTCAATACGCACTATGTTAACACAGTCTCCCTTAACATCAAGCATGAGCCAATCCAAAATTTTTCCAACTTGAATCATGCACTCTCGTTTATCGATACAGTGAAATATTATTTCAGAGACTTTACTCTGCTACTTTGATGGTAACTTTAACCTTTATTATGAGCGTCAAATGCTCAAAGATGAGTTTTCTGATACATCGATATTCCTCCTAATATTTTACACTATTTTCGTTCAGTGTGAGACACTCAATTATCAATTAAGGTGGCGAGGTCTAGCTGCCCTACACACAACTTCAGCGCAACCATGCTGAAATGACTACTGTTTGCATTGAAGCTCACGACTAATTTCGTACCAAACACGCAGAATCGAAACAAAAATTTTCTAACAGACTTCGCTACCCGCACTAAAAAATCACAAAGAATATGAGCTTAAATACAGAATACACATTGGAATGACATAGTTATTTGTACTTGAAATAATCACAAAGAGATAAGCTTACATATTCTAGGCCAAGGCCCCATTACAAATCCAACTGTATACTGTCTCTCGACCACCAGAATCCTGATTGAAATCTCAACTTTGCGAGATCATAAGTTTATAATACCTTTAATATAAAAAAATTAACATCTCCTGCTACGGGTAACACATTGGTGCAAAAGTAGATGATCCTGGCCAAAGTTGGGCACTAAAGTAAATAAAATCTCATACAAATTATAATTACTTACGAGAAACTAAATTCAACGTTCTCAGCCGATGTCAGAAATTATAATTTAATACTTCAAATTGCTTGGAAATGTAGAAAGTCTAGTCAAATATAAAATCCCGCATGCTACCTTATATCATCTCTGAGATTAAAAATTGATAAATCTCTAAACAAATATTACTGGTAAAATCAAGCTTGCCTCTAAATGAAAGAAAGAAAAGAAAAAAAGAAAAAATGTTTATTTCCAAGATGAATCCAAAGAATCTAGCTTGATGCTTAATCTAGGCAAACCATTTGACACTACAACATTATCTGAATATTTCTCACCTGAATTTTCTTGTCTGGTACACCAAAATCCTCGGTTTTACGTGGCATTTCTGCTGCGGAGTGCGCAGTGGCGGCTATGTTGTCCCTCCACCTGCTCTCTGACGCCCCGTTCGCTCTCCTGCAGTCGGAAATTTTAGTCCTCACTTCAGCGGGTGTGATGGATGCACCTGTCAGCAACTTCTCATCCAAGGGCCTGAATGACTCACTGGCCAGCAACTTATCCACTGGTCTGATGGACTCAACCACAAGTAACTTATTCACTGGTCTAAAGGACTCACCCACAAGTAATTTATTCACGAGTCTCAGCGACTTAACTACTTTTCATATCTACTTATCTTATCACGAGTCTCAGCGACTTATTCTATCTAACAACTTCTCATTCACCAAAACTTGCGGTCACAAACTTCAATTCATTCAAGTTAAATTCAACTTCAAGTTCACCGAGGCCCGTATAAATTACTCGTTCCTATTAATTCGCTGAAAATATTTTTTCCGATCGATATCGCTCAATTTTTTCACACAGAGACAGATATTTTGTTTGAACTTCGGCTCACTCACTAGAGGTTCAAAGACTGCTCACCGACCAAATCACTAGGAAGATTCCGCAGAGCAATAAACTGAATATTTCTTCAG
This sequence comes from Morinoia aosen, assembly GCA_030386875.1. Lineage (NCBI taxonomy): Eukaryota > Metazoa > Arthropoda > Malacostraca > Amphipoda > Talitridae > Morinoia > Morinoia aosen. The sequence goes on along the minus strand of CM059561.1, from coordinate 57,617,102 downwards.
AGCTGATGGGTACTTAACAGAAGCAGATCCCCTCCAAATGTTGCCAAGTTCAGCACACAATTCTTATTGTTGGCAAGACGATTTTAAGTCCTAAGTTCGATTCTTTTTCTAAAAATTGCGCACAATTTCCTTTTAACTAATAAAAACATAAATCTAAACTGAACTCATTTAACCTTCAGAGTTTAACTTCAAAAAATAAACACGGAAAACGATAAACAATTTGAGAACATTCTCACCGGTTGCTCATGTTGCATGCAGACGAGTTAAGTTAGCACATCAAGGGATAATCTGGAAATAAAGAACATTAACACCGTTAACGACCCTGTTTAATTTAGATCAACAACAACGCATTGCAAAATTAATCTCTATGTCACATGAGAACAAGGGAAGCTTAGCGCTGTTTCAAGATTGACGGAAAATTGAACATGCATAAGAGGACAGGTCACGGCAGTAAAATGTAGCGCGTTCCACTGCCGACTGTGGCCTATTTGAAGGGCGGATGCAACAGGCTGGAGTGTCGTACCCTCGCTACAGATGTTCACACTAAGTACCGCTGCACTCATCTTTATCATTGAGTGTAGGTAGATGAAAATTATAACACTTCTTAGACAATACAGATCTGGACTTTGAAGTCGAAAGCAAGACTCACATCACCACAGATGCCTGTCATTACAGGTGATATTTAAGATCATTTTTTTAATTGATCGGTGTATCAGTTCAAATGAGTAATCGCATTCCATTTTAAGACTTAAACTATTGTAATTAAAAAATGCTTCTTACGCTTAAATCAAAGAACAAAATACGAGTTTCAATTTCGAGAATTGCTCAAAACACTTTATTGATCGAGATTTAACAGCCCAAATGGCAAATACTTCACTTCATTCTGCATTCCAAAACACCCTATTCACGATACCACTCGCTCACTAGTCATCGTAAATCAATTTATACGAGAATTCTTCATTTGCTAATGAAGAGAGAGAGGGATGATGTTGCCTGCGCCCGGTGAAGCCGGCCGTGCGGCCACTCTACAGGTGTGCGCTCAAACCGACCTCACCAACCCAACTGGAGACACACAAGGTGGTTGGAGCTAGAGACGACCGCCCCACACTTTCCCGAGCTGGATGCAGCTCTGGCTCCCCCACCACTCTCCCTCACTTGCGCTCCCTCTCTCCGTCACTCTTAGTCTCCGACTCCCTCACTCTCTCTCCTCTTTCTCGCGCGCGCACTCTCTCTCTTTTCCCTCGCAGTGAAGCCTCCCTCACTTTCAGGTGCGTCAGCGTGCCCTCCAGCCCTCTACATCCATTAGAGGGGAGTCAGAGGATACACAGGAACAGGCACCCACAGGAAATTTTCATTTTGCCGTGGACACTTCAAGCTATGAATTCCATGTATATGGGTGATGGATATATTATATATATCTACTGCATATATATATCAAAGATATATACAATACATCTGTGAATACTATTTCTTTTACTGACGATTGACTTTTACAGCATTGCATATTGATGATTTTATTTGGTGCCTACCTACAAAGAGCGGTTAAGATTCAGAACAGTTTTCTCACTTCATTTCAAAAGGAACAGGAATTGATACTCCTGAGGAAAAGATTAATACTTACTACTACAGAGCCAGTCTGATGGATATGACAATTTCGGTCGACGTAACAGGTTTTCTTTCACGCTACGACCTAAGAGAAATACAATCCAGCGACAATGCAGCTGGAATAAATTAAGATACTCAACTTGAGAAGGGTGCCCGCAGATGCACGGCAGGAGCGGAAGAATGCGTTTTGAACACTCAGTAAGGAAGCCATTGATTCGGAGGCTCTCAGGTGCTTAAGTACAGCGATGATAGTCACAGGTTAGGCCTTAACTATCAAGAGAATATACCAGCGCGCTTTTAAATTTAAAAATCTAATTCAAGACTCGCAGTTCATGAGCGTGTAGATCTTTAAGAGTTTTAGCGCTGTAACTTACGCCCAGAGGGTAAAGCTACTTGAGTTATACATGTAACATGCGACTCACTTAAGTGATATCTCGACACCCACTATTCAATTATTTACGGTATGTTTGCTGGACTACTCTCATCTTTAGCCTCGTAGAATTATTAAATGGACGTTTCCAGCAACACAGCAAAGCTTTGAGGCCGATCTCGCTCATGCCGTACAACAGAATCCCTTGCGCTGTACTGTTGGTGTCCAGCCCTGCTTTCTTTTCATCGGCTCTTTACAGCCGTTTTGTCTTTTACCAGCATAAAAATCTTCCAAGACAACTGAGGACTGAGAGCTTTTGCAGGTCAGCCGTTGAACTTCTTGCTCCTATCAGGAGTATCTTTGCCTTTCCCATGAGGTCAACACGTTCTCCATTAGAGTTGTGCATAGACAGCAATTTACATTTTAGACTCGTACTTCATCCTGGAGGAAAAAACCTCATTCAAACGTCGATATTGTGAGTTAAATGACTCCTTCTAATTGCAACTATCTTAGCTCATGTAAAAGTTATTACTAGTGCAGCTAGCTAATATCAATTTGTTCATAAGTCAGACATTCCAGATGAACTTCGCCTGTGGATTCTTCCGTTGTTTTTTGAAGTAAGCAGCTGCTGTCGCTGCTGAGCGACATTTTGTGGGTATTTTGTGCGGCTCCCGTCAGCAGGGATCTGTCAGGTGGCATTGAAAAGGTGTCATGAGCTGACGCCTCGAGCTGTTGCTGTCGTGGGCTGGCAAAGCCAGCCTCTCCCCTTCCATGCGTGACCAACTCCATCACGAGCCCGATGAGTTTGAATTTCTATCTCACAGGTGCGCGCGTAAAAAAATGTTTTATTCCAAAAAGCCTGATAAATATCATCTTGTCATAGGTTTTTCAAATGCTTTATTACCAACGCCAGGATATAATGGCGGTTACCCCAGGTCAAGCCTGTGCCCATTTCTGACACCTGGGTAGAGTGGGGAATTGTGGCTGAGTTTTCCTTTTATCCAACGGGGAAAATCACCGGGCAGCACGCACTGCCGGGATTCGAACTGCCGACACCTTCCCGTGTTGAGCGCGCGCTCTTGTCCACTCGGCCGCGGTGGTCACGTGAAAAAGTGAATTCAAACCAACGACGGTCAGACATCATCCTGTGTTGGTTCAACATCATCATCTGAAAATCAGACATCATGGGATGACGGTCAAATATCAATAAGGTGTTGCTGAAATATCAAATGCAGAACAGAGTGAAAGATCTCAAATTTATATTAATTTTATTAAGAAATAATTTTCGGCCAAATTTCCGTGAATTTCCTGTAAGACCAGTAAGACGAAGTCTGAAATTTTGAAGTATTCTTGATCACGCAACAAACCGTTGTATTGTTATTATATTAACTGGAACGAAGAGCTCATTACAAGCACTTAGGTACGTTATACAAATTATTAAGGAATATACGAATTCAGCACGCAGCACTGAGGAAGGATGGAAGAAAGAAGTCTCATAAGTTAAACTACTGATGAACTCTATGAGGATCTAAAAGTATAATGTATATTAGTAAAGATTGGCCACTCAGTTCATACAAAAATGTTATGAAACTTTTTTTGACAAGTAATTTCACCGGATTTTGAACATTATTTAACTCAATTTTACCACGACCTAGCGTCTAACGTTCTCAAAACTTAGAACTCTAACTACTTCTTCACTTCTCCAGAAAATTTGTTTTAAAAAGTTCCGCTAAGTTTCAACAGCGGCCTTGGATTGCGCACTGAGATGAAGAAGTACAAGCTTCTCAGAAGTTCTCCGACAAAATGAAATATTTTATTTTATATCTGTATTTAAACAACTGTTGGTATCAGAGTCTTTTTCACGCGGGATGTCGATTATTGTACATTGTCAGCTAGTAGAGCGAGTAACAGAATATCCAGAATGTTTATTACCATTTATGATGCTATAGATTTGGATACTAATTTTGCAAGAATATCCTAAATTCAAAAAAAGTCATCGTTTCTGATTTAGTTTAATGATCAATCATGTAGAATTTTGAAATGAGGTACATTTCAGTGGATATTTTAAATTTTAAGGGAAGTCGATTGTTGGCATATCTCATGGTGCAGATATACTGAAACGTGCAGAATGATTACAGAGCTCCCTCATACATCGCTCCATCTATTAAAAATTGTTATTCGCTTGACAAAAATTTAAACTCTTTATTCTTCAGTGAGGAAGAATCGCCAGATGAGACCCGTGAGACCCGGTTTTTTCTATGTTCAAGAGTACGAGCGCTGTCGGCCAGCAAGCTGGAAGCACAGCTGTCGAGCAGTTCATGTCACAGGTGGCGTCAGGGGACGTCTAGCAAGGAGCTTCGTGATTACAGTTTTAATTTTAGTCATCATGGTGAGGTCCCCACATGAAAATATTGGTTCATGTCAGCAACCAAGCATAAATCTTTTCAGTTTCAGCCCAAAACACACGCTCAGAGTCCGGTAGAATTTATCTATTACACGTGCATAGTCTTCAAGACCTTGATGCCAAGAGTGCTAATTAATCCCATTTAATAGTTATTGCTTAAAATCATTATGGTTTTTCTCCTGTTCAATATAAGTTGATGTAAAAAAAATTTATGTTTAAATTTAGGAAAATTAAACAGCGCCTATTATTCTTAACTTCCGTATCGTTGGATGTATGACTTATTTTTTTATTGCTCCCCAAGTACACAACGAGCTTCAAAAGCTCACGAGTTTGTTGTCATAACCATATCTTTCTTCTTTCAGTGATGGATAGAGAAGTTTACATATTTTGAAATTCGACAACGCTTGATTGTGAACTGTCTGGTTGAGGGTCGTAATTTTTCCCATCCGTAAGACTCGAAGTAATGCATCTCAGAATGCAACTAGCTGTAGTCCATGAAAAAAAGAGAAGTAATCGTCAGTAACAGAAAATTACTGCAGGAATGTACAAAAAAAATAATCTTGAGGTGGTTAGTCTAAAGTTAATAATAACTTTCACTTCTGTTCTACATCTGAAGTTTCACCGACATCGAATGATGTTTAGTGAGCATAAAATGACTTTGGCCTCAATCAGATGGTGTCTGATTTTCACAAGATGATGTTCGACCGACTCCAAATGATGTTGCTTAAGAACCTTGCTAAAATCTAATGAAAAGATAGCTCATAAAAGTCCGCACTTTCAGACGGTGGTGGAAAGGCGCGCGTTCGCAGGTCTACGCTGCAAGCAAAGCGTCAATCTCAAAGCGACTCCTGCAGCTCATCACAATACAGAAGCCTTCACTTAATGAGTCGGAATTAAACACGAGCACCTCGTAATATTGCTGACTAGTTTGCATTTCCTCCACTTGGAAGACGTTCGCATGCTCGAATTTTCAAGTGTGCTTTAGAGTGTTTGTGAAGAGCGGCTGTGGTGAGATATGTTAGAAATTAGAGACTGTCATGCTATGCAGACTAATATAAAAATACGCTAAATATGAACGGTGCCTGATTTCTGACGTTCTTTGAACTGTCTTCTTATTAGCCTTTGCATTTCCTTCATTCGTATGCTAGGAAAGAACGTTATGTGCTCAATTTAATGTAGTTGAAGCAGTTTTCATCTTTATTCATTGATCCCCATACTCATACAACCTGACAACCGCATTATGACTGCAATGTTTTTTTATACTCAATGAGTATACTAAGTATAACTTTTTCGCCGCCTGCATGCATGTTTTTCGCCGTCCAAGCAATTAAATCGCTTAGGCGGCGAAAAACATGCATGCTCCGGCGAAAAGGTTTGACTGGGTACTAGTACGAGTATAAGTCAAGTATACCCCTGTAGTATCCACTGTCAGGTCTGTTCTCAAATAATCACAGAAGCTGCTCGATCAAGTGGAAATGCCGCGCTGTTCCTGGACTGTTTTCGATCCAGGATAAGTACTTACTTTTTCAAAATGAAGTGTATTGCTTTGCTTTTGCGTCGAAAAGATGACTACAATATTGTTTACTGAAACTGTTATTACATAAAAATAAAACGACAGTTACATGGAACAACTTTTCATGAACAATTTGTGATGTTAAGCGCTTTTGCGGAGCCACGAAGTTTTAATTGCATTTAATTCATTCGTCTGCGTTCTGTTTGCTAATTCTTCTAGAAACTTTGTTTTATTATTTGCGTCCACTGCTCGGAAAAAAGCTTTCGGGAATTGTTCCGAAACATTAATTCTCAAATTTTTATTATGGATGTGCATCGAGTGAAATGGCACTACCTGGCTGAGTGGCTCATGATATTGTAAAATCTATACTATAATAAGAGGGGTGTCCGTCTGCCTGTCTGTCTGACGCCAGCCAAAAGTGCGTGATGAGCGTATCTGTGATACAAGCTAGGCCTCATCAACTCTCGAGAGGTTGAATTTGTTTATTTTTTACGGCTTTTCTTTCATTTCGCCTTCTTTCTTATTTCAAATAAAGGGGGGTGGACTAGTATACATTAAAAAAACTTACTATTCCATCACAGCACGACACGTCAATTTCCCCAACACGGAATCATGGCTAGCGATGCTTCGAAAAACCCGGCCGGCAGACAATCGCAATCGAACACGCAAACAATTAACGTTATTGGGAATCTTTCTAGACGAAGTTTTCACCGGGAGAATAAAAAGCGAATAAAGAACCTTGCACGTCCGCGCGGGGAAAGCGGTGCATAAAAGACAACGATTCCTGGTTCTGGTCCATGTCTCTCGACTGGTTCTCACGGTACCAAAGAACGCACACGACATTTCCCAGGCTTTAGCATAGCCTGGATTTATCTCCTTAGCCCAGTTCCGTGGTAGTTCCACCCCACCTCCAGCGGCCAGGCGCCCATATTTCTGCATTTTAAGATATCGGAAGAAATTTGAAATAGGAATTTCCTCGAATCAAAATAACCCTCATGAAAAACACTACGTGAGATTTGCTTTCGCAGCTCATTGAGTTGTTGCACTTTTACCTGTACTGCATTCGTAAGTGTGTTGTTGAATGTGGTTGCGAGTAGGCTTTAAAAAGTTCTTAATCAAGGACATGTCTACTGGATATGCACGTGAGCGTTACCGTTCCTTGTATTTCCGTCGGTTTTCGTTAAGAAGTAGCAGCAGAGTACAAGCAGTGTATAAGAAATCCTCTTCTCTCAGATAAAGGCTTGAACAGGCTCTCGCTTGAACGTAGAACGAAGAAGCCATTTTCAGTATGGTCAACTAAGAAATTTTAGCATTTTTATTTGTTCCAACGTAAGCTCAGGTTTAATAAAATCCCCGTTTAATATTAATGAGAGCGTAAAAGTGCGTCGCAGCTTAGATTAAATTCATGTATCACTTTTATTCAGATTGAAATTGATGTTTATCGTGTGATTAGATAGTGCAATACAAATCATGAACCCTTTACCCGAGAAATATTTTTACTTTTTATTTTCGCTTTTAGTAAGAAATCGCGCTGATTGAATTCATTCCGCTAGAAAATGTTGTAAAAAAGATGCAAGATCATAACATCAGAAGCAAACTTTGCGTTGAGACAACGGTAGCAGTCATTTGGCTCAAGTGAGCTTGGCTGACCGAGCAAGTCGTCGCAGTAACTTGGACCTGCACTCGTGCGTGAATGCTGTTATTTTGCCAAAGCTATGCAAATCTTTTCCCTAGCTAATCTTTTCAGCTGTACGGAGCGCACAATCCTTCTGTGGCTCCCTTTTTGCAATTAATTGCTTGAATTTCGGCATAAATAATTTTCAATTCAATTAAAGTTTGAGTATCTTAAACAAATATTTTTTTGGAGTTAGAAAATTGGTGGAAAAAATGAAAGTATTTTTTTTAAGTGAAAATAAAAATAACTCTGAGGTTTGGAAGCTAAAATGGTGATTACGTTATTTTAGCACAAGGAGGAATACTTATTATTTTCATCCGTGACTTGCATTTACTTTCTTGTTAACAAAGCGACTTCGAAAGTGCTTAGTAAGGCAGCTCTTTTGCCTAGCAAACACAACTAGAGCGAAGACTCGGGGTAAAAATCACAATGCTCGATTGTTTTCGCTCAGTGGCTTTGGTGGCAACAAAACACGAAAGTCTCGTACGAACAGTGACAAAACCATGGACGAAAGTTCTTTCCTTTTTCGTACACAGTGGACTACACCGAAATGTGACTGTTCCATCTTTGGACCACCACTTAGAGGCAAGGTAAGTTCCTCTTACTTTTTGATACGGAAGACGTTCACTTTCAAGTGGACCTTATCACTCTGCTCAGCGCTCCGGTAACAAAAGCTACGCTCTCTTCTCTAGCCCATTTTACACACGGCTGGCTTGAGACTCTTCACTCGGTCTCGTAGATTAAAATAATTACGTGATTACAGCGATACTTCAAGGGAGCTGCAAGCATGATTTTTTTTCTTAGAGAAAATTATGCTGTGGCTTCATTGATAACAGTGAGCTTTCGAATTGAATTTCTGTCAGCTTTGAATGACTGTTGTAACGATTTCAAAATTCACTCGTAACTGATTTAAATTCTAAGATCTTGAGTAAAAAACTCAATTTCAAATCGTTTCATGTTTACATTGGGTTGTATTAAGTAGAGTTCATTTGTTAACGTTTTCATGTTTGGTTGTGCGGCTTTCAGTCGAATTTTTTTGTCTAAATAGACAGAGATAAACTTGGTTCGAGTCAAGCTGAGATTTTTAATCTGATTCTATCACGTGAACTCAGCAACTACAGGCCCGCTAACGCTTCGAGCTGCGATCATACGCGACGCAATTCAACCAGGACACCAATGCATGTTTTTTTAGTAACAAGAATGAAAAGGGATAATTCGTCAGAATTATCCCTTTTATCATTTTTTTCAGCTTCTCGATTACGTTGTATGATACGTGCATCTCTCCACTGCGTCTTCTACATGAAATTTAAAAAAAGATTGAGTTGTGGAGCAAGTTGATCTAAATTGACCATCATTTGCGTGTGATAAAATTTAATATAGCAACAGGAACGAACCGAGTAACTTATTCTCGGGATGCATCCCAACTTCCATGTGTCTTTGAACATTAGTCACCCTCAGGCAACATAGTAGAAATCAATAAGACAAATTAGCCATACTCACAGTTATCACCATTCGCACACAGGCACCTGTACATTCATTTTAATTAACCCAAGAGAACAGACGTTTCACAGATATGTGGCCCGATAATTTGACTTTCGTTCCCATACCATTTTAACTTTCTCGCCGCCTGCATGCATGTTTTTCGCTGCCTAAGCGATTGAATCGATTAAATCGCTCAGACGGCGAAAAACATGCATGCAGGAGGCGAAAAAGTTAGACAGGGATTGACTGCAATATCTGAGTGGTTACGGACTTTTTCATTAGGAGTACGTTGAATATATTTTCGAATAAGATACTACTTAGTGCATCATAAATTTTTATATTCTCATATTGCCTATTAAATTGCGTATACAACATGTCACTCTATAGAATTCCGGTAAATTTTGCACTGTTCAGTATTAAGAAATTACCCACGCATTATTGGTCAAGACGATTTTTAACGTATTCACTGTGCCATCGAAAACGATGTTCTCTGGGAGTTCATTCCAGATTCTGTTAATTCTAACTAAAAACTTGTGCAAGGCCTGAGTCGTCATAAATTGTCTAGTTTTAATAGTTTAATTGTGCGGACCAAGGGATAGTGAAATTTCTGTATTGCATTATCCAAGAGAAAGTGAAATATTTCTGAGCATTTTGCTATGTTGAAGCTCACTTAACAAGTTTTAACTCACGATGAAAATCGATTTAGGTCTGTTTGAACGGAGACTCTGAACAACCTGAGCAGAGTTTGATGTCAACTTCAATATTGATTTTACTGATGATTTCGAGATCAAGGCCGTTGATTCATTCTATGAAGACAGCGGGCGGGCCTAAAATGCTCCCTTGAGGGACCGGTGATGATGCTCCTGCGTGGTCTTTAAATTGTTTGTGAATCATTACTTTTTAAGTGTGACCTGTGTGTCAGTTTTGTATCAATCAAGAGTAATTTGAAGGTATACCATAGGCTTCCACTTTGACCATTAGCATGTTGGGAGGTAAGTTGTATTACCCACAATTTTCCATATCGCATCCGATAATTGCAACGCTGCGAGCGAAGACTGTTTGGCCAACGAGTTTTTTTTAAATGCCTCGTGAAAATCTTAAAGAAAATTCGCCATCTTGAGAGAAATGCGTTCTCGTGGATAAATGATATCGAAAATAATAACGATAATAATATCGATGACTAATAATTCGAAATATCCTATTGAAATGATTTCTACAAGGAAGTAATTCGGTCATAAAAAATATGAATACCAACATGCGACTTATCGCAGTGCGATTGAAAATCTCCGCCGATTTATATCTTCAATAAGCGACTCCGCAGTGTGATTGAAAACAGACTAAAGAGATCCCTACAGGGACCCAGGCAAAAGCTTTCTGAAAGTCGAATAAATGAAGTCTACAGATTTTCCGCTGTCGTAAATTCGGTTGACTTTTCAAAAGAAGTCGAAAAGATTTGTGAAGCAGCTATGTTTTTTTCTGAATCCGAACTGAGTGTCTGCTACCAAATTTGTGACTCGTAAATGCTTGTTTAGTCGTCAATCTTTTCATTGCTTCACTAATGACCCACGCCACGCTGACTGGTCGGTGGTTACTGGGTTCTTCTTTGCTCCTTTTTAAAAATTGAAGTATCATCACTGCCACCTGCATCTCAAAATCCGCTCAAAGTAATCGTAACGTCACTGTCGTGGGCAGAAATTTTTTGCCACTTGTGATGAATCGAAGGAGCAAAATTATATTGCTCTAATCTACCATTAAAGTTTATAGAAGAGTGCAGGTCAGGCTTTGAAAAACCTTAGGAGACATGCAGGGATGTTCCTTTTATCAAATAAGCGGGCAAAATATCCATTTTCAATAACTATTTCTGATACAACAGAAAATTAAATTGTAGTCGAATTTGTTTATGCCATTGATTGGCCTGCGTCATTAAATTAGGCCACTTAAACTAAAGAGCTGTTGTACCTCGCACTTGCTTGTAATATTACTAAGTTAGGGTCTTCATTTGATCACTGTTACATATGAGTTGAGAAAGGTTGTGATTCTTCACACTATTTTTCACTTCATGCATGTTTACCCTAGACGGTACTTGATCGTCAAAAATCGTCAGTTACAACTGAAGTTTAGCACTGTTGAACAAGCTTACGAAAACGCTCTAAATTGAAAACTATCACCGGTATCAACATTGGCAACAGCCCTGATCGCGCTGTATCGCTCCGACTGAAATTCCCTCGTCAATACACAAATAAATCTCAAAGTACGCAATGAATGGGCTCATGAATAACATATTGTGACTGCAAATATTCAACACCACAAATTTAAATTATGACCACTCACAGTATCACAAAATATTTATTAGAAATTATACGGAGCTACTATCGCTATGACCAGAAGAGTGACGTCAAGACGTCAGTGCTATGAGACGAGCCTACGATCAGGTTTGGAGTGCAGGTGGCATTGACTATTCCTATTGCGCTGGAAGCTGGTAAATGCCACGTAATACCTTCCACATCGTCTCTTCAGTATAGAGTAGTTCAAGTACCTCTGTTGCCAAAAAAAAATTGGCTACAATTTCTCAACCTTATGATTTCAATCTTCAGATAATTCTAGCTGATGATATACTTTCGGTGGAAGAAGTAGAAAAGTTTTATGCTTCAACACCCATATAAATCGACCAGACAGACGGCCTACCTCGCAGTATATTTCGATAAACAGCCGAAATTATCAGCGTACCTTAAGCAAACATCTTCGATGGGTTTCTCGCAACGATGCCAGTCCAATGTCTTTGACATTTCAAGGCCTGCTCATATAGATCACGACGTCACAGACGTGGACGGAGATTTTTCGCCATTTGTGATGAATCAAAGAGGCGAAATTAAGTCAGCTCCAGTCTGTCGTTGATTTCCCACAACGAGAAGCTGACCAGGCTTTGAAAAATCTTGAGCGATATACACTGATACTTCTCCACCAAATGAGTTTACCAAAAATTCTATTTCAAATAATTAGTTCTGATTCGTCAGAAAAAAGTAGTATCGACAGGCTTGTTTAGGTCCAGCGCTAGCCGGCTGTGTTAGGTAACACACTTTAAAAAAGGAAATATGGTACTCCCGCACGTTTTGTGATATTAGTAGGTAATCACTGTATTATCTTACCCCTTCATTTCATCATTGGAGCAAATGAGTAACGTAAGAAAAACTTTTTCACACCATTTTCCGTTCCATGCTGAGCTTGTACAGCACGAGATCGTCAAAAATCGCCTGCTACAGCAAAAATTTTGCACAGCTAAACACCTTAATAGAAAAACGGTGATATTAGACATTCTCTACGAAATCTATCACGGCAATTGTCAAAATTTTTCCAGCGCTGTATCACTCCAACTGTTATTCCCTCCTACACTACGCACGTATATTATGGCGTGCGATGAATAGGCTCATTAAGTATATGTTAGGTTTCTACTTGAATTTAAACACCACATAAGTAATATTTTCATCGATGGCACACAATATCACAAAAGACCTATTGGAAATTATCCGCAGCTGTACATTCACATCCATTCGTTTCTTTTAACTGGTACAATTGTTATGCCCAGCAGTGAGACGTCAGTGCTATGGTGTCGGGTCTTGGGTGAGGCCCAGGGTGTAAGATAAAAAATAGAAAATAATCAATTTTGAACTAAGTGTATGCATAATTTATACAGCATTGTTTTTCATATATCTGAATAAAGAATCATTAGTTGATAAACACATAGTTATTATAATTGCCATGCAAATGATTAACCAATGATTGAGAGAAAACATAAAAATGAATTCCTATGGTTATATTATTTCAAGTTTGAGGAAGATAATCATTACTATGAATACTAATGAAAAACACCTAAAAGTAGAGTCTCCATACGTTACCACCTGAACTCAACCTTCTGCGGTAGCCGATGATATTGGAGAGAGTATATGGGTTGCCACCAAAATATTCGACTTTTGGTCTTGTACATGAAACAAAAGAATCGACATGTCGGTAATTTGAAACTAAATTTTTTGTGAACTCATAAGAACGCTTGTGAACCGATTTACTAGTTTGGGTAAATTGTTCAGCCCAGTAGCAATTTGTCTAATTTATTACTAAAATAATACTGACAAAATATTCTCAGAAGTAGATAACTAGACAGGGCGTCGTGTAAAGCGAACAACAAAATTTTCAATTTTGAAAAAGAGAAAAACGTACATTTCCATAGAGTTGATTCGAAAAATCAATATACTATGGGATCAAAGTTTCTTAATATGAAATTTCGTTCCTCCAATTCATGTTAATAAAGAAGTATTCTTACACCTATGCCCGAGGTTGAATCCACTGTGAGCACAGCAGTAAAAGTGTGTCTGTCTGTGTTAACTTATCTTTCATTAACATGTTTGTAGGACTTTTAGGAGTAAATTTTTTTGTTACAACGGAAATTATATTATATTTATTTGTGTTCCAACGAGCTTGAAATCTTGTTGTTTATTCATAACTGTTCGTGTATTTATATCTCTCTGTATTGTATAACACCGTCGTGCTAGGTTGATTTCAATAAATATGATTATTTTATATGTATTATTATATTATATATTATAATATTATGTATGTTATTATACTATATCATTATTATGTTATTATTTTTATTATTATTTAATTTACCACTCTACCTTCACGAAGCCTGAAAGCTCATATGAACTCTAACGCGAGTTTACGCAGAGCAGAATTCATTTCAACGCACATATTGAAAATTGAACTACGGAATGATGCATCAAGTCCTTAAATATTCGCGGAAGTCAGGCAATAAATTTAATGTTCACTTTTCGTCACTGATACTTTTGTAAAGGAAATTCTCATTTATCATTTCGTCACTGATATTTTTGTAAAGGAAATTCATGTTCATATAGCATCTTGTATGTCTGAAATGTTGAACACAGCTTAGCACATTCCCACACTATATAGAGTTCTACAAATCTGCATGGCGCGTTCCACCCGCATTTTCGGAAGACAGCACAACTTACTTTCTTTAAAAGCGCAGCGGCCTCTCGCTGCTACGTGAGGCGACTCGCCTGCCAGCCGACCTCTTGCACCCGAGACGTTTTGTCAGCTCGGCCACTTTGTCAGCGGCAGTTGGGCAGCAGCAGCAGCACTTTGTCTCGGGCACAAGTCCGGACTCTATCACACGGGGTCAGCTGCGCCACATTTCCAGCCTGCTTCTCTCCTGACACTCGCACTTCTTTCCAGAAAAAAAGTCTTCCCATATTTTCATTTTGACTCTGCGCAGCGCGGCTAAAAATAAAGTCAAAACTCAGCGGCGCTTGAAATAGCGTCTTGAGTGGACGAATAAAACGGTTTAATATACTGTGAAATTTTGGGCCCCCGGAGACTCTCAGTTGGATGTACTTCAGACTGAAACGTCCGCCATTGCGGAACACGAATGTTTTTCTTCTATTTTCGAGGGGACAGAATCACTTTAGGAAGTCACAACTTAAGTTCTAAAAGCCTGACCAGAGGGTATACATGCATCAACATTGAGATACCGCTGGAATTTTTCATTTGCTTGTGAAAATAATGCGCTTTTATTCATTTGCAGGTACACTCAACAACAAATTTTCATAATTTCTCGTGTAATTTAAATCTTTTCAAGCAAATAGTTAGTTGATGCAATGCGCCAGGATTCACCATCTTTTAAGGAGGATGCATTAAGTTTTTTACTGAAAAATTTCATGCTCATTGAATTTCTGTAAAAAATTAAACTTTTTTGAAGATCATTGAAAACAAAAATAATTTTTAGCTGTTGTTAATGTTTACGTTCCTGTTATGGGTATCACGATAACCATGTATAAATAGCAATTAAGGGTTTCTATGCTAAGGTATTTGAATGCATTTTTCTCTTTCATTTTTCAATACTTGTACGCACTGATGAAAGTGTTTTTCAAATGATCGTCGCGAGGATTGTGCTCTCTTAGTTCAAAATCAGATTAGGCAAGGTAAGGAACTCATTTTTGTTGTACTTTTCTATCAATCACTTTGTTTCAACATTCTACATGGGTTTACGATACCAATGTGTTTCAATCATTTAAGGATGTTAATGTTAAGGAGTTTTAAAAACCAATGTATCGACATTTCATGTTTGTACTTTTTTGGAAATAAAATATTTTTCTTTTTCTTTCTTAGCTTGCTAGATTATTGCGCGTACTATGACGTTACCTCCACTGAGCAAAATAAAATCATAAATTAATGGGGGACTTTGTACTAGCTTGTAGGACATTTCAGAATTGAATGTGGTAATCAGAGCTTCGTTACTAGTATTCTGTATGCAATTTCTATTCTACCTTATACCTCATGAAAGGATGTGCCAGCCTCACTATAATATTTTAGCACAAAAAGTTACCTAACCAGCAAAACAAATTCTACACAACTACAAAGAAGGTAAACAAATAAATACACCCGAAAAATGTTCCCCTCTGCTACCTAGCGGAGCGAAATGAGTCAAAATAATTAACAGTTTCTATCATTATTCTGAACACAGAACAAAGCGCGTAGGCATTTTGTTGTGCACGGCAGTCTTTATTGATTACAAAACTATCGGAGGGGCTTTTAACTGTCTCAGGAAACGACAAATGGCATGCGTTCTTTCACAAGCAGATTTACGCGGGCATTGTGAGGTATGCAATTCAATGCTGGCAGTGAAAGAACGGACTTTGTACTCCATACCAGTCGACTCACGTTGAATCTTTAATGGCATTTCTGAATTCCTTGCAATTAGCCAGCACTCATTTCATATATTGGTGAAAAGGAAGGGAATTGTGGCTAATTTTTTCCTTCTCCCAACAGGAAGAAACGCATACCTATGTGGGGCTTCATTATTTTAGGTGCTTGACGCGGAGGGCGCGCGTCTTAATCAATAGGAAACCGGGGCTAACGAGGTGAAGGTAGGGTGGAAGTGTAGGTGAAGTGGAAGTGAATGTAAGGTAGAAGTAAAAGTGAATTACAAATGAATGCGAAGTTGAAATGAAGGTGAAATGAAAATGAACGTTAAGTGGGAATAAAGTTGAAGTAGGAGTGAAAATGAAGTCTAATTTAGGGCGAGGTGGAAGTGATTGCGGTGAAGGGGAAGTAGAAGTAAAGAGATTCATAAAGTACATAAAGCAGGAATGAATTTGAAGTCGACTATAGGTAAAGTGTAAGTGAAGGCATAGTTGAAATGCAGGTGGTAGAGTAGAAGTGATAGGAGAGCCGAAATTGAGATGAAGTAGAGATAATGATGAAGTCGAAGTTGAAATGAAGTGAAAGTAAAAGTGAACTTGCAATTAATGTACAGTGAACGTGAAGTTGTTGTATAAATGAAGGTAGAACCGAAGTGAAAGTGGAAGGAAAGAAAAGTTGTAGAAGAGAAAGCGAAGTGAAAGTAAAATAAAAATATCAGAGCGTTACCATATTTTTTTTTTTTTTTTTTTTTTTTTTTTTTTTTTTTTTTTTTTCTCTTTAATCATTTTAATTTAGTGACTGCAATCATCAGATGCACTGTCTCGGCCCTGTCTCTTGAGATCCAACCTCAAATATCAAATTACTCTTTCCAGTAACGTTTTCTCAGGTCTGGAAGGCTCTGTTTAGTCTTCACACGTGATTCTATCACGTGTTCACTTGCGCTTCCTTTAGAAAGTATGCGCCAGGAGCTGCGAGGGAGGTGCCGACGCCTCCTAGTCAGACTTTTTCGCCGAAACAGGCATGTTTTTCGCCGCCTAAGCGATTTAATAACTGGGGCGGCGAAAACCATGCATGCTGGCGGCGAAAAAGTTAGACTGGGCAGGCAATGTGGTGACCCGCGCACGCTAGCCCAGGGCATTTCAACCAAGGGTACATCAATGTACCCCTAAGAGTACATTTAACATAGTTCATGTGCTAAAATATACGATATAAATCTACTTACAACCTACAAGTATCTATAATTATTAACCATTAAGTGTATTTTTATAGTTTCTTAAACCTTTTACTGTGCTGGGGGTACATGAAGTACTTCCGTTGAGCTGAGAGGGTACACGACAATAGAGAGGTTGAGAAGCCCTGCGCTAGCCAATAAGCTCAAGGCCACCCGTTCTCAACCAGGGGTAAATTTACCCCTAGAGGGTAAAAATTATATAGTCGGGGGTAAATAATTGAAGTACCTGATAATTTAAAAAATAATTTAAATAAATAAGTTAAATAAATAAGCCGAGGGGGTTAGTGATGGATGAAAGGTTGAGAACGGCTGCTATAGGCCGTGAGGCCGAACCGAACGCAGATTTGCGCAGACAAACCTAACCGGTGCTTTCAAGTAGCTTTTCCCTGTTCATTTGTCAACTTCGCTTCGTTGCAATGAATGAAATAAAACCCGCCACGACTTTCATTCCCTGAAATACGAGCGCTTAAATCGTAGAACTTTGCGCTCTGTACGTGCGACCCGAGCAGGAGAATGAAAGAAACTCACGACACCGGACAGATGGAAAGGTGTGGTAGAAGTGAACATGAAAATGAAATGGAAATTACTGAGAAACTGCAAATGAAGTAAAAGTGAAGAGGCGTGACGAGTAGCTCCTGCGTGATACCGAGAAACAAATGATTCTGGAGGTGTAATCATGCGGGCGCACTTTTCCTGCTTGGATTCGTTTTTGAAATTTCAGCATGGGATCTGGAAGCAATCACTAAAGAATAGGCTCAGCGAGGGAGAGAATATTGTAATTCTTGGGAGATTATCATTAGACGGGTCAATATTTTGCGGCGGCTTATCTCCAGAAGCCAAGCTGCAGAATTAGAAGTCCTAGCTCCTGCAAATTTCCTTGGAAATACATTAGCTGTTTTGTTTGACCAAAATTTCCTAGTGCAATGAGAATATAATAATAAATGCTTAATGCATGTCAAACGAACGCGCCTGGGAACATTATTGCTCCTATGAATTATTTTCCCTAACGGAAGTTCGTCATAGCGCTAAGCTTCAAAGTCTTAATCAAGACAAGAAGCATCGTCTCTTGCAGACGACCGAGAGATATGAGTATTTGCAGATGTGAAATTTTACGTTCATGAAACTGTTGATAAGCCAAGATACACGAAACTCTGAAAGATTGTGATTCTTAATCGTTTAATTGAATGTACAAAATAAAACTTTAGATTTTTTCGAAACATGCATGCTACTTGAAAAAAAGTATTCGATCATTTCAGATTTTTGTCCAACCAAACACCAAGATTTTTTACCTTATCTACTGGCTCGATTTTATCGTCTACAAATGTTAGTGTAAGTTTTTGGTAATATCTGATCGCAGTTTTTGTTCTAAAAATAATGCATTGCGTTTTACTAGCGTTAAGTTTAAAGCCGTTTTAGTCATACCACAATTTTAGGTTCCTTAGAAAGTTTTCAGTGTTGACTTGTGTTTCTTTCAGAGGTGCTACCGAACTTGTCATTGCAATTTGCAGATCATCAGCACACATTGAGATTTTTGGGTTTCCTGGCATGTTGAGGAAATCATTGATGAAAATATAAAATAGGAGCTGGTCGAGGGTTGAACCTTGGGGAACGCCAAAGTTATTTGTTGTGAATGGTGACATTTCGTTATTCAAGCACATTGTATGGGAGCGATTTATTAGGGAGCTTTCAAACCATTGAGTTTTTATTCTGAGGTTCGACATTTTTTGTATGAATTTTTTATACTCATTAGTGTCGAAAGCTTTGGAGAAATCAAGCAGGAGTTTGAGAGTTATCTTTTTTATCTATGTCATTGCATATTTTTTCTGTTAAATTAAGTAAAGTGTCTTGAATACTGCTGTATCTCCTGAAAGCATATTGATTTCAGTGAAGGAGATTTGACTCGACCATGTAAGATGAGAGCTGGTTTGTTATTGTTTTTTTTTAATATTTTGGACATAACACGTACGAGGCTGATGTAATTTGACGCTTTATCGCATTTCGCAGCACCTGTGTTTCAAAGTTCCTTTATATTGTAGGGCAAATTAACTAAGAAATTTCGTTTATTCTGTTAGGTTGTGACTTAAAGACATACAGAAGGTCCTTGGCTTCCAAAGGAGTTTCTTTCTTACTGACGTCGTAAACCGGTTTGGTACGTAAGTCGGAACTTAGGCCTATACATCACAGAAATATTCCCTTACATACGTAAATTACGTTAACTATTGATAAGAACATGCACATAAACTCGTTTGTGCGCCGCATTACCTCGTATTCAGCCGCGCGAGAAAAAAAAGCTTGCACTCCGCGCCGTTCGTACCTACGAACTGATAGCCGTAAAACGGAAGATGAATTAATAGGGTTTATGGGGGCTCGTTCGTACCGGCGGTCGAGTTGCTGTAAGTCGAAATGCCGTAAACCGGGGACATCCTGTACTGACATAGCGTATGTGTAAATTAATTTTAAGGAAATATCTTATAACTAATTATGAAGTTTTATTTGAAAATATTTTTAACTATCGATCTTGTCGCTTCATCAACTTCGTAAGCTTTGTAATTCTCATAGAATAAGAGCAAAAGTGCCCACACCACATGAACTGCTGATTTAATGAAGCCTTCAGCAGCTCAGCAAACGATATCATCAGATGCTTTGGAGACTAAATTCAATATACAACATGAACGATCAATTTCCTTGATGTTATCAAACTCAAAAAGAAGTATGGGTCAAGCGAGACCACTCAAATAATTTTTACAGTAATTTTCACCATCGTTGATCATCAAACTCGAAATGTCTTTAGATTTAAGTCAATAACAGTCTAATGCGAAACTAGGTTAAGTGAATTAGGTTAAACATTATTGTACACCTTAGAATAACGTTGATGGTAGGATGCCCTAGAAGTCGCTGAACTTACTCTGGCCTACAGGTAGCTATACTCAAATTTGACCATTGTACTAGACTTAAGAAACATTCTACCTCTGTATCACCTGTGGTAAGTAAATTGTTTAAATTGTTTATTAACGATTTTTCAATGTTGAAAGGTTCAACCAACTATTGTTGCAAAGCGTTCCTACATGTTGTGAGGTACATTTTTACACGCAAAACTGCTTTCGTGGTAGATGTAAATTTGACTTTTATCGCTAAATACGTGTTGTTAATTGGATCATTTAGCAGCCAGCGTCGATGTAGAAAGTCATTACGGAAAAGGATGTTTTATTTCATTCAAGTTAATGTATGGCTTTTCATACACTTCGTTCTCAAATGATTTATAATTGATACCAGTACTCTATTCCTTGGTCGAACAGATCCTTCTTCCATCTACCTTAGTGAAGAGTGTATTAGTGAAGAGTGAAGAGTGAATTCTCAACTATTCGCTCGAGAAATAGCTCTCATAACGGCTGGGCCAGCGTAACCTCGATAAATTATTCAATTTAATAAAATGCTAGTAATCAGATCGTACTTTACCTCAGATAGTTAAACGACACTACATTTCCCTGTATAGTTATAGGTTGACGATTTTAGCCTCTGCGCGTCTCTAGCTTTGTTGAAACGGTGAAATCTTATGCTGTTATAAAAACCTATGAGAATTTTTTATTTAAATGATAAATGGGAAATTTCTCAACACAATTTATGCTGAGTGCAGCTCATTTTCCAAGCTATCCGTTCATAAATGGATAGAGTTATCTAAAGAGCGTCAGGGTAGCGATATGGTTCATATAATAAATTTAATTGTTGAACCATCAATCTGTGTCGAAGGAAAAAAAATGAACGGAAGAAAGAATGAAAAATCGGTTTTTCCTCAGAAAAGTTGATACATAATACTTATAACAACCATGTTGGCGTTAAGTAGGACTATTGCTCAACTCAAAGCTCCTGAATTGTTCGACTAACTATAGAACACGGAGAATATGGAAACTAGTATGAGTAGCTTTAATCATACTATTACTTTAATTGTCCATATTTTAGGACAGGCAACGTTCTGTAAGCTCAACAGTTGAGCTTGTGACATTTTATTACGAACATATTTCAGTTGAATCGCAACACTAACTTCTAATTTCAATCAAATAACGTTTTTTCAACAATATTGGTTTTTATGTAGTAATAGTTAAGCTTATATCTAGTGTCAGAGTATGAACAATTCAATTAAGATGGAGTTTTTACTATTTGGTGTTTTTCTATGTTGTGTTTTTAATTTGCTTTCTAGCTTATATAAAGTTGACTCAAAATCCATTTATCATGTTCTCCCCCGGTTGCCCAATTATTGGCAATTGTCACGATACAATGCTGGTTAAGCACGTAATGAAGGGGGGATTCAAACCCCCAATAGTCAGAGAATAAGACAAAATAAAGATATGAAATACACTGTAAGAGAGTTGGACAGAAAAGGTAGGAAATCAAACATGGGTTTTACATGGTGTGTGCTTCATGATTACCTAATTACCTTACATGGGAAAATGACAAAACTTGAAAGGTTAAAATAGGTTTTATTTTAATAAACACGTGGATCAAAATTACGAGCTCACAAAATATCTCAATGCAATGATTAAAGGTCACGAGTGCAACAATTGAAAGTTTTTATGTTGAACTCATAGATAAAAAGCATCAGAAAATATAGGAACGAAATAATTAAAATTAGCACGAGTGCAATAAAGCAAGATGCTCATGACATTAACCAACATGAAATTCACCACAACATGGCATTCTAAAGAGGTAATGCTCCCCGAGAACATCAATTATTAATACTCATGAACTAACAGCAATTTACGAATGCACAAAAATTAGGCAATTCTTAAGCCACCCAAAGACACGAAACAATGATGACGATACATGACGGTTTACCTTGACTCACAACAAGGCATCCAAAAATATATAAATACCTCGCATTTATATTGAGTTAACATAAGACACAATTTCATTACACAGCACGCCAAATTTTGAGTGCACTGTTCAGTGCGCTACTTTGTATCTAAACCTGCACCACTATCACCATTTTTTTTCAGAATCTCAAAAACAATAATTTATTGTGTACTTACACTCTGCTGTAACATGGGTCTGGCGTCGGTTAATACAGCTTCAATACTGCTTCCACTTGAGACTCGAAGGATTCGCGCAGGGGTGATTAGTCCGTCTCCGTTGTTCTTTCGCTCGCGTAGGCGGCGCTGATATTCGGCGGGCCTGCACCTCAAGTTCCCATGAATTTGAGCCTCGTTCTCTGAGCGCCGGACCGCTCAACTGCTACAGGACTCGCAGTGCGTCGTGGCATCATTGCAGACTCTGACGGCTGTGCGACTTCAATATTTTATGCTGGAGTTGCTTGTGAACCCGGTATTGATGCAAAAGTATCTCGAATGCTTCATGATGCACGGGTACTGGGCGGTTTCCTCCGTGAGGCTGAGGTGCTTCATGTAGCCGTTGCTGCAAGATTGGTGCTTCGATGATTGATGATGATCAACATGGGTTTCTTGAAAGTTTCGATGAGCTAACTATACTTGCTGCTTATGCAGAATGCACCCCAGCAGCGTGCCGGAGCGCCCGTTTGCGTGCCCCTCAGATACGTGCACCTCTTCCGCACGAGCTTCCACCAAAAGACCCTGATTATTCACCTCTCACCCCTTTTATATCTTTCACTTGGCATTTTAGAGAACGATCGCGAATGTTCGCTGTTACTGCGACAACATGTCAACTCTGATTGGTAGAACACTTGACTATCCTGCCGTCTCGACATCTAATTGGTACGTTCTCTGACACACCCTTGAACTTGAACTTGAACTTGTGCCGCCATAGCCATGTGCTAGAGGGTTCTGCCGCCGTGCGGGAGACCCGGGATCGAATCTCGGCGCTGGCAGTGGCGATTTTCTCTGTTGGGTATAGGAGAAAAATTCCAAGCACAATACCCCACTCTACCTAGGTGCCTGAAATGGGTACCGGTCTCGACCGGGGGAAAGCGTCATGGCGCCCTGGCGTTAGTTATAAGGCATTTGAAAATCCAATGTACAAGGTGATATGTATCAGGCTTGATTGGAAATAAAGCATCCGTAGATGTCTTCATTATTATTTTGAAATTGAGGGCCGACAGCGTCGGGGCCTTTGTAACGGCCTACAATTCCCTCCACAATTTTCACACAAAGAGTTCAGCGCCTGGTACCAGACTTGTCCACTAAACTACTCAGGACCTAACAATCCTTCTCACAAGCAGTAAAACGTGGTAAAGGGAGTAGTGAAACCACCCGCGTGATGCCTTCCAGAGCGCTGATGAGCGGAAGGGATGCGGCGCTTGTCCGAGGTACGGGCGTTCCCGCGCCTACGTATGTGTGTTTTGCGTTTTTGTGTTGTGTGTGTGTATATATATGTGTGTGTTGTGTGCCAGCTTGCCTTGAGCCAGCAAGTCTGGTTGAAACGCTGACCACTTGAGCTTGACAGATATTTATGGCCAACCTCTTGTTCGAAATATGAGAACAAAGCTGTAGTGAAACCTCATCCCGCAACTCAGTCGATATTTCGTAAATTCTCAGCATGAGCATCTAAAAATTCAGTAAAATAAATTCAACCATTAGCATAAAAATTCGTCACGTAATCCATTAACTTCTATCATTTTTAGTAACAAATCTGTATCAAAAATTCAGTCTCTAAGAAATCACTTTTCAATCGTAACGAAACCTTCCATGACGACGTGTCGGCAACATCGCAACCCGCACAAGCGTTACTTGTTGGAAATCATACTCAGTGACGAGAGCTCGGTTTTGTCTCTGGTGAGAATTAAAGTTTTGTGTGTGTTGTTCTACGGGTAACTATATTTAGACATTATATGTAAAATTGTCAATAATATTATTGTTTATGTATTAAGTAGAATTGACTAAATTTTCCCTTGTGCATTGTTGTATGCTCAATTAGAAAGTTTTTAGCAAACAGTTATCGCTTGGCTTACAGAGATTCTGAACCTAGTTCTTCCAAGAAGCAATTCTTAGAAGTATCCGCAGAATTTAACTAGAAGCAACTGGTTGGACTAACCAGGAGAATTATTCTCTTCAGCATGAGTACCCAGTCGGAAATAATGGTTGTGATTATAGTAGAATATAGTGGTGTATAAGAGATTAAAGACGATTATGGACGATGAAATAATATGGTACATATATCGACCATAACATAACGTTGATCTTAGTATATTTCGGTCGATATTGGTAGAGGTAATATTGGTTGTTTATGGTTTGTTAACATAACGTAGATTTTAGTTTATTTAGGTCGATATTGGTGGAGGCACCAATGGTTGATTGAGGTTTGCAATTACATGGATGTTTTAAGTCTACATATGGCAGAGCATAGATAAATGTAGCTTTAACTTTGTTCCGTAAATTAAGCACATAAAAAACAGCTGTTCATAATAAATTATAAATTTATTCGTTTTTAAATGAGCAAAATGTTTTGTTTCTTCATTTAACACCTACATAAGGTAAAAATTATTAGAATCACGCAATATATTTCTATTTACTTCAATTATGCATATACGGTATTGTTGAATCAAGTTGTGTCCTCATCTAGTGTATCAATTAAATATTCTATGAGTAATTGTCAAATGACTCTTAGAGAAAACGAACTGTGAAGTTAATCTTTATATGTTCAAGTTACCTGGAAAGCAATACTTTAATTATAAAATGACATTTAAGACAGTCCAGACTATTTTCGTTCCTTCGTTACGAATCACATTTGAAATTTGCCTTCATACTTTAGGATAAAACACTGTTAGCCCATCCAGAGAATGATTTCTGTAGTGAAATGTGCCGTAAAAATAGAAAAGTTATGTGACGCGTTCAAAATCTGTTACCCGAACGCAGTGTTTCCAAGGTACACCCATGGTTTAGTACTTGTTCGACTTGTTCGATCATTGTACCTAACTCCAGATGTTGATTCAAATTTGTACAGTAACTTTTTTGCAGCGACATTTGACACTCTTATACTGCAAAGGTTCTACTTGTACCTTTACACTTACAAGACGTTAAAATGCGAATTAAACCTATATAACAGTTTTATTGCGTTCGTATGCAACGTAGCTTATGTTTGTATGAACTACGCAAAGTATAAAATATGTCCAAA
Source organism: Morinoia aosen (assembly GCA_030386875.1). Taxonomy (NCBI): domain Eukaryota; kingdom Metazoa; phylum Arthropoda; class Malacostraca; order Amphipoda; family Talitridae; genus Morinoia; species Morinoia aosen. Next base: position 57,592,032 of record CM059561.1, on the reverse strand, counting down.
AAACTAATTCTTTTACTATTACTTCTACGCAGCGAATAAAAAAAATTACATGAGAATTACAAGAGTCTATAGCAAAACAATGATTCGGAACACTGACAATTAATTCATAGAAAAAATAACTTTTACTGTAATGTGATTAATTTCCTTGTATTTGCATTACAATGCTTGGATCTTACCTCTGGCAGCTCATCCAAGCACTAGTTGGTTAGTTATGACTCAACGGCCGGCGTGGCTGCATCTGTGCACTGAACTGTTGTTTCAATTGATCGTTTGATCCAATGTGGGTAGAAAAAAGAACTTCGAGGTTTGTCTCAAAGGCAGACGCGACGCCGTATAAAAATATCTATATTAGAGACTGGTAAAGTAGGACCTACTATCTGCGAAACTACTAGTAGTACTCTTTTTGCTAGTATGAGTGATTGCAACTTAGAAAGTGACACTAAGGAGGACTTGCAGCAGATGACAGCTGGGAACTTATCTCAATTAAACTACTGACACATTCAAGTAAGTCATGTTCAATAAATTTTTTGCACATTCATAGACCTGTGTGATTTTTAGATTTATGGAATGCCCATTTTAAAATAATACCACTGACGTTATGTATAATGTAACTATCCCTTGGGTAATGAGTAAAGTTTGTTTTCTATTTTAATAAAAAAGTGTTTTTTATCCGTTTTTTTTGTTTTGTTTTTCATCAGTTTTTGTTTTTTTACTTGTTTTTTTTTATCAGGATTGTGGTTTATCAAATAAATTAATTACTGTGCGTAATTCTGAATGTATAAACTAATACTAAATAATGTAATATTATTGAAATATCTCAATGATATTATTAATTATCCATGAAAGAAAGAAAATAGGGCAAGAAAAGAGGAAAGAAAAAAAGGCCTATAGATAAACTACAGGACACAGTTCCAAGGACTGTGACAAAAACTTTGCAGTTGGCCCTTGAGGTGACTCAAGTCACTCGCATGAAAACCTGTAGGGGCCCCAAGTTTCTAAACTTACCAATCATCTTGCCCATAAACCTCGCAAAATTCCAACTATTATTCATAATCTTGTCAGAATCTTGTTGTGTCAGAAGGTGAGCGGCAACTAGGACAGGCCGTCAGGTCTATTAGGAGCAGGCTCTTTAAGGGGGCCCTCTCGTCAAAATTAAATTTTGATCCGATTGGCCTGAAATTTGGCCACTCTATGTATTTTTGCAAGAGAAACATATTTTATTCAAGAATTTTTTTATTTAGGCCTTAGTTTTTTTAAACTTGTTTTTTGGTTCATTTTTGGGATGTTTTCAAAAGAATAGAAGTCAATGAATTTTTATGCTAGAACAAATACAAAAACAGTTTTGAAATCCTCATAACATTGCAAACAAACTGACATTCCTGAATTTTCTATTTGATTTTTTTTATGTATGCATCATTTATCAATACCTAAAATATACCGAATTTTTAGGTTTTGAATTAGCAGAAAAAAAAGACAACGTACAAATTGGGAAATCAAGAAATGTCAGTTTGTTAGAATTGTTCCAAGGATTCTAAAACTGTCTTTGTTTCTTCCCAGCATAAAAACTCAATGACTTCTATTCTTTTGAATTTTGAAAATAAGTGACTTTACAGTAGGTATTGGCCAAAAACAAAATTTTTGGTTGAAGTGTAATATAATGGAAAATTTATGTAATTGAATGCTGTTTTCATTTTTAGTTCGATAATCTCCATGCATAACATCATGTTCACACTGTGAATTGTAATTTACAAAAAAAATGAAAATTTATTTACTTATTTAATAAAATTATGAAATTTTTTGTTTTCTGTTTGATTCTTATGAAATTTGACTATTATATGTAACCTTTGAAAAGAAACACAATTTCTTCCATACATTTTTTTGATTCAGGCCTTTTTTTGAAAAAATTTGACATATTGGGTTTTAGTCCACTGGTTTTGATATTTCAAAAAAATAGAACTCATTGATTTTTTATGCTAGAACACAACCAAGGACAGTTTTAGAATACTTGGAGAAAGTAACAAATAGAAAGTAACAAATTTTCCATTTTCCGTTTTGTTTTCTTTTACTATGGGGTCGAAATGGGGTCAAGAATTAAAGATTTTGGTCCTCTTCTCCCCCCCCCCCCCTCGGGGGGGGGGGATCTATTTTCCGTAACGCCATAAAATTTCAAGACCGAATAGTCCACCACTTAAGGTTCCTTTTCCATCAAAAACATGAAAAATGACCATCGGAGAGACAAGGGGCCTGGCAGGACCCCCTTAAAACGCTTCGAGTATTTAGTACACACATTTGTGTTTATCAGAAAAAAATTTAACTGTCGTTTTATTTCACAGAAACGCTTACTGGATGTGAGAAGAATCTGTAAGCAGCTTCAGTAACTGACAAATACACTAGCACAGACTGCGCTTCATCTGCAGAGGAGATTCGCAGTAGAATACGCACACCGGCACCGCTTCTTCCTCGCTGCAATGCCATGCCGTCTGAAAAGAGTAACAGCTAGCTACCTATTTATTTTGCATGGATAATATCAATGTACATCAGTTGCATTACTAACTGCATAATCATTGGCAATCATGCTTGAAAATATTAGGGGTTATCGCTTTGAACCATTTAGATTTTGGCTTATTTTTTAAGTTCTTCTGTTTGGGTTTGGCTGTTTTTCAGTGTCTGTTTATCCGTCTGTCAAATTTTACGCTCTTTTTTCTTAATTCACTCCACAGTTTTACTCTGGTCTCATCGAAAGTTGTTTCAATCGATGTGTCTCGACACTCCCGACAGGGTGGTTGTAGCGGATTTTTCTGTCCGTAATTTTGGTTGAACTTCATCAAAAATGATATCAATTCATTTTGCCTCATCTTGGCTGTCTGAAACAATTTTCAAATTTGAGTTAGCCCTATTCCCATCCCCAAAAACGTAAAACTTCCCAGTTTTGCTCTGATTTTGCCTTAAGTGGAATAAATTAATTTGTCCTGTCAATTTCTAAAAATAAATGGTGACAATTTATGAATTTATAGCTTTGACCATCCCTTGCTCTTAAATTTTGAATGGTAACTCATCTCCCTACCCATCCATAATTAAAAAATAGTTTTGCGTTCATCTACTTTGTAATTTTGTTCCTATTTCACCAATAAAAATATTGATGATTTCTCTTGTTATTCCAGATATGGAAACTGTAGTTGCAATTTGAATTTTGGATTTATATTGACATGTCACCATTTCTATGCTCACCATTTGAACTACGAAATATTCCAGTTCCACGTGAAATGAAACCCATCTGCAGTTTCAGTTGACTGCGGGTCTAGTTATCCCTTGTTTCAACAAAAATGGAAATGCTATTCGTGACTTCTAATGTCGATGTGCTTGAGCAGGTGTAAAAAGGCTCCTGATGGCCAGGAATTATCAGCTGAATTATCAACTGAAACAAGTTCAGGAAGAAAATTCCAAGAAATTGGACAAGATTCTCTTCATGCTTCATCACGAAAAATTGTCCCAAGCATCTGCAAAGAAGCACATATCACGTAGCACAGGGCTACCTCCACCAGCTGAGACTCTTGATCAACTGGACGTCCTACTTCAGACTCCAACACTCGTAAGTTAATTGATTCGAAAAACAGTTCCCAAGGTATGAGATATGATCATACCACAATTTACTCTGAATCACTTCCAGATCTGTATTGTGCACGGTGAACTCGAAACATATTTCTTCTGTGTATTGATTGACAGATTAAATAGAGCAGTGTATTTAATTGTTTGTGATAAAGTTTCAAAATGTACTACTTTGCTTCATGTCATTCAAACTATATGACACATCACAATAAATTACATTATTTTAATCTTTATATCACTCTCTGTTACTTGGTATCATTCAGAATAGAAATTTAGTCTTTCACATACAGTCAATGTAGTAATGACATTCATTTATGATAACATGTAGTGCCGCGAATTTTCGATTGAATTTCCTGTCTTTCTGAATGTTTTTAATATCCTTATGAGCTATCTTCACTATTTACTGCTACCTTCAGTAATATTTAATAGATAACTCTTCAGATGTAAATATTTCAGAAACCAACTCAATCATGTTTTTTATTTTCAGCTTGATGCTCTGAAGGAACTTCAAGGCAGGTCATCCAGTGGCACAGTTCGCCGCATTATTCGAAGGCTTATGTTAAAACAACTGGCGCTATCCTTCAGCTGGACAGGACTGGGACCTTCCAGAAAGCCTACAAAAAGCAGCTTCAGAGATCATCAAGCTGGGAAATTAAATTATGGTATGACTATGGGTCATATGTGTCATCTTCCAAATGTTTTAATTTTGAAAAATTTGCAGTGAAACTGACCTAAATGTCCCTAAATTCCTTCAATATTGTATATAAGCCTTTTTACGACACCAATTTTTGAGCATGAAAAGCCAAAGAAAATTTCATTACCTCCCCTCATTTCAAAATGAGCTAGAGGAGATTTTATCTGCTAATATTAATTTTACCATTGCTTCAAAATCATTCCCCAAGGGGACTTGAGCTTTAAATTTTTTTGCGAGGCTTCCAGGACTACCAGGTTCCTGGGTTCTCCGACAGGACCCAGTACTGCGAGTCTATCTGCATCTTGCAGTATAGGTGTTAACTTTCAGCTAGATTGTTCTCTTTCAGTTAGGTAGGCTTTTTAGGTTTTCTCCACTGTGTCACGTACATTACATCTTTGAATTGTAGCTTCTTTACAAGCCCATGGCTTAGGATACGTTTCTATCTTGGTTCCGTATGCCTTGCTCCTTCAAGAACGCAACATTATTATTTTTATTATTATTATTATTATTATTATTATTATTATTATTATTATTATTATTATTATTATTATTATTATTATTATTATTATTATTATTCTCTCAGTTTAAGCCTCCATAGCCAAATCAAGAGAAGGAATAATGACGACCATCAAGTATGGAAAAGTATAAAGGGGTTCAATGCACGAGATGTGCCTCGCACAGAACATCCTTGAATGTCAACAAACAGGTTACCAAGCGCATAGAAACAGCAAGTTAAGAAGGAAGTTCAAACAAGAAAAAAGTTCAAGAAGAAAGTAGTCGGGGCTGAATGAAATATAGCAATGATTTTTATGTTCATTTTGACTGTCCGAAGTCTTACAAAATCTCAATTTTAATTTCAACAGATGCCTGGAAATTCTGCTACCCTCCTCTGGCTTTCAAGGACTTCAGCGCTACAGTAACGACAGTTGTGGAATCGGTTCCCGACTGGGATGGTGGCCGCTCACGCTCCGCTGCATTGGCTTGCATAACGTGAGTTTTGATGTTTTCAACTAGAATAGAAAATATCGTGACTACTAATCGACTTTAAAACGTCAAAAGGAAAGTAAAACTAGATTTTACCATTTATCAAAATGAGACGGAACGTATGTAAGTTTTTTCTAGTGATGGTAATGCTCACAAAATTTTAGGATTCTAAATCGCAACCTTTTTTAGTGCAGGAAATGCGCAGAACGCAGCAGAAGCATCAGCTGGACCTTCAACTGACACTATGATGAGCTGCTCGCAGAACGCAGCAGAAGCACCAGCTGGACCTTCAACTGACACTATGATGAGCTGCGCGCAGAACGCAGCAGAAGCATCAGCTGGACTTTCAACTGAAACCTTCAACAAGCTGCCCGTCTGATTAGTCGGCTACAGCTCCCCTCTTCTAATAATTATAAGTTCTCTAATTATGCCAACAGGTAAAGAGGAATAAAATGTTTATGTTGCTTAAGTGATTGTTACATGTATTCTACGAGTTCCTATTCATTATTATGCAAATAGTTCCTGTTCATTATTATTCATTCATTATTACGGATAACATCTAGGTTTCGGCTAATTTCTCCATTTTTGGTTAGATTGATGTGAAACTCGTTTTTTAGACATGGTGACTGTAGTTGCATTTTGAATTTCGTATTAAAAATCACGGTTTTTATGTTAACCATTTGAGCCACAAGCTATTCCAATTTCACTGAAAATGAGACCCATCTGCAGTCCCACTTGACTGCGCGTCTAGTTTTTTGCTTTGCCTGGAACTTTAATAGTGCTTTTCGCCGAGTGCATGCTGAAAAGGATTATCTTGTTATGGTTCCCCTCACGTGAGGGTACCATATAGTAATCGGAAATGACCCATAAGAAGTGGTCGTAGAGAGGGGGTTAAAATTTCTTGACGTATCTTGTGTTATACATAAATTATTTATGTCTGTCAGTCAGTAACCCTATATTTTCTAATTTCTGCCACAGTTTTGAGTTGATATCGTCGAAAGTAGTATCATTCGCTTGGTTTCGCCAATGTCAATAAATGAACTGTTGCCGACCTTAGAAATTCGAATTAGGGACCCCCTATCTCAACTTTTTGATATATTTTAGATTTCTAATTTAGACTTCATTCCTGAGGATTTTCGAATGCTATATCAATAGATTCGTCTCCACAATGAAGATAAATGCTAAGGTTTTTAAATTTTTTAATTTGAAGTTACAAAACACCCGCCCATCTTTTTTTAATTTTTTTAATTGAATTGTGAGCTCGTTCATTGGTCACTCAACCGCGTTGTAATTTTTTCATGATAGAAATACTGTTCACGTTACTGGAGTTTTTTTCTCCAGAAAGTGTTTTTTGCTTCCCTGGGTTTACTTTGATTTAAATACGATAATAACGTTTCTTTTTGAGATATTAGCGATTTGTTATGTTATGGACTCATACAGTTCATATCTTATTAATGATAATCATCGGAATGTGCTTAGTTCATTGTTCCTTACGGTTTTTTGCAATTTCTTTGATTATTTCGTAACCTTTCTGAGTTTCGCTAAAAAATATATTTTCACTTCAAATCGTTCAAGCAAATATCTACAATAAATATTGCAATTAAAAAATCTTTCATTGTCATTTGTTTTCAGAAGCTCTGAAGATTAGGATATACCACTAAGAACAACTATAATCATCTAATGAATCATTAGCTGAATATAGTTGTTTTTAGTGGTGTATGGTAATGTTAGCAGTTAAATAAAGTTGATCATGGTAGAATATAGTTGTATCATTAGCTGCTAATGATACAACTATATTCTACCATGATCAACTTTATTTAACTGTTAACATTACAATTCACCACTAAAAATAACTATAATCAGCTAATACAACTATACAACTATATTCTACCATGATCTCAGTCGATTATGGTTGTGAATGGTGTTTCATACGGTTTACTATGGTTGAACATGGTTGTGGAGCCGGACCCTGAAAGGTTGATATTGGTTTTTTATGGTAGGGAATTATAGTTGGTCATGGTCGAGAAAAGCGGACATATCCCTACCATAATGCACCCCATAAATAGTTGAATATGGAGGATGTTTCGATAATAAACAACCGAAGATCTCGACCATAATCATCGTTGCTGCATACCATTATTTCTGACTGGGTAGTAGCTACCTAGTTGCTGTCAGTATTTTCAGATAATGAAATTGTCAATTCACTATTTAATGTAAAGCCATTTTTAGGGAGATTTCCCCTTTTTGTTTTTAATATTTTTCATATTCCAATACTTCAATATGGTGTTATTTTTTATCAAGTTATAAATTTCCCCTTTTGTTTTAAATATTTTTCTTATGCCAATACTTCAATATGGTGTTATTGTTTATCAAGTTAGAACTTCCCCTTTTTTGTTTAAAATATTTTTTAGGCCAATATTTCAATATGTGTGTATTTTTTCATCAAGTTAGGCTGGCACCAATTATCATTTTAGTCACAGATGTATCCTTCTGAATGCATCTAGTCCTGCATCAATAACCGATTATTGCCACAACTGTATTTCTAAATTAAATTAGGTAGATAATCAATTAGAAAAACACAAATAATTTTTAGTTCTGAAGAATAGATAGTTAGTAAATTTAATTAAATAGTCATTGTACATTGATTATTTCAGTTAGGAAAAACTGGGAACATGTGTTTTCTAGTTCATTTGCATTTAGCAGATGCTGGAGATTTTTTACCATAATTGATTAATTAAGTAAGACCTTAGGCTCAGTTGTCACTGCTGATGCCACCTTAGCTTGTCCAGGCAAAGTTGCTGATGTGCTCAAGCCTCTAATCAATTGAAATGGAATAATCTATTGATCGCCATGGTCTCATTAGTGTTTCGCCATCTTTTGTGTGTTCCAGTTTTAATTAAGTGTGTTCTCAATTTTTGTATTCTTATTAAGTCAGATTCAAATAATTGTTGGTATTCCCTTGAATTGTTAGTCAATGTTTAAATTTCATATCTTGGGAAATAAAGCTATGATAGGGTATTTACACCAATAGAGATTGTATCTTCGGTAGTTACTCACTCCAAATAATCATTCTTCTGATCAACACTATCCCACTGTCTGATTGCGTGTAACAATGTGTAGTGACGGTAGCAAGAATTACTATCATAATCACTGTAGGACAACTCTTACTATTCATTTTTGGTTAGGTCAATTTGTGTATAAAGAATGTTAATAATTAGTCGTTACCTGAATTAGCTAAATTAGGGTGATTATGCTTACCTCTGAAAGTCTCCGAATATTCTAAATTCCCAACTCCTGGAAATTCTAATCCAGAAATCATCCAATTATCTGATTTGGGGGTTAAATTTAGTTTAACCAGTAATTGGTCGCCCTCAACTGTAGCTACCTGTTCATTAGACCTCATGTCAATGTCAGCTACCTCCTATGGTTGTTGTTCATTGTAGCCCATAGGATGCCCTAATACAATTCTGATATGCATCCTCATGATCAATGCTTTCTGAATCCTTCTTAACCACCGATTCTGTGCACTTTGTGCATGGATTCCGCGTTCCCTACCCTTTTCCAAATGGTACCTTCCTCTCTCCTCTCGTAGGACATCCTTCACGTTCAAGCCAGGTAGACTAAGGGATTCCGCATTTATTAATAGTTAATAATAATAATTGGGCTGTACATGCCTTCCTGGCACAATTCCTAGTTTAATTCAAGTAATCTTTATGACAATTCTAGCCTTAGTTAGGATCAGTACAGTCAGCCCTCGACTGCGGCTTAGTGTAAACGTGCGAATTTAACACTGCCAATTTTTAAGATACCCATTGTAAATATTAATCAAGACAAACTACCTTACATTGCCTACCCAGTAATATTCTTATCTCATGTATTAATCTTGCACTCCAATTCGGAGATGGTCGTACACGACGCGTCACGGTTAATAGTACCCGGAGAACACTAGTTTGGTGGAGTTATGGCATGTAGGGAGATTCATGATTGTCCATACGAGTACTTATTGTTGCGACTGCCTCGCCCTTGTTCAGGCGCCAGAATTGGGCCGAGGCACCCGCATATAATCCTCCATTTAAGGCAATCCTGTAATTCAGCAGTAAAGCTCGCAGCCTGGCTTGCGTAGCGACTGTCTCTCCTTGTGTTATCATGCTTGAACAAGTAATCCAAGCTCCCTTCCCGTACAGAAGAACCTCCGAAGCCGACACACAGACAATCACCACCAACATTCAATTAACAATTCCCATACTCTATTAGCCACACGGCTATCAACCAAACCAAGCCACACGGCTATCAACCAAACCAAGCCACACGGCTCTCAACCCAACTAAGCCACACGGCTATCAATCAACCACTCAAGCCACAAGGCACTAGCAGAAATAACTACCTCCTTCGAGACACTCATATAATCAAAACTATTACCGCACCTGCGGAATATTACACTAACAAATCCACTCTCGCCGGGATCCACCCCGGATTCCCTCGAGCCGCGGCACCTGCTGAAGTGCGGCTACTCACTGGACCAGGACCTTCTTCCTCAAGAAGTGGATCTCCATACTGCTGCCGTAGTCACGGCACTCAGAGTCAACAAAATAAAGACAAGGCGAGAGTATACAGTTTTTCATTGTCCTGCAGAGGTCAATAGTGCAAGTGAGATTAGGTGCCAGTAAGGCAACTCGAATTACCCACACATAAACTCCTTCTGAGTCAGATTAAGTCATTAGCAATTAAGTGTGCTCTACCAGGAGCACTGGTGGCCCTTATTCAAAGAACACCAACCATTCTAACAGCTATTCTTAAAGCTTCCAAGGCCAATCATTTTTAAACCACTTCCCCACTTGGGACAAGTTCAAAGTTCATATTGGTGACTATTAATAGCATTAATACCAGAGTGTTTTTCACTTGCACAGTTGTCCTTTGTGGGTTGATGAGCGCATGCCAGTGCTGTCGACTTCTGTTGATGGTTGTCTTGAAGGAGGTAGTACTCTGTTCCTCATTATTCAGTAGTCAAACATAGCATTTCCTCCCTAAACTCTTCCCTAATAATAAGTTATTGCTACTGCAGCCTATTCTAACAAATTCTTCATGGTTTTCCATTGCTACTGAAGCCACCTTTTACAAAACTCTTCATGCATTTCCATTGCTACTGAAGCAAACCATAGGAGACCTTCTAGGATAACTTCCATTGCTACTGAAGCTCCTAACTAATAACCTTCGCAATTTCCATTGCTACTGCAGCACCATTGCTACTGAAGCACCTTTTGGCACCATTTGGAAACACCTGTGTCAAAATTAACCAAAATGACGACCCCAGAGGTCCCGAACGATTACGCAAACTCCACACTAAAATTAGCACCTTTCGAAATTAACGGTATCGATGCCTGGTTCCTACAATCAGAACAGTTTTTCGAAAGCCTGAACATAACGGACGAAAAGCGGATGTACTTTGCCCTAGTTAGGAGTTTACCCACGCAGGTGATAGATGACGTTTCCAGCTTCTTGGACCCTAACCTTGATAACCCGTATACCCTCTTAAAGAACGAAATGTTAAAAATTTACAGTAAGGATCGTTTTTCTCGGATTCTTGCCCTTCCGCAAAATCCATCAAGTCAAAATCAAACCCCTATAGCGTTGCTCAAAGATATGAAACGCTTAGCGAAGGGGTACATGGACGACGAAACACTCAAAGCATTGTACATCCAGCGTTTGCCTGCTCACGTACGACCCTTCCTCATTTCCCCTAACGCCCCCGTGGCGCTAAATGAGATAGCCCAATTCGCCGAAAAACTCCTCGACCCGGAAATATCAGGTCTAAACAGCCTAGCCACGCCTCCGGCAGTAAACCAAACTAGTAGTAGTAGTAACAGTAGCGGCAACGCCACTGACGCGCTGCTACGAGAACTAGCTCAGCAAGTTGGAGCGTTAGTCGCTACCCAGCAAGCCGAGCGTGCCAACACTCGTGGAGATGTGCACGCGGTAACTCAACACCAAATACCACCGCATCAGCACGCAAATTATCACCCTCAAAACCCTCCTCCGTTTGACCGCCAGGCCCGTACAAATAGGTCATTCAATCAGTTTCAGAGGAACGACCCTAGACCTAACAATAGGCAGAATCAAAATCCTCAAGCTAAGGATTTGTGCTGGTACCACCAGCAATTTTTGCATATGGCTCGGAAATGCGAGGGCCCTAGTTGCCCCATGTTTGCACTTCTACATCAAAAAAACGGGTACAGCGCGGCGTAAGAGCGAGTCAGGCGCCGTCGCTTACTAAACCGATATTGACTCGATGCCTCACGATTTTTGACCCTTTAACCAGCATTAGATTCCTCATAGACACGGGTAGCGCTGTCAGCCTTATCCCGGCCTCCCAAAAAGAGAAACAGGGTACGGGAACCCCGAGCCTTAAAGCCGCGAACGGCTCACCCATCCTATGCTACGGCACAAAATCACTTACCTGCTTCCTCAATCTCAAGCGTTCAATGGAGTTCGTGTTCATAGTGGCGGATGTGGACACGGCCATCATTGGTGCAGACTTTCTGCAGAGGTTTGCGCTCGTGGTGGACGTGAGAAACGGATGCTTGTTTGATAGCGAATCCAGTGAAAGAAGGCCTCTCCACTCTGTCGATATGGTGAACGTCACAGCAAGCGTGACTTGCAACGTCGCTATCACTTGCCCCTACGAACGGGTGTTGGCAGAATTCCCTGCCCTTTCCTTACCTAACGTAAACCCTAATCACAACACGCTGACGGAACACTATATTGAGACGAGTGGTCCGCCCGTTCACGCTAAAGTAAGGCGTCTTCCCCCGGACCGATTGCAGGAGGTAAAGTCTGAATTCCAGCGGATGATAGCTGATGGGAAAGTTCGTATCTCAAAGAGTCCCTGGTCTAGTCCTTTGATCTTAGTGCCTAAAGCTAATGGTGAGACGCGGATCTGCGGGGATTATAGGATGCTTAACGCAGTCACCACACCAGATAGATTCCCCATTCCCCTATTGCAGGACTTCACTGCCAATCTCGCAGGGGCAAAAATCTTCTCTAAAATTGATCTCAAACGTGCCTTCAATCAGATTCCGATGCACGAGAGTTCTATCCAAAAGACCGCAGTGTGCACGCCGTTTGGTCTGTTCGAGTATCTTCGCATGCCATATGGCCTGCGTAATGCTCCTCAGACCTTTCAGCGTCACATGACGGAAGTCCTTTCCGACCTACCCTTTTTGTACTGTTATCTTGACGATGTGCTAGTGGCTTCGGGGACGCCTGAGGAACATGTACATCATCTGAGAGAGCTTTGCAAACGACTAGCTTCGCACTCACTACTGATCAATCCAGAGAAGTGGGTGTTGGGAAAGAAGGAATTGACTTTCTTGGGTCACCACATTAGCGAGAGGGGAATTAAGCCGCTTCCCGAAAGAGTGGCAGCCTTACGGGACTTTCCAAGACCAACTACCCAAAGACAGTTGCGCAGGTTCTTGGGATCGGTTAATTTTTACCACCGATTCCTGAGGAACTGTGCAGAGACCCTTGCCCCGCTCACCTCCTTGATTAAACCTAAAAAAAGAGGCAAACCCGTTACGGTCGAGTGGACTGGGGAGGCAGAGAGAGCGTTCGAGCTCATCAAAGAGAGACTCGCTACTGCTACAGAATTGGCTTACCCACACCCTGAGGCAGATTTCAGCCTGCTAGTGGATGCGTCGAGTATAGCGGTCGGTGCTGTTTTGCAACAAACAGTCGATAATGTCACTTCGCCGTTGGCGTTCTTCAGCCGCAAGCTCTCCCCAACCGAACAACGCTACAGCACGTTCGGGAGAGAGCTTCTGGCCATTTACTTAGCGGTAAAGCACTTTCGCTACACCCTTGAAGCTCGTCAATTCATAATTTATACAGCCCACAAGCCTATACTCAACGCAATCCGAATGCCTCCCGAGCGCCACTCCCCTAGGGAAAGCCGGCACCTGAGTTTTATCGCGCAGTTCACGAGTGACATCAGGCACATCAAAGGCGAGGAAAATACGGTTGCTGATTGCTTATCGCGTGTGTACAGCGCGGTACTAAACCCGTCAGCACCCGAGTTCCGACCCTCAGTACAAGCGGTTTCGCTAGCCGATGTCATTCGTGCGCAGCAGTGCGACTTGGAAATCCATAACTTGATTGAGTGCCCCGACTCCTCATTAAAACTCTCACTCAGAGAAGGCGTTTACTGTGACGCTGATCGGCCGAACCGTTATTACCTGCCTAACAACTTGCGTTTGCCCGCCATTAAGCATTACCATAACTTGTCCCATCCTGGGACGGATAGAACTTTCCGCCTAATCGCAGATCGTTTTGTCTGGCCCGGGATGCGTAGGGCCATAAGAGAGTTCGTTCGTCATTGCCCAGATTGCCAAGCAAGCAAAGTCACTCGGCACAACAAAGCCGCAATTCAACCTTGTGCATTTACAGGCAGCAAATTTGACGCAGTCAACATTGATTTGGTAGGCCCACTACCTAATTCTCGTGGGTATAGTTACTTACTCACCATGATCGATCGCTTCTCGCGCTGGGTCGAGGCTGTCCCCATCGCTAACATAACTGCAGAAACTGTAGCACGCACTTTTGTCGAAACGTGGATATCCCGGTTCGGAGTCCCTTTGAGCATCACACATGATCGTGGGGTTCAATTCACTTCCGCCTTGTGGTTAGAGATCTCCAAAATCTTAGGTTGCGCGAACATCTCGACAACGGCGTACCACCTCCAAGCGAACGGACTCATCGAGAGAGTTCACCGTGACCTCAAAGCGGCATTACGCTGTTTAAAATGTCACCACGATTGGGTCGACAGGCTACCGATAGTATTACTTACTCTGAGGAACCTGTTTCGTCAGGATCAAAAGTGCACGTCCTCTGAACTGCTTTACGGGCAATCATTACGATTGCCTGGCGATGTTATTGATCCCACGTACCAAACCGATGATTCCCCCAGCCAAATCGCCGATTACGCAGCACGCCTAAAGCGCGTCATGAGCGAAGTAGTTTACAAACCACCTCGCCTCCCTTCACCATCTGAAAGTTTAGACCCCTGCTTACAGAGTTGCACCCACGTTTACGTCCGGGTAGACGGGGTAAAGACCCCTCTGCGACGCCCCTATGATGGCCCCTTCAGGATCCTCAAGAGGTCCCCTAAATATTTCATTATCGAAAGGGGTACCAAGAGCGACAGTGTCAGCATAGATCGTCTTAAGGTGGCGTTTTTGTCCCTTCCGGACGACACCCCCACACACTCTCGTGAACCACAACAACCCAGGCTGCAAATCAGCCCCAGGTCAACACCTGTCGAGCCTCCTGGTTTGCACTTGTCCGCTTGGGCTAAGACCCTTCCTCCCACTATGGAGTGTAACGAGTTCATAGTTCCCCCGTATACCGTTCAAAGAACGCCGTTGGAAACTAGGAATTCGGGTGCCTCCACCTCGGATAGTGCTTCTGCTACTTTAACCCCCCATCACGGAAATCCCCCAGATACTCTGTCATTGTCCCAGTTGGGGATCCGAACGTCAACTTTCACAGCCCCCAAGCTTATTCCTCCTACAGCCCCCGAGCATTGTAGCAGGTCTGGCAGACCCCTTCGTCCGCCAGCTCGTTACGCGCAGTCGTAGGGTGGTTAACTCTGTTCTGTCCTTCTCCCCTAATTTTCTTTGTCTGTCACGGCTCTTTGGAAATTCCTTCGCAGTCTGTTATCTTTCCGCGTAATTGTCGGGGATCGGCTTCGCCGCTCCCAGACCTTTCGGTCTCCTTTGGGGGGAGGGTAGCTGTAGTGAAACCTCATCCCGCAACTCAGTCGATATTTCGTAAATTCTCAGCATGAGCATCTAAAAATTCAGTAAAATAAATTCAACCATTAGCATAAAAATTCGTCACGTAATCCATTAACTTCTATCATTTTTAGTAACAAATCTGTATCAAAAATTCAGTCTCTAAGAAATCACTTTTCAATCGTAACGAAACCTTCCATGACGACGTGTCGGCAACATCGCAACCCGCACAAGCGTTACTTGTTGGAAATCATACTCAGTGACGAGAGCTCGGTTTTGTCTCTGGTGAGAATTAAAGTTTTGTGTGTGTTGTTCTACGGGTAACTATATTTAGACATTATATGTAAAATTGTCAATAATATTATTGTTTATGTATTAAGTAGAATTGACTAAATTTTCCTTTGTGCATTGTTGTATGCTCAATTAGAAAGTTTTTAGCAAACAGTTATCGCTTGGCTTACAGAGATTCTGAACCTAGTTCTTCCAAGAAGCAATTCTTAGAAGTATCCGCAGAATTTAACTAGAAGCAACTGGTTGGACTAACCAGGAGAATTATTCTCTTCAGCATGAGTAGTAGCTACCTAGTTGCTGTCAGTATTTTCAGATAATGAAATTGTCAATTCACTATTTAATGTAAAGCCATTTTTAGGGAGATTTCCCCTTTTTGTTTTTAATATTTTTCATATTCCAATACTTCAATATGGTGTTATTTTTTATCAAGTTAAAATTTCCCCTTTTGTTTTAAATATTTTTCTTATGCCAATACTTCAATATGGTGTTATTGTTTATCAAGTTAGAACTTCCCCTTTTTTGTTTAAAATATTTTTTAGGCCAATACTTCAATATGTGTGTATTTTTTCATCAAGTTAGGCTGGCACCAATTATCATTTTAGTCACAGATGTATCCTTCTGAATGCATCTAGTCCTGCATCAATTACCAATTATTGCCACAACTGTATTTCTAAATTAAATTAGGTAGATAATCAATTAGAAAAACACAAATAATTTTTAGTTCTGAAGAATAGATAGTTAGTAAATTTAATTAAATAGTCATTGTACATTGATTATTTCAGTTAGGAAAAACTGGGAACATGTGTTTTCTAGTTCATTTGCATTTAGCAGATGCTGTAGATTTTTTACCATAATTGATTAATTAAGTAAGACCTTAGGCTCAGTTGTCACTGCTGATACCACCTTAGCTTGTCCAGGCAAAGTTGCTGATGTGCTCAAGCCTCTAATCAATTGAAATGGAATAATCTATTGATCGCCATGGTCTCATTAGTGTTTCGCCATCTTTTGTGTGTTCCAGTTTTAATTAAGTGTGTTCTCAATTTTTGTATTCTTATTAAGTCAGATTCAAATAATTGTTGGTATTCCCTTGAATTGTTAGTCAATGTTTAAATTTCATATCTTGGGAAATAAAGCTATGATAGGGTATTTACACCAATAGAGATTGTATCTTCGGTAGTTACTCACTCCAAATAATCATTCTTCTGATCAACACTATCCCACTGTCTGATTGCGTGTAACAATGTGTAGTGACGGTAGCAAGAATTACTATCATAATCACTGTAGGACAACTCTTACTATTGATTTTTGGTTAGGTCAATTTGTGTATAAAGAATGTTAACAATTAGTCGTTACCTGAATTAGCTAAATTAGGGTGATTATGCTTACCTCTGAAAGTCTCCGAATATTCTAAATTCCCAACTCCTGGAAATCCTAATCCAGAAATCATCCAATTATCTGATTTGGGGGTTAAATTTAGTTTAACCAGTAATTGGTCGCCCCCAACTGTAGCTACCTGTTCATTAGACCTCATGTCAATGTCAGCTACCTCCTGTGGTTGTTGTTCATTGTAGCCCATAGGATGCCCTAATACAATTCTGATATGCATCCTCATGATCAATGCTTTCTGAATCCTTCTTAACCACCGATTCTGTGCACTTTGGGCATGGATTCCGCGTTCCCTACCCTTTTCCAAATGGTACCTTCCTCTCTCCTCTCGTAGGACATCCTTCACGTTCAAGCCAGGTAGACTAAGGGATTCCGCATTTATTAATAGTTAATAATAATAATTGGGCTGTACATGCCTTCCTGGCACAATTCCTAGTTTAATTCAAGTAATCTTTATGACAATTCTAGCTTTAGTTAGGATCAGTACAGTCAGCCCTCGACTGCGGCTTAGTGTAAACGTGCGAATTTAACACTGCCAATTTTTAAGATACCCATTGTAAATATTAATCAAGACAAACTACCTTACATTGCCTACCCAGTAATATTCTTATCTCATGTATTAATCTTGCACTCCAATTCGGAGATGGTCGTACACGACGCGTCACGGTTAATAGTACCCGGAGAACACTAGTTTGGTGGAGTTATGGCATGTAGGGAGATTCATGATTGTCCATACGAGTACTTATTGTTGCGACTGCCTCGCCCTTGTTCAGGCGCCAGAATTGGGCCGAGGCACCTGCATATAATCCTCCATTTGAGGCAATCCTGTAATTCAGCAGTAAAGCTCGCAGCCTGGCTTGCGTAGCAACTGTCTCTCCTTGTGTTATCATGCTTGAACAAGTAATCCAAGCTCCCTTCCCGTACAGAAGAACCTCCGAAGCCGACACACAGACAATCACCACCAACATTCAATTAACAATTCCCATACTCTATTAGCCACACGGCTATCAACCAAACCAAGCCACACGGCTATCAACCAAACCAAGCCACACGGCTATCAACCCAACTAAGCCACACGGCTATCAATCAACCACTCAAGCCACAAGGCACTAGCAGAAATAACTACCTCCTTCGAGACACTCATATAATCAAAACTATTACCGCACCTGCGGAATATTACACTAACAAATCCACTCTCGCCGGGATCCACCCCGGATTCCCTCGAGCCGCGGCACCTGCTGAAGTGCGGCTAAAAAATTGTGCTCGCGATAGCCGTGTGCTATAGGTTCCGCTGCCGTGCGGCCGGGATCCGGGTTCGAAACTCGGCGCTGGCAGTGGCGATTTTCTCTGTTGGGTATAGGAGAAAAATTCCAAGCACAATACCCCACTCTACCCAGGTGTCTGAAATGGGTACCGGTCTTGACCGGGGGGAAGCGTAATGGCGTCCTCGCGTTAGTTATAAGGCATTTGAAAATCCAATGTACAAGGTGATATGTATCAGGCTTGATTGGAAATAAAGCATCCGTAGATGCCTTCATTATTATTATAAAAAAAAAAAAAAAAAATTATTCATTATTATTATTATACTCACTGGACCAGGACCTTCTTCCTCAAGAAGTGGATCTTGTCGGGTTTTTCCGCCAAAAGATATTGATTTTTGTTACGGCAAGAATAACTCGAACGATTTCTCGAAGCGTAAGGGAAAATTATGAGAAGGAAAATGAAAACGTTTTTGGAACTCAGCTTGTTTTTTTCTGCTGTGTAGTTTATTGAAGGAAAACCAAGGAGGACTGGCTTGGATCTTGATCTCGGGAAGCTTGTCGAGGTGGGCAATCCTCGCCGGAGAACCAGGCTGGCGTTGACGAAGGCAGGCAAGCGATGGAGTAATCAGGGTGAGTGAGTTGTATTTGGGGAGTTTGAGATTGGGCAATTTTTGGTGATTGAGCGCAGATCAGTGAATTAGTGCAGGTAGAACTAATGACTCAACATAAGGTGAGGTTGAGGGTGCAAGTTAAATCTTGCTCAGGTGAGCAGAAGCAAGTTGGCGCATTAAACACATTAGCACGTTAACGGGAGCAAGTAAAAGTTACTGCTTAGGTGAGAATAGCGTTTAGCATGGCACTCATGAAAAACCCAGGGATAATGGGTGTTGTGGCGTTTTGTTGACGTGAAACTCTAGGCTGAGTTAAAGGCAAAGCTCAAGACCCAGGGATAATGATTGGTGTGTATGGCGATGCTGTAGAGGTCCTGCACAGGGGTCCAAGATGCTGGGTGAAACATTCCAGGAGAGGCATCAAGACATTCCAATCACTGACAATCCCAAATTATAATGACAACTCTTCCCACACGGAGAAATCTGAAAAACTCCTACAGGTCTGGCTCCGGCTACATTGGGATTCTCACTTTTGGCAACTCAAAAAGAGATAGGACAGACTTTAGGTTGACAGATTTTTAATCAAGAGATAAGTTTGTTTAATCACTAGTGCCTCTGGCTTTTAAATTCTGAGTAATGGCTTACGAATTTCCAAGAATAAAGATCGTGATTCCTTACCGAGACTACGGGCAAGTAAACACGAGATCTACGAAAAATGGTGAAAATCTCAAATGACTGCACTTTTAAAAGCAGTAAGAAAAACATAAAAATCCTAAAGTTTATGGATATAAATCCTACTGAAAAATCTTAGTAGATATCATATGCAATAATAAAGGAATTAAATAATAATATGTATCTCCAATGATGAAAGAAAGGGGGAAACCTAAACGTTGATTTTACAAGCGGAAAATACGCGAAGAAAGAAAACACGAAAGCACGAAGTTACGCGTGGCGATCTAGCCGGCGGCTTACGCGTCGGCCTAAGCCAAAACCGCCAGCAATTCGCACACACTTAAGATAGGCAGATAGTTGGGTGCTTTTATCACAAGAATGCGAGGAGTTAAATTAAATTCCATAGAAATGTTTCTCTATTGAAATAAAGGCGTTTACTTAAAGGTTTCCCAAACGAGTATGGAATTAAGAAATGAAATACCAAAATTTATCAAGCATAGGCATGAATACTTTTCGTAATTTAAACTACAAAAAAAAGAATAAATGCTACTATACACATGCCTATAGTATTTATAATCACAGAGTAATGACAAAGACGGCGATGCGAGGTTCCGCCATTCACAAAGACGCTATCGAACGAACGCCGGCAATATTCGCCGCGTTCATTCAAGCAGAAATTATCGTGGATTAGTAGATTATCGAAAGGAAAAAGGAACGAGTCTGATTATGCTTTGATAATAAATTCATGACACGGAAATGATATGCACATCAAACATGATTATGCTTTGATAATACAATCACGACACGGAAATGCAATATCTTTACGCTAAATCACGCTGAGAAAAGATAAACACAGAATGAGACAAATGCTACATCAATATTCCCACGCACAACTACGCAACTTAATAATACTGCACTGGCACTTATTCATACTCACTGACGCGACGACAAGGAACACGATAATTTTCTAACACATTTAAAAACTCACGAGAATTTGCTTGTAACACCGCAAGGTAGGACGCCTGAACAAAAGAGTGGCTTTTTGAACCTGAGGCGCGCATTGCGCAGTATTGCCACCAGAGGGCTTCTCTCTCGAAAAAATGTTAAGTGTTGTTTTTATTATTTCATGCATTTACACAAAAACTTTAATGATTATGAATTAGAAGTAGAAAATAATTAATAATAAATTAGAGTAATATTTTTAATGCTACTAATTAATTTATTCAAGTATGAATGGCAAACTTATAATTTTTACGCTTATGTAGCGGTATGCTACAATCTCCATACTGCTTCCGTAGTCACGGCACTCAGAGTCAACAAAATAAAGACAAGGCGAGAGTATACAGTTTTTCATTGTCCTGCAGAGGTCAATAGTGCAAGTGAGATTAGGTGCCAGTAAGGCAACTCGAATTACCCACACATAAACTCCTTCTGAGTCAGATTAAGTCATTAGCAATTAAGTGTGCTCTACCAGGAGCACTGGTGGCCCTTATTCAAAGAACACCAACCATTCTAACAGCTATTCTTAAAGCTTCCAAGGCCAATCATTTTTAAACGACTTCCCCACTTGGGACAAGTTCAAAGTTCATAAAGCTGTCCTTCTGCTAAATTTCCCCTTTCCTTGTTCGAAGAAAGGCTTGTAACGGCTTACTTAGAACAGAGAAAAATCGTCCTTAACGCACATATCGATGTTCTCACGCTCAAGCCAACGCTTTTTTCCCCGACATTCCTAAATATCGCAGCTTCGCAAAATGTTATATACGCAAAATGTTATGTTTCCAAGCAATTTAGATATTTTTAAATACCTAATAAATAAAACTTTGTTGCTAAAATATTAAAGAACAATCAAATGTACTAAGTTTCATAGAACAAATTTTCGAAAATAGAATTTTGGTCAATTTTTACTCCTTTCGTTCATTCGTTCATAAGTTTACTATTTACGAGCCTATCATTGGGCTCGTAAAAACATATATCAAATATAAGAACACTAGGATTTGTGTTGATTGAATGAACGATGATTTTTGGTCACATGTTGATATTTTGAGCGTATATGGTCTTTTAATGCCTCATTATAAATTTATATTGTTGAATATAGTTTAGAGTCGATGATCTCTCAACTTAAATTGAAAAACAAGATTTTAATATATTACCGCAAGTATGTGACACTAGCTTCTCTAAATTAATTTAGTGTCTAAAATACGGATTAACTAGAACAAGTAGAATTCGCTTGAAAATCTGCTGGGACGGATATAGTCATTAACGCCTGCCTTGAAGGAAAATACCGTTCTATACCGGTGTCTTTGTTTCGTTCCGAGCGGTGTGCACGTGTTTCTGGTCCTCCGACGAATATTGTGGTGAATTAAAGTGAAGTTGCTAAAAAATGGTATAGTTTGTATATTCACGTGAGTACAGTGTGTGACTTTGTATGGAGTGCTCGTGAGAGTAGTTTTTTTGTTGCGTGAGAGTTGAGACTGAGCATTGGACTTTGGTGTGGTGACTTGCAAGTTTTGACTGAGGTGTTTTGACTGGTAGTTAAGCTTTCTTTGCATATAAAGAGTATAGTGTGTGACATTGTAGAGAGTGACTGTGAGTAGTAGGAAACGTTTTTGTTTCTTTTTGTTTGATAACTTGATTTTCAGTAGATTTGGTGAGTGAAGACTTCTTCTGCCTGTGAATTTGTACTGAGATAGAAGTCTGTGTTTGAGGATGGCAAGAAATAGAACTGGTCGTAGGAAGGGAGGTGCAAGTGGAATGGATGAGGAGATTGAGTGCATGACTTGTAAAGAGTGGGTAGATATAGATGCATGCAAAGGTTTGAGAGAGATGAGTCGGAGGAAGTTGAATGATCTTGTGTTTACGTGCTGGAAATGTTTGAATGACGAGAGAAAGAAGTTGGAAGAGGAGGTTGAGAGATTGACAATTCTGATGGTTGCTTTAGAGGCTGATTTGAAGGATGAAAGGAAGTTGAATGAAGGAAAGAATGAGAATGGTGCAAATGCAGTGAATGAGGATGTAAATGGTGGTGGTGCAAGGAGTGCAAATGAAGTGGATGATGGCGCAAGGAGTGCAAATGAAGTGGATGATGGTGCAAGGAGTGTGAATGCAATAAATGAAGTGAATGGTGGTGCAAATGTGCCAGATGAGAGTAGAAGGATGAATGAGCATGATGAAAGAAGTACGAATGGGAAGAGAGTGAAGGAGCAACCTGTTGATATGCCACATGAGGTGCAGGCGCCTGTAGTGGAAGTGAATGAAAGGAAGATGGATGGAAAGAGTGATGTGAGTGGAAGAGTTGAACGAAAGAGTAGTATGAAAGGGAGAGTGAGACCTACGATTAGAATATGTGGTGACAGCATGGTGAAGAATGTGGATAGGTTTGTGAGTATGACTGACCGTAGTGGATGTACGAGCATGAGAGGAAAGGGAGTGAATGAGATTTGTAGGCATGCTGAGGATGTGATAGATGGAATGGATGAAGGGATGGTTGTACTGCAAGGAGGTGGCAATGGATTGCTTGAATGTGGGAGAGAGCGTACGGTGAATGCAATTATGAATGTTGTTGAAAGGGCACGAAAGAAGAATGTAAGAGTGGCTGTGACTAGCCTGCTGAGAAGGCCTGCATGTGGTGAGGAGTATGAAAGGGTGCGAAAGGAGGTGAATAGGGAAGTGCATGAAAGGATTATGAGTATGAAAGCTGAGAGTATGAGAAAGCGTGAAATGGGTTCCAGCTTCCTTGATATGGATAACCTGATCCAGAGTGGGTGTTTTCGTGGAGATGGAGTCCACCTTACTCAAGAAGGTGAGATGAAACTCTCCAGGAGATACATCCAGTGGATTGGGTGTACTCATATTGTAATGGAAGGTGGAACTGGATGAATGGAAAGCTGTCAGAGCAAAAATGAAAAATGTCGTGAATTGTCCAATAGTGTTGTAAGGTTTGGATGTATAAATGTGCGTGGATGGAATGCAGGAAAGTTAAATGACCTTGTAGCAGAATTTGAGAATGGAGATTTGGATTGTGTTGGTGTAGTAGAGACCCAAATGCGTGATAGAGTCAGTTTAAAATGTAAGGAGAGCAAGTACTATATGATTGGAAAAGGGCGTGTAAGTTGGCAAAAAAGAGGTGGTGGAGTTGGTCTCATTGTAAAAAATGCTCTAAATTGGAAATTAGAAGAAATTCCTGTTGGAAATGAACCTGAGAGTGAAGATCTGTTAGTAATAAAGTGTGAAAGAATGCATGCCAGAGAATGTGTTATTGTGGTTGTATGCTATATGACAACTGATGGTATTTTAGCTCATCAAGAGAATGTAAAAAAGTATGAAATATTAACAAGAATTGTGCAAGAGCATTGCAGGTGCCCTCTGATTGTGATGGGGGACATGAATGGCCATGTTGGTATACTTGGTGAGCCTGTGAATGCAAATGGACAAAAATTGATTGATTTCTGTGATGAGAATGAACTTGAGAACCTGAATGTAACAATAGGAAATGGCTTGCATACATGGCAAAGCAGGGAATGTAAATCTGCAATTGATTATATGATAGTGAATAGTAGAGCTAGAGCGTGTGTCAAAAAAATGTTTGTAGATGAAGATGATTTTGATATTGATAGTGACCATAAAATGCTTGTACTAGAATATAATTGGGGTGGAAAGGAGTCAATGCAGAAGGCCAGCAGAGTAAGTGAAAATTGGCGTATTAAAATGGCAAACTGGGAAGAATTTAGAAATGAATTGAGTAGATGTAACTGGAACAGGTGTGGAAATGTAAATGACCTAAATAAGGAGATTGCAAGAACCCTGTATGATGTGGCAGAGCAAAAGATTGGTAGAATGAAATGCAGGAAAAGTACAGGAAATGCTAGGTGGTTTACGAGTGAGATAAAGGAAGAACGAATGAGAAGGAAGACTTTAAATAAAAAACAACGCTGTATGAGGAAAATGTATGAAAGAAACAGAATTACTGAGGATGAATGGCGAAGTGTATGGAATGAGTACAAGGACCAGCAGAAGAAAGTAAAGAGAATGATCAATGAGGCTAGGGTTAAAGAAGAGAGACACCAAGTTGAAAATCTAAGAAAGAAAGGTCCAGATGGAATAAAAGATTGGTATAGGTTTATACAAGGTAATGATAGAGGTAGTGAAGTTCAAGTTGATGAATTAGTAGTCAATGGTTGCAGTGTGCAAGATAGGATGCAAATGGTCAAAGCAGTTGAAGAATACTGGGAGGACATTGGTGGAATGAATGAGCAGGTTACAGATGATGAACCGATAAATTTTCTGATAGATGAACATGAACTGCAAATGGAAGACGAAATCACTTGTGAAGAGATTGTAAGTTTTTTGAAGAAAGTGAAAAATGGAAAGGCATGTGGCCCTGATAAGATACCATATGAGTTCTATAAATGTGGAGGAGAGAGTGTAGTCAGTATGTTGAAATGTTTATTTGATGAGATATGGAAGAGTGAAAGAGTACCGGATGACTGGAACAAGTGTAATGTAGTTCTGTTGCATAAGGGTGGACATAAGAGTATGAAAGAACTTAAAAATTACAGACCAATTGCACTGGGTGACACCGTATGTAAGATCTTTTGTGGTATTTTGAATGAGAGAATGAAAAACTTAGTTGAGGAATTAGGAGTCCTGGGAGAAGAACAGAATGGTTTTAGGCAAGATAGACGTGGGGAGGATAATCTGTTTGTAGTGAGTGAAATAATTGAGCGAATGAAGAAGGATAATAAGAAGGTATATTTAGCATTCCTGGATATTGAAAAGGCGTATGACAGAGTGGATCGGGTTAGGCTGTTTGAAATTTTGAGAAAAGTTGGTTTTAGCAGAAAAATAGTGAACATTGTACAGAGTCTGTATGAGAACACAAGTGCTATCTACAGGTTAGGAAATTTGGAAACAGGGCAAGTGAGGAGTGTTAGAGGAGTGAGACAGGGCTGTACTCTGTCCCCCCTGTTGTTTGGATTGTACACAGAAGAATTAGCAGTTCGACTGAGAGGGAGTGGTTTAGGACTGAAAGTTGGTAATGAGAGACTGAGCTGTTTGTTGTATGCTGATGATGTGGTTGTGGTTAGTGAATGTGGTCATGAACTACAAAGGATGCTTGACATTGTGAATGGATATAGTACAGATTTCAAGATGAACTTTGGTGCAGATAAAAGTAAGGTCATGGTTATAAATAGTGATGAGACTGATAGAGACAGACTGTGGAATATTGGAGAAATCAGAATAGGTAGAACAAAAGAATACAAATATCTAGGTTGTATGATAAGTGAAGATGGATGTACTAGAACTAAAGGTGAGAAAGTGGCTAAAGCAATGCAGTGGAGTGGACGGTTAGGTAGTGTGGCCAGATACAGAGCAAACAAGTACGAATGTGTGAGAGGAATGTGGAAGTATGTTGCTGTACCTAGTGTCATGTATGGTATGAGTGCTCTTGCTTGGAATGGTAGTGATCTTGAAAAGCTGGATGTGATACAAAATAAGGTAGGACGTGTAGCATTGGGTGCTCCAAAATGGACAGCTATAGAAGCCATTAGAGGTGACCTAGGGTGGAGCCTATTTTCAGAAAGAATGATGAAAGCTGTGCTGAATTATAAGGTGAGAATTGAAAGAATGCAGAATAGCAGGTGGGTAAGGCGAATCTTTGAATGGAATCTGAGTGTAAGCTATTGGGAGAAAGTATGTTGGGGGCATGCAAGGAAACTCAGTATGCAAAAGATTATTCATGTTAGAATTGGGAGACCTGTGGATGACTGGAGTTTAATAAATGTTGGAGGTGTAGGGCCTGAGTGGGACTGCAAGAGGTGGAAGAAAGAGATTGAGAGACAAACAAAAGAGTATGGATTGAATAAGTGGAAGCTTAGCATGATGCGGAAGCCTACACTTAACTGGTATATGAAAAAGAAAGCACCTAAGTTTGAGCTGTTCTATGATGGTAGTTTTGGAAGTCAACTCTTGTTTGCTGTGAGATGTAAGTCATTGAGTGTGAACAGACGTACATGGAGATGGAATGAGAATAATAACAGATTATGTCAGCAGTGTAATGGTGGAGTAGAGGAAACAATTGAGCATTTTGTGCTGGAATGTAGTAAGTATGAGCAAGAGAGAGAGAGTTTAATGAATGTGGTGTCTGAGCAGTATGGAGAGAATGAATGGAATGCCAGATGTGCTGAAGATGATTGCGGTATGAGCTGTCTTGCTGGATTGGATCAGGAGTGTAATGCGAGTATCACTGAGGCTATGAAAGTGTTTCTTGTGCGTGCCTGGAGTAAGAGACAGTGACTGGAATGAGCCGGTCTGGCAGAATGGGCTGTAATGACCCAATGTGCCGGGGGATGGTGTTTTGACACACTGGTTGTCCCGGTGATGCCTTCCAATGGAGGCTTGTGACAAGGATTGTAGATCCTAAGTAGTTTAGTGGACAAGTCTGGTACCAGGCGCTGAACTCTGTGTGAAAATTGTGGAGGGAATTGTAGGCCGTTACAAAGGCCCCGACACTGTCGGCCCTCAAGTTCAAGTTCAAGTATATATATGATCAATGAATGATCAACCTATGAATGATCAATGAGGCTAGAGTTAAAGAGGAGAGACACCAAGTTGAAAATACAAGAAAGAAAGGTCCAGATGGAATAAAAGATTGGTATAGGTTTGTACAAGGTAATGATAGAGGTAGTGAAGTTCAAGTTGATGAATTAGTAGTCAATGGTCGCAGTGTGCAAGATAGGATGCAAATGGTGAAAGCAGTTGAAGAATACTGGAAGGACATTGGTGGAATGGATGAGCAGGTTACAGATGATGAACCCTTAAATTTTCTGATAGATGAACGTGAACTGCAAATGGAAGACAAAATCACTTGTGAAGAGATTGTAAGTTTTTTGAAGAAAGTGAAAAATAAAAAGGCATGTGGCCCTGATAAGATCCCATATGAGTTCTATAAATGTGGAGGAGAGAGTGTAGTCAGTATGTTGAAATGTTTATTTGATGAGATGTGAAAGAGTACCGGATGACTGGAACAAGTGTAATGTAGTTCTGTTGCACAAGGGTGGACATAAGAGTATGAAAGAACTTAAAAATTACAGACCAATTGCACTGGGTGGCACTGTATGTAAGATCTTTTGTGGTATTTTGAATGAGAGAATGAAAATTTTAGTTGAGGAATTAGGAGTCCTGGAAGAAGAACAGAATGGTTTTAGGCAAGATCGACGTGGGGAGGATAATCTGTTTGTAGTGAGTGAAATAATTGAGCAAATGAAGAAGGATGATAAGAAGGTATATTTAGCATTCCTGGATATTGAAAAGGCGTATGACAGAGTGGATTGGGTTAGGCTGTTTGAAATTTTGAGAAAAGTTGGTTTTAGCAGAAAAATAGTGAACATTGTAAATAGTCTGTATGAGAACACGTTAAATGTTGAGGACTTGACCATAATCGATTTTCCACTTTTTGATCAACAAAGATTGTTGATGAGACCAAAATAAACAAGTTTTCTTCAATGCACTTTCCGGCGGAAATGAGTATTTTAAAAGTTATGGCGTTAAATGAGTTACCGGAACTCCAGTGTGCATCACCCTATTACAAACGTAAAGAGGTTGGGTTGTGAGGGGTAGCCACAGTTCTTTTAGTTTTATAATTTTCACTAAAAGAACTGTTGCTACCCCTCACGACCCAAGCTCATTACGTTTGTAATAGGGGGTTTGCTCTTCGTCGGCATGTTTGGCGCGCGGGAACGCCTGTTTTCTTTCACGTCGGACCGCGCGGTATATTTTTCCCCGCCTCAAACACTGGAGTTACGGTAACTCATTTAATGCCATAACTTTTAAAATACTTATTTCCGCCGGAAAGTGCATTGAAGAAAACTTGTTTATTTTGGTTTCATCAACAATCTTTATTGATCAAAGAGTGGAAAATCGATTATGGTCAAGTCCTCAACATTTACCGAGAACACAAGTGCTATCTACAGGTTAGGAAATTTGGAAACAGGGCAAGTGAGGAGTGTTAGAGGAGTGAGACAGGGCTGTACTCTGTCCCCCCTGTTGTTTGGATTGTACACAGAAGAATTAGCAGTTCGACTGAGAGGGAATGGCTTAGGGCTGAAAGTTGGTAATGAGAGACTGAACTGTTTGTTGTATGCTGATGATGTGGTTGTGGTTAGTGAATGTGGTCATGAACTACAAAGGATACTTGACATTGTGATTGGATATAGTACAGATTTCAAGATGAACTTTGGTGCCAATAAAAGTAAGGTCATGGTTATAAATAGTGATGAGACTGACAGACACAGACTGTGGAATATTGGAGAAATCAGAATAGGCAGAACAAAAGAATACAAATGTCTAGGTTGTATGACAAGTGAAGATGGATGTACGAGAACTAAAGGTGAGACAGTGGAAAAAGCAATGCAGTGGAGTGGACAGTTAGGTTGTGTGGCCAGATACAGAGCAAACAAATACAAATGTGTAAGAGGAATGTGGAAGTATGATGCTGTACCTAGTGTCATGTATGGGATAAGTGCTCTTGCTTGGAATGGAAGTGATCTTGAAAAGCTGGATGTGATATAAAATAAGGTAGGACGTGTAGCATTGGGTGCTCCAAAATGGACAGCTACAGAAGCCATTAGAGGTGACTTAGGGTGGAGCCTATTTCAGAAAGAATGATGAAAGCGGTGCTGAATTATAAGGTGAGAATTGAAAGAATGCGGAATAGCAGGTGGGCGAAGCAAATTTTTGAATGGAATCTGAGTGTAAGCTACTGGGAGAAAGTATGTTGGGGGCATGCAAGGAAACTTAGTATGCAAAAAATTATTCATGTTAGAATTGGGAGATCTGTGGATGACTGGAGTTTAATAACTGTTGGAGGTGTAGGGCCTGAGTGGGACTGCAAGAGGTGGAAGAAAGAGGTTGAGAGGCAAACAAAAGAGTATGGGTTGAATAAGTGGAAGCTTAGCATGATGCAGAAGCCTACACTTAACTGGTATATGAAAAAGGAAGCACCTAAGTTTTAGATGTTCTATGATGGTAGTTTTTGAAGTCAACTCTTGTTTGCTGTGAGATGTAAGTCATTGAGTGTAAACAGACGTACATGGAGATGGAATGAGAATAATAACAGATTATGTTGGCAGTGTAATAGTGGAGTGGAGGAAACAATTGAGCATTTTGTGCTGGAATGTAGTAAGTATGAGCAAAAGAGAGAGAGTTTTATGAATGTGGTGTTTGAGCAGTATGGAGAGAATGAGTGGAATGCCAGATGTGCTGAAGATGATTGCAGTATGAGCTGTCTTGCTGGATTGGATCAGGAGTGTAGTGTGAGTATCATTGAGGCTATGAAAGTATTTCTTGTGAGTGCCTGGAGTAAGAGACAGTGACTGGAATGAGCCATTCAGGTAGAGTGGGCTGTAATGATCCAATGTGCCTGGGGATGGTGTTTTGACATACTGGTTGTCCCGGTGATGCCATCCAATGGTGGCTTGTGACAAGGATTGATAGATCCTGAGTAGTTTAGTGGACAAGTCTTGTACCAGGCGCTGAAATCTTTGTGTAAAAATTGTGGAGGGAATTGTAGGCCGCTACAAAGGCCCCGACACTGTTGGCCCTCAAGTTCAAGTTAAGTTCATATGTACCCTTGGTTAATTTATTTCAAATTTCTTTTGTTCATACCTATGTTCTATGATATATGATGAAGGTGAATAACTGTTGAAAATTTTTCAAATTTTGTTAAATACCTCTGAAAACATATTAAATTTTTTTCTCGTTTTACTAGGTATGAATTTGAAGTGCTAATGTGTGAACAGTTGGATTTCTTATAGTCATTAGACTTGCATCATATTTAAAATTCAAACTAATTGCGTGCTGCCAGTTGCTAGTTAGATAGAAAGGAAAAATATTCTGGTTTTGAATCATTTTTTATAACTGGATATCACGTAGCAGCTACGACAAAGCTATCTGATAACATTTTAGTTGTTGCCTGATTCTAACATGCTTTTTATGTTGTATCAGTTGCTGGCATACCAAGTAGTAGGCAAGCCTCAAAAGCTGACACTCATTCATGTTAAATTCTAGTCTACAAAGTATAGTTGGTTCATCATGATTTTTCTCTACATTTGTTATTGTTTACTCATCTGATGTCATTTTTATCGCAAAGTTCTGGCAATAAATTTAATTACCTGATAAGATGAATTTCATGATAAGCAATTTATAACTTATAAAAAGATGCAGAATAATGCTCAGGAAGTTGATAAGATTGTTCTGAAATCTTTTTATTATATTTTATCAGAAGCAAGCATGTACCTAACCTGATAACCATGCTGTTGGTCACTACGTCAGAACTTCAATGTTATTTCCGTGGAAGTGCACTGTTGTAATGATGTGAGAGTCTCTAGTTAAATTACAACTGGATGAAATACATTTGGGCAAAAAAATTGTTGCAATTCATTAATATGAAGGTAGGCTAGGCCTATTTGTCATTTAAGAAAGCGTTATATAAAAATTATATGTATTCGATTTCAACAGGAATCACAGGATACTAATCAATTTTTCAATTTTTGTTGTTTTTATAACAGTAATAAAATCAAAATGAAAAAATTTTCTTCCATACACTTTCCATCATAAATGAGTATTTAATGAGTTATAGTCGTAGATTACTTATTGCAATTCTAGTATTTCAAGCACAAGAAAAATAATTTTGAGGGGTGATTCCGGTAGAATTTCTGTTCCATCAGCTGTAAAATTCATTAAATACTCAATTAAGATAGAAAATGCATAGATGAAAAATTTATGCAGATCTCAATACCATTATACAAGCCATAAATATATGAAAATCCATTAGGGTAATTCATCAAATATCAAACAGAAACCACGTATGTCTAGAAACAATCTTCATAAATTGGGAACTTTTGCTCTGAATAACTGTTGCAGGTCTCAAGATTATTCTTGAACAGTTGCTTTCTTGTTTTGTGATGTTGCTTTAAAGACAACATAGATTGTTGGAATTTATTTATTGTTCTAAAAATGGAACATTTTAATAACATAATTTCATCAATATCGAACATGAATTGAACAAGAATTTTGATCCAAACAGGTTTTTTGTTCAAATTTTGAATCCAAACACAACTTACTAAAAACTATATATGGCAATATATACGGACGTGTTTAACATTACAAAGTGTATTATAAGGGTCAAAGGTCAATTTAATTACCGAAGAATATATTTGTTACAAAAATAAGTAAAATTAAATAATATATCCGTCTTAACTGTATACAAGCTCGGTCTACCTTCGCAGACGATATACGTTACAGTACTTAGCTATAATCGTAAATCTAAGATCTAGAAAATGTATTGTAGTATAGAGAAGAAGGCGCTCCTTAAATATATTGATATATCTCATAGCCTTTATATTGATATATGTATAGCCTATATATCAATATAAATATTTATATTGATATATCTTACATATTATTATATTTATATTGATATA
Organism: Morinoia aosen; assembly: GCA_030386875.1. NCBI lineage: Eukaryota > Metazoa > Arthropoda > Malacostraca > Amphipoda > Talitridae > Morinoia > Morinoia aosen. Next base: position 57,560,259 of record CM059561.1, on the reverse strand, counting down.
TTTCAAAGCAAACACCTTTGTTCACTATTTAATACTGACATGAAATAGGAACTGAATTTCAAACATGGAATAATTATCAAGGTTTTAGCAGCGGGAAAGAAAAAAAACAGCAACAGAACATCATATGGCAACACTACTCTCTAGTTATGACGGTAGGTTGACGGTGGCACAACAACAGTTAAACTGTCTCAATTTTACCGAGGTGTGTAAGATTTTTCAAGTGAAAAAATATCAATTTGTAAGGGTCATACAGAAAATGCGTTTGCAACAGGTGGTAGCAGTTTGCAGCTCACAGAAATGAGTTTTTATCACTAAAATAGGAGTTTTAGATGTAAGAGCATTGGCACTGAGCAAGTTTGGATGCTTATTAAATTTATTACGCGCATATTTTCTACACGCATATTTTCAAAATTCTTCGATAATCAGTTCAGTTCGATATTTGATGAGTTACCCTAGTGTCCTGTCATAAACATTTACCAAATTATACTATACCAGGCTGCTAATATAGTATTCATTTCTGCACAAAGCTGCATCAGTCCCCTTGTGGTTATGCAGATGGTTTTTTTTTATGATGCTTGGAGTATAGCTAGGCTTAGTTTTGTTTGAAAAATATTTTCTTGATATAATGGATTCTTGTTTGCTGTGCATCAGAAAAAATACAAAACTACCATAGGCTGTTAGGCCTATGTCAAGGAAAAATTTTTCTTTTTTAAATAGTTAAGGATTTTTATAGCTAAATTATACATAAACAAAAATGCAAAATTTGAATTAATTACATATGAAATAGTGGTAAATTACATAAATTATTTATTAATTTTTGTCTCCCATTGTGGCAACTACATTTTGCTAATCACAAATATCTTGGGAAATCTGTCTTTTACTTTCTGTATGAGACATCAAAAAATACTAACCTGACCTTACTTCATACACTCATTGATGATGCATTTCATTTCAGTTGCCATTTCAAAAAATGGATGCAGCTCTGTTCAGGAGGGAATAGTTTTATATAAAATCTTGTGTTGTACCATTTTTTACATAGCACTTATTTCCTTACAAACCATAAGATACGCAATAGGCTTGTTTCAGTTTGGTATGTTCATCTCATGCTATCATAACTGATGCCCACAGAGGAGATGCTGTTAACTTACCTAAGCTATGGTTAGGTATTTAAAACTTTTGTTTCTGTGTTCACTTTCCTTCTTCTTTTCATGTCTTTGCAATTTCTTTTTACTCTTCTTCCCATATTTGCTGTTTCTATGTTCAGGGTATCCTGTGTAAGAACACCTCTACGTAGATTGCCCATTTTCAATAATCCATAGTGAATGGTGTGATTTCTTGCTCTCATAGAGATGTTATTAATGTGGCTTGGAAGTCCTTAGTTAACTGATGTAGCAAGTATGTTGACAATAATTATAAAATGATAAAAAAGTGCCTGTCAAAATGACAAAAATACTCTAAAATAATAATTTATAACAATTTTCATTACCAAATTTGCTATTGTATGGGTGTGACTTTTTACTGTTTTAGTGTTTTCATAAGCTATTGGTAATAGTGCAGCCCCTGATGAAGTGATCATTGAAATGAACATTATCTCCTACATTAATCATCTGCAATGATTTTCATTGTCAATTATGTAATGTCTAGGTGTAAGTGATTATAGTTTATTCATTTCATGTAGCATTTCAGATATGCATTCATTTCATGTAACATTTCAGAGATGCACTACCAAAGATATCCTGCCATTTTGTTGTTAAGATATACGTGGAAAAAGGCATCAACTTTAACTCATGAGAATGAATTATTTCACTGATAAGATCTTACTAGTTGTTTTTACCTGATTTTCATTAGGATCTGTGGTCAACAGCACAGCTTGGTCATTGCTTATTATGAAGAAATTTAGCTGGTTACTAATTATTTTTGCAAAGCTGTGTAATAGGAGTCTGACTTTTCATACCTACAAGTAGAATTTTTTCCAAGTTTTTCATATGACACTTATTTTAATCTACAGAATTGACAAATTGATTCCCAATGTGTTGACATTATTGTACCAACTTGCCTGCAGGTGTTGCCTTCATGAAGTGTCTGCTATGTAGGCTGCACATGAATATTTTTTAGACTAATGTGTCTCCAATCCTCATGGAAAAAACTGTTCAACCATGTTAAAATTTTGAAAAGTGCTTCATTGTCTGTAAATAGAAAAGGAGGTAAACTTGAAAGGCTACTTAACATTAGGGTTACCTTACCGAAATGTGAATCCTTTGATCTCTGGTCAGCCTATACTGGAACATCACTGGGTGAGTTTTGCCGAGATTATTTCACTCACACTACATGGAACTTCATTGTTTTTAGGCTCTTGGATATTTAATGACCAAACTTATTACAAAGTTTGCAAGAGAATTATGTTAAAACTGGTGTACAGCGCATGGCTTATCAAAAATGATGGGATTCGATAGTTTCTGTAATAAAGATTAAAGGTGTGGATGACAAATACATCCATCCTATTAGTACCTGCAATTAGAAAATTTTGTACTTTATGCACTAGTGAAATTCATATCTCAGATACGGTCATTAAGCATGTTTACGAACTTGAGAGGGATGGAGCAAGCAAGCTGTAACTGTGCATTATTATTTATTACTAAGTGCATAAAATTCTCCACAAATTTAATGTGTTCAATGAGATTCCCATGGTAACAGTATAGCAGAAATTTCACTCAAAAGTATAAATTTATTTATTTATGTATATTAGGAGACACCTGTCATTTAATTATATTAGGCATGATAACCAGTGTTTCAGTTTTACTTACTTGTATTGTAGGGCTGTGCTTTCCTCCCAGCTGTACTGACTGGGAACTATGCAATGTGCTTTGCATGTTGTCTGACTGTTGTCTTTTTGGGCCCTGGACCATGTTCTTTGCATGCTTTCTGCTGTGCTACCATACTTTTTACATGGTTACTTAGTGTCACTGTACTTGGGCTTGACATTTTTAAATTTAAAACACAATATTTCCTATGAATCATTCATTATTTTTGTGAAAATATGATTTTAATTGAGATTAAATATACTCATCAATTTTTTTGACCCTAAATGTTTTTTAGCAACGTACCCAGATCACAGCTTAGCCTTTATTTCGTTATTGTCATTCATCATTGCACATATTGTCCTAATTTTGGATGATGTTTTGCTCCTGTTCTGTTAGTGTTTTCAGAAGGAATTTTGTACCAATGACCAGTCAGTGCTGCCCCCTGCTATCCTATTTTGTATGTGCTTATATTCATCTTTAGATATCAGAATGGAGCATCAGATATGCTGCTGTTACTTATGCTTTTTTTACTGAATTAGTTCCATTTTACATTTGCTTCCATTGAAACATGAGCTACAAAACTTTTGTGAATAAAAAATGTTGAAAAGAAGTCTGTTGTAAAGGTTAGTTAGAATCAGTTAGGTGCAAAGAGCATGATACCCAATAGTCAAGTAGATGTCCAGGGAATTGCTGTCAGGTTTGGTAAAGAATATTGAATTTTCCTATAGTTGAACATGAGCTGTAAGAGTGTCTACAGAAAGGGCTTGAAAGGCAACAATCCAGTTTTATACTTTCCAAATCAGTAATTTTAAGGACACCATCTGGGTAAAAAAAAAGTCCGTTATCTATGGATGGATTTCTCTGAAAGTGTCACAGTAGGTGTGAAATGATGCAAAGATCATTTGTTACTTGGACAAAATTTTTGTATCTGCTCTGGATTTTTTTTTATTTTTGAAAAATATGATAAAATTGTTTTTTTTCAAATCTATCTTCTACAATTTTGATGTTACAGAACCAGTACTTCGTTTTTAGGTTGCTTATATGTCTATAATAACCATAAGCAATAGGAAATTTTGATAACTTCTTTTTGTGGATTTTGGGAACTTTTTTTTAAAAAAGGTGACCTTTTTTTCAATTTTCTTTTTCCACGTCGTGTGATTTTCTAAATAATAGATGTATCACAAAGTTCTATTGCGTATGGATACACCTTGCTAAGCCCTATTGAATGGTATATAAACCATTCTTGTAGCTCTAAAATTGTGGAAGAAGATACATTTGAGAAACCAATTATCAAGGTTCCCTAAAAATATGTTTTTTTGCAAAAAATTGTTTTTCTTCTCATCTTTTGAACTACCAAGTTTTCTACAATGAACTCTTGAGCTTTTGTAGCTCTTTTTAAGCCCTTTCGATTGATATAATTTACATTGCTGTAGCTCTGGAACTCTGGGAAAAAATCTGCATCATAAGACAATACGTGTAATTCTTTAAAACAACAACTTTTTTGCAAAAATAAAAAAATTTTGGACCAAAATACTTTTTTTTCACGTCAACTTCTCTGCTTTGTAGCTCTTTTCAAGCCCTTTGGATTGGTGTGCTTGCCATAGCGATAGCTATGAAACTGCAGCTGTCATCGAGCTATGAATGAAAGCTGCGGTATCATAGATATGGCAGAACAGCTAAATTCTGAAATTGTCAAGAATTATAAAAAAATATTTATTCAGCATTAGAATGTTTCGTTTGAATAATGAAGGCACTTTGAGGAGCCCATAAACGAACTATGTTGCCATTGCCGCAGAGAAACACGCTCAATTGACGCCCGATAATGAGGGGGGAGGAGGGTTCAAGGTCACGCCACCCTCATCGCTTTCCCCCTCTAGTGGGATCCCCCTCAGGGGGATACAACTATTGTATCTATGGGAATTAGCGCTCCCAGGGAGACTATGTAAGAGCCTGAGCTAAAGGTTAGGTAGGCGTTATTTTTGTTGAAATAGAATAGGTTTTTATTTTGTTACGGACCATCTTTTCTCGGTTAGCTGCTGTCCTGTTTTTCAGCACCTCCTACTTTCTTCTTCGACTTTGATTTTGTTTCATGAACTTCTTTCTCATCTTACTGTTTCTGTGCCCTTTCTGCATGGATTCCGCGTTCCCTTAACTCCATACTAAATGGTGCCTTCTTCTTTCCTCTCTATGGATTGCCTTTGTTGCGGATAGGGAGGCTTAAACTAACTAATAATCTAATCTAATCCTCTGGTGGGCGTACCATTCGGAGTAGACGTAAGCGGAAAATACCAATGGAAGCGCAAGAAAATCCTCTATAAGATGCATATAAAAACAGAAAATCAACATTTATCCCAATTTCTACCTAGATGGTGTCGTTAAGTTAGAGCATTTTGATGACTTGGTGTTTCTTCGTATGATGGTTTAGGAATCTTTTACTTTCTTGTTGGGTCTGACTATTTTGTCAGTTCATCAGTTCCATGACTATATTCTCTGTATTTCTATGATATAATAAAACTCAAGTTTTTTACATTTAAATTTAACTATTTAATTGTTGCGAGCATCTGAAGACTTTGAGAATGTTGACTGATTAGAAGCTTCAACTCCTATTGAATTTTTAGTGTACCTGCACTCTATGCTCTTACCATTTCTTTTGAAGATTATGTTGGGTAGCAAATTTGTGCCATGCACAAATTCATATGCGTACTGAAAGTATTGCAATTGAATGATCTTGATCAGAAAGATACTTTTAAAATTGATTGATTATAAGCTAGTTTTAGCCTCCCTCCCCCCACAAAGATCTTCAAAGAAAGGAAGGATGAAGGCACTATTATGCATGGAGTTAAGGGAGAAAGTCTATGCACAAGGTGTGTTGAGAAGGAAGGGTAGGAAAGAAGATTAAAGTTAAAAAAGTCATGGGTGGTGAAAAACAGGACACCAGTAAATCAAAAATGATAATTCTTAGCAAAACAAAAAATTATTTCATTTCAACAAAAAGAAGGCCCACTTAACTCTCAGCTCAGGACCTCATCTATTCCCCTGGGAGTGCTAATTCCTGTAGATAAAATAGTAGTTGGTAAGTTGTAGGTATCCCCCTGAGGAGACACTCTTCAAATACAACACTGCAAACATATGAGAACTAATTCAGAACAGCAAAAACATTATAAAATAAAAATTGATAAAATAACTGCAAACAAACTTGCCAGAGACAAAAAACTTGAAATATTCATCTTTTGAAGCTAACCCCAACTCATTTAATGCTTACCTACTGGCGGTGTCCAGCTGCTTTTGTTGCTGTCAACTACACAAAGCTTTTACATGCCACCAGTGTTGGTGAATACCACTGCATTCTTTTGTTTACTGTTGATGTCATTACGGGATTGTTATGTATGTTTTGGTCTTTGTGTCAACATCTGCTCATGTCTTCATTCATGATAGTTATGTTTTAAGAAATATTTTGTTAGCCTTTATTTGTTCACTTGTATTCTTAACACGGGTTAAGTGTGGCGGATTAAACTGAAGTTCAATGTCCAGCTCAAATTTAGAGTCAATTGTAGTAAGAAATTTTGAAAATAGCAAACATTAACTGGATCATGCCTTCATTCAACTTTCATTTAGTATTTAAAAAAATTGAGTCAGTGACTGCTGGTTGGCCAGCAGCATTATGAAAATCTCCTAAATGACCACCGGTGGGTCACGTCGCACTTAACGTGTTAACGGGCTAAAATCTTCATCTAATATTAGACCTGTATTTCATTCCATCTCCATTCCTTAAAATTCTTATTTTGAGGCCATATTGAAATGACAGAATTGTTTCAATACTGATTTGCATTTTACAATTGATAAAATATAGTGTACCATAGAGATTTGAAATTTATTTGGAAACAGCATATGTATAGAACCTCAATATTTTATGAATATTATAAAAATGAAGAGCTTTTAAAATTGAAATGTATAATTGTCATTTGATTTTTTTTAGTATGTGTACTAGACATATGACTTCATGGGGGTTCTGTATTGTGAACAAAGATCCCAACGAATAGCTTCTCATTCTAGGACATAAAAATATGCTTTTTTGCTTGAAATGGATTATTATCTGTTTCTTAAAAGCTTTTGCTTGCTAACCAACAAGGAGGACAATTTTCTTTGCTAAACTGCATTTCAGTGCTGTCCTCCTTCTAAAATGTCTCAAAAATCTGTGGCTGAAGATATCATTGAATGATGCCTTTGGTATCTTTGATAAATAAAGAAAGGAAGTTATAGGTCAAATGGCTTTAAAAAGTGCAACATTTCTGAAGCAGTTGTGCAGCATTGTTGTCCATTTCTTATTTTCTCGAGTGTTTATGCTTGATGTGTTTTCTCTTTTGTTTCATACATCAATCTAAATGTATATCCAATAGAAGTACCTCTGTACTAAAGGGTGATGGATAATTTTAGTTGGGTTACATATTCAAAAAAATTCACCAAATAAATAATTCCTGCATAATTTTACCAATAATATGCTTTCTGCTTTATGCTTTACAGGAATTATTAGAAAAATATATAAATTAGCATGTAAAAGGGCATCTCTGAATTAATTATGTGAGTAATTTATCAGAGCTCATGCCAACCAAAAAATTTCTGGAATGTCGAGTGAATGAGTCAAAAGTGGAATTTCAAATGGTGCAATGTAGTTCAGGGTGCAAACCTATCAAGGTTAGAAATAGAGTTGAAGGAAATTCAGCATGACGCATAAATGGATCATAAAACCTAGGAAGACTGTAAATACAAGAATCAGATTTTCATTCACATCTTGAGCTAGGTTCATATATGCTATTGTTTCCTTCAATTCACCACTGAAGTAACCCATGAGATTTACTTTCAACTCACAGGGATCATTGCAGAGGTGCTATATATTTTGACTACATCCAAGATGTTGAGCTTGTAACAACTTCCAGTAAGAAATTGATAGAAAATTTCTACAAATCCAAATGAGTTCTGAGGGCAGGATTTGGTTCCTTGCTACACAGATTTTTGTTCAATTCTGGATTGATTTCATGCAGTTATTTTGAAGTACTACTATGACAATTTATAAATCATTATATTACTTTAATGCATTTCATGAGCTATTTTCTGTAGTTAGTGTACTTTTGACTGTTAATCTATGAAATACATTCTACCTGTAGTGTCAATTACTTTTTAGCTTAGTTTTGTGTGACTTTGTAGAAATGTCAATGCCCTAAACTGAAGCTGGTTCTTGCTGTATTGTTTGGATAGTGGTTTACTTTTCAATAAATGCATACTTATTGCCCCATGATAGTGTGTTAGCTCAAGTGCTTGTTGTTTGTCATAATTTTCTTGCAGAGAATAAGAGTGGGATTAGTTTTTAGGTATGAATGGTAGTGGACTCTTGTTCTTTTGAAAATTGATAAACCAACTGAAGCAAGCATTATATCTTGCTGTTGGAGCTGTGTTTGTCAGTATTCAAGTTGTGAGTGTAAGTGGTCTGACTGGATAGGCTGATCAAAGGCCTGTCATTTTCATGGGTAACTCACTGTTTTGCATCCATTTCAACAGTTTTGCTCTAAATTTTACTTAACTTTTGCTCCTGTTTTCTTTCTATTTTCTAGCTCTAAATTTACCAGATTTGAAAAATGGTTCAAGAAGGATTTTATTGATTTTTCAGTTGAATAATTATAACCCACAGGATTAATAGTGTACCATTTTGTTTTCAGTTTTTGTGTCAATAGATCAGTTTTAAATAAATTTCTTGAACCATGGTGAGAGCTGATGAAAATAGTGTTCCTCTGGAAGCCCAAGGTAAGATCTATTATCTGAAAGTAATTAATTGAGAGCTAATATAGAATTGAAGCTTGGGACTGTGCTTGGATTATTGTTAACCAATTGAAACTTACACCCTGTAAAGCTTTCAGCAACTGCTCTGAGAAATGTTTCACTTTTCCAATTCTATGGAAACAGTATAATATTATTTATCTGTGCTTTAGGATCTAATATTGTCATTGGACAGTTAAATATCCTCATTTTATGGTGTTTTACTTTCTGTTCATCAGTTTTCTTAGCTAATGCGACTCATTTAAAGAGCCTACAATCAATTCAGTTTAACTCTCCAACAAGATTAACAAATGTTTGGGTGGAAATAGTTTTTGAAATGAATTTCATTCTCAAGCTCAGGGGTTTAGTTTTATTATTTGAGCTCAGTGGTGCAGTTTTGTCATTTATGAACTCAATGGTAGAGTTTTATTTCTGCCTTGGAACATTTCTGTTCCCATGCACATTCATGATTCAGGTCATCTCAAATTAGAATTCAGCCCAAAAACATTTTTTACTGGATTTCAAATCTACTCTATAATCTTTCAAATAACTTTTTCATGTATTCATTTATTTATTACAGTGGAACCTCGGTTATTGATCACAATCTCTTCCAGAAAGCTGGTACTAATCCAAAATGTTCACTGTCGCACATAATTTTCCCCTTTAGAAATGAAAGAAATAAGAATAATTAATTCCCAGTCCCTGTTAACTTGAAAATATTCACAATTAATGGAGTATAATATAGTGTAGAGACTTGCAATTTATATGGAAAAAATATGTATACAACCTTAATATTCTTTAAATGTCATGAAAATGAAAAGCATTTAATATTGAAAGATGTATTTTGTCATGTGTTTAACATTAACATAACAAAATTAAATGAAGTATTTAAACATGAGAAAACTTACTTTTTTGACTGCAATGTGATGGCAACTGGATGAAGGTGTGGAGTGAAATTACTGCTTTGAGAGTGAATCTATATTGGGGACTATATTATTAAAATAAATCATTAAAATCACTAAAAAAGAAGGAAGCAGCACAATAAAAAATGATAGACCTAATGCTACTGTGTCTCAAGCATAAATGATGGTTGACATTAGATGCAGGGACACATTAGGATGACGTCGTCTGTTCACATTCCGAAATTTTGTTCACTAACTGGTGCAAATTTTTAACAAAATTTTTTTGTCACTAACTTAATTGTTTACTAACCCAGGCATTCACTAACCAAGGTTCCACTGTATATCTACTCACTGATGACCAAATTTATGCCTTTTCATGTGCTTAGTTGATATATTAAGGAATCATATTGTTAACATGGGAAGAAAATGGTTTTAATACTAATAGATAAGTTTTGATGACCTTTCTACCTTGGAATCATTAGCATTGTTTTTTCATGTGATTATCCTCCTAAAACTATAGCTAACTGTGATTATTAATTATTAAGCAATAACCTACTGTGAACAGTTCTGAATATTTTTGAGGATAATGATCTCTTTACATCTGATATACTGATTGAGAATGCTGTGGCCCTTTTTCAATGATTTAAACCGTCTCCACATGGTCGACCTACCAGGAGGTTTGAAGAAAATGGGTCAACTGTGCAGCTTACTGTACATTCATTAATCATGTTAGAAGTTTCATTGGGGGTTCATTGTAAAGAGAGAGAGTTGCTCTTTCTGTCAGTGAGGAAAAAAATGCTGCTACCCCAACAAAAATCTACGAAATTGGAGTTTTCATTTCGGTAAAATACAAAAAACAGAAATCAGAAAATCACTGGCCATTTTTTATTTATTGCACTTTCATGTTTTTTTATGATGCATTTTCATAGATTCTGAGTTGCTGAACCTTGTGGTATGTGAATTTTTATTCAGGTCTAATGGTTCCGGAGTTATGTGCATTATATGTAAAACACAGTTTTTATTTTTTAGTTCCTTTTGTGTATAGGCTGTTATCAAGTAGTTTCATTGCTTGTAAAGAGTTTGATATGCATAGAGATTTTCCTCTCAAATACAATGGTGGTATTATTTTTTGCCTAGGAGTAAATCTGTGGATTTGGACTCCCATTTTTGGAACAAAAAACATAAAAAAATAAAAATGATAGCGACCTCCTAAAAGGCAGAGTGTCTGCTGGTATGCCTCAGCTACACTGCTGGCCTTCTAAGAGGTTGTGCAGTGCCGGTAGCTACACTCCAGACTGAGCAGAAGAATTCATACAGATTTGAGCTTGTTACCTCTCCTTCCCTGTTCCCCCACCTAATTTTACCTTACACCAATGAATAGCGCTCAACGAGACGCTTAAGACCATATATGGCAACCCTAGGTTTGCTGATGTGAAACATGTACTAGCTTTGCCGACCTTCTAAGAGTCCAGGTCGTGGCGATGGGTTAATATTGTTTAATTTAACTTAAGCTTTTGAGCTTGCAAGGTTTATGTTGGGAAGCTGTTATTTTGCTATCATTCTTTCAGATGATCTCATCTTTGAATGTAATAGAGCACATTTCCTTTTAGGAACTAGTATCTCACCTACCTGTCAGCTTGTGGTAGAACTTTCTAGACTACCTGTGCCCTGGTAGGCCAGGTTGTGTACAGAACTGATTTCTAATTTAGAAGTTGGTGATAATCATACATTAAGTGAATGAAGAAATATTTCAATAACTATGATTACCATTTCTCTAAGAACTGCTGAAGAAACTATGGGAAATTTCTATTGTAAGCTGAACAGTTGAAGCTCATCATGGAGCTCATAATAGAGTAGTGTGTGGCCTAAATGTGAATTGCTCTGCAGTATGAAGATAAGGTCCAAATTTCCTCTATTTTGTTATTTGAAACAGCTGAATTTTCCCTACCCAGCAGGGGGATACAACTATTGTATCTATGGAAATTAGCACTCCCAGGGGGAAAATGAGAGGGCCCAAGCTGAGAGTTAGGTAGGCCTTCTTTTTGTTGAAATAAAATGTTCATTTTTTGTTATGCTAAGGACTACCTTTTTTGGTTTGCTACTGTCCTGTTTTTCAACCCCTCTGACTTTCTTCAACTTTTATCTTGTTTCATGAACTTCTTTCCCAACTTACTGTTTCTATGCCTCTTCTGCATAGATTCCGCATTCCCTAATATCCATACTAAATGGTGCTTTCCTCCTTCCTCTTTTTGATACGCTCTTTTTTTTTGTAGCGGTTAGGGAGGCCTAAACTAACTTATAATCTAATCTAATCTGAATTTTCCCTATGTTATTAAGTAAAGCACTGTGAAGCAAAAAATAATTAAGCAAGCATGCAAGAAAACAAAATAACGTAAGCTTTGTATGTAAGAAAAATTGGGTATTCCATTGTAACACAAATGTGACAAACCCAGGAATTTTGATGAATATTTAAAATTATATTTTTAACAATATGAGAAAACAAAGGGATATAACTCTGGTATATATGTAAAATAGCACCTCCACCTCTAGGGGGATATGTAAGGTCCCAAGCTGAGGGCTTGTTTCTTGAAAGCTTGTTTCTCAAACTTTCTCTTTAATTTTCTATTTCTACATGCAGGGAATCTTGTATGGGAACACACCTTGTAAATAGATTCCTAGTTCTTTCAACTCCATAAGAAATGGAGCCTTTGCCTTCCTCATTTTGGAACACTTTTCTGTGGTTAGCAAGACTTCAACTAACTAATTAGCTGACTAATCTTTATAATCTAGACTAAAATGTACTGGGTTGCTCAACTGGCATCGATCAAGTGTCCTTGAGCAGTCTAGTGTGTTTTTTCTGTGCTTCCTATCAAAAATTGAAAGAATAGTTTAGAATAAAGATTATAAAATTGCAACCTTCAAATTCATTGCACTTGAAACTGTTGTTTGTTATGAAATATGTTTAAATGTTAAGCGGACTTGTAACATCATGCTTGAGTTGTTAGAGAAGCTGCTCGTATTGAAGGGGGATTTTTACTGAATGCTAGCAATAATGTTTTACTATCTAAAATACCTTCTGGTAGTACTTATATTAACTTTTCTTTTAAAATTTTTGCTAATTTTTGAATGTGCTTCCAATTTCTAGAAACTATTTTTTGAAGGTGTTTAGGTAGTTATAGAAACATTTCCAAGGTGTTTCCAAAATCTTATTTTTTAATAGTATCAATGCTCATTTGACTATTTGAATGTGTTTTTATAAGTGTATTTATCATTGGAATATGAAAAGTTTTTGGAATGTTTCAACATAAAAGATTATTTTAATTAAAATTATAATGCTGATAATGTTGGTACTTGAAATTGAGAACAATTGAAAATTTCAAATTGAAGAAAAAATTGCATTATGCAAACGTTTGGTATTGAGAAATTGATTAAACTTAGAAAAAAATTTTTTGACCCATTTCTTTTCTTTGAGAATAATGTCATAATGGTGATATGTTACTTGTTTAATGGTAGGTACCTAGCAATGCTACGAGTTAACTTCTAAAAGACAAGCTGAATTTTCTGGATTTACACATTCAATTTTCTTACTTCAACATCCCCAAATTTGTAACCTATGATTGCAGTAGCAGAGGTAGCACATTTTTTTTTAGAATTATTTTAGAATTATGTCCAGTTATTAATTTTTATTGTTCAACAGTTTCATCATTCAAGTTTGACACAGATTTTCCACAATGTTGTCAGCAGGCCCACGGGCTCGTTTCATCAGCCTGCTGCACTTCAATGACGTCTACAATGTTGAAGAGCAGAGCTCAGAGCCTCTTGCTGGAGCGGCTCGCTTCAAGACGGCACTGGACAGCTTCAAGAACAAAGATCCCTTGATACTCTTCAGTGGAGACATCTTTGCACCTTCCATAAGTGAGAAGACTGTCATTTTACTTGCTTGTTTATCCATTGAAACTGTTTAGGACTCTTTAAAATAATGGAGAAAATTTTTAAATTCATCTTAACTCCACCATTGAGATGTTTCTCTTAGTTTCTTTTTCATGTATTATTGAGGATGTTGTCAATTGTGTTTTTAATCTTTACATACCTTTTGTAGAGACTGCCTGCTTACTCCAACCAAGCTCCTCAGTAGAGGTGTTTCTGTTCCTTATATTTCTGAAAATGTTGTTGCTTGATATTTTTTATTTTTTTTGGCTAACATTCATTTATGGAGGTGTCTTTCTGCTCCTGATGTTTGCAAATGCGTTACATTTGCACTCTCATGTGCTCTTAACATTGTGTCCCTATTCTCAGTCATTGTTTGATGTATTTATTTGAGTTTTTAACTTTCAGGAATTTATTTTTAGGCTATATTTTAATCATGTTGTATGTAAAAGTAGTTACTTCATTTCACTGGGCTGATTTAAAATTGACTTCTGGTTATTGTTCCTTTAGCTTTTTACCATTGAGTGGTTCAATAACTTTAATGAATTGGTGCTAATGAAGATGATATTTTTGTGTATTAATTGCATTTTACAAATGATGTATGTGAAGTGAATGTTTCATTTCCAAAAGTAGAGCATTTCAATTCAAGGATGTTAACAAGAGTGTTGGCTAACAAATAGCATACCTTGGACTATGTGACGGCCATGTAATCAACTTTACCACGCCCTTCACTGAAGCAGAGCAAGAATCACCTTGATTCTGCCCAAAACACATTCCTTTTTACCCAAAATATATATTTTTAAGTTATATATCAAAATTGGTTAGAGATGTGTGTAATGAGACTTAATGCAGACCTCACTTAGTCTGATATTTTGCTGCAGAATTCCTTGTAATAGTTGAGCATATTACTTTGCTATAAGTATAGACTGCTAAATATGCCTCTGCCAAAACCTTCTTTGAACCTATGATTGGTCATCTTAATTTCTTGTATTTGTTTAGGTGCATGTTTATCAATGAGTAACATTAAGAGTAGTGTGATCTCTGTTGCACATCAAAATGTATTAGTTCATGTGATTTTTTTTCAGTGTCTACATTCACCCTGGGCGAGCAGATGGTCCCTGTGCTGAACAAGTTTGGTGTTCACTGCTCAGTGTATGGCAACCATGACTTTGGTAAGCTGTGTGGCATCTCCTACCTGGTTTAGCTACTGATAAACAAAAGGTAGATATTTTGTTAAGGGTTAGCTTTGAAAAACCCACTCAGAAAACCCGCAAAAATTTGAACATTCCCAAAACAAACTACCTGTAAGGTTTTGGGAGTTTATTTTTGTGGATTTATAAACATCAAGCTTCCTTTTGTCACTCAAACTTATAATTATTTTATGTTTTTAAACTGCATTTCTATGATGTTACATATGTTGCCATGAATGTTACTGTTGTTTTTTAGTTCGACATGCAGTAAGTGCTGGATTTTTAAAGCCGTAGGATAGTCCTTGCATTGTCAAACTTTGTGAACATGACCTCTTTTAAGTTGCTTAGCTTTGTCATACCTATATCAATTCATGTTCACAGCTTCAAAAGTGATTGTGTCTCTTATTAAATTTATTACTTTTCTTGGATGTTGTTACTCTGTTTTGCCTTTTTTTCTTGGATGTTGCCACTCTGTTTTGCCTCTTTCCTAGGATGTAGCCTCACTGTTTTGCCTGCAGACTTTGGGCTGGATCGCCTGGTGGAGCTGGCAGGTAAGACCAGCTTCCCGTGGCTGATGAGCAACGTGGTGGACAATGAGACTGGCCGGCCCCTTGCAGAGGGCTGCGTCACCCACACCATCTGCTGGCATGGCTGGACCATTGGATTTGTGAGCACTTGAGGCATTTGCTGCACCTGTCTTGTCAGATATTTTGAAGTAAATGAAATTTTACTTGATCAACGTCAGATATTTTAATTCCTTATTCATGAGTGCATGTCACCTAGACACCGTTTCTTCTAGGTCATATTGAAGAGGCAGTCTTAACTTGGCTAATGCAGGAATTTTAGTGTGAAGATGTGTAGCAGCGGTCAAACTGAACAAGTGAGTGAGCCAGATGTTCTTCAGAAATTAGTGGCCCAAATTTTATGAAATAATTCACCAAAGTAAGTTAGGAATCTGTAAATAGTTCAAATTTTGTATTACAGTGTATCGTTTAGAGATAGTTCTGGATTGAAAAAAATAGTGGTCTTGTACATGCAGCTCTAATTTCTGGTCATGTCTGGGCCCAACGAAGCCATGCAATTTCTGTCCGTGTCTGGGCCCAATGATGCTGTGCCAATTTCTGGTTGTGTCAGGGCCCAGTGAAGCCATGCCAATTTCTGGTTGTGTCAGGGCCCAATGAAGCTGTGCCAATTTCTGGTTGTGTCAGGGCCCAGTGAAGCCATGCCAATTTCTGGTTGTGTCAGGGCCCAATGAAGCCATGCCAATTTCTGGTTGTGTCAGGGCCCAATGAAGCCATGCAATTTCTGTCCGTGTCTGGGCCCAATGAAGCTGTGCCAATTTCTGGTTGTGTCAGGGCCCAATGAAGCCATGCTAATTTCTGGTTGTGTCTGGCCCAATGAAGCCATGCTAATTTCTGGTTGTGTCTGGCCCAATGAAGCCATGCTAATTTCTGGTTGTGTCTAGCCCAATGAAGCCATGCTAATTTCTGGTTGTGTCTGGCCCAATGAAGCCATGCTAATTTCTGGTTGTGTCAGGGCCTAATGAAGCCATGCTAATTTCTGGTTGTATCTTGCCCAATGAAGCCATGCTAATTTCTGGTTGTGTCTGGCCCAATGAAGCCATGCTAATTTCTGGTTGTGTCTGGCCCAATGAAGCCATGCTAATTTCTGGTTGTGTCTGGCCCAATGAAGCCATGCTAATTTCTGGTTGTGTCTGGCCCAATGAAGCCATGCTAATTTCTGGTTGTGTCAGGGCCTAATGAAGCCATGCTAATTTCTGGTTGTATCTTGCCCAATGAAGCCATGCTAATTTCTGGTTGTATCTGGCCCAATGAAGCCATGCTAATTTCTGGTCATGTCTGGGCCCAATGAAGCCATGCTAATTTCTGGTTGTGTCAGGGCCTAATGAAGCCATGCTAATTTCTGGTCATGTCTGGGCCCAATGAAGCCATGCTAATTTCTGGTTGTATCTGGCCCAATGAAGCCATGCTAATTTCTGGTGTCTGGCCCAATGAAGCCATGCTAATTTCTGGTTGTATCTGGCCCAATGAAGCCATGCTAATTTCTGGTTGTGTCTGGGCCCAATGAAGCCATGCTAATTTCTGGTTGTGTCTGGGCCCAATGAAGCCATGCTAATTTCTGGTTGTATCTGGCCCAATGAAGCCATGCTAATTTCTGGCTGTATCTGGCCCAATGAAGCCATGCTAATTTCTGGTTGTGTCTGGCCCAATGAAGCCATGCTAATTTCTGGTTGTATCTGGCCCAATGAAGCCATGCTAATTTCTGGCTGTATCTGGCCCAATGAAGCCATGCTAATTTCTGGCTGTATCTGGCCCAATGAAGCCATGCTAATTTCTGGTTGTATCTGGCCCAATGAAGCCATGCTAATTTCTGGTTGTATCTGACCCAATGAAGCCATGCTAATTTCTGGTTGTATCTGGCCTAATGAAGCCATGCTAATTTCTGGTTGTGTCTGGGCCCAATGAAGCCATGCTATTTTCTGGTTGTGTCTGGGCCCAATGAAGCCATGCTAATTTCTGGTTGTGTCTGGCCCAATGAAGCCATGCTAATTTCTGGTTGTATCTGGCCCAATGAAGCCATGCTAATTTCTGGTTGTGTCTGGCCCAATGAAGCCATGCTAATTTCTGGTTGTGTCTGGCCCAATGAAGCCATGCTAATTTCTGGTTGTATCTGGCCCAATGAAGCCATGCTAATTTCTGGTTGTGTCTGGCCCAATGAAGCCATGCCAATTTCTGGTTGTATCTGACCCAATGAAGCCATGCTAATTTCTGGTTGTGTCTGGGCCCAATGAAGCCATGCTAATTTCTGGTTGTGTCTGGGCCCAATGAACTCATGCCATGTCGTTGAGCAGGTGGGGCTGGTGGAGCGGGAGTGGCTGGACACGCTCGCCACCATCAACAGTGAGCAGGTCACCTTCACTGACTACGTCGAGGCAGGCAAGAAGCTCGCCGCCCAGCTCCGCCAGCAGGTCACTCTTCCTAATCAAATTTTCCTTGTATTGGCTTCAGTGTTGGTTTTCCTCTACATCAGGTCATTCTCTTCCTTCGATTCTTGTCGACTGGTATTCTTCTCTTCTCTAAATCTCATCTTCTCTCTCTTCTGTACATCCCATGAATTGAAAAAGTCCCTTTCATAAAACATTTGATGCTTTGGATGCTTGTGAAGTCATCGAATATGATCCCCACTTGGGATTATTGTGTTGCAATATTGACCAATAGTGCTTGCTTTGCAGTCCAGATCGCTGTAACCTTGTATCTCTTGATGATATACTCAAAAAATTTGCTTACCACTGACATTTACCTGTATTGCTCCAACCGAGGCACAAGAATAAATTAGATGTCTTTAAGTCAATCTTATGAGCATAGTGGACCAAATATGCTACAAGACTTCGATGGGAAGTTAAAATTTCACCAAGAAGATCACAACCTCAAATGTGGCAGTCGAGTCGATGAAGTTGGGTATTTTAATGACGGCGTTTACTTGATTATTTACTTAGTAAACTTCATTTATTACCCTACTTTACCCTAGTTGACTTTAATTACTAGGCTTAACTAGTTACCTGACATTCAATATGAGCATAATTAGGTTGTAAATTGCTGATTTGTCTACATATTGAAGCTTGACTGTTGATTTAACTATGTATTTCACGGTCAGAACTGCACAATGACTGTGGCATTTCTACAAATAACACTACTGCTGCTTATGTTTAATTTTTGTGACCTGTGATTTGAAAATATCCCTTTCAAAATATGTTGAGCTCAGAGCACTTCAGTATGTATTTAATACTCTTTATTTCGTTCCAATTGCCTTCCTCATGGGAGACACAACTATTTTATCTATGGGAACTAGCACTCACAGGGGGAAAATGTGGGGGGGCCCGTGCTGAGAGTTAGGTAGGCCTTCTTTTTGTTGAGATAAAATGTTTTTTGTTATGTTAAGGATCACCTATTTTTCGGTTCACTGCTGTCTTCTTTTTCAGTGCCTAACTTTTTTCTTTGACTTTTATCCTGTTTCATAAACTTCTTCCTCAACTTATTTTTTCTATGCCCCTTCTGCATAAATTCTGCATTCCCTTTTTCCATAGTAAATGGTGCCTTCCTCTCTTCGGAATGCATTTTTCTTTAGTGGTTAGGAAGGCTTAAACTAACATCTAATGTTGTTGCAATTACAGGGCTGTGACTACGTCATTGCGCTCACACACATGCGCACGCCCAACGACATCAGGCTGGCTGAGAACGTTGACGATATCGACCTCATCCTCGGTGGCCATGATCACGTCTACGAGCTCAAGCAGGCGAGGCTTCCTCTTCTTTTGTTGCATTGGACGCATGAAGCTGGCTAAATTCCCTCTTCTTGGGGTGATATAAATCTTGAATTACTTCATTTAAGTCGCTTTTTCTTTGTCATTCGTATGAATCTTGAATTATTTTATTAGTATTTGACCATTACTGAACATTTCAATGGTTTGTTAAATATTCAAAGTACCTCAGAATCCAGCAAAATACCGTGCGGTGTGGAAAGAGTAAATACGTGAAGTTCCTGATCTTTACGATTCATGTTCAACAAATCCATGGAAAATTAGGGGCTTTGCTTCAGGAATGATTTTTGGGAAGTCACTTTTATGGTAAAAAGAAAATCTGACACATGATAGTTTAATAACAAACTTATTGAACTTTAAAATTGCATCTTTAGTGATGTAATGAGTCAAACGCTTACAACATGCTGATGGTAAAAATAAATGAAAATCAAAAACTGATGCGGAATGCCATGATTTGCACTGTGCACTAAGTTACCTGCCAGCTAGTCACCCATGCGTGCTGCTGGGCTGCTTTGGTTGAGGAACAATGGAGCAACATGAGTCGCCTTGTGTCCGACCTGCGAGATGCGCCAACTGTGAGGGTCCGCATCCAGCCAGCTCCACATCATGTTCCCACTATGAGATTGAAGCAGAAATCCTCGCAACTCAGGTGAGAGAGAGCATTAGCTATGGAGAAGCCAAGAGGACGGTGACATCCAGGTATGTTTCTCCCCGCACTTCTTACGCTGACGTCGCCCAACACCGTAGACTGAACTCTCAGCCAATCTTCCGGCAACCTGAGCAACCGCACTCGCGGAGTGTGGCAGCACGGCGAGATGAGCAGGAGCCAGAGCCTTTGAGCCTTGTGGATGCCTCTGCCCTAAGAAGTCAGAGCCTGGCCCAAAAGCCTCCAGTGCGCGTGACCCAACCTTTGGCTCAATCAGGACCCTCTGATAAGGAAATTTCAAAAGATCCAGCTTCCACCACTCACCAGAAAGATTCATCTAACGAACAGTTTCAATCAATCCCCTCAATTATTACCTCCCGCAAAAGAACTAAAAGCGACATATCGCCCCCACAAGATGTAAAACAAACAAAAACTCCGAAAACACTGAGATTTATGGAAGACACCCCAGCAGACAATCAAGGCCAAGCTATCCCGAGTCAAGAGAAGGATCCTGTCAGGGATTCAGTGGCTACAACCGGTGGAAGGGCAGAGCACGAACGCAGCACTGTGAGGGAATCTCGATCTGCCGTGCGAGGGCCCAGCCGTGGAGACAAGCAGGAAAGGGGATCCGGGCGTGACTTGTCGCTGCCGACCAAAGAAAAGAATCGCTCCCACATTGACAGTGAAAAGCAGCGTAACATTGTTACCCAACGCATTCGTTCTTTAGAGCGGGTTACGACCGTCCCAAAAGAAGTAGCAGCACACCTGTTAAAAATCTTCCCACCCCCAAAAAACCTCCCCACCGGGCCTCCTCCGGCGGTACCTGTCCACCCGTGGATTGACAGACCTCCTGTCTCTACGTCACCCGGACTGACGTGTGCCGCAGGTGAGGGAATTGAAAAGGGTCCTACGTATATAACATCTAAAACTGACAAAAAATGAACACCTTCTTACAATGGAATATACGTGGCTACAGACGGAATTACGGAGACTTGAGAGCACTTCTGGAGAGGCACCAGCCCTGTTGTGTTTGTCTGCAGGAAACACTGCTGGGGAACGTTACCCCAAGGCCTCCAAGCAACTACAATATAGAGTTGTTCTCCCCAGCGCCCAACCCGGTACCTGGAACGGGACTGGCGGTGCTTGTGCGGAGAGACGTTGGCTACAGTAGATTTGCGGTAAACACCAGGCTGCAGGCTATCGCTTTCCGTGTCTACATTGGGAAACGTATGATAACAGTATGTAACATCTACATACCACCAGGCGAACCCTTAGCCCTGCAAGATCTCAGCCTCTTAAGCAATCAACTCGCGAGGCCGGCCTTGATCCTGGGAGACGTCAATGCCAAGCACATACTTTGGGGAAACGCCCGGAGCGATCGTCGAGGTGAAATTGTGGAGGACTTCATCGTCGCTTCTGATTTTTGTCTTCTGAACACCGGAGCCCCCACGCATTTTCACGTGCAGACTGGGACTTCCTCCGCCATCGACCTGAGTCTTTGCACTCCCGACATCCTTTCCGAATTTCAGTGGTCCGTGAGTAGCGATGCACACGGTAGTGATCATTACCCCGTCTTAATGCACTCGGTCCAAAACCAGCAGATGCTGATAGAACCAAGGTTTAACTTCAAAAAGGCCAACTGGAGAAACTTTGGAGCGCTGACGACAATGGAGGACCCAAATGAAGCTCATGGCGTAGATGAATTGGTTGACAGCTTTGTGAGTGCAATGCACGAAGCCGCCAACAGTGCTATTCCAAAGTCTAAAGGCGGTTGCCCAGTGCACCGCGTCCCGTGGTGGAACAATGACTGCCAGGCCGCTAATATCGAGAGGAAACGCGCATTGCGACGATACCAAAGAACAAAAGAACTAGCCGACAAGATCGCATACAATCGGGCTAGAGCGCGAGCTCAGATTATAAAAGACGTCGCCCGTAAGGTATCGTGGCAGAAATACGTCTCCACTCTCAACAGCGATACTCCTATGGCCAAGGTATGGCAGCGAGTAAATAAAATGAGGGGAAAATGCAGTTATCGACGGCCGTGCCTAGAAGTTAATGGCGTTCTCACCTCAGACCCGGAGTGCGTGGCAGAAGCACTGGCCCGAAGCTTTTATAGTGTCAGTAGCGGACGACTCTACTCTCCTGCCTTTACAGTGCTGAAACAGCAACAGGAGCAGCAGCAGTTGGACTTCTCAACAAACTCCACCTACTCTTATAATGACCCCCTTACAATGGTTGAATTTTACAACGCCCTGAAGAAATGTAAAAATACCGCTCCCGGACCAGATGGTATCCATTACCGGATGTTGAAGAAAATGCATACTACAGCCATTAAATTCTTGCTATATATTTTCAATAAAATCTGGATCACGCATACATATCCTCAACAATGGCGCACATCATTAATCATGGCTTTTGAAAAACCCAACAAACCTCCATCCAACCCTGAAAACTACCGACCCATTGCCCTAACTAGTTGCCTTGGAAAATTGATGGAGAAAATGGTCAATGCGCGACTCACCAGATGGTTAGAGGCGGAGGAGCTACTGAACCCTGTCCAATTTGGCAGTCGGCAGCTTCGAGGGACCACAGACGCTCTGCTCCGCTTACAGAACCACCTGGTGGCCAACCTTGCCGAGCGTCGCCGAACCATGTGTCTTTTCTTTGATATGCATAAAGCTTATGACACCGTGTGGAGATATGGAATACTTAAGACACTACATGAGTATGGACTCCGTGGTAACATGGCCCTGTATATTCGAGAATTTCTTGGTGAAAGAACTTTCCGCGTTAAGGTCGGTGGCACCCTCTCTTCCTCGCAGTTGCAGTGCGAAGGTTTACCGCAGGGCAGTGTTATGAGCTGCACACTGTTTAGTGTCGCCTTAAATGGTATCACCTCCACCTTGCCTCCCGGAACGGTTGCCTCCTTATATGTGGACGACTTTATGGTATACTCTTCATCAACACATCTTCCGGCTCTGACGCGAAGAATGCAATTAGCCATCAATAACGCTAATAAGTGGGCTCAGGAACATGGCTTCAACTTTTCACCCGAAAAAACCGTTGGACTTTACTTCCAGGGCCGTGGCCGTAGTGATCCCCCACAGCTCACACTGCAGGGAAGACAAGTGAGTTTCTCACACAGCGCCAAGTTTCTGGGGGTGACGCTTGATGACAGGCTCTCTTGGAAGCCCTACCTAGCCACCCTCAAGGCTGACTGCGTCAGAAGGCTGAACTTGCTAAAAAGCCTGGCCGGCCTGACGTGGGGGGCTGACAGGATGACCCTACTGAGACTATATCGTACTCTTATTAGAAGCAAAATAGACTACGGCTGCATAGTGTATCAATATGCTAAGGCGACTTCACTTTCGAAGCTGGACCCTGTGCATCATGCTGCTATCAGAATCTGCACTGGCGCGTTTAGGTCGTCCCCTTCCAGCAGCTTGTGTGTGGAGAGCGGTGAACCTCCTTTACGGCACCGACGTGTGCAGCTGACCCTTCAGTACTTGGCGCGGTTGGAACAAGTCCCCTTGTCTCCTGCATGGACCAGCGTGCATGCGTCATTAGGCCGAAATCTGCCTTTCCCTTACTTTCTGCCCTCATCGGAAGATTATTCGGCAGTCGTGGCTGCAATGCAGCTGAGGCCAATGAGAATACAACCAGTGTTCTTGGAAAGTTTTCCCACGTGGCGTGTCCCAATCGGGAGTTTTTGTCCGGGATGTCAAATGCCTAAGAAGGATTCTATGCCTACACACATACTAAAGGGGATCTTTTTGGACCATATTGCCGAAAAACATGCCCGTGCGATGAAGTTCTATACCGACGGCTCAAAGGTGGGAGACGCTGTAGGGTGTGCCGCTGTGTCGGGGGAGCTGGTGAGCGCCAAGAGATTGCTCCCAGAGTCGTCCATTTTCACTGCGGAACTTTACGGTGTGCTGGAGGCCCTCCGACTAATTAAACATTGTGTGTATGATACTTTTGCTATTTTTGTGGATTCAAAAAGTGTGGTGGAGGCCACTCGAGAGCATAATAGCACCCATCCGCTCGTTGGTGAGATCGTCATGAACTTAATAAATTTAACACGTGAGCGTAAATCTGTGACGTTGTGCTGGGTGCCCGGCCACGTAGGAGTGTCTGGCAATGAAAGAGCTGACCAGGAGGCTAAACGGGCCGCAGAGGCAAACGAGGAGACCCTAAATCTGATGGTTCCTTTCCGAGATTATTACCCTCGGATCAAAGCGGCAGTGAGAGAACGATGGCAGCATGAATGGGACAACGCTGCTAACGATAACAATAAATTAAGAAGCATTAAACCCACTATACGTGAGTGGATATCGTCCAGTTGTCGTGGTCGCCGGTTAGAGGTGATGCTTTGTCGCCTCCGTATTGGCCATACGCGGCTAACACACGGGCACCTGATGGAGCGGCTACCACAGCCGCAGTGCGAACGGTGTCGTGTGCCTTTGACTGTAAAGCACTTCCTCGCGGAGTGTCCCCTGAATGCTGTTGCCAGGAATCTGCATTTTCCGCACCTTCGCGGGTGTGCACAGGATGTTTTGACTGGAATACTTGGGGAGGCTGAGCGGTCAACTTATAATGTGACAGCGCTGCAGTCGTTTATTGGAGCGTGTAATCTGTCTTCAAAAATCTAGCCTGAAGATTCTACGCATGGTAATGCGATGTAAACACTGAACTGTAAAATGGCCGGGCGCGCTGCGCAATGCCCCTGGGGGTTTCAGCGCGGGTAAGGCGCCCGGCCATAATTGGGTGGGCAGCTGAGACCCCCATTAGGGGGTTAGGCTGTTGCTCAATGTGCAAACTGTGCATGTACCTTAAGATGATTAGATGAACTGATTGAACCCTAAGCATGAGGAGTATGGTATTGAACTAGCAGCTCCTTTATTACTGCCGCTGCTACTACTACTACTGTCACCAATGAAATCAAGTGTTGTTCAGATCACGCTCGTGGCTGTCGCGTCTTTGTTTGTTTAATAGTTGCTGACTTGCGGTGCGATGTTTGTGGCAGTGAGACCTCGAAATTTGAGAAGTGGAGACAACCTGAATTGCGAGACCTTCGGCGCGACATAGTGCAGGCACTGAAGCGCTAGCAAATTGATGTTATTACTACTACTACTACTACTTGGTTGAGGAAGTATTGTCTGCTTTGATTGAGGCATCCTTAGTTAAATGTTGGGGAAGTGAAGGTAAGTATTGGCTGCTTTGGTTGAGACTTCCTTAGTTGAATGTTGGGAAAGTGAAGGTAAGTATTGGCTGCTTTGGTTGAGGCGTCCTTAGTTAAATGTTATGGTTTCTACTCCTTCTATGGTTTTTGTGTTCAGCTTTTGTGGTAATGATTTGGTTTTGTATGCTAACTCTCAGGTAAATAAATAACTCTCATGTTAACAGGTAAATGGGAAGTACATCGTGAAGAGTGGCACAGACTTCAGAGAGTTCTCACACCTGCTGCTCGAGCTCACAGAGACTGGCAGCGTTGAAGTCACCATCGAGAAGGTCGAGGTCACCGGCAGGTTTGAGCCTGACCCGGACGTGAAGGAAGCTCTCGCGCAGTATGAAGGTTTGTTGGGAAATACAAGCTCTGAAAATTCATTTTAAAATTTAGTATGTAGGAGTTCTAGGTTTTTCTAGGGTTATTCCTGATGTCTTTTGGTTCAATTAAAATGCTCCATAACACAGCAACCAACACTTCTTGATCTGACGGCCAATCGTGATTAAAATATAGCTGTTGTGATTAGAGTCCGACAGTAACAAGACAGCATCTCTATATCGAGAAAGATGCATCTTCGCTGGGCATACGTAACTTTTGAGGGAGCGTTTGGTTAAAGTTTGCCTGTTGTCTTTCCACCTCCAATAACGTTAATATGCTGCAAGATCAGCAGATTCTTCACTGAGTCATTTAAGGTGTACAAACTTAAGAAGATATTTTCTACCTTTTGTTACATTAGTAAGTTGGGTAAAGTGTACAAACTGTTGAGACTTCCATTATTATGAATTAGTTTGTCTTGGAAAAGTACAGGATTGTTGTGCCAGGGAAAGGCCACTCTTCTCTACCATGTGTTTCGTAATGCGCAGAGGTGATGAGCGGCAAGATGGACGAAGTCCTGGGCAACTTCTCGGTGGATCTGGACGGTCGTTTCTCGAGCATCAGAACTTGCGAGACGAACCTGGGCAATTTCATCTGCGACGTGATGCTGGCCGCCTGCAACGCCGACGTGGCGGTGCTCAACTCGGGCACCCTGCGCTCGGACCGTGTGCATCCTGCCGGCCAGTTCAGCATGAGGGACCTCATGACCGTGCTGCCTATGTTGGACTCACTGTGTGTGCTGCAGGTCACTGGTGGGTGCTGGTGTGCTGCTGGTCACTGGTGGGTGGTAGTGATGTGCTGCAGGACTCCAGAGGTTTTGATTGCATTACAGATACTTGCTAATTCCTCTTAATGATTCTATGCCATTTATTTTCTTGCTCAAAATACTCAGGGGTAGAATTTGTTTGATAATTATTTATGCAAATTTAAAATTCACTGCTATACTCAGCATATTGGAGTGCAGAATTGCGTTCTTACTATGTGTTCTCCACTTTTGAGGCTTAGCATTTGCTAAAATTTTTACCGTGGGGGCTTTTTTGTTGTACTACCAGGTTGACATTTGTGCTCCTCCTCAGGTGTTCCTCTGTTTTGTGTGCCACGTGTGAGGGTCTCTTGGTTTCGAGTTACGGTGTTTGATTATTTTGTATACACTGTATGCTTTTTTTTTTGCAAATTTTGCCTGTCCTAGGATTATTTTTTGTTTTGCCTATGGCGAATGATTGTCTGTTGTTTGCTGCAAATATGATTTGTTTGCTTTTTTGTGTTTGAGCAAATGAGTGTTGTGTGTTGCGAGCATAGTGTTGTGTGGCCCTCATAGCCGTGCTTTAGTACAATCTGGTGCGTGCAGGTGCGGTGCTGCTCGAGATCCTAGAGAACGGCGTGTCACAGTACCCCAAACTGGAGGGCCGCTTCCCGCAAGTGGCCGGCATTCAGTTCGCCTTCGACCCCAATGCTCCGCCTGGTGAGATCTCTCATGACTGCGTCAGATTTTTGTTTCATTGCTCTTTTGACCAAAAGATCTTCTCTCATAACTGGGTGCGGTTCTTGGGTCACTGAAAGCGTTCTTTTGACCCAGAAATTTCAGATTTCTTACCCTTTAGCCAATTATAACTTAATCTCGCTTGCAAAAAGGTGGTAGTGTATGAGATGTATAGCTGAAGCATTTCACTTTGAGGGCTTATGTGTCGTCTTTGTTTTTGCTAGATACTGGGTCTCTCATTTATGAGGTTTTGTTATGATAATTTTAAAGTGTGACTGGCAAAGAAGAAAGTTTGAGATTTGATGCTTTGGAAACAATAGATTAGATGTCTAGGAAGCATAGCAGTTTTTGGTTGTTTACATCAATGATCTGACTCATTTTTAGCCAACTGCACCGTGTACTGTGTGAGGCAGTAAAGTATAAAATGTGTTATTTCTAGCAATGTAAATGATGGTAAGCAGTTATGTTCTGATGAGTTGACCATTCAATTAGGATATATAAAATAGCTTAATCTTTTGATTATTGCTTCTGCTGCCGAACGTTTGAGATACGTGTATCTGTGGCTCAGTCTCGCTACCTCAATTTTTCCTTCATTAACCATTTTGCTATGGACACAAAATTGATGCATTCTGAAAATACATAAAATAAATACATTGAAAATAAATACATTGGGTGCAATGAGGAAAGTTTTGAATGCAGAAGTATGAGTATGAGTGCTAAAAGGGGACTGTTTGAAAGCTTAATCGTGCCAGTTTTGCGGTATGGAGCAGAGTCTTGGGGGTTGAGAGCAGCTGAGAGGAAGAAGCTGGAGGTGTTTGAGATGAAGTGTTTGAGGGGCATGTTTGGAGTAACAAGAAGAGATAGGATCAGGAATGAGTTGATTAGGGAGCAGATGGGTGTTGTCAAAAAGATGAGTAGGTGGGTGAATGAAAGAGTGCTTAGATGGTTTGGGCATGTTGAAAGAATGAATACTGAGCGGCTGGTAAAAAAGACTCATCCGTCGGTGGTGAGCGGTATTAAAGCGTGAGGAAGGCCACGAATGAGTTGGATAGATGGGGTGAAACGTGCTTTGTATGAGAGGAGTCCGATTGTGGACGTAGCGAGAGAGATGGCTGCAGAAAGCCTGGTATATGGATGTATATGTATGTATGAAAATGCATGTAATGGGAGTGAAGTACATATATATTTATACCCGTGTGGTTGTGAAGCCGGTATCACAGATACGGTCAAAAATAATTTCTAGGTGCTGCAGACTAAAGATTTTGTGTTAGTTCTATAAAGATTTGCTCATTTTAGACAAAAAAGCTGTTAAAAGAATACCTATAAACGCATTAATTAATTGTATTCTTTTCGAAAGTTTCTGTTATATGCGATTCATTTTATAGCCATTCAATATCGTCTTTTGGCAGTACATGCCTCCTTCTCTCCTGCATACCTGTATAAATGCACGCCGGTAATGTAAGGACGTTGCTAAGGTGCCACGTGTGCTCGGCAGGCTCCCGCGTGGTGCGCGACATGGTGAAGGTGGGGGACGAGTACCTGCAAGAGGAGCAGCTCTACCGGCTCTGCACCAAAGCCTACATGCGCCAGGGCAGGGACGGCTACAACATGCTCGTCCAGTGCCCCGTCCTGGTCCGTTTTTGTTGTGCTCTTCCTACTTCTTATTTTACTTCTTCATTCTTTAGTAAATATATTCGTTTGCTCGTAGTGTTTCCTTCACCTATGAGTGAGAAGAACTCTCACACGACGTGCGTCATCATCTGCTATATGCACAATTTGGAGCTTTTGAAACCCCAAAATTATTATTTTGAGTTGTAATTGTAATCTTGGGGTTCATATAATTTTAATGTTCAAATAACATCGATGTTCATCTCAGGTGGTAAATTGGAAATGTCTGATCCTTATTAAATTATGTGACCTTCGGTGCGATATAGATTAACAACTGAAGCGCTAGCAAACCCATGTAACTACTACTACTACATTTTGAAAGCCCTCAAAGTGGCACTCTTCTGTTTTGTCATCTCAGGAGGTCGTTTCTTGGTGCGTATTAATTAACTTTTGTGATCAGTATCCTCCAATTTTGATGCTCCATCTCTTAATAAACTTACGTGCTACCTCGTGTGTAAGCTATTTAAATAGAAAGAAAAAGTTATACGTATTGGAGAATTTGTCACGTAAATACAAGAACCTGGATATATTTTCAAAAACCGTTGTGGCATAAATCAAACCAGAATGCAAGAATTTTTGAAACATTAAAATAATTTGAAACTATAGCAGTCATGAAAGCCTTTCAAGTTCCACTGAATGATAAAGCGAGTAGCACAGTAATGAGCGGAATGCAAGAAGTCAACACGAGCCTTAACTAGTTACATGCAAATTTGTACTTAGTTTCAATACCTACATTTAAATTGATGACGTGAGGTTAAATCCATTAGTAATTCAAATTTGAATGCCATAATAATTTACGTTTCTTCATGTATAGGTGTTGAGAACAAAACAAATCTATGATGCGTTGTGTTTGCGCAGCAAGATGACGAGCAGTGCCCGATGCTGTCCACCGCCGTGCAGAACCACTTTGCCGCCATCAAGAGTCGCCAGGGCAAGACGCGCAGGAGCTCCACGCATAGACAGTCGCTTGTGCTCATCTCCAGGCGGTGAGTGATATTGCTGCCACGTGTCAAACGTGAACAATTTCAGGTGGTGAGTGACTTAATATGTTCACTCAATCTTTCTACTGCTGCTCATGTCAAGCAGTGGGTGACCAGTACTGTCTTGTATCCATTCTACTGCTGCTCATGTCAAGCAGTGGGTGACCAGTACTGTCTTGTATCCATTCTACTGCTGCTCAGTCAAGCAGTGGGTGACCAGTACTGTCTTGTATCCATTCTACTGCTGCTCATGTCAAGCAGTGGGTGACCAGTACTGTCGTGTATCCATTCTACTGCTGCTCAGTCAAGCAGTGGGTGACCAGTACTGTCTTGTATCCATTCTACTGCTGCTCATGTCAAGCAGTGGGTGACCAGTACTGTCGTGTATCCATTCTACTGCTGCTCAGTCAAGCAGTGGGTGACCAGTACTGTCTTGTATCCATTCTACTGCTGCTCATGTCAAGCAGTGGGTGACCAGTACTGTCTTGTATCCATTCTACTGCTGCTCAGTCAAGCAGTGGGTGACCAGTACTGTCTTGTATCCATTCTACTGCTGCTCATGTCAAGCAGTGGGTGACCAGTACTGTCTTGTATCCATTCTACTGCTGCTCATGTCAAGCAGTGGGTGACCAGTACTGTCTTGTATCCATTCTACTGCTGCTCAGTCAAGCAGTGGGTGACCAGTACTGTCTTGTATCCATTCTACTGCTGCTCAGTCAAGCAGTGGGTGACCAGTACTGTCTTGTATCCATTCTACTGCTGCTCATGTCAAGCAGTGGGTGACCAGTACTGTCGTGTATCCATTCTACTGCTGCTCAGTCAAGCAGTGGGTGACCAGTACTGTCTTGTATCCATTCTACTGCTGCTCATGTCAAGCAGTGGGTGACCAGTACTGTCTTGTATCCATTCTACTGCTGCTCAGTCAAGCAGTGGGTGACCAGTACTGTCTTGTATCCATTCTACTGCTGCTCATGTCAAGCAGTGGGTGACCAGTACTGTCTTGTATCCATTCTACTGCTGCTCATGTCAAGCAGTGGGTGACCAGTACTGTCGTGTATCCATTCTACTGCTGCTCATGTCAAGCAGTGGGTGACCAGTACTGTCGTGTATCCATTCTACTGTTAGCGGGTCTAAACAGACCACCATGAACTGTTAAACTTTTTCTAATGACCCAAATAATGCACACTCCGCCCCTTTTAACATACGCGGACGATTCACCCCTGTTAAAGATTAATTAACAACTCACCGCATTTTCAGTTGTCTCAACTTTCATAGGATGCACTAATAATGGTTTTTGCATATCATTTTGTTGGCTTGTTTCGTATAATTTTTCCCTTGATGACTTCAGTATATCATTTTCCTGAGTATTTCCTTCGAGTGAAATTCGAGTTCTTCAAGGAGAAAATTGTTCTCCTCTAGATGAAAATCATGCTCCTCCAAATGCATTTCAAGTTTTTTGAACTGAAAATCAATTTCTTTAATGTGAATATGAAGTTCCTCAAATTTTCATACATTCAAAGTCAAAGTTTTACCACTGAATTATATGACATGTAAAGTATTTCCTGTATGAGAGTTTTTTTTCAAAATAAGTTATTTCAATACCGATTCGTAAACACGGCACGATTTGTTTATAACCTATTCATGTTTATGTTTATTACCTATTCATGGATATTTGAGCAAAAGTATCTTGAAAAAGTTTATACAAAAAATATTGAATGAAATGATGCTATGAGCTTGGGGACTCCATAGAGTATGAAAATACTTTACCTTTTCAAAGTATGTTCGACGGAAAATGAAACATATGTCAAGTGCAGATTTAGGTGAAAAAGTGCTTCATTTATTTTCATTGCTCGCATAACACATGACGTTGCCATGCCCGTGCAGCCACAGCCTCATCCGTGACGACGACGTGAGGACGCCGCAGCGCAGCGCCGTGTCGCGCTCCCAATCTACTGAGTCGAGCGCGTCCTGCACCTCGTCTGTGTCCAGGTGTGCTGCTGCTGCTCCTTACTCGCCCCTCGCGCGTTACACTGCTCTTACCAGTCTCCTCTGACTGACGTGAAGATGAGAGTATACTGTTAACGCAAAATTACCCTTAGATTATTGTAGAGATGAGCGTGAGTGGGGAAATTGTTTCCAAATGTAGCTGCTGTGGTGGGTCTCACAGTCCCTGCTTATCCTGTTGTACTTGTTTAGAACTTCTTGTTCAGATGACTTGGATAGATTTTTTTGGTTGGTCGTGTTTCAGTGGGCACTATTTGTTTGTATTAACCCGATTAACACTTTGACTGCGACGTGCACCACCGGTGGTACATGGAGGTAATTTTCATACGGCTGATGACCGGCCAGTAATCGCAAACTCAATTTTCATAAATATTTAATCAAAGCTAAATGAAGGAGCGATCCTGTTCATGTTTGGTATTTTGCAAGTAGCTTACTACACTTGACATTAAATTTGAGTTTGGTGCTGAACTTAATATTTAGTATTCGCAGTCAAAGTGTTAAAGGGAAAAAATTTTGATTGATTTTTAGTTAAATACAAGTATTCTTCTGCTGTACTTAGATAAGACTGATATATTTGGTTCATCGTAAGCTACTTTAGTGCTGTTTGTCGGGGCCAGAAAACAATACCAATGCTGATATTGTCAAAGAGACTTTACTGCAGCTTTTTGCGCGTTAGTTAAAATTGGCTTTGAAAATTAAACCCCTTAATATTTCGTCGAATGAAGAAATGCGTAAAACGAAAATTGCAAAGTAGCTAACAACCCTTAAATTAGGAAAGTTGGCTTCATTATTTGAGTATGACTGCAGTGTCCTGTTCAGTGTTCAGTATGGGTTTTGAAGCGTGCTGTAATGATCCTTGCGCTGCGCAGCGGGCGCCGGAAGATGTCCCGTCAAGACAGCGTCCATGAGCTCGAGGACCTGGCATGTAAGCTGTCTCCCGCCACGGAGGGCAGGATCATCGTCGCCTCCCCTGAGGTAAGCTTTGTTTCGGATTCGCGGATTTGCTCGCGACTCCTCCACGCTTGTCGAGCGCCTTAGCAATCAATGGTGTCACCTTCGGGTGGGTAAGCTAGTGTACCGGCACTGTCAAAAACTCAGGTGAATGGTATGTTACTTTGAGTGTCAGTTTATTGTATAAGACGTAATTTGTTCATTTAAAAAAGCTCAATAAATAATAGCATCACGAGTATCGTGAAGATAGATGAGCAATATTTCTTATCTTAATCACGCTATACTCTTGCAGACTCCTCTCGCAGCTTACGACTTTTTAGAATTCAAACTTCATCTTAGTCTCTTCATGCCTTCTTTGGTGAGTGTGACTACACAAGCTTTGTGATTCAATGCTTGGTCACTCACAAGAGCTTATTAACGTTTATGCTATTGACTGCTTACAGACTTACAAGTTTTATGCAATTTTTACAGTGCGAGATGCTTTTCGTGAAGCTGCTGTCCTCTTATCCCTTGCTTCTTTTGAAGGCATTCACTCACTGAGTCAAAGTCGCATGACTTCATGTAGAGTTGAAGTTAGAGTATTTATTCCCAGTTGGCCCGCTCCTCTAGTGTTTCTTGCAGCACAGAATTGCATGTAGGGTTTGCGTGCTGTGCAAAGCCTGCAACACGATGAACTCGTCACGTGTTGGCTGTACTCTTCATTGCCCTCACAACTGGTTGTATTATCCCCGTAATAGTGCTTGCTATTGTATTTTTAGACTAGTTTTATTACTACAACTACTTTACTACTTTATTATTTTTTTTAATACTTATATTACTCAGTTATTTGGAGTGTGCATGAAGTTCAATCCTTGATCCTAGTTCAATGTCTTGCAGCAGTCCCATGTACCCTATTTCCATAGTTTTGAGTTCTATAATTTATTTCCATACCCTGCTTGAGCCCCAGTTGATGTTTGTTGTGTCCCTGCTGCAGTTGAATTTTGTCTCTTTTTCTTTGCATTATTTTAACTAGTCCACCCCCCTTTATTTGAAATAAAAAAGAGGGCGAAATGAGAGAAAGGCCGTAAGAAATAAAAAATTACAATCTCTCGAGAGTTGATGAGGCCGCGTGAACACGGCCCGTCAAAATATATAGGGCTGGAGCTTGTATCATAGATACGCTCGTCACACACTGCAGGCGGGCTTCGGACGGACGGACGGACGCGGCTCTTATTATAGTATAGATTATCTCTTAGGGGATACAATTATTGTATCTGAAGGGGATTAGTGCTCCCATGGGTAAAATATGACATCTCGAGTTGTAAGTTAGGCAGTTTTTTTTTTGTTGAAATAGAAAAGTTTTATTGTTTCATTGGGGACCTTCTGTATTCATTTCACTGCTGTCTTGTTTTTCAGTACTTAATACTTCCTTCTTAAACTTTTATTCTGTTCCATAAACTTCTTTTTCTAACGCTCTGTTTTGTTGCACAGGGGGATTTTGTGTGGGAACACGCCTTGTGCATAGATTCCACATTCCCTGAACTCCACATTAAATGGTACCCTCATCCTTCCTCTCTTTCAACACCTTTGTTGTGTTAAGGGAGGCCTAAACTAACTTATAATTTACTTTTATTTTAACCAAAGATTAAATCACGTGAGGGCGTTACTTCTCATGACTCGAGTATGATTCACTTGTATTGTTTGCCTAGTAAAGTCAGTCTAGTAGCTGGTAATGTTGTCGAGGTTTGAAGGTGCCAGTGATGCTTGGATTGTGATGCCGTAAGTAAAGATTTTCCATTATTTTCTGAAGAAACTAACCATTTCAAATGCATTGCCGCACACTTCCTTGAAACGTATAATTTTCAGAGCCGAGCTCGTTTGGTGGAGAAGAGCTTCAATCGAACCTTGCCCATTTTGTCTCACCTATTGTATAGTTTGGATTGAGCATTATTTGCATTGAAAAGTTCTACCCTGTAGCTAGATTTGTTATCCTTCTTTTGCTTAGCTGTCTTAAGCCGATAGTCAAATTTCAAGACTGCAGTGGACTTTTGAGTTATTTGACATCTCATGCTAACCCTCGAGTCAAAAGGATAACCGTTATCTCTGTTGTTCCGTTATTGTGTGTGTTAAGGAAAAACTTGAAATATTCACTGATGAACTGATATTAATTTTTTTCCGTATTGTTGAGGTTAGTATCAAAAACTGCTTAGCTCAAAGGTCGACTGGAGTAGCAGAGTGACCCTATAAATTTCTGTCCTGAATTCCATGATTGAAAACAACCTTATCAATTCACGAGACCTCTCTGATATAGCCGTAGATGAACTTGTACTTCATTTGCTTGACTTGCACGCGTGTGTGGCAGTGTGCTTCCCTGAACCCTCCTAAGCCCGCATACCAGCGCCTCCTGGACAAGCTCACGGAGGAACAAGACGACGATGCCGAGGGCCAAGCTGCGGACGTCTTTAAGGAGAAATAAGATGGCAAGCATGCCAGCAGAGGCGGTGTGTAGCGTCTACAGGCCGGTGTTGCTCGGCTCAATATCTGTGGTGCACTGTATTGCAGATGTGACTGAATAATGTGTTACAGTACTCGCGAGCGAGATGTTATCGCTATGTGGAAAACTTTCTGTACAGCAATGTTGGCTAATGGTGTGCTAGATCAGATCGTTATGTGGGTTATTCTAGGGCTCTGTGCTGAGCTTGACTGTTGGGGAGGATTGCTGCGGACGATTTCTTCTCGTTTCTGTCACATCCACAGCAACTCGTCCATGTGTTGGTGTACAGTTCTGCGCAGCTTTTTCTGGACGTTGGTGTCTCGTTTTGCTATGGATCAAACTCTATTTGCAGCATGTGTAGTAAGGGGTGACATCTTTCTTAACCCTCGCTTCCCCCGTACTTTTGTCTGCGCTTTTCATTAAACCGTAAACTGTCACTTGTGGCAAATGATGCGCGATCCGTTACTGCGACGCGCATCATATGATGAACTTCATCCACTTTATGTTCAGAATAAATCATTTTCGTTCACTCGAATTATTAATTTAAATTTGTCAACAATGTTAACATTGTTCTGTGAGACTGTTCATTGTATAACAGTATAAAGTACCTTCAAGGAATCTGATCTAACAACTACTACTACGGTATTTATTTATCCTGCTGCGCAGTTTACGGGTTAGTTAATCGCATACTCGATCTTTGTTTCAGATTCTACTTTGTTGGAGTAAATTATTCTGTGAAGCAAACATGCATGTGAAAGTATTAATATTTCTCTTTGTTGTGCAGCAGCAAGTTGATCTCGTGTGGGGTTCACTTAACTGCTTCACTCTGATACAAAGGAGTTGGGTCTTCTTTCCCTGTGCTTTGCAATCACGCTGTTTTTAAGGCTATTTACATGAGCTATTCTTTTGAAATAATTTCACGAGTGTGAGTTGCATACTACTTAATGGTTAATTCCACTCGGCGAGTGACATTCGGAACAGTGAAAGTTCTAATTCTGATCAGAAAATTTCAATGAATATTGTGCCATCTATATTATACTTATATTACTTTTATTGTGTGACTACTTATATGTAAACATCCCATTAGTTAGTTAGCTAGATGGTTTTTAATTTTTGTTGTTGCTGGTATGAAAGTGGAAAGCATTAATGCTTCGATCTTGGTTACCCTCAAAAGACATAGGCTTGGATTAGTTGGGCTTGTCTAGCCTATGGTATGGGAACGGGCGCCCTCCAGAGGGTACTGTTAGATTACCTCAGCTATAGGTAGACCTTCAAGACTCGGATCTTCCCTGCCCAATAATTTACTTCTTCCAGTTTTCATGTCTTAATCGCTACTTCTTCTTTACCTTTTCTACTTCTTAACTTACTGTTTCGATGTACAGGTTATCCTGTGCAGGAAAAAACCTTGTGCATAGATTCTACGGTTTCCTTACTCTGTCCTTGACATTCTCTTCTCTTTCCTCTATAAAAAGGCATTGTCAATAGAAATGTAGCCTCCAGCTATCTACAACTCCGCTAGTGATTGAAGGTAAAAAACATATTGTTTTTAGGCCAGGTTCGCTCTAAAAATATTAAATACTAACGTGGATTTTTTTAGTGTGTTATATTATTTTCTGTATATTTGAAAAGTATTCAATAACTACATGCGGTGCTCTCAACCATGTGACTCTTGCTCGTGTGATCAAGTCGTCGTAAATCACGAGGCTTGTTTTCTTCAGGTGTTAAGGACACAGTTCTGCATCGACTTTTTCCTTAATACTTCGTGTTGTGGCTTATTGATGAACTCCTTCACTTCCCGTCTTTCCAAAAATTT
The DNA here is from genome assembly GCA_030386875.1 of Morinoia aosen. NCBI lineage: Eukaryota > Metazoa > Arthropoda > Malacostraca > Amphipoda > Talitridae > Morinoia > Morinoia aosen. Next base: position 57,523,675 of record CM059561.1, on the reverse strand, counting down.
AACTTGCATGTGGTTGTATCCCGGAATATTGGCCTCGTTCGGAAAATAGTGTCTTGAAATTCAAGCTCGCATTTCAAAACTTGCCTGCAGGCTTGTCATTTCAACCGAGCTTTGATAGCGCTGTGTGCGGTAGTGTCAGGCTTCTCATGTTTTTTCTCGGCCAGACTTCAGGATTTAGTAACCCTCGCTATGGCTGGAATGGTGTATTCTTTAACACTTTGACTGCGACTACTAAATATCAAGTTCAACACCAAACTCAAATTCAAAGTCAATTGTAGTAAACTATTTTGAAAATAGCAAACATGAACAGGATCGTGCCTTCATTTAGCTTTGATTAAGTATTTATGAAAATTGAGTTGGTGAAAGTGTGGTTTTAGGTGTGGTAGAGGTTGTGTGGATCAAATGTTTGCTGTGAGGCAAGTGAATGAAAAATACTTATTAAAGGGAAAGGATGTATATTGGGCATTTATGGATCTAGAGAAGGCGTATGACAGAGTGGATCGCGAGGCTCTATGGCAAGTGGTAAGTTTGTATGGAGTGGGTGGGAGACTGTTGAATGCGATCAAGAGTTTCTACATTGATAGCAGAGCGTGTGTGAGAGTAGGGAATGAGGTGAGTGAATGGTTCCCAGTTGTGACAGGTGTGAGACAGGGATGTGTGATGTCGCCGTGGTTGTTTAATTTGTTTATGGATGGTGTGGTGAGAGAAGTGAATGCCAGAGTGTTGGGAAAAGGTGCGCAGTTGGTGGGACGAAATGGTATGTATTGGGAAGTGTGTCAGCTGTTGTTTGCAGATGATACAGCGCTTGTGGCTGATTCAGAGGAAAAACTGAGGAGACTGGTTAGAGTTTGGTAGAGTGTGCGAAAGGCGGAAATTGAGGGTAAATGTGAATAAAAGTAAGGTGATGAGATGTTCAAGTGGTGGAGTGTTTGGAACTTTGGATGTGAGGTTGAATGGGGAAGTTTTAGAGGAGGTAGAGCATATTAGGTACCTCGGGTCGGATGTGAATGTTAAGGATAGTATGGAAGTAGAAGTGAAGCATCGAGTGAGTGAAGGTTGTAAGACATTGGGTGCAATGAGGAAAGTTTTTGAATGCAGGAGTTTGAGTATGAATGCTAAGAGGGGACTGTATGAAAGTTTGATTGTGCCAGTTTTGTTGTATGGAGTAGAGTCCTGGGGGTTGAGAGCAGCTGAGAGGAGGAAGTTGGATGTGTTTGAGATGAAGTGTTTGAGGAGCATGTATGGAGTAACTAGAAGAGATAGGATTAGGAATGAGTTGGTTAGGGGGCAGACGGGTGTTATCAAAAAGTTGAGCAGGCGAGTGGATGAAAGAGTGCTTGGATGGCTTGGGCATGTTGAAAGAATGAATGTTGAGCGGCTGGTGAAGAAGATATATATGTCGGAAGTGAGTGGTCTTCGAGCGCGAGGTAGACCACGGATGAGTTGGATGGATGGGATGTGCTTTGTATGAGAGGGGTCTGACTGTGGACGTGGCGAGAGGGATGGCTGCGGACAGAAGTGAGTGGGGGCAGTGTATAAGGAGGTATTTTTATTTTTGACGCGTTACTGGAAGCTGCCCGCGTGTGATGGGGTTGACCTGTCATGTGCGGGGGGAGAGGCTACACTCAATGAAGCGGTCGGGGTAAACCAGCTGTGGCTGTCGGGCCTGACTGTGGAAGGTGGTTGTGCTGGGCTGCTGCTGATCCTGGCAGTTCAGGTGCGGCCAGTGCTGCCTCTCTCGCCTCCTAGTGACTAAGTGTGGTGATTGTGGCCTGCTGTCGGCTACCCTCCCATAGGGAGGATAAGCCCGGTATATGTATGTATGTATGAATTGGCGACTACTGGTCGGTCCGCAGCATTATGAAAATTACCTCCGTGTACCACCGGTGGTGCATGTCGCAGTCAAAGTGTTAAATAAATATGCCGGTTGCAAGGCCGTGATCACTTGAGGCTTTTCCTTAACGCTCGGGTATAGGAGGCAGCCTCAAGACGCTTCTGCTATGGTGTGTTTGCCTGCTTTTTTGCTCCCAATATCCCCTTCACGTTTTATTTTAACACTTTCAGCAGGCTTATATTCATGGTCGTCCGAGTTCACACGATCTCAGTCTCGGGCTGCAGCCTGTATGTTGCAGACATTCCTCTCCATTGTTCAAGAATCTGCAATGCAGGTTTTTGCGTACATATTAAGAATTTTTTCACCCACTTATACATTAATTTAGACTCTGTTTCAATAGTAGATTTTCAAAACGTGTTGAAAATTTCATGTAGTATGGTACAATCTGTATTTCTACACTTTTTTTTGTGTTACTGGACTTTTCCTTACGTGTTATCTAATAAAATTATCGCAATCGCCAAATATTCTCTTGTGTAGTTCTTGGCTGCCCCATTTTTCTCGCTTATCTTTCGTGTTCCGCTTGTAGGCAGCTCGTGCATGTATCCAGGAATGAATTTCAACTGTCTATGGACCAACATCTGTCTTCACATCCGTCCTATTTTACCCTGCAGACATGAGCAGGTTTCAAAACGATGTCATTTCTGCATGTTTCAGTTGGTAGCTCTGCCTCACCTGACACTCTGAGGGGCTCCTCCTCCCACTGATGTTTTCTTCCGCTCCTCTGCTTTATTTTGGTGCGAATCTTGTCTGAGCGTGTGGGGTTCACTTAACTGTGCTTCGCTCTGATACACGGGTGCACCTTCTTATTTCACTGTACTTGCAATTGTGTATATTTTTTTGAGACTCTCGACAGCAAAAAAAGTATGTCAAATTTGGCCAAAAACGGCAGGACTTCAACGAAAGTGGCGCTGAGGGTTGTATAGCCATATCCTTCTAACGAATTGTTGGATTTACAAAACTAATATCAGCGCCAATTTTAGAATTAGCAAAATTTTTGTAGTTTGTGAGATCCACGTTCTTGTTACTGCTTGTAACATGCCAGATAAAGATCAACATATTCAGTTAAAGCACCATTTTTTTCATCGTATCTTGTGTTTCGGTAATGCAATTTGCTTTAGATTTCACATTTGGTATCTGATTATGATGAATATTGTAAGGCGTACATTCGTGCTCACTTCCAATAATCGGCACCACTTATGGATCT